>JAPEUZ010000018.1:0-600000 GCA_027946495.1 Didymella sp. IMI 355093
ACCTTCACAGCCTTGCATCTCAACAACCACTGGACGGATTTTAGATCCGACTGAAGATTTGGATTCCTCGCCAAATTCTGCACAATATCGGTTCGCCAATCTTATTTATTACTGTTGTTCTATCGTCAATCCGCCGTCAATCCATTTCTACTCTATATTTTCTTGATTTTCCTCGCTTACTTAGCGTGCACGTACCGGCTTGGCACGGATTCCCGTCAGGAATCCGATATCCCAATATCTATAGCAGTTATAAATACTAAAGAACCTTGTTAAATTTAAGTTACAATTAACTCTAATTTAAGACAAGTATAAGAGAGAGCAGAGTAGCTTACTAAATTCTATTCTAAGCGCACTTAACTACTACGCAAAGGAGGGAGTAATTCTATTATATAAGCTAGCTCTAGTACAATAGAAGAACGCTAAGCTTTAAGCAGCCTTAGCAGCTGCTATAGAGCGTAAATTGCGCAAAAGGAGGCAAATTTAAGAGGGAGGGTCCCTTCTAGTTAAGGAAGGCCAGCAATTAGCAGCTCTAGCAGAGTTTAGGGCATATTGTAATAGTAAGAAGCAGAAGAAGCAGGTGCGCGCTAAAGGAGGTTAATTATTGTAATAACGCTGTAGATAGGGCAGAGAGGGTAGGCATAATGCGCAAACATGCAAGAATAAAGTAAAAGAGGTTGTTAAGTAATATTACAGCTTGTTTTGCCTTATGCAGGGCTAAAGTGCAGTGTTTTAGGCTATAATAGGGTGAGATTTAGTGTAGTCTTAGCAAAAGTGTCCTGCTTAGTCAGGCGTCCCGCTTGCCCTATATGTACGTTATACGTTAATATAAGACGACACTATAATGAAAATAGTGCGGTACTAGGAACAAATTAAAATAACTAAGCTACTAAGGCGCATAACCTTAGACAAAGTCTCCTTAAGCCTCTCTAGGCCTTTTCTAGACATTCTAGGAGGAGCAGCCTAGTGCGTTATAGAGAGAATATGTATGACAATTTCTTCAACAAAGCGTTAGGCCTGCGATAACACACTGATGCCAATTCCACCTCGTAGCAGACACTAAGTCATCAACGTTGAGTACTCCTACGCCTAGTTCTGTGAACTTGAACCACAGCATATCTCTAACACATACTGGCCATCCAGGAGTGTCCCAGTATCTGCTTTTCAATCCTTTATCTTCTGCCATTTTGACCTGTTTCCTCAGAGTCTCTTCTTGCTCGGTACTCAGTCGGTTCAACCATAGCTTTCCGATGGCGTTGTTGAGACTAACACTGGCGTAATACGAATTCGTGGAGTTGTACGTGGTATCGGAAACAGACCAAAGTGGGGCATCGAAGAACACAAAGCGGTCGGTCGTTCTTGACAGGACGAGCTCGATAGGCGTGTTACCAGTGCCAACAATCGTAAGCGGTCCACGATACATCTTATCATCGTCATAGTACGTGAGCCAGCCCTTGTCCCGGAAAGACTGCAACTGCGCGAGAAGAACCGGCCAGATAGCATGCCCGTCACTCTTGAAGTCAATCAACAAGACGACAGAGACATTCGGATCTGCATCGAAAACGCCAACCTCTCTATCTCCAACCGATGCCTGAGAAACATTTCGCTTCTCAAAGATCCTCGACAAAGGCTTCAGATACAGGCTGTTGAGTGTCCGCGCTGGCGTAGTGGTCTTCCATGAATGACTCACCAGTAGCTCACCGTCCGCCGCCAGCCACACATCTGCTTCCACACTCACGCACCCTGCCGCAAGCGCACTATACAGCGGCACCGACCGCCAGTAGTCGTTGTGCGAATGGCACTGTTTGGGCACGATGTCGCGGCTGAAGTCGTCTCGCCATGTAAAGTCATGTGTAGCATTGATATCGGGCTCTTTCCAGTCCTCAACGATATGCTGGAGACCGCTGTGGTTGGGTGGTGGCATGAAGTTTTCAAGGAGTATGGCAACGAGTGTCGAGTATACGCTATGCAAAGTCAGCTACCTGTATCGAAAGGCGGATCTGTAATTACATACATGGCTGCGCCGAGACCAAGAACTGTCAACGCAAGAACGGCAATCAAGAACCATTGATGCCAATGTCTTCTCTGCCATTCCTGTATTTGATCGGACTTCCCAGGCCTTTGGCATCGTAGTCTACGCCAGGGATCACCAATTTCCCAGCTCATCCACCAGTTTTGGCGATATGTCGTTACTGGCAAACGGTCCTCGACCCACATCGTACTCGGCGAGGACCTTCCTGTCTCCTCATCTGACGCATCGCCATATGCCAGCATTCGCTGCTCAGAGAGTGGCTCCATGGTCTACAGGCACAAATGACGCAGCAAGTACACTTGTGTCAAAGCGAGGTCGAACCGAGGTCAAAGTAAAAGAATCATGAATCAGTAGACAATGGATGCCAAAAATTGTTTGGTCCTACAGGAATTCAGGCTATCATGTAATGTGTTGATTTGCGTTCGATTGACTGAAAGAGATGCCTTGGCGGTAGAAGTGCGATTGTGGTCCCGCAGCTGAGTACGTCGCTACAGAAGGTTGTGGAAAGATTAGCAAGTGGGCAGCACTAATGCGAGGACATACAAGATTGTCGAACGCTCCATGCGAGTCTCCAGATATGGGTGCCTAGAAGGCGATAACGCCACACAGGATCACTCCACTGCGATACCAGGTATGAACCGTGTATTTGGCGGCTGGAGCATTGTATCCTACAGGGTTACAATGGATCCTCACGCGTAACTTGCCGTTCATCCGTTTACCGGTAACCGAAGGATCCAAGCTTTGTGGCACGGGAGATATTGTGGGGCATGCTTATCAAGTGGAAACGTCCGTGTTAGCTTGATTGCTTGAGCGGGTAGCCGTCGGTCAGCCTTGCTCACGCCTCACCTAATTTCTGATCATGCTTGTAACATTTCTAGTAGCGAATCGGTAGCAGTAGCGAATTGTTTATTACTATACCACAATTGCGCAGCCAAGGGGCGAACTGACCGAGTAAGAACTTCATGCTGAATCACGCTAGAAGAGCGAAAATCGATTGGTTGACAAAATGCTAAGATATCGTACCTTCGAAGGAAAGAGCAAGTGCCCGGATATGCAATAGCGCAGGAAAAAGGTAACAACCACGGATGACCCAGCGACCTAACCAAAGAGAAAGTTATCACAGAGGAATTAGCCGCCGTAGGATTTGCTACGGAGAGAGTTCCTCAAGAATCATAACTTGCGAAGGAAGCAATCACGAATAAAGCAACTAGAGGAGCAACTGCAGAGGAAGCAGTCACAAATATGGACTCCTCCACGGCTCGCAGTCTCCACTGCAACGAGTAGGTCTCACACCAACCAAGTCTGGGACGTTGTGGGGTCTAGTGTTGTGCGTAAGTGCATCGGAAGAAGTTCTAAAAGAACAGACATCAGGGGGCTGGGTATCTGTGTGGAGTGATAGTCATCGATGCACCCACGAATGGTCTATTCATATGCAAGCTTTTGTGTTCGAATTAGTGTCAATAACACACCACAAAGCAGTCGAGGACTTAACATGGTGGGGTTCAAAAAGTATAAGAAGGCTCGATTTCCTCCCAAAGACTCAACCATCTACATCCGCTCTTCAATTTCCGAACTTCCCGGTTTCGTAATCAGCACCCTTCAACATGTTCTTCAAGACCCTTCTCGCTACGACCACCGTGGCCTTCTTCGCCGCTCAGGCTTCTGCTACCCCATTAGCCATGACTGGTAATGAGGTCAACGCCGCTAACAGCAACATTGACACCAGGGCCGCCCTGATTGCCCCTGATGCTATCAATGCTTGCAACTGTCCCAACAACTGCCGCCACAAGATCGGCGATTCATGCAAGTTCTACCGTGAGGGTAACGTCGTCACTGCCAGTAAGTATATCTCCAAAGCCAGTATCTGCCAGAAAGATCGTTGACGTCTTGCAGCTTGTCACAGGTCTGACCTTGACGACCTTCTGGAGTGCCGATAAGAGGTGCACAGAAGGAATGGTCAAACTCAAGAGACGAGGCATACAAGGTCTTTACATACAGAGAACTGAACAGTATACCGCACACACACACACTCCTTGTAGACAGTATACGTTCCGAAATAGCCGAAGAAAGACATCACATTCTATTTTATTACCACGTGTCTTTGCTGTGTTCCATCCACCTTTATCACGTCATATCTCAGCTGCTATGTCTCCTCTTCGATGACTGTGGCCTAGGCGAATCTTTTGCCTTTGTCCTCTTTAGTAATGAATGCACGAGAAACATCAACAGATGCAATATCAGAATGAGACATGATACTGCGTGTAACTTGCAATGGTGCTTGATCATCTCCGCTTTCTCATTTACTGTGGCACAGTAGAATAGGCGGCACTGGCACGACGATGCTGCTAGACTTTTGACTTGTCAACTGTTCTATGCCTCTTCATTTCCGCCGTTATCATCCCTTCTCAGGCCGGAATTACCTAGGTGGGCTCGACGAAGCTTTCGCTAAAGTTCCATTGTCGACTGAATGATTGAAGCATCTGCAGACCATTTTTATTGCAACTTCAGTTCCACCGCAGCACATTGCTACGCCGCATATGTATGACCCACAACGCTGATGCGTTCAATGAATCACGGCGCCCAACCTTGCTGGCAGCGGTTGGTAGTTTACCAGATCTTCGGGACTGGGTAAAGAAAACCAGATACATAGTACACACATAGTTAGGCTTCCTTGGCAAAGACTTCGGCAATGATCATGGCGGCACGAACCCACTTAGTACCCACTGTTACTGTGTCAAACATGCAGCGTGACAGTCACCAGGGACCACACAAAAGCTCCATTCGTTCGTGATAACAGCGCTTGTATGGAGTCAGCTTGGGACACTGCCTCGTACGATACCTAGATATGACTTTCTTCGTAGACAACCCTGCCAACTCAACAAAGGACGAAGCCTATCTGCATATGACGAAAGAGGAAGGTTGAATGAAGACAGCTTACCAATTTCGATTCAAAGCTCATGACACCTCTTATAAGACGGGAGTTGATAACTGCTCCATCTTTCATTCATCTTATCAACAACATCCTCTTCGTGAATACTTCCAAAGTTGCATCAACTATCACTTTGAGCACCTGGGCACTTCGCGATGCAGTTTACCAACGCTGCTATTTTCCTCTTCGCTGCGTCAGGCGCGATAGCCACTCCTATTGATTCGAATAAGAACAACCTCGTACGCAGGAACAAATTCGAAGGAGTAAGTGAAGGACCCCATTTTCTGTCTTGATGGCTCGACCTGAGAACTCTCACTAAGAACACCCTTCATTCTTTAGAAATGCTTTAGGGCAAAGAACGAATGCAGAGTGGTGATTGAAGGCAAGACCATATACGCGAAGTGTCCTACCACCTTTGCCAATGCTAGGGTTAGTTTTGCCTAGTCCCTCACGTGGCCGCCTAAGCTGAGCAGAGCTAACTTCATCTCTATCTAGTGCACTCAAGATGAGAAGCTCTGTATCTTCGACACCTACCTGAACACGGTGACAAAGTGCGATTAGGACATCTAGATGTCATGCCGAGCATATGTCAACTACCACTGTCGACCTCTATTGTCTCAGGACCACGCGTATTGCTACGTGACTATGGGAGTCTGCTATGTTCGCTTTAGAGCTAATATTATGAATGAAAGATACGTTGTCGCAAAGCGTTGAAGCTCCAGCGAGCATTTTGAAAACTTGTTGCGTGCACTACGCTGTTGTGCATTACGTCTGTGACCATTGTGTGCGAAGGGATGGAAGGTTACGTCAAGGTAAACTCCGCCGCACGAAGTAAGTTCATAGCTGCACATCTTCAACTCAAAACAAGGGTGTTTGTTCGGCCCAGTGAGGTTCAGGACCTCCACACTCCAGTCACTGGAATTCGGTCAAGTAAGTACGGTATGTAAACGATGTTAAACTAAATCTACCACTTCTTATCTTTCAGGCGCACCAGATGTTCATCCTCATGCAAGGCATCCCCACCATTCTGGTAGGCCCGGAGGATACCGGAGTTTCGTGTTTTGACAACTAGAATCAACCGTTCAATCGTATCGGTAGCCAACTCTTCCATATGTTTATCGCCCGCTTCTTTCGCCTCCTCTTGAATTTCGTGAAGACGTTTGAGCCAGTACATCAGTCTCCATGGGGAAAACCCAGTTGGTGATCGCTTCCCGAATTCAGATGCCACGAACTTCTCACCACCCTGGCCAATCGTGCTGGGGCAGTCGTTCCACCACACATCTGAAAGCAGGACAAGAACATGACTAGCTTCTTTAATCCATGCATTCACAGCTGGCAATAGGTGTGTCAAGGCAAGGCTCCTGATGCTACGAGATGTGTCCTCGTTATCAGACTCGTCTGGGTAACGAAGATCTCGGCCAACCTCAAAGGTAGAAGAGAACAGCACAAGTGCAATCTGGCAGACTCTATCTTTGTTGACACGCGTTGATGCTAGTTTGGCTAAGAATGATGCAAAGTTGAGGCGCTGAGCACCTGAAAGGGACGCGCAGTTGTCGATCCAGAAGTTCGTCATGTCGGTGGCCAAGAAGGGCAGGTCGTTCCAGAGTATGCCTTCGACTGTTCGTGCGATGTCGATACCGTAAATCCCGGACACGGGTCTTGTCAATGGTCCCATGCCCTGAGTGCGGACGATATTGAGGATCAAGCGATCCTGGTCGGACGAACCATGAGCCGTGTGCCGGGCGAGTTGATAGTAGATGTGCCACATGTCATGTAGGTAGCTTTCAAGGAAATCTACCCCATCACCGACGTTACAGTATCGATCAGTCACGACCGCGGGGCGATTACCAAAGGCTGCTGACCGTAGTCCGTCGAATTCGCCCCGCGCGACAGAGTCGTACACATCTTGCAGATTCTCGGCGATTTGGTTCAGGCTGGTGACAGACAGAGGGTCTTTGGGTGATGGGCTCAATAAAGCATCACGGAGATGGTGCATATTGAGTTAAGGAGTAGGCTTAGTATTCGTAGGAAGGATCGGTTGAGTTAGTATCGAGGAAGAAGAAGAGCAGAAAGTAGATGTAGGCATGGCTCTACATCCCGTGGCAATTACCGCTCCCTCTCGGAGCCAGTCCAGCCCAGCATATGATCATTGTCAGCTTCACGTGCGTGGATTGCGAGCGGTATATTGAGACACAGCCGTCCCATTGGACTTTGCTGCGTACCGCTGTCACGTCATAATATGGTGGACTCCACAACCGTTCCTATTGTCTCCACCAAGACACGTCAATTGACGCCACTGGCTCGCCATATCGAGTGCAGTAACGGATTTGTATACAGCAGCCATAGAGGACTCCATAGAAAATGATCCTGTACACCTGGTACCCCGGTTCTGGTTGCGTATTGTTGTTACGAAGATTGGTTTTTTGACCGTGCGGTATCTACTTAGGGGCCAAGGTAGCCATCACTCCGACCAGTGATTCGCTGTCACTCTCTTGCCCTAGCATGCCCTCGTCGCAGAATGACTGTCGCCATGCTGATCACTATCACTGATATCCACTTTACTCCCGTCGGTGAGGCAGGCCAAAAAGACAATACTACGTCGTTGTTAGGCGAGGCGGTTGCGGCTTCATGCAGCTGCGCGGCACGCAGCACCCATTACCGTGCCGCTCGCTAGACAAGGGTCAAAGACCCCGCCCTCCCTCATGCCGACGCACACGGTAACCACAGACAGCTAGTGTGTAACTTTCGCTACAAGCATAACGGCGGGCGGCGTCGTGCATGCGTGTACCTATGGTATGAGCCCAAGACGTTCTCTTTTGCGAAAGGATATGTAACACATGACTTTGTCTTTGGCTTGCAAACGCCGTGTTAGAGTATACCAACAAATGGGCAATTACCATTGTTGAGACTAGTTTGGCTGTGGAGTAAGATCAGCACCTCCCTTAGCTTGTGCAACACCGTTCCCCGGCCCATTTGGTGTCTGAACCTCACAGTCAGCCAGGACTAAGCTGCAACAGTACAACGCTCATACCAGATCCTACGCCTGGATACGCCTGCTCTAGTGCATCCTTTATCCCTTCTGAGCCTCCCTGTATCTAGTGGGTCTGCTCGGGTGGCTGAGCTTGATTGAGCTTGTAGTTGGTTTGTGGTATCAGCCGTATACCAGATCCTCCGCTAAGAGCCTCCTGCTCAGTGCATCCTTTGTGCTTTTAAGCTTTATCATTGGTGGAGCCCAGCCAAGCTTGGTTGAGCTTGTCAGCCTCGTACCAGATCCTACGCTAAAATGTCCCCACTCTAGCGCGTCTGCTGCTCCTGGCCATGCCCCTCTTGAGCTCGATTGGGCTCGCCCGCTACGAGATGCCAAGACTGGAGACTTTAGCCATCCCTTCTCCCGCCTTGTTTTTTTGTCGATAAAGACTAGTGCTAGGGTGACTTGGGTGGTCCTATCGTTGATGCCAACACTGATACCATGACCGGCACTGTCAGCTGAGATCCCAAGTGTTCACGCCCGTGTTGGCGCTCTGGGAGAACTCATTAATTGATTCCAGATGGATATTGAAATCAAGGCTTAGTATTGCAGTCGTTCCTAAGCGGCCCGGGAAACATAGGTTGACTGGAAGCCGCTTGAAGCTGTGTGGTATCTATGATATGCTACAGGTGTTATGTTGTACAGCGAGGAGTCGGTCGAAGGTACCTCAGAACCAGTCGCCCCAGTCTGAGTCGCCGCCTCCACTGTCACCACCTTGATTCCCGCCGCCCCAGAAGTCTTGCTCTTGATTCTCCCCGCGTGTGTCTGCCCATGGATCACCGCTCTGTCCCCAGATATCCTCGTCACCCGGCACACCCTGTTGTTGGTCCGCCGGTGGCTGATAAGGGTCGTTCGCTTGAGGGGACATATCGTCAGCCTGCTCAGTGCCCCTTCCCCTTTGCATGGCCTCGTAGCCGGCCATGGTCGCCGCACCTGTCGCCGCACCCTCAGCAGCTCCCAGACCCCGGGCGCCAGCAGCAGCTTCTCCCAGAACGCCAGACTCGCCTGCTGCTCCAACTGCAGTACCCGCTCCAGCTGCTCCTGCGGCACCTGCTTCGCCAGCTGCAGCCCCACCAGCGGCAGCACCACCGGCTTCACCAGCGCCGCCGAACCAGGGCATCCACATCGGCCACATCATGCCACCCGACCCGCTGTGTCTACTGAAGTAGTCGAAGTCGATGCTGACGGCCGTTGCAAGCATGACAGCGCGCTGGTCCAGCGTCATGCCTGGCCCCGGGTCTGCTTGCCCTGTCTGGCTCACGATGTGACCGGGTTCCTGCGAAAGAGCTGCTGCGTCCATGCGTAGCGCGTACACACCGGTGTCTGTGAAGATCTCACGTGCGAAGCCGCCAAAGTTGCGGTTCACTGAGCCCAGCAGCCGGTTGTCCTCTGACATCAAGCTGAAGTCCCAGGACAGGAAGCGCTCATCCACGCGTGCAAATTGCAGCATGCCAACTTCCCTGTTGTCGCCCTCTGCTACGGTCATTGCTTTGCTGTCTGATAACGGCAGATTGCTGGGCGCGATCTGAGGAGTGCCAGACGCGGCTGCTGCGAGGTCGCGGGCGAGGTACATGTTGTATTTCCTTCTCAGCGGCGCCCACTCCTGCTCCGTCGCACCGATGATGCGCATATCGCCCAAATCCAAGCTCGACACATTCGCGCTCGTCTGGTTCACAATGCTAGCCGTGCTCGTGCCCTGCAGCTGCGTGGAGCTCGTGTACGCTCCACCGTTGCCAACAGCATCGTAGACGCGAATTCGCGAATTGATCCAGCTGAACGGCCTGTGGAACCGCAGCACCTCCCTCTCTTCCCGGTCGAACACGTGTGTTGTAAAGCTCCGGTGCGTCTTGAACATCTGCCGCGCCATGGCACTGCCCAGACCGTGGTCGCGCTCGGCGAGGTAGCCGATGTGATTGCCGCGCGGGTCCATGATCACGTAGCGGTTTGCCTGCTCGAAGCCCATCAGCACGTTCATCATCTCGAGCTGGCGCTGGATGACGATGGCCGAGTTGTCGAGGATGCGCATTGCAGGATGTGATTGCTTAAGGACGGCGTAGGCATCTTCAGGCATGTAGACGGGCGTGACGAGCGGGTTCTGTGCATCGGGGGTGGTTGCGAGGGCACCGGACACTGCCTCGACTCGCGATGGCTCGTTTGCCGACGTGTTGGATGCGTCTTGCGATGGGTCATTGTTCCGACCGGCGGACTGTTCAGAGGATCTCGTGGCAGGCTCTCTTCGTTGAGGCGGCGTGTGTTTGGGGACGCGACCGCGAGGCCCAGGTGGAGGAGGAGTTCCGCGCGTTGCGAATGCACGGAACTGCTGACGTGGGAAGCGCAGAGACCATCTCGCTGCCGTTGGGAGCATCATGGACTCGTTCTTTGTTCAGCCGATTTCTGTGCGGTATTCTACCGTCTGTAAAGTTGCTTATTAGTCGCGGGAATCGTCAGTCTATTGCATCGATGTGTGCCTGCGGTGGCGTTGCGCCGAGCTTTGATGAAGAAGTTCGATGTTATTCCAAAAGCTCACACGTAGTTATTGAGCTGTACGGGATTCCGTCATCACTCCTTACCTCTTTACCATGTGCAACACAGAAGACACACTGATAGTCTCGTATACGGAACAGACAACCGAACCTACACGGTTGACTTGTTGTGACCACGATGATGCAACGCAGCTAGGGGTCAGACGTCAGCCAATCAGCAGCTGGCAACGCCGCGGGCCGACCAGATCCCCCGAAAGCTTTGACTCTCAGAAGCTTCCTGCCTCGCGAAAACTTCGCGCTCCAACTGCCTCGCATCAACGCCTGCACATTGCCGGCGCGAGGGCTCAAGAACCGTAAGTGATACCATCTCTCCTTGTTTTCCCTTTCATGATGACAACTTCAAATCATATCAGCGGCACAGCGTGAACATTCACTTGCTAGCGCACGTGCTCTATGCTGTCTTCCGTTACAAAATAGACTACAACGGTATCTGATCTCTCAACACATGCGCATGCTTGAATCAAAAATTTTCGGGCCAGCTTCTGACTCCAAACAGATCTCCGCAGTCACACACTCAAGACAATATGCCGACAGAGACCGTGGCGTCACAGCCAGCTTCTATACAAGCTGAGCAGCCCAAGGTCGATCTTGCTTCTGTCAAAAGCCAGAAGAGTGCAAATAGCGGTCCTAGGAAGCCTCGTCCAAAGCGACCAAACTACAATGAAATTCACGTCAAGCCACTTCCGCTTGATGTTCACCCACTGCCCGCCTTTATCCCACATAACCCACTGTCTATCGTGAGGATCGCCATTGCTCTTCTTTCACATTCCTTGCGTACGCCCAACTCGCACAAGGCCATTCACCAGGCCTACTTCTCTGAAGACACACAATCCATCCATGTCACAGACGCCGAGTCGATTCGCGCGCTTTGGGAACAAGGGTTCTGGGGTAAGGGATCGCTCAGTCGCAGTGAGCCTCAGTGGCTGCTGGCCGAGAGGCGAAGACGGGGCATCGAGGCTCAGACAGCAAGCACACAGGTCACGCAGGCACGACGAGAAGAGCGCAGGCAGTTCAAGCTCGAGCGAGCGAAGGCGCAACGAGAGGCTATTGAAAAGCAACTGCGCGAGGAGGGCAAGCTGGACGCTGATGGCACCGTCGACGACCTGGTTGAGGACGGTGTCATGTCCGAGTCACCAAGAGGCACCATCTACACATCCGAAGCTGGTGACGCCGTAGGCCCTACCGGCGATGGCATTGTGTCCGAGGTTGGCGATAGTATCGCAGGCAAGGCTCCTGCTTGGGGTGAGGATGGCACTGTAGCTGCGGAGGCAGAAGAGATCAAGGATATCGAGCACCTGCAGCTCACACCCGAAGAGGCGTTTTATCTTACCTACGTCCTCGGCGCCCTGGATATTGTTGATGGCAACTACCTCGGCGGTATCACAGCGACACCTGCCTTACCTGCGTGGTATCTCCTACGGTTGTACAGCGCTTATGCCCTGTCTCCCGCGGATGACCCTGCCATCATTGGCTTGAAGAAGCTTTTCCAGTATCGCGAGCGTCTCGCTCAGAAGACCAACGCCTTACCAATCGCCCAACAGATCGCCCCAGACAACTCGTTCCTCCTCAAATACGTCGTTTACCACCACTTCCGCTCCCTTGGCTGGGTTGTACGACCTGGTATCAAGTTCGCTGTCGACTATCTGCTCTACCTCCGCGGACCTGCTTTCCACCACGCCGAGTTCGGCGTTCAGATCATCCCCTCATACTCGCACTCATACTGGTCAGAGACGCAACAGCGTATCGAATACAAAAAGCAGAAGGAGAACAAAGACTGGTGGTGGTTCCACAGAGTAAATCGTGTACAGACAGCGGTCATGAAGACTCTGGTCTTGGTCTACGTTGAAGTGCCGCCGCCGTGGGATGGGGAAACAAAACAGAACGCGCTGGCTGTTGACATCGGCCAGGTGCTGAAGAGCTATACCGTCAGAGAAGTTGTGTTCAAGAGGTGGAGCCCAAGCCGCAACCGCGATTAAGCACAGACGTTTGCCGGTGTTGTCTGCCGGTGCTCTTGCGTCTTGCAATGCACCGTCGCTGATTGAGTGCTGACGTAATACCCGCCGCTGGCTCTCACTAGGAGAAAGGCTAAGCTTGTCGCCGCAACATGGCGCATGCGCCATTGGTCAAGTTAGAGACGATGCAGTTGACCTCAACCTTGCGTCACCGGCTCCAATGATCGAGAGCAGATCGTCCGCTTGCGCTGTCCTGGTGTTCTGGTTGACGATCCGGCCAGACTAAATACGGTGGTCGATAGAGCGGTCGGCCAGGCTACTTTTTAAAAAGTGAATACCGCATGTATCAATGTAGTCTGTACCACATCCCATCTTGCCCTCTTATCCTTAACGACGATGAAGAGACAGCTCTTAGCGACCGCGTTGCTTGCGACCTTCTCTACCGGGCGTGCCGCGAGAACCTTCTCTTCGCCTCAGGAACTGACTACCTCCGAGTATGATTTCGTCGTTGTTGGGGGCGGCACAGCTGGTCTCGTCGTAGCTGCACGATTGTCAGAGCATCCAAATGTCACAGTCTTGGTTGTCGAGGCTGGTGGCGAGGACCGCGACTACCCTGATGCGGAAATACCCTTCCTGGCCGCAGAGCTTCAGAATACCGGAGCAGACTGGAATTACACGACAACACCGCAGCCAGGCTACAACAATCGATCCATACACTTCGAAAGAGGCCATGTTCTCGGTGGCAGCAGTACAGTCAACTACATGGCGTACAATCGTGCTTCAGACGACGTCTATGACCGATGGGCAAACATCACCGGCGATGCGGGCTGGTCGTGGTCGGCGCTTGAGCCGTACTATCTTAAGAACTCCCGGCTGGTGGCACCTGCTGACGGCCGAAACTACTCTGCTGAGGTTATCAAGTCTGCACATGGCAATGGTCCTGTCGAGGTCAGCGTACCCGGCGACCCACACCCTGTGGACCACAAGTTCATCGGCGCCAGCAAAGAGCTTGGAGGCAGATTCTCATTCAACCAGGATTTGAACGCCGGGGACTTCGTAGGTCTCTCATGGTCTCTTGGCGCCATCGCATCATGGAAGAGGAGCAGTGCAGCCACCGCGTATCTCCATCCTTTGCTCGATGAGTGCGAGAACAATATCACTCAGTGTCGGCCGAATCTGGATGTCCTTATTAACACTCAAGTTACGCAGCTCTTGGCGTCCGGGCACGAGAACGGCTGTCCCCGGCTTACTACTGCTATGCTGGGTTCGTCCTCGTCTTCAGAGCGTATGAATCTGACAGCCCGTAAAGAGGTGATACTGTCCGCCGGCGTGATCGGTACACCCAAAGTCCTTATGCAATCCGGTGTTGGACCGGCTTCGGTGCTGGAGGCAGTCAACGTGTCAACACTTGTGGACTCGCCGTCCGTTGGAAAGAACTTGACTGACCACCCACTTAACGCTCTCTACTTTAATGTGAGCACAAACACCACCGTCGACCCTCTCTATCGGTCTACCACTGCCATGGAACAAGCAGTGCAATCATGGAACGACACCCACCGGGGGCCCCTCACCGATACAGCAGCTAACACGATTGCTATGCTGCGCCTCCCGCAAAACGCTTCCATTTTCTCTACCATATCCGACCCCGCCGCTGGTCCCCTGTCAAGCAACGAAGAACTGCTCTTCGCCGAAGGCTTCGTCCCATTATCGAACATCCCTCTTCCTTCCTCCGGAAACTATATCACCATACTGTCCATAGTCACCTCACCCACCTCGCGGGGCTCCGTTACGCTGAACTCCTCGGACCCGTTTGCGCCGCCTGTGATTGACCCGAACTACCTCGCCTCAGAATTCGACCAATACACCGCTGTGCAAGCCATCCGGGACACTTTCACCATTCTCTCTGCCCCTTCGTTCGAAAAATATGTTAATGAGCCATACGGACCCCTCGCGGGTCTCACCACGGATGCTGAGCTGCTCGAGTATGTGAGGCAGCATGGTGTAACCATCAACCATGCGGTTGGTACGGCAAAAATGAGTGCTAGAGACGCCGATTGGGGCGTCGTTGATCCGGATCTTACGGTCAAAGGAGTAAAGGGTTTGAGGATCGTGGATGCGAGTGTCTTCCCGGAGATCCCGGAATGTCATACCATGGCGCCAGTGTATATCCTGGCAGAGAGGGCGGCGGACATCATCAAGCAAGCACACGGCATTGAGTGTTGATCATTGAAAGTTCGAGGATGCTGGTGGAACTCCAGACGAGAAGAGAGCGGTTCGGGGGATGGAAAAGCAAAACGATATTACAGTTCATAGGAAACGACCTCTCTCCCTGACGACGACTTTGGGATGTAATACTTGACGAGGTAGTGTTCAACGAAGTTTGCCCGACATTCAGGCAGTGGAATCACTGGAGCCTTCACATCTCCGCGCTTCAATTGACGTGCCATCAACTCTCAGTGAAGGTCAGGAAGAACATTGACGCTCTTCGCCAGCAGGAATCTCTCAAACGCTAGAAACTTCAGGTGACTTCTGAGCAGACAAGAAGTGGTGGCGGTTGAGCCACTCGGAAGAGCGATGCGAGCCATACATCCGGGCCAAAGAATCCGATCGAAGACCCATCCAGTCAAACTCCACGAGACTGCAGGTTGTTCTTTTGGAAGAAGATTGTGAAAGACAAGCGGACAAATTGATCTTTGACGAGAGCGAAAGAGGTGAGGAGAATGGAGTATTCGAAGCACAGATCACAGAGCAAGATTGCTGGTCATAGCACGACAAATTGATTGGATCTACAGTAAGGAACCATTTGTAGAATCTCCATTCGTGCGACAGCAGTCCTCTGGTACCTCCCATCCCCGCCTTGCAGCGATATCGGCCCTAAAGAAGAGCACATTTGACGCACAGAATTCGCTGTAGACTGCAGTCAATCATTGCAAGCCAACCTTTGCAGATTGGGTCAAAGTCGGCTAAGGTCCTGGTTCTAGCCCAAGATATCGATCGGATTAGCTGCGTCAACCTCGTCTTGGTACGCATCAGGGGTCTCGGTGGTATCCTTTTGCACCACGAGGATGTAGTTGACACTGTCGGCGATAGGGTCGGCACGCTTGCCGAGAACGTCAGCTGGATTGGCAGCATCGACTTCGTCTTGGTAGGCGTCTGGAGTCTCAGTGGAGTCTTTTTGAACAACCAGAATGTAGTTGACACTGTCGGCGATGGGGTCGGCACGCTTGCCGAGAACGTCAGCTGGATTGGCGGCGTCAACCTCGTCTTGGTAGGCGTCTGGGGTCTCAGTGGAGTCCTTCTGAACAACGAGAATGTAGTTGACGCTGTCGGCAAAGGGGTCGTTGCGTTTGGCTTGCTCAGATCGAACGAGACGGTCGTATTTTGCTAGATTCGAGCGTTCGAAAACAGAGCGTGTCATCTTGATGACTTTGGCAGCGTTCTTGGTGTCAGGAGAGGGAACAGGACTGGCAGTAACGCTCGCCGCAAAGGCGGTAAGAAGGGTGAAAAGAGATGTCTTCATCTTGATGGAAGTCGTTCGAAGCAGAGTTTGAAGAAGATCAAAGAAGTCTTGTATGGTTGAGCTGCGATGGCTTGATATCTGACTCCTGTGGGAGACTTGCTTCTGTTAAATATCTCTGCACGGAAGCATCTCAGAGGTAGAGAGGGATCCTTGAGACTGTTTCGGACTTGCACCGTTGGCATGTGACTATGCTTGGAGTCACCTGCCTTCGATAGCTTATCAGCCATGCCTGCACATATGTCGTGTCATGATTTGACTGCACATCTTATGCTGTACATACGCGCTATTGATTGACTTGGTTCTACAAGCTGATAGTACCATGCTACCCCGGAAGATAACACTTGCTCGAAGATCCTTGCTTACTTTGTAGATGATGAATATCTCCACTGTATGCATCGTCTATTGAATCCGTTTGCTCGGGATCCCCAGATTGCATGGGTGCGGAGTTCACTCAGTGCCGATGGTCTCATGCGTACCACCACTTCCCCGAAGCATCATCGGTATGCTCTACCTTCGCACTGACTTTGATGTACATTGATGATTCTTGGATTGTTTGGATCGCTTGGAGTACTAAACAAGACATGTTGGGTTACTGTGATTCGAAAATCCGAAATGAATTGCATCATAGGGTACCTGGGTACAATATCATACCGACTGATACTTACGCAGCTGGTCCAAATAAAGCGGCTCGTTCTCTCTACTACCTTGTGCTTTCAGCTTTACAGAGCTACTTAGTTGACGCTCCAGTTGCTATCAATCCAGCTCTCAAGCTTGTCAAAGTTCCTGCACTTGTGGTGACTGTTGAAATCCGCCTTAGCACCAGCGTGACCCCCTAGACGAACAAACACCGGTGTAACGTCTCCAAAACACTGAATCGCTATTCTAAGCGCATCGATGCAGTGGTCTACGTGCATGCGGTTCTTGAGTGCACTATCTGTGAGACCGTCTGGGATACCGGGGTACTTTCCGGCTTGGTACCATGTAAACATACGTATCATGTTCTAATGAAAATGTGTCAATACTCGAACGCAAACCTCTGAGAGCGTGTGAGTACATACAAGACAGTGAAGTTGGTGAAAGACTTCGAGGATGGCTACATAGCCGGTTCCCACTTCTTCAGGGACGTGCTTGAGATTATCAGACTCTGAACGGTTGAGACCGGCAATCTCGCTCGCCGGAATCTCCACTGCATGCTCTAGTCATACGATCAGGGGTCTTTCCACCTGTATACGAGCAGCATTCACGAACTTACTGTATGTCAAGTTGTACCACGCATCTTCACGCTCCGGTGTTGGGAGTCCACGATATTTGTTGGTGGAATTGAACTCTGCTGCAAAGTCGTACTCGATATACTCGACTGCTTCTATAGCAGGTGCTGGGTCGGATTAGTTGAAGTTGAGAGCCAAGAATTTGGGGGAAACTCACAGTACACAGATAGTTGCTTGGCGCATTTCTGATCTGTTGGCCTTTGCGTGATATTTGTAGTAATGAGTGCTATGAACACAAAGTTCAGGACCACGGAAAACCCGAGAAGGAGAACTGACACCCATCGTGACCAGTTCCGTCCCGGTCGAGGCTGATCGTAAACTTTTTCATTGCTGAAGTCTCTGTCTTCAGCCGAGATTGAGCTCGAAATGTCATCAGATGATGAGACTGGGCGGTAAGAGTGGCCTTTCGACGCCATTGGAGCTGCTTTATGACAGACAAACGGGTGAAAAGTTATCTTTGGTTCATATCCATAGGAGTTGAGAAGTCTGTATAGTCTCAGAGGGAAGCAAGCAGACATTCAACGGTGCGGATCCGTAACTAAACTCTTCCTGATTGCACGCGCTGCAGACACCAAGTGCCCGCACTCAGCTGCAGCTGTAGTTGGCAAGCACGCGGGCCCTGACGCAGAACATCTCCACAAGCATTGCAGATTGTCGCCCAGATTTGCTTGTTTATCATAAGCTATCGTTGCATTGCATAGATTGGGATGGCCAACTGCCTAATCAGGCTAGTCTTGAGCTGCAGCATCGTAGCAATGTACTCCGCAATTCATCTGCACTAAGCTCAATCAGGATCATAATGATTGGTGAGATTTTGAACACCTTACTGTAGACTAGCAGACTGCACATCATGTTCAGCGTATCACGAATCGCGCATGTCCGTTGCATCAGCTAGATTGTTCTGTTTACCTGAGTGTTCAAGTTACCCACAAAGCAGAAATACACTATGCTAGTACCGTCACACTTCCCTGAGCTATGCATGCAGCATAATACGAAAGTGTCGCCGATGATACTCTATGCTGATTATGCGTTGATAACGATGCTTGCTTTTGTGGATCCATCCATATGTGCTAGCTCTAATACTACGATAGGCACAGTGATCAAATACGTTTGCGTAAGATGACTGAAGAGCAATTGAGGGACACTCGTGCGAGTCAGACTAAGAGTTCGTTCCTTCTCTGTGACGACTATCAAGCCCACAACACTTGGTTTGACTCATCCCACTTGACACATTGGCTACGGATACACGCCTTCACCCGAAAATGTATCAATCTCAGAACACTCGTTTCTCCAGCTTATTCAGAACCACCAATTCAATAGAGAAGGCGGAGGAGACGCAATTGATGTCCGAACATGGACATGACCTGCGAGGCATGGAACCAAAGATCAATCCCGCGAGAATCCACCTTGCGATTGTACTTCTTTCCATGTTCATGTTCGTTTTGGGAACGTTGATGGTCGTGAGCACTCTCAATTACAAGCAGTCTGATAGATCCTGTGCTGCACAGCTCAGCATCTGGTGTGAGTTGGAGAACCCGACCCTCTATGCGCTTTGCTCTGACATACCTGCCACCCTAGCACCATTGTTCCAAGCAGTCGAATATGAAGAGCGGGACTGGGAGAGTATCTTTACGAAGAAACATTCAGACTGGACCGGTACGCCGACAGCGGAGCTGGAAGACAGATGGCATCGCCTAGTGAATGGTATGCTTCCTTTTCGTGACCCCTATATCACGCAACACTAACTGCGTCTAGTTCCGACAGTAATTATACCTGAAGACCGCGTTCCAGCGCTCAATCGTACCATAGAGCAAGGGTTTGTTAAGGGCGGCCCACCCGGGCAAGAAGGTTATATCGCTGGCATTGAAGGTGAGAATCCTACTACTGGCAGAAAGACCTAAAGAACGATATCTGACGTCTCCCCTAGTCTTTCATCATCTTCATTGCTTAAATGTACTTCGACAAGCCCTGTGGGTCGACGATTACCCAGAAGGACTTGTTCCTACGCTGTTTAAGTACAACTCACCCGCTGTCGCTCGAAAGCACGCCGACCACTGCATTTCCACGCTGCACCAAGCGCTGACCTGCAACGCCGACCTCACACCGTACCTACTGTACGACAGCACTGGTAAGGGAGCAGGTGTTGCGAGGGAAGACTTCCAAGCTACACACAAGTGTAAGCGGTTTGATCCCATCTTCGATTGGGTTAAGGCGAACGGAGTGGTTGTGTCAGCGGAGGATCTGCGGGCAGGCAAGAATCACACTACATGATACATCTGTGGGTGGGTGTAGTATTGATACACTCGAAATGAGGTCGCTGGTGGGACCATCTTACTGTGCCTTAAACAAATTCTATTCTGTACGGCAGCAAACCTATCAGATAGCTAAAAGGCTTACTCCAGATAAGCTGCCCCCTAAAATGAGGGGTAAATCAAGATTGTGATTGAAGCATTAGTTCAACATGACTTACCTCTTTCAACAAACCTTGCGCAAGGATTATATGAATGATCCGCGTAAGGCAATTACTGCAGATGGGGCCATGAGGCTCCCACAGTTACGCGGGTCTCGTCAAAAGGTACTGCGGTGCGTTTGTAGATAAGTTGCCGTGTCATCAGTCTTCTCTGCACATGCCGCGACTGCTAATGGAATGAGTACTTCACCCTTGCTCGCATTGCCACAACAAGTTCGTGACTGTGTCCCAGAGTACGCTATACACAGCTCCAGCTTGGAGGATCCTGTTATTACGCCGCCAAATCTCCGCACTGGGTCTGTCGACAACTGCGCATCGAATTCTTTACCACAAAGAGATGCCTTCAAAGACGTGAACACCGACACCAGATTGGTTCATCCACGGGTCTGTACACTGTCTGAATCCAGATGCAGAATCCTGCAACGAGGGTAAAGCAATAGATGATTGTGGGCGACCATAATCTGTGGACCATTGAGTAGATCGAGAGTAAATTTGGCAGATCCGTTCATTTCTTATCTCAACAAGGCGATCATGGACGGAGGATCAGATCTCTCATCTAGGACGCCTGCCTTCCGAAGGATGTTGACTGTCTTGTCCACGACCTTCTGATCGACACCTCTTACGTCCTTAGCAAATTGTACCGTCTTCAGCCACTCCCTTGCATCCTCCTCCGAGTAGTCGAGCTTCGTGCTGATGTATTCGACTGCCTCCTCCTGATTCTCCTCGAAATGCTTCACACCCTTGTTGATCTTCTCCAAGACATCTTCCAGCTCTTCCTTCAGTGGCTGTGTAGTGGCGTTCGCGCCATGGCTCCAGTTCTCAGGGTTCAGAAGGGCGTTACCAGCAACTATTTTCCAACTCGACCAAGGCGTGTAGATCTCACCAACGCGCTTGATCGAGCCGTTGTCGTAGTAACGCTTCGACGTAAAGTGTTCCCACATGAAGAAGTCCGCCGTCTTGCCATTGACACCATCCCTCAAGTTCGAAAACGTGTTCAGCGCCTCGACGGGGAAAGGCGTCTCGCCTTTCTGCAACCACCCCTGCTGGTCTGCCAAGACAAAGCTCATAACATAGCTCCCACTTCCTATTCGGCTGACGCCGACCTTCTTGCCCTTCAAATCCTCGATGCTCTTAATGTCTTTCCTTTGCGTACCGCTAGAGATGGCCCAGCAGAGTGGAGTTTCAACATATGTGCCCACAATTCTAAATCCCGCATCTTTCTTTGCAGCTTGCGCCTTGCCCAACGCTGCGATCCACCCTTCTGTCAACCCAACGCCAACGTCGATCTCGTTGTTCTGGAGCGCAGTGACCATGTGCCCTGTGCCGGAGGGAAACGGAAGGAGCTGTGAGTCGAGACCGTAGTGCTTCTTGGCGAACTCGAGTGGTGCGGAGAAGTGCTCGGGCACGAAGCCTATCCGCAACGGCGCCATTGCGGCGGTATGTGTGGAGAAGGCGCGTGTTGCTAGGATTGAAGGGAAGCGCACAGTGCGCAATGTGCGAAGCATTGAGTTCGTGGTATCGATGTTGTTGACCAAAAGCTAGAGACCAGCTCTCAATTGCTGGTTCGTTGGTGTTTCGAGCGAGGTCGCTCGACAGACGCGTCGGTGATGTCACGGTCAGACTTGCCACAAAGGGAAAGAAGCACTGGCCATCCTCGCCATCCCGAGGCCATTCCGATACACGCCGACTATCGCTCACTCGTCCATGTCATTTCGCTTGGCGTTGATGTCCACATCGTAGATTTCGTTTCTGTCGCTGTCTCTTCTAGGATCGCTAACATACATGTTCTTCTTCTGACTCTCGTGATACCCTCCTTCGTAGACTGTCCTCTCGCGCGAATTCCTGGAGCGTCATCGATATTGCCACGGAAAATGGGAGACTTTGACGCAACATCATCTATGTTGTCGTTGCGGGCGAGGAGCATAGCTGTCATTGGCGCAGGTCCTTCTGGTTTGGCCGCGGCGAGGTAGGCTGTGACATGGTTTTCTGAGATCGAGAGCTGAGAGATGTAGATATCTGCGCGCGGAGAAGGCCTTCTCCACAATTGTCTTGTTCGAGCAGCGTTCGAGAGACGGTGGTATATGGAACTACACAGCCGAGGAAAGAGACGAGGATTTGTTCACAGTTCCTCAGACAAATCCTTCTGGGAAGAACCAGGAACCCATCTGGAAGCAAGCAATTAACGACACCAATGGTACTTCAAAAGACCCAGCATTCGTATCTCCGATGTACGAAAGACTTGAGACAAACATTCCGAGAGGCTTGATGGGGTTCAAGGGTCTGGATTGGCCGCAAGATAGTCAGCTCTTCCCCAAACATCAGACGGTGCTCAAGTATATCGAGGACTATGGCAAAGTTGTTCAGGATATTGTCCGCTACAGTACCCAGGTAATACAAGTTATCCCGAACAAAGATGAGGCCACCACTTCCTGGTCTGTAATCTCTCGAGATTTGCAGAAATTCATCGAGACGACAGAGACCTACGATGCTGTTATTGTGGCAAACGGGCATTTCATAACACCTTTTATTCCAGATATATCCAACATCGCCAACTATAACAGGAAGTATCCTGGATTGATATCGCATTCAAGATATTATCGCCGCCCCGAGGAGTTCGCTGGGAAAAAGGTTATTGTCGTCGGCAACTCCGCCTCCGGTGCGGACATCTCCAACCAAATCGCTGAACATTGCACGCTCCCGCTTTTCTGGTCCAGCAAATCGACGAATCTTTTCGTCAGCGCAACACCGACAGACCCGCGGCGCCGTGAACTACCACCTATCAAAGACTTCCGCCCCAATACGCGTGGTGTCGAATTTGAAGACGGCACCATCGAGAACGACATCGATGCCATCGTCTTCGCCACAGGCTACTTCTACAGTCTGCCATTCCTGGAGAACGTCACACCGAAACTTATCACCGATGGCAGCCACGTCAACCACACCTACAAGCACCTCTTCTACGCGCCGAAGCCCACACTCTCCTTCCTTGCGCTCCCGCAAAGAGTCATTCCCTTCCCGACCGCAGAAGCACAAGCTGCCGTTCTCGCGCGCGTATACTCCGGCCGCCTATCCCTCCCACTTCTTTCGGAAATGGAGCAGTGGGAAGCGGACCGCGCAGCCGAAGCCGGCGATGGGCGGGCATTTCATCTTCTTCCGTTCCCGAAGGACGGAGAGAACATCAATGAGCTCTCGAAGTGGGCGCTAAGTGCACCTCGGAAACAAGACCTGGAAAACGATGGCCAGGGCATGGTTCCGCCGGTCTGGGGCGACTGGGAGTTCTGGTGTCGCGAGAATTTTCCTGCAATTCGGCAGGCGTTTGGCAAATTAGGCGAGAAGAGGTTCACGACGCGGACATTAGAGGAAGTCGGGTTTAGCTACGAGGACTACAAGAAGAAGAGGGCGCAGGAAGAAGGAAAAATGATCTAGCGGATCGTTATAGTCTTTTGGTAACTAGCAGAAGATCAGTTCTTCCTCCAGACTTGTCCGTCGCTCGGACACAATGATGTTTGGTTCCTTAGCCAAGATTGAAGAAGACCTTGGCTCCATTGGCGCTGGGGTCTTTCGAACATGGTGTTGACCAACCCTGGAACACGCTGAAAAAGACATTGCTCTTGTTTTAACAGCACTACGAATCGGCAACTTCCTGACCGAACATCGCTCAGACCAATCAAAACATACTGTCAGAGCGAGCATCGCCGTCTGTGCTTCCCGTTGATGAAAGCTTTCCGCACGTCGTTTGCGACTAGTAATGCGACAAGTGACAGGCAATGCGCACAGTGCTTTCTACGTCAAAAGTTTGTTTGGATGTCGGACTCGACTGTCGGATCCCTCGCGTACCAGCATGTACCTGCGGTATTTTGTCTCTCTTTGCAAACGACAAACGGTTCTGTGTTTGCGCTACGGCTTGTACAATCCGGAGGTAACGTATCCGGTCAGATCTGTAGTGAGCACTTCGATCGCATGCCGCAATTAGATCAAGGAGATCGATGTGATCTAGCATCGGACTACCTGTGTTCGGCTATTACAATCGCTGACGTGGTGTGATAAGGCAACCTGCTTTGAGATGGATGGTGTCGTGACCGGAATGGTCTACACACGTAAGTTGAGTAGACCTGCAGAGAAGAAACCCACCGACTTTGTCTCTAACATCCACCAAGATCATTACCTCTCATCTCTGTACTCTCTTATACTGCGTAGTCACTCGAATGCTTGGTTCCTCTGGAAGAAAAGAAAGTATCTTCCAACCATAGCAATCGTCCTTGCCTACCTTACTATTGTTAACGGAGCACCTACGACATCGCCAGCCGAAAAGAGAGTATCAACCTCTCAGATCGCAAAGTCCGCTTCCCGCGAGTGTTAGAATGTCTTGAGATCACATATGTCACCGACTCCTCGTCCTTGCACATGCGCACATGGCCACCCCGGGGCCACGTTAGTGCCGGGAAAGGGTGCGACTGCTCGACGGAAATGGAATTGGAGGCGCAGGGGCTAGAACGGGCGTAGGAGCTATTGAATCGGGTAGGTAGTCACTCACTTTGTCAGTTTGACTGTTAGCCTAACGAAAGCAAGCATCTGGTGGAGGCGGAGGCATGATATGCATCCTTGGTGAACTCGCAGACCAATTGATCGGAGGAGGCAGCGCTGGAGCGGACTCGGTACGTGTGCTGCAGCAGATGCTGGAGTGAGTGGTGGCTCGAACTCTACGTATGACTCTCACAAACGTGCCGATGCATCGGCGAGTGCAGGTGCTGGCGCGCGCGCAGAAGCGGGCGCGGAAGGCGGAGTATTTGGTACGTGCCTGGAGTACCCTCTCCGTCGACTCGGCTGATCAACACATGCAGTAGCTCAGCTTCAGGTGAGATCAATATCTCGGATGGTCTGTTTGGCATATCCACAGGTGGCGCCGGTGTTGGAGCAGGGGCAGAAGCTGGTTGAGCGGGCATCCCTGCCAAGCTTGCAGGAATCAATGATAGATGAGGATCTATATGGCACCTTTCAGATGTATTTAGATTCAGGATCCTTGGTTTTCGTAGCTGCCTAGTACAAGTCACCAAAGTGGATCCTTCAACAGTTGTAGTTCTGTGGCATCGTTGAGATCTCGCTCATTTATTGACGGTATCTTGCATTCCGCTTCTTCGTGCGTTTAGCTGCCTCTTCCACAGTACCAAGGTGCAATGTTCGACATTCCTAGCTTGCTTCCAGTCAACAGTACTTGCAATCATATAGCAAGAACGCTTTGTCCACCGTCGCTCGTTACTCGTTTCCTGATGTTCAACTTCAATAATTGGCCTACACTCTTCACCATTGTACCGTCATCCTTCTGCCGAGGATCGCGCTTGCCGAATATACGAGGTCGTTGACGTCTGATAGAGTTGATGCATTCAGGGCCAGCGAAGGTAGAGGTGGAAGGTGGGGCTGCTGACTATGGGTTATTTGCGAAATGTTGCACCCCCCCCCCCCAAATGAGGCATAGTCTATGACACTAGATGCAGTTAGATGCAATTTGTTAGTAAAACGCAGTACAAACAGCATCCCACGGCATATTGCATCAACAGAACGCTCTGAAGAAGCTCGTATAGTTGTAGTTATAGTATCGCGATACTTTCTTAGTGTTGTGCTTTGTACAATGGCCAAACCGAAGCGGAAAAACGCGCCTCCGGCGAGCACCGAGTTCAGCAGACCTGCAAAGGACAGCTGCAACACTAAAAATCGATCGCGATAGCTCAATTACAGGTAACTAAAAGCTTCAAAGGACGCTGTACTGCGTACACGTTGATTGTTCTCAATTACTGACGATTTCCCATAGTAAAACGTCTGTGCGTGGGAACTATTCCCGTTCTGGGGGGGGGGGTGCAACATTTCGCAAATAATAATAAAAGCCCGGGCCAATCGAAAGCCTATTGACAAACGCGCTCAACAGGTGTTCGATTGTGTCGCATCACTGACCTACAGGCCACGGTGTTGGTGTTATATCTTGTACAGTGTAGGCTTTTCCAACTTGAAACGCAATCATGGGCTCGAAAGGTCGTCCGACTGTGTCGACTGCCGCCTCTTCCGTCGAACAGCCCCTCCCTCAGACCACCAGATGCCCAGTCACCAGCAGCAGAGCTGCAGCAACTGTTTGCATAGCCATCGACAACAAGGCTGTACAGGGTGAAGATGAAGCTCCAAATCCGATAAGCAATCCTTAGCTCCTGCTTAAAGGGACGGTAGCTGCGCAACAGCAGCCGTTCTCCGAATTTTACATGTCAACAAAGCTCGTGAAAACGTAATGAAGAAGAGCCCGGAGTTTCTGCGCAGTACGTGCCTGTAGGCAGACAATGCCATCATTGGACGACACCATCTCGCGTCGGGGAAGTCCGCGTTGTAGCGCGTATCCACATCGTCCTGACTCGCCGCATTGACCCCAATGAAAACCCAGGAATGGACGATGCCGCCATCGAAGACCTCGAACGTTGAGAGTCTGTCAACGGGGCAATTGTCTGACCACCATCAACGATAGATTTGAGTGTGAACACAGAGCGGGATCTGACCAGTAGAGTATCTTGAAGTACGGGATCTTTCCGCCACCCAGCAAATTTTCTCTGTAGCACGATCTCGCTATCAATGCCTACAGACGCCATGGTGTCTGAGCCCAACGGGCATACAGACGTCGACACAAAATATCGCATCGAATCGAACTATACGCACAACAACCAACTGGAATCATTACGGTACAATGGCGGCGATGAGGATGAATCTGACTATCCGGAAGGCGGTGCCACCGCATGGTTGGTCGTGTTAGGTGCTTGGTGCGCAATGATGTATGTATTTGGGGGTAGTTCCTGAACTTCAAGACAGCGCTAACAAGTATAGTCCATCGATGGGTTTGCTTAATACAGTTGGTGTGCTTCAAGCTTGGGTCACTGAACATCAGCTGCATGGATATTCTGAATCGAACATTGGTTGGATCTTCAGTGCATACGCTTTCTTCTTGTATATTGGTGGTGCACAAGTCGGTAAGTACAAACTTACCAAAGCTCGCGGCCTTTGACAAGCGCTAACGTGTTGACTTTAGGGCCTATCTTCGATGCGCACGACATCAGAGTCCTCATAGTACCTGGCAGCATCGGTATTGTGGCAGCAATCATGTGCATGAGCATCTCTACAGGTAGGTTTTTACGTCAGCACTGGTCTCACGTTCCCGCTGACGTGTCTTTTAGAGTATTATCAGCTTCTACTGTCGTTCGGTGTCCTTGGAGGATCTTCAGCATGTCTGCTGTTCACGCCTGCAGTCTCTGCTGTTGGTCATTGGTTCTGCAAGCGCAGGGCTCTCGCCATTGGCATTGCTTGCACAGCTGGAGGGGTTGGAGGAGTGATCTTCCCTCTCTTGATCCTCTATCTTGCTCCTATCATTGGCTTCCCATGGACTATGCGCATTGTGGGCTTCGTTTGCCTCTTTATGTGCATCGTCGCCTGTCTGCTGCTCAGAAAGCGACTTCCCCACAACAAGCATGCGGGCGCTTCCATCGACCTGAAGGCGCTCAAAGACGCCAAATATGCACTGACTACGCTCGCGGTGTTCTTGGTGGAATTCGCCGTCTTCGTTCCGTACTCTTTCATCTCACTGTACGCTATATATGCAGGTGTCGAGCAGCAGAAGGCCTACCTCATCAGCGCTCTTTTGAACGTTGGCGCTATTCCGGGACGTGCACTGCCGGGCTACGTTGCAGATCGCTTTGGTGTGTTCAACACCATGCTCGCCACATCTTTAACGTGTGCCACGCTCATCTTTGCCCTATGGCTTACAGCTGCACGCAACGAGGCAGCTATCACAGCTTTTGCTATTGTCTTCGGCTTCTGGTCCGGCACTGGTATCTCTCTGACGCCTGTCTGTGTGGGCGCAGTATGCAAGATTGAGGATTACGGCAAGAGGAATGGTACCACGTTTTCGATTGCCAGTTTCGCTGCGTTGATCGGCATTCCTGCTGCTGGTGGTGTGCTAGAGGCACATGGAGGGAACTACAACGGGCTGATTATCTTCGCGGGCGCGCTTTACCTCGCTGCCTTTGCTGTCTTTCTGATCACCAGGATCGTGGGTTGGGGCCGAGATTGGAGGACGATCTGCTGAAGTCGATGAGCGACAACGGAAGCTTATAGTTAACACACATTGTACTATTGACCGCTCGAACTCTTGGCTCTCAAACACAGTGGAAACCATGTGTTTGAACTGTTACAATACCTTATGGTCATACCGGACCGAGTTGTGTTCTGGAGGGCGTCGAGTTTTCCGACGGACAACTTCGAAGGTGCGGCTCTGGACCCTGATGACGGGCCACGTTGAGGACCGCGAAACTTGCATCCTCTGATGCTCCAGGCACAGACATAGCAGTCGCTATCATGGCTCAGTTTCGCAGATCCATCTACTTCAACGAGAAGACCGGAAATGTCCAGGCTGATGCCGATCTCTCAATTGTTGAACACTTCCACCAACAACTTCCCAACTACGCACGAACGCCACTCGTTCCCTTGGACGACGTCGCAAAGAAACTTAGAGTCAAAAAAGTCTTCGTCAAGGACGAGAGCAACCGCCTAGGGCTTCCAGCGTTCAAGATCCTCGGAGCATCATGGGGATCATGTCGCGCCATCATAGCCAACACTGGTATCCCAAGCGACTCACCTCTTGACAAGATCGCGGAAGCTGCGCAAAGAAAAGGCATCGTGCTTTTTACCGCAAGTGCAGGTAACCACGGTCGAGCCCTTGCGGCGATGGCGAGGATACTAGGTATCCAAGCTCGGATATATGTACCCCGCACTGTCAATGGCGAGGCAATCCATCTCATCTCTTCGGAAGGCGCGAGAGTAACAGTCTCGAGGAAAGACTACGATGGCGCTATGGAAGAGGCCTGGACAGAGGCGAGCTCAACTCAGGGCGGACTATTCGTTCAGGACACTGCTTTTGAAGGATATGAAAATATTCCGAGATGGATCGTGGAAGGTTACTCGACCCTACTATCCGAGGCAGAAAAGCAGCTGCAGACGCAAGGCCTGAAAGCAAACCTTGTGGTCACACCTGTCGGCGTGGGCTCTCTAGCGCATGCCGTTGTGCGTCACTGTAAATCCGGCGATCGCAACTGCGCAGTCATGTCAGTCGAGCCTGACACAGCTGCCTGTTTGTATCAGAGTTTAGTAGCCGGCAAGTCAACACCAGTGGTCACGACAAAGACCACGATGGAAGGGATGAACTGCGGAACACTGTCGTCGACTGTTTTGGAGGATCTGCAGCAAGGCGTAGACGCAAGCGTGACCGTTTCGGACTTTGAGTCGCATCAAGCTCTTCTGTATCTGGGCAGCGAGTCTGTCAAGAGCGGACCATGTGGTGGTGCAGCGCTTGCTGCATTATGGCGTCTGGCAAAGTTTCCCAGACGGCCAGCGTGGCTTGCTGAGGACGCCGTAGTTGTGCTTCTCAGCACCGAAGGTCCACGCGAATACGAGATACCCGTGGATGTATCAAATGATGACCCAGTCGGGATTACATAGGACTGAACCCGGTTTCAGGACCAAACCGTCTGGTTTTGACCCGTCTGAGGCTAGTGGAGTCAGTGGGCTGCCAGTATAACTTGCATCAACGCATGGTTTCAACATCGAGACATGTAAGTGCACTGGCTTGAGGCCCGACCAGCAGAACCTCTGTTGTAGTCGTTCTTCGTAGATCTAATGCCGAGAAGAGTTGAAGGCTTAGCAGTCATATCGACACAGCCAGCTTCCCTACACATCTGTCTAGTTTACTGTTGAGTTTCTTCACAACGCCCATCCAGTCTTTGAACTTCTCTGTGGACCTTGAAAACTTGCTGGATTATATGGCAAGCAGAATGTCGACCTTCGATTACAACGCTCTACGTCTTATCTTTTCGCGCCCTATTCTGGTTCGGTGACAGCTTGTCCAACATTCCATCTCAACTGTAACCGACTCACTCGACAGCGCCTCGGCATCCGCCGGAAAAAGGTTCTGGTGGAATGCTGGTCTTTTCAATAAGTTGCCATCCCATCGATCGTCTACAGGCTTGAAGGAGAAGTTCTTAATGCCAATGAAGAGCGAGTAAGCGATTCAAGTGTTCGAGGGGTGTTTGGTATGCTCAACAGAACTGGTCGAGAAGACTGCAAGTGGCTCAGAGATCGAGTACTATATTTCGGACGTATGATATGAGAATACAAGGGAGGTACCTGCCACTCAACGAGGTCTTACAAATTTGAAGTCATGCCGGGCTTGATGCGCTCCAGCTTCTGTGATAGCTCTTTCAGTACACGATCCTGCGTCTGGTACCCCACGGCACTTGTCACAAGAGGTGCTACGGCTGCGACTTTACAGTTCGACATGTACTGCCCTTGACTCTCCGGACCCACACCTGCAAGATGCATGATTGTCCGACTTCCCTTCTCGGTGGGGCGCCCGAAAAGAGGATTCAAGATGGTGTGTGCTCAATTCATACCAAATCCGGCATCTCTAATAAGAGCACTGCAAGTGATGAGCTGCGTGTCTTAGATTGGTGAACTCAGGACTTGCATTATCCTAGATTGACGAGGTCAATGGTAACGGGGATTGGAGAAGCAGCCTTGCTACCACAAGAACTTCCATCATCTTTGAGACCCAGTAACGTCCCTGCATGTCTTCTGTGGGCTCTTTGAGCTTATAACAGATCTGTCACTAACGGGCTTCCTTTTCCCTGAATTGCGTGACAAAGTGTACCTTGGACGAGACGACTGTTAAAGTCGGCCTGGTGTTTAATTTGGAGGATGTAGCCTTAAGCTTCAGCATCGGAGCCAGCGCAAGCAGAAACTTGCTCGCAACGTTGACGGTGATGTTGGACTCATCTTGCTCGAAGCTCTCGAACTTGCTTGCCAAGATGCCCGCATTGAGTAGCGCAATGTCGGCACTGACGTGTAAGCTGCCATATCCAGTTGCTAAACTTCAATGACGTTCTGGACGGCGATGGATCTTTCGTTATGCTTCTTGGCACCTTTGTCTTCCTTTGTCGATCGATCGAGCTCCCAATACGACTTTGGTGGCTCCCAGACGTGTGAAGTGTCGCGTAGCCTCGAGGCCAAGGCCAATGTCTGAGCAGTCACGATGAGGGTCTTGTCAGCGAAAGAGCCTTTGGGCTTCATGACTGAAGTGAGAGGTTGCGAAAAGAGCATTCTGGGTATTGATTGAGGCATTCTGTGGTGATGATGATAACAGCGTGCAATAGATCACGACTCCTAGAGTGGTTGTCATAAGGGTGTGAGGCTCGCGGATAATGTTGCGGAGATGTTGGAGCTGTCTATCTCTAGATCTTGATAGATATAACTCCTTCTGTATTGATTTAGAACCGTCGTCTCGATCGCGCAAAGAGCGCCCTTTTCGGCGCGGCTCGTCCGCTCACGTTGTCAAACATGTATGCCCCTGTCATACGAGCAGTACCCAAGCCACCAGTCTCGTCTTGTGGCGCGTCTCGTTCGAACGAGCTCCAACGGCGTCTTGGGCGATTGGCGTCAAGCGTTCGCAATATAAACAAACATAGACCAGCTCCATTCGCTGACATGCGGGACGCCTTATGGTTTGTTACGCGTCGACGGTGATGACTAGCTCTTCGTTGCACGCCCTTCCGCTTCGGACTTATGGTAACTCCCACGAAAGGCAGTTATCTCCCCGCAAGTCGACCTTTTTGTTAAGCTCTACTGAGACGAAAACCCCTCATTGTAAAGACAGTTGTTCAATCTACCAAGCTCGCGATATATTGGTAATGATTGCCGCTGAAAGCAAACGCGTTTAGGGTGCAGTAAACGATGACATTATACCTCTCTATCGCAATCATGCTGCACCACTTCACCAATCCAGATTACGCATCCGACGTGCACTCACTCCCAGATGTCTTCTGGTATGTTATCCACGTCTATTCCGGGATATACCACGCCTCGAAACTTCGCCATTTGTTCCCGCATCCTCTGTATCTGTCCTGGCGTCCAAGAGTTGCGGCAATCGTCATCGGAGTACGACATGTAATTACCTGTTGAGTCGAGACCTGGATCAGCTTGAGTCACATTGTACGCTGAACATTACGTACGAACGAGATCTAGTCCTGGTTCGTTGGGGCATGAGTCTCTAGTAGGAACTGTTAATTACAAGCGTCTTTGCACCGTGAGTATCAATGAACAAACGCACCTGCCAATCTCGCAACCTCCCATCCCAAAAGGTTGGTCTTCAACGGGAGTGTCGGCCACCTACCCGATCAGTACTTGACGCTCAGAACCTGAGGGCAGATACTGACATAATCATAGCTTTGCTCACAACCATTTCCGAACGTATGATACAGGCCGAACCACTACAGGCTCAGTTAACTCATTTCTAGGGCCGAAGTCCCACGAGATTTAACAAAAATGCCTTACATGTCCGACCTCGTGTACGAGGGTAATTCCCTTGTTGAAGACGGGATCGCTGCCGCCGAGGAATACCGTGCCATTCTGGAAGACACCATCGTAAGCCGCGCGCCCTTGGAGCTCGTTGGGTACGGTAGCCCAGGCCTGAGTCGTCGTGTTGAGGCCGCTACAATGTTTTGTAAGCTCGAAGTGAATAGAGCTTTGGCGTTCTCATACCCCATCATGTATATATTCAGTGTGGCGTTGCCACCCTTGCGGAGAGCTAATGACACCTCGTTCTCTATCTGTGTTGCAACCTTGAGGTTGTAGTACCTTGTTCAGCCGATCAGTAATTGAGATTGGAGCGGATGTAGTCGGTATGGTGTACCAGTGTGCATTGATTGTGCGAATTGTTTCCTTGAGTTTAAACTTGAACCCGACCGGTCGGAACGTCTCATTCAATACGCGCAATTGGGCATCAATAGTTGCATCGCTCGGGCGGAGTCAGCTTGTGGTTGCACCATTAGCATGCGAACTTGACTTACTCGATGTCGCCGCCCTGTACCGTCCCGTCGGTACTTAGTATCTGCATATTTACCTGTCCATTTCAGCCGGGATTGCAGACCCTTGTTTCTATTCAGCTGCTTACGTCGATTGGCAGCAACGTGGACGAGTTTAGAGTTTGTTGCTGTCCAGGAGTGGTGTCTCGTGTGTGCCGTGCCACATACGGTTGCACCAATCTTGAATTTCTGACGGTCGTTCCGCACACAGAGATCCTAAGCAAGTCTGTCAGTAATCTCATGACCACAACAGGGGTCTTCGGAGTCACCTACACGTGGTGGGAAGGTGCAGTATGGTCCCTATTTACTACATGCGCCAATGTACAAACCACTCCGATAAGAAAGCATGTCCATGTAGATACGTTCACCATGTCGCAATTTGAGATGATTCCAATTGGAAAGGCGATATTCCAATCGTGATTCGGCGATTGCGACTTTATTAAAACTGCTACCTCGTGTAGATCTGTCGTATAATTAGTCCGAGACAGCTTGGCAGGTGGGGCGCGGTAGCCTCTTCAGTAAGGTGACTGCCACAAGTGGTATCCTACCACCGCAGCAGACTCGTAAAGAGACTCTGAGTACGTCACGAGGCATACTCTTTCGTGAGAAGTTATAGCGCTGTGGGCTATCGAGAATGTTTTCAGAGTATTAGGGATATGCAGCGACTTGTGTTAACAATCCAATAACAAAGACGGAATATCCACGCAGCTCCGACATGAGACGTAGCTCTGGGTTCACATCGATGTGTGTGAGTAAGCCCATATGATACGAAAAAACAGCCCAATGGCCATCGCATACAAATTGGGCCATTACCAGTGCCAAACATTATTGTAAAACGGTGTGCGATAACCGTTCTGCAACGCTGCTGCGACCAAACCAAACATCTCCAATAGTTGGACTGTGTCCGGTCTCTCTTCTGTCTTCCACCTCTGAATATCGTCCTCATTGTATCTAGAACGAGCTAGTTGTTGTGGAATAAAGTACGTCCATAGCCGATCTCTGCCCGGGTATCCGATATAAGCGCCCGCCTTGTACCAGCGGCAATGTGAATGTCGAATAGCAAAACGTCTAGACGAAACATACTCTCGTATTGTTCCAATGAGACGCATTGACTTCAGCTCTGTCGGCAGCTCTGCCTCGAGGGGTGTCCATACGCCAAAGACCTGACGGTTGTCATCATCCATGCCCAGAGCTTGGAGTCTTGGGCAGCGAGAGATTAAGTCTTGACAGTCACTTTGATCCCAGTCGCTCAAGACATGCCCCACTTTGATGTAGAGGCTGAGTAGCTGAGGCCCCACCGTGCCATAGATGCACTGCAAGATCCTCGTACAGTCTCCGACATGACACTCGACATGCAGATGCGTGAGTTGATGGGCTGACTGCAAGAACAGATGGAGATCCGCATCTGGAACCGATCGAATCTTCAGAGTCTCCAGACGAGGTAACAACCCAGCAATGGAGAATAGAATGCCTGCAGCATCGGTTCGCCTGAGGTCCAATGTTCGCATCGCGCTCCAGTCTATCTGCACCTCCCAGGCCTTGCAGGCGTTTGTCATGGGGAACTGAGACTCCACTCTCGGAAACAAATCTGGAATGGCTAACTCCTCCAACGCCGGCATCACCTTTCCTTCTTCGAAGCGAAAGGTTGAAGGATCCCACTCGGAGGGACCATAGCACTGGAAACGATTGCGCGCCGCACTTGACTCATGCTTAACGTGCTCAACACGTATTCTGAGCACTTTGAGGTTTGTGCTCCGCAGAAGAAGCGGCTTTAAATATTCCAGTTCTGACTTTCCCTTACAAGGCAGCCGCCAGTAGTTGTTGTTATCGTAGGACTCGCTAAGCTTGATATCAAGCAGGTGCAATTGAGGTGACGCGAGCAGCGCTTTGTCCAGTGGCATGTCATTTCGTTCGAGAGCGATGACTTTGAGCAAGGCAGATGGATGGAGCATCTTGTTCGCTCAGGTTTTGATGCGGTCAGATGCACAATGAATCTGATCAAGCTGCTCGGTAGGTCAGTCACTGCAGCATGGCCTTAGCACAGATCAGAAGGCAAAATCATCAGTATCAGCGACTGCATGATAGCAATGTCGAACATCTAGTCATAGAGTCGACCACGAACGGTATGCACAGCGTCCTTGTTAGATGTGACAACATCATCTTTAACCTCGCCAACCTGCCAGAGTACATCACCCTGTCTTACACATGGGGCGGCGCCTTCTCCGCAAGCACGATACTGGTGCAAGGTGTGATCTTTCAAATTGGGCCTAATGTCTTCGACTTCCTGAAAGAATTCCGACAACAGTCCGCCAAAGTCGCTACGTCTGAATTGATGAACTTTGTATCCATCGTTCGAATATCTGTAACCGCAATTATCAGGCGAAACTGGTCCCGCATTCTACGATGAAGCCTCCTTCGTTGTGGTTTGGCTCAACAATACCGCACATTTGAGCCTGGCAGACTCCTACGCCATGACCAAACACGAGTTCATTGCCGGATGCTTGTCGGGTACTGTCGAACAGATACTTCACGAGGTTATGGATTGTACAAGAGATCTTCCTCCCACGTCAGATCTAGGTACTCTGCGGCAACATCTGGGTTCCGTGGGAAGCACTTCCTTATTCAATAGGCCGGAATATTTTCAGGATCTTTCACTTACTCGTGTCCGTCTCGACGTCAGTGTTGCGAGGCGAGAGTTGGCATAGCACTTTCCAATTTTAGCAAGTAGTACGAGAACTCAAAACCGATCAACAGTGCCTGACCGGCAATGAGTGTCTTGGACAGTTCATATGATATATTAGTCGATGCTTTTGCTCATCTCAGAAGATTGTCAGTGGCTAGTTCAGGTTTTCAATGTTTGTTGTGCAAGAAACCGTTGAGCATTAGTATACTATAGAAATGTAATACAATTCGTTATATCCTACAACATACGACTTGCCTTGCAGCGGTTTCAGCTGCATTCCCGACAATTTTACAATCAGTCATGTAGCCGGTTCCACAATGCATCAAGACCACAGCTTCACAACGCCGCAACCTTCATTGACAATGGTCCATCTCACCTCATAGCAGAGCGAGTTGCCGTTCGGAGCCTCGTTGGCAAATGACCTTGTGCCTCCACATATCCAAACCCTCGAAACCGAGTCCCCAGGCCGTGTGCACACAAGTCCATTCGGCGTCGTTGAAGTATCGCGTTTACACGTTACAAAATCATTAGGCGTGACGCCCGCACCCCATGCTGTACGAGCGTCGATGCCAGCTTGCGTGGCGAACATCATGCGGCCCGGGAAGTTGGACTTGCCCGTATCAGCCGCCAGACGCTTCTGGTTCTCCTGGAGCTGATCGTAGAAAGTGGAGCCGACGAAGACAAGCTGATTGGCCGAGTTGAGCGTAAACTTGGTATAATAATTCGCGTCGGTAGTTGTCATCAGAATCTGCCCTCCCATGGAGATACCGGGTACCTGATTCCAGACATACCAGTCAGTCATTGTGCTGGTCCATCCGAGGTAGGTGTTGTCTTTGACCCTGGTGTAGCCAATCGAGAAAGTCGGAACGCAAGCTGGTGCGCTGGAAGTCGTGGAGGAGGGGACAGCGGCCGAGGATGATGACGAGCTAATTACCATTGGTAAGGGTGTAACCGTAGACGAGATGACGCTGGTAATCAAGGAATCGCTGGATGATGACGCGATTGTAGGCGACGACGTGCGGATTGGTGTAGCAGACAGTATCGAAGTAGACGGAGGCTGTGACGATGCAGCTGACGAAGCCAGTGCCGACGTGCTGACGAGTTCCGAAGCCACGGGAGCAGCTTTGTTCAGACGTCCAGTCCAAACATGTCCAACAGCAACTCCTTCATTGACCGTGCTCTTCATGTAGCAAGCACCCCATACCCAAGAGACGTCGACACACCCGATGGTAGCGTCACATGCGTCCATACATGACTGAAAGGTTGTCGAATCCAGGGAGCTAAGATCACCTCCGGTATGGTCGATGCCACATTCGACGGTGTATGTGCCGCCGGTCTTGGCCTTGTAAGGCTTCCCATTATCTTTTCCGCCTTCGCAAGTAATATCTACACTTGCTGTGACGCCAACCTGCGGGCTAGATTGGTCTTTGACGAGTTGAGCAGTCCAGACATAGCTCGCGTCGATGAGTGTGGAAGTAGACTGCTTCAGATAGCAAGCTCCGTTGACGTACCTACGCAGAGTCAATTCAAGTGCACTTGACTTCAGAACGAAAGATTCACTTACGACACGTCAATGCATTGAGCGTTGTTTGCACATGCCTCGATGCATGCCTCGAACGATGAGGTACTGGTGGAGGTTAAATCACCTCCACCGTACTCCTGTCCGCAGATGATCTTGAATTGACCCCTGGAAGCTTGATACGTCTTCCCGTTATCTGCCTTATCAACACAGCTCAGTGCACTCTTCGCATTCTGCTTCTTTGCTGCCCAGACGTTGGAATTGACCACCGCAGTGGGTGCTGAGTTTTTGAGGTAGCAGATGTTGTTGGTATAAGACAAGGTTCCACAGGAAGCGTCGCTGTCACAAGCGGCAATGCAATCTTGGAAATCCGCTGCCTGGAAGGAGCGTATGTCACCACCAAGGTAGTCACTGCCGCAAGTGATGTCGTAGACTACACCAGACGTGTAAGTGAACCCTGCGCCTGAGTCTTTGCCATCGCAGGTAGGTCCATTGTCTTTTGCCGTAGAGAGTTGAGGCAAGCCAACGACCAGGCTGTTGAAGGCTAATGTCGAGGCGAGGAGGAGCGCGGACATGCTCATGATGGGACCGGTGAGAAGTGAGCGACAGATAAGGAGAGGACAGAACCGAACGATTCCAACTATTCGAGACTATAAAGCATGCAGCAAAGACGGGACGTCAGAGTGGATGACCACGATATTTTGCGAGGCTGCAGTATCTTATATCCATTGTAGGACCGTATTCAACGACATCTACATGTCTGTGCAAGACTTCAGCTGGTAACTTCCCTTCGGCGCGCGCGACTTTCAGCCACAAGTCTTGAAAGCGTCGGACTGGGCACAGAGCCCCATCTCGAAAGAAGTTACAAGACAGTGAGGTTGGTCCATGGTGCTTCTGGAACTAGCATCCGTGCGCGAGTGACTCGTGCACATTAGTACGAGATCAACGACTAGGGAAAGTCTCACTCCAAGTTATCTGCGTAAGGATCGTCAAATCTGTCTATTGACTGAAGGGTTCGTCGCTTCTCTGTTCAGCCCCTGAGTGGTTGTTGCGATAGTAGTCCAAGGCCGAGGCTGGTGATTTGAGGGCATTGCCGCATTAGCGCGGAGAAACATCCGGCGCTACCCCTGTGGCCGCCTGCCCACAGCTCGTACGCTAATTACGAAAAAGCTTGTTGGTATATCGGGCAACAAGACAAGGCTGGCGAATACACCGGCACACATCAATTCCAAGATGTAACCCTGGCTTCATGCACAATTCTTTTGTGAAGCGCGGGAAAGAAGAGCTCAGAAGATGGAACCTACTCCTGACATGGCGCTCCAATCGATGTTGTCCCAGTCCATCTCGAAGAGATCCGAGTTGAGTTCTGCGAGGCTCGGATCGAAGTAGGTAACTGGTTCCTGCCCAGCAAGTGACTGTGTACTCGGAACCAGCGTCTGCACATCGCTCGGCGGAAGCATGACCATACCTGCTTGCACAGGAGCGACGGTACCGTCTGCGTTTGTCATCGGTGGCGATGTTTGCCCCAATTTCCTCTTGATATCAGTGATCATTCTTCGCGCCCCCTCTGCGTTATCCTGTCCGAAGAGCGCAGCATGTCTCGCCGCCCAGGCCTGCAATACTGTAGATGCAAACATCTTGAACAGACTGTTGGCGCTAGCCTCCATGTCCACAAAGCGCACGGCGTAGTTCGCGTTCATAATATCCCATGCTTTGTCGGCGTGCGGACCGACTGGTCGAGAACGCAGGTCTTGGACGATGCGCACGTATGCTGGGAATGGGAAGTGGAACTGGATGAGCCATCGGTAGCCTTTGGTGAGCGGTGACGCGTTGAGAGCTGTATCGCACTCGAGCATACGCAGCGCATACGAAAGGATATTGTCGCGCTGTTCTGTAGACTGGTTTTCTGGCGTCTTTGAGTGCTGCGAGCAGTGAAGGAAGAAGCGGTACTTTGCGAGGTAGTTGCGTGCCCACCAGATCGTGATGTAGTGGAGAGGATTCTCTGGGTTACAATGCCTGAGGTATCGAGTCTCGATGATGTGCTCGAGTCCATTCAGATTATCATCATTGGGATTGAAACGGTGCTGTGTTGCCTTGGCGATGTGTCTCAGCATTGGGTTGATAAAGTCGAGATGCCAGGCATTGTGTCTGATGAAATCTCCAATTGCACCACGCACCACGACGAAGAGCCCTTCGGTCGATGCTTCTTGGTCCGCTGGCGTAGTTGTCATTTCAGGTCTCAGATCGAAGTCATTGACGTTTACGGGGATCTTGCAGTCCCACGTTGGGATCAGCTGCGTTGTCTTATAGTCAGTCATCTCAGATATTCGACTGTCGTACACCACCATCGCCCACCACAGGCGACGACGCATCTCAGCTTCGAACACCCCATGCTTGGCATTGGCGGCTTCGTTGCAGATGTTCATCCGGTATGCGATCCGGAAGGCAATGGCAAACATTGGCGACAATGTGTGTGGATGGGTGTCTGGTCTCAATGAGATCTAGAGCGTGTCAGCAATGTGAATTGGCCAATGATCTTCGACTACTGACCAAGTACAAGAAGTACGCCGTCAGACAGTCCCGCTCCCGGGAACGCAAGAATCCACAGTTGATGAGAGCTTGACGACAGGCGTCGTGGTACTTGCTAAGAAGCTTCGTTTTAGCCTCTCCGAGCGTGGCGCGGCACTCGTCGTCGGACATCGTGATGAGTGCGGCGCAATATACGCTAAACATGAGTGCTTCGAGCTCATGGCTGATGCCTTTGGGGTCGACCGCAGCATCGAGAATCCTCGCTTGTAGGGTAGGTGCATGCGTTACTTTGATAAGCGGGTTGATGTTGTCCAAATAAACTTGCCAAAGCCGGAAGATCTGCACGTGGCTTGGATGGAGGGTCGAAAGGGGTACGTTGATCTTGGTATCGCCAAAAAGATGCTGGTGATCGCTCTCGTAAACTCGTCCCCATACTTTGACAATGACTGGCTCCGAGAGATCGTCGAAAGTAGGATGGCCGAAGTTGTTGTCGACATTCGCGTCCTCAGTTGTATCGTGTGAACCCGGTGCTCTTTGATGCATCGCATCCCAGAAGTTCTTGACATCGCCCATCGTCTGCTCCTCACTCTTTACCTCGACGTTGGCGACGCTGTCGGAATACCCTTGGCTCATTGATGATTCATCTTCACCTCCACCGTCGACAGTCAAGTCTTCTGTAACTGTATCTTCAGTCTTCTCGACCGCGATGTTATTTTTTCTTAGCAGCTCTTCGTACTGCCGCAACCTCTCCGTCAGCTCTTGCTCAGTCGGCCTCTTCCGCCGTCTCGGCATTTGCTGAGCAGGCACACACTGTACCTTCGCCTTGATGCAGTGATTGCATGGAAATTTCCGATCGCACTTGACTTTGCGCTGCTGGCAAAGGACGCAGGCGAGGATGCGCGATGGTTTGGGCGGGCGGTAGGCAGAGCCTGATGGAGTTGCCTGCCGTGGCTCCATGACAACGGCGTGCCATACAACGCTGTCGGCACGGCTTGAACAATCACTTCCCTACCGTTCAGCTCGTGAGTGCTGGCCCGGACGTCGTTCGATTTGTTCGATAGTCTTGTGCGGAAGATTGGTGGCTGGTGGGTTGCAGAACAATACGCTTAGGCAACCAGCAGTGACGACAAGACACAATGCATCGATCCATAAGGTCGGAGAAACAGGGCGTCGCAAACAGATATCGTGATAACGAACAAGGAATCAACGGCCGATCTCCCGGAAATCCCACGATGGACAGTGCGTCAGTTCGGGCTGCTTCGATCCCAGCCCGCGTTCTCGGGGGCTACAAAGCCCGCTAGCGTCGTTCGGACTCTAGTAGCGGTGTTCGGCGTCGCAGCCAATCAGCGCCTACTACCCTGCGATATCCCCGACTATTCGATCCGATACAACAAAGTCGGGGCCGAAAGAGAAGGGTATAAGGGAAACGTCTTGGAAACACATGATGGACACAAGCAAGCACAAGACATTCTAAGCATTCCACCAAAGGCTTAATTGCAAGACCTTCTCACAATGTCTACCACTTCCATCGACGAGAAGCCCAACAAAGAGGACATCCAGACCGACCTTAAGCATGGCGGTGACACCGATTTCAACCCCAAGTCACTCAAGTTTCTCACAGTCATGATTGGCATGTACATGTCCATCTTCCTCGTCGCCCTGGTACGACTCTTATCAATACACCCATTGCGCTCAGAGTCACCATCGACTAACATGCTCAGGACCGCACAATCGTCGCCATCGCCGTCCCCGAAATCACCAACACCTTCGACTCAATCGTCGACGTCGGCTGGTATGGCTCTGCCTACCTGCTCACTGGCGCGTGCTGCAACCCCATCTTCGGTCGCCTCTATCAACTCTACTCCACGAAGTTCATGTTCATCGCTGCTATCCTGATCTTCGAGGCTGGCAGTGTGCTGTGCGGCGCTGCTCCTTCGTCTTCAGCTTTCGTTGTCGGCAGAGCAGTAGCGGGAATCGGATCGGCGGGGATCTTCCAGGGCGGCATGATGGTGATTGTTGGCCTCGTGCCGTTGAGCAGGCGACCGATGTTCACAGCCTTATTCGGCATGCTGTTCGGTGTAAGCGCGGTGTTGGGTCCTATTATTGGCGGCGCGTTTGTGGATCATGTGTAAGTTTCGCGACACTCCTACTCTTGACACACCTCTGACAACCTCAGCTCCTGGCGCTGGTGCTTCTACATCAACCTCCCCATCGGCGCCATCACTATGGCTATCCTGTTCTTTTTCTTCCACATGGACCCTCCGAACCGCGAGAACCTCTCCATCATCCAGCAGATCCAGCGTCTCGATCCTGTCGGCATCTTCTTCCTGGTCCCAAGCATCATTAGTCTCGTCCTCGCGCTGCAATGGGGCGGCACAACATACTCGTGGTCCTCACCTACCATCATCGGGCTGCTCGTCACATTTGCCGTTCTGCTTGTCGTATTCGGCATCGTGGAGACTCTCACGCCCGAGACCGCCATGGCGCCTCCTCGCGTCGTCCTGAACAGGAACGTAGCAGGCGGCATGATCTTCACGTTCCTGAACTACGGCTCCATCATGGCCGTCGCATACTACCTGGCAATTTGGTTTCAGGTGGCTAAAGGAACAAGTGCTATGCACGCGGGTATCAACACATTCCCAATGGTCATCGCGATGGTGGTTGCGAGCATTCTTGCCGCAAAAACCACGCAGCGCATCGGCTACTACATCCCCTCCATCATCGTCTGCACCATTCTGAGCTCCATTGGCGCGGGCCTGCTGAGCACCATGACACGGTCCTCGGACCACAGCTACTGGATCGGATACCAGGTGCTATTCGGTCTGGGTCTGGGGTGTGGTGGCCAGCAAGCCAGTCTTGCGACGCAGCGCGCGCTGCCCAAGAAAGACGTCTCGCTGGGTCTGGCGCTTGGCTTGCTGATGCAGCAGCTCGGCGGCGCCGTCTTTCTCTCTGTCTGCCAGAACGTCTTTGCGACTAAATTGGTCGACCGCCTTGACGGTGTCGCGGGCCTGGACGCCCATCAAATCGTTGACACGGGAGCTACCGCTATCCGCACAATCGTTCCAGCCGATAAGGTCGATGTGGTGGTTGATGCGTACAGCTTTGGTATCACGCGGTGCTTTGTAATCGCAGCGGCGCTCAGCGCGGCTACTATCTTTGGTGTTGCGCTGATGGAGTGGAAGAGCATCAAAGATGACAAGGATGCGAAGTCGACCGACCAAGAGAAGGTTGTGGATGGTGCAGAGAAGGTTTGAGGCAGTGCATCGTGTGCAGCAGAGTTTTATCCAATCATAGCGTATCGATATCAGAGTGGTAGACTGTTTAGAGTAATTAATAGAGTTCGGACATAGTGCGCATTTGCTTTAATATACTTGAGTCAGTCCTTGCACATGTGCATCCTACAGCGAGTGTTCCTACTCGCATCAAGTGCATTCGGGTTTCTTCCTTATAATACTACCCGAGTCTATGAAGCAACTTTGAACCGGTGAGAACCTTCAGCCAAGCACAATGCATGAAACGTCTCTCTATGTTCGAAACTTCCCTACACGGCTGAGAAGACGCGATTCCAATGGCCCAGGCATGGCATGCGGCGAACGCTCATTTGATCCACAGGGCCCAATCAGAGGTACATCAGAGCCAGGTTGCAGATCCTGCGGCGGAGAGTGAGTAAAGACTCTATGAGTTATGCCAGAGTCCAGATTTACACGTCAGCGCTCTTAATCTTGTCTCCTATGGACAATATTCAACCGTTCTAACGCTTGGTCTGTCAGTATCAGACGTCGTCACGTCTCGGTATGGTTACAAACTGAGTTTGTTCTGGAAGTTGCGTTGCTCGTAGGCTGCGAAATGCCCCTTATCCGCCGAGCTACCAATCCGAGAACCTCGACCCATCTACCGCATATCCACGAAGCACGAGGCTGGTCTCGATTCCATTGTTCTCTGGCAGAACCAGGACTGAACCCTCGCGTCGCGCGGGGCTCTCCTCCAGTCCGCATGAATGACATTGTCGTCCAGCTCCAGTCCAACGGCGATCGACAGTCGCCCAGTTGGCGCTACGTCTGCAGTTCAACGCGAAAGCCGCGCTTTTCTCCATTCCAGGAGACAATAAAACCGTAGTCGGTCACACAGGGAGTGCAGGATTCCAGTGCGCCGTCGCGTACCTGTAGAGCGCAGGTGGCTTGTTTGTCCTGGACTAGCTCGGGAAGCTGCACTGGACTGGAGCGGGGGAAGCCCTCGCAAAGGCAAAGATGATGGCAGACAAACCCACCAGGAAATTCGATGCGCTTCCTGAGAGATGCAGTGTTGCCCTGCGAATGCCACATGCTGGTGTTGGAGTACACAACAAGCTGGTCGGCGATAATGCGTGCTTGCTGCGACATGGAAACGACACACCCGTCTGAGAACTTGAGAGGACGCTCTCGACGATTGAGTATCGAGACAGCCAGACCGTGCGAGGATCAGTAAAAGTGTCGGTTCATGATCAACCGCATGACATAATACGGGAACATATGAGAAGCGTGAAGGATGACACGGTGGCTCCGCTGGCAAGGTAAATACCCGTCGTACCATGGAGGTGCTGATAGACTCCAACGGATGCGCCAGCGGTGCAGCTTTACGCAATCATAACAGTAGTAGTATCTTGACAAGCCTTTCTCCAACAAAAGCAGCAGGTTTTGCTATTCTCTCGTGTCTAGGCTAAGACGTTTTGGGAGACAGGTCATGTAAAGGAATCGACATGTCAACGCGAGGTACGTCGTCGAGAGGCTGTCGAGGTGCGATGCGATTATTAAGATGACCTCTGTAGGAAGGCATAAGGTCCCGAGCTGCGAGGAGCTGCGGCGAAGTATAAACGAGGGTATGAGCTGTCGAGCGAAGCGTCAACTAGTATTTGCGGCCATCATGCTGGAGCAGGTGGAGTGGATGTATCTAGGACGAATCTTGCAATTATCGTAAGGTTAAGAGGAATTCTATCATCACCGAATAATTCGTTGAGAAAACGAAGCACGCGCGGTCTATTGACAACCATGGTTCAGCGCTTTAGCGTGACAAACCCTCATATCTTGAAAAGACCGGATACAAGCTTTGTCAGTGAAATAGTAGGCTGTTGGTCTTTATCTACCTATTGTTTTTGCGCAAACAAACTCTCCAGTAGCTACGATAGCTTTGCGAATAAACTCGACTCTTTCTGTAACACGAGAAACGGATCTGCATCTGATCAGGGTCCTCAAGGTTTCGTCATGGTGCATGCCGTGCAGCAGACTGAACTTTTCACACTGTTGGGTATCTGCATTTCCAGAAATACACTTCACGCGACAATCAAGCTTACTGGAGCGATTGGAGCAAATACATAGCAGCCTTTACTGGATGGCCGAATGACTGAAGTATCGGACTTTCCAGTGATACAATCCTGTGACTTCGTAGTCCTGATCGGCTGCGTTCTGGTGCACGTTCGAGCGCTCGACTGGGCGAGCGAGCCTAAAGCCGTACCTGCGCTGGCATATGACTGCTCATTGTCCTCTGGACTACGAATCCCATAAGAGCTGGGCTCTGAGCTAGCTATGGTACAGCGAAGCTGCGTCGTGAAGAGCTCCCGCAGCTGGAAGCCAAAATTTCGCCCTTTTTCGATGTATGGGACCCATCGTACTATCAATAGCTTGCCACAAACCCAAGCGGTGGGCTGCCCACAGTCGTTGTTGCTCTGACGGATCGCTGTTCTCTGATCCACGTTGTCAGGCTACTGGCCCATCTATGGTCCCTGATACACTTCCAGTGCTTTCATAAACGTGGACAGCATGCTGAAATACTGCCAAGTGGTACGTGTCGCTGGGCGTGGGAGCCAATGCTTTCAAAGGCGGTGGTGGTCAGTGAGCAACGCGACGACGACTTCCAGATTCCACGCGCCCCGATCGACCGAAATCCGCCTTCGACGCTCTTTGTCGTGGCGAGCGTGTTCGCAAGCGTATGCACAGTAGCATTGTGGCATTCGCAATGTCTACTTGTGATACTGCGACGACCCGCAAGCCACGGCCGGCGAGGAGCAGGCGTGCTCGGAGCGGCGATAAACTGCAGTGAAAACTCGCCATATGCCCGTGTGTCTTGTATCAGCCGTGTGTCGATAATGACTGCATGTATCTAGGATGTGCCTTACAGGACAGGATGCTTCCATGGCCACCTTTGGAAGCTTGCCAGAAAAAGTTGATCACAGAGGCGTCGTCATCTGCTATTTGATGAAGGTGGAGAAACCAATCAAACAACTTGAGCCTCACAAGTGCTTCCATGATTTAACAAAGGGCGGGCTCACGAGGCAGACTTTGCTACACTCTCATGTATGCTTGATAGTCCGTGCGATTGCTGTTGTGTCAGACATAAAGTATGGTGTATTCGAGGACCGTATTGCAGAATTTGCGTTGAAGAATGAGCCGTATTGTCATAGCTTCTGAGACAGATAGAACGCTATCATAATGTTTGGTTTGGATCAATGAGACAAAAGAGTACGCTTCGAGTAATCTGTTGGTTTTCTGTAAAAGAAAAAATGAAAGATATGAGTGGACATAACTCATGATGAAGGCGAATGTCGTTCTACAAACAAACTGACACGTGAATCCTCCAAGCGTAGAACATTACCTAATGGGATCCAAAATCTTGCAACCGGTGTTGCTCTACCATGGAATGTGAATGGTTTTACAAATGTTGTGTTTCCTGCCCTTGTTTCTTCAGATATCGAGGTCTGGATACATGTCCTCGAAATCTGACATTCCTTCGTCCTCGCTTTCACTGTCGCTCTCGCGAGCCTTGTCTTCCCTCTCACATGTGGCGCTACAAAACCACTTCTCGTTCTGAAACGGTGTAATCACCTTGTTCACGCACGAGGGGTGAAACCATCCTTTTGTACATGACGCATTGTAGCACACCATCATGTTGTCGGTGTTGCTTTTTCCACAAGAGCAATTGTGAGGGCGATCTCCAAGATCTGTAGAGTTGGTCTGGAAATCGATCTCGTGCTCCTTTGGATTGTTGGCTCCGCTCCCATAAGACTGGTGTTCTGCTCTGATGAACATCTTCAAATCCTGTTCAAGTTGGGGATCCTTAGACCAGATCTGCGAGATGATAGTCTCAGAATCCAGAGCATTAGCTGAATCGCTTCTGATGCCGTCGTCTATCTCGCCTAGATTGTAGATGACGTGCATGTTGTTGGCAAGGCTCGCTTTTGCTCGCTTGTAAAGCGCTGGATCCATATCTGTACCTCCCGCAATCTTCTCCAGAACAATATCGAGATAGCCCACGCCAACATCAAAGTCGAAGATTGCTTTGGATCGAGAGCTGGTAGGATCTCTCTGTGGCTCAATCAATGCGCTAGCTGGAAGAAGGTCACTGATGTTGGCCGTAGAAGGATTTGAAGCCATTGTCATCGTCTCGACCTTGGATTGTGCTTGGTGCTGTCTTCTAGCAGATTCATGGTCTGTCTTTCTCAAGCGTCTTGTAGCCAGGGATAGCTCGTGAAGTGGGAAGACACCAACCCTGCGCAAAGTTTTTGGAGGTGCAATCTCATGAACAGCTTGTATATGCGCGGACAAGCTTCTTTGCGAACGATACGGTGGGTACTGGCAGCCTGAAAAACTGCATCGAAAGCCTCCAGCATGACAGATCTCATGATCATAGCGTAGCTGGTGGTTCTTAAACCCGATGGTTGCTCGTGGACAAGATTTCAACCGACAAGTGTATGCTGAAGTGCGAAACTGACTCTTGAACTGCTCAAGCTCTTCTACTGATGCCCCAGGGCATGAATCCTGGCCAAGGAGCGTCTCCACAGTCTTCTGGTACAGGTCCAAGGTTGAGGAGATTCCATCATGATGCTGGAGAACCTTTGGCATGCTATCTTTAGGTTCCACTAATTCACCTTAGCATACACAGAAGAAGATGGATTCTGAGTCAGTGTACTTACCTGATATCTGCAGTTCTGATTCAAAACGCTTCGAAGATCGAGCATACAACGACCGTTCCACGTGCTTTCGTAAAGATCCATATTTATCAAGGACTTCTAAACGCTTCTCCTTATTGGTAACAGCTGCAATCAAACCTGGCGGTTCGGATCCTTTGGGGAGCTTCTGCCTATCAAGCACTTCGACGAGTCGAGTGGCTATTTCTAGCAACTTTCCATCGAGACATCCTCTACTTTTGATGCTTGCGAGTAGATAATCTGTCCAATACTCTGTTGCATAGACATGAAAGCCATGGATGCCTTTGACGAAGCGCAGTAACTTGTTCTGTTCGTCAAGCAAACTAGTCTGCTCGTCACAAACGTTGTTTAGCACCTGCACACCGGAAAGCAAACAACTGAGTGCTGCAACTCCATGTTCGTAGACGCATTGTTCTTCGGTCAAGATCAGCTCTCTTGATTTCGACATAAGAAAGCTGTAGCAGAGGTTAAGACTTGTAGCGCAAGAAATCGTCGCCTGATTTGAAGCGAAGCTCCAAAGTACCTCTGGTATCAATGGAATTGAGGGGTTCGAGACTTACTTTTTGACAGACACATGTATGAAGGCCAGAGATCCATCACGTCTCTCCTCAATGAGAGGACTGCACTGATCTTCAAGAACATACCTGGGGACCAATTTCTTGACGTTATGATTGCCCGAGGTGAAAGACAGCGCGGAAAGGAACTCAAGCTTCTTCAATGGTCGCTTGGCAAACGCGATCCAGCCGAAGATGCACCTCACTCGTTCCTGGGATTGATCGTTCATGCGTCGAAGAATCTGCGACAACAACTTTTGGTAGCTGCCAGATCCTCTTAGCTCCTGACTTAAAAAGTATTTCACCTGCAAACTTACAATTCCTCCAAGGTGCCGGGTAGCTGATTGATTGCAGCCATCAGCTCATCTCCATCATAGAAGATGTTTGCCTTGAGGTAATCGAGTACCAATCGAGCATACAAGAACATGCCTGATAGGAGGTCAGAAATTACATGATAGGTTTATTAGTATACTATTACCGTCAGCCTTCTCAGATATCCGGTTTCCTAGCTCTTCAATCTCGTGAGGCTCAAGCTCCAACTCTCGAAATCTGTCTTGCAGAAGAACTAATCTTCGGGTTACATACATTCGGATGGCTGAATTCAATGAGCTGTGATCCCTGTTCAAAGAGATATTTGGCCCTTTCTTAAACTTTGCCATTATAGTTGGTGGCATGTGTCTTGTGATAAGCAGAACTTTGCAGACTGATCCGTGAGATGCCGCAGAGATTGATGAGATCTTAGTCATAAGGTTGATGAGTTGCACCTGTTCATCGCATTCGTTGATTCCGTCGACAATGAACCAGACGTGCAACGGCTCACGCGGTTGATCCGAGAGCGAGGTGATGAGCGTCTGCAAGAGCTTTGCAAGAAAGTTTGGGGTTATCTGTTTTCTGCCACCGTTACATTCTTCGTAGACATGGGCAACAAGTTCGTCGCTTCTCAGTAGTAGCTGGAGAATGAACGACTTCAGAACGTTCTCGTATCGTGTTGACGATGGGAACGTGTATGCACAAAAGTGACGCACAATAGGGGCTCCAACTGCTTGTAAATGACTCACGAGCTTAGCAGCAATGACGCTTTTCCCGCATCCGGGATTACCCTGTAGTCGTAAGTATGCAGATTCAGGTCTCTTCTGCAGCCATGACTTAATCTTGGCGTCTTGCGACACCCAATCGCAAGTTCCAGGGAATTGCTTCTCTTCATCAGATATCGTTTCGACGATCTGTGTCTGTTCTGTTTCATCAATCTTGAGCCAGGAAAGAATCGACCTGTACTCATTATCCGTTTGAAGTTTCTCATCGTAACTGAGCTGTTCCAGTCTCTTCTCTCTCCATTCCGAGTTCTCTCGTCGAATCTGTGCGACGACAGCGATGTTGAGGGCGTTAGCCTGTTGATCTACAAGCTTTCCGTGCCGGTCGAGATCTTCAAATATGGTGTCGAAGCGACGTTGGAATCGACCCCAAGAAGTTTGAAACAAGATGTTCCAGCCTGATTTACAAGAGTTAGTGAGAACGGTGGATCGCATGGATCGTCGACGCCATCGCGAACGAACTACACAGCAGCACTATGGATGATGCAGTTTTGTTCACATTGCGCAGATGCACGAAACTTACCGTTGCGTCGAACAAACCTGTACGCATGACCATGGAAGTGAAGGATGTCCGCGTAGAAGATAGCGAGTGTCTGCTGGAAGTTGGGCTCGGCGTTGAAAGTATCGTTGAGGATCTTGAACCGGCCAAGCGCATCGGCGATCTGGAAATAATTCAGTTCATGTACTCGCGATGGAGAAAGTCAGCATTCGCAGGTTGCAGTGCAGGCTGACTGCAACGCCGCAGGATGATCAATACTGCCGCTCCGAAGCGACATCAGTCAGTTCACAGCTAGTATTCATCTGAGCTTCGATATTTCAGTGCATCATATTTTACGATGTCAAGCAAGCATGGGCTACAGCGCTCTGACTAAGAAGAGTGACTACATACCTTGCTGTATCCTTTCATGATCTCCTGAAAGCATTCAACGTATTCAGAGGCCACTCGCAGTATCAGTGTGATCGGCGCCCAGATCCACGGTAGAAATGGTGTACCGTTGCAAAGGACATCGACTACTCGAGAGTAATGTTCCAGACCACTCAACAACGGCTCAAGACGACGCATGTTGCGGAGGGCTTGTCGCGCTGCAAGTTGTTTCTCGATGTCAAAGATCGTTGTTCGTGTGAGCTCAAGAGTGGTCGACCGGATGGTTCGTGAGTCTGCTGGAGTGACGGTTCGCTCGAGGTCCTCAAAAGCGATTCGCATCGTCTGATGCGCCAATTGGGACACGGTGGGACTGGAAGACATGGCGACCATGTTCCGTTACGGTACAGAGCTCTGCTTGGCACCGTGGTTTATAGACAACAAGCGAAAGCATCCAAAAATGTATATGGGAAAGTCGTGAGTGGAAAGAAATGATCCGTGTTCGAGGCAATCGCAGCTTCTGGCGCTCCTTTCATTTCGCGGAGCATTAGCTTCATTGAGCCATCGGTAAAGTCTCGAATGGGGCTATGGTAATTTCTTATCCAATACATCACCTTGCTGCGCAGCCGCTAGACTGCCAATTCGGTGGTGGCAGTGACCCCTTGCTTGCCAGTAGTACATGTTCCGTGGGATGCGGCGCAGCACATCCTAGTTGCGCCACCCTGGTCTGGAACCTCAGCCTTGTCGGTGCGGCCCGCCGCCGTCACCAGCAACCTCGATGGTGTGGGTGTCCGCGACGTAGCGCTTACTATGCAGCAGGCATAGCCCCTTTTCATAGCTCAATCGTCACATAACAACCTTGGAAGGCAGTTTTCTGCCCGGGCACTCAACCTCTCGTCAGCGCCAACCATGGCGGACTTATACCCAACGCAGACGAAACGACGACGAAACTCTACAGCCTCCAATGGCAACTCACCGGATCAAAAGCGGCGCTGGTTTGCTGATCCGACAAACGATGACGACCTGCTGATGCTTGATGAGGATACGGCCTTCATCGAAGCACTAGCGTCCATGGAGGACCCGTATGCTCTTCCAAAGACAGATGAGACCTGGAAAACACTTGGCGCAGATGGGCTGAGCGGAGAAACCACGTTTCTTAGTGACAAACGGTGCGAGGATACCGACGTGGTGCAACACATGGCCGAGCTACAGGAAGGTGATGCCCACATTGCGGATATGATTTATGCATTGGATGACAGTGAGTTCAGTCGCGTTTGCTTCGGTACAGTAAGACTATACCAATGACCTTACACTTGTAAAATGCTTACTTTCGCGGGCGTCCTTGACCGACGCTAGATGTTCGCAACCCCGGTCGTCGACGAATAGGTTCCCGGTCACCATAACAGCCTCACTGAGTTTTCATGTCACCAAAGATGAAAGTCTTCCTGGTATAATTTCGCCTAAGTACAGTGGTTTGATGAGTGAGCTACTCGAAGACACTTCGGTTCACATCTGTGCTTTCTGTTCTGTGGACACAGATGCACCTCAAAAGCGTCTGTACGCGCCACATTCACAGGTCCCTTGTACCCTGGATATGACAATCTACGGCCCCAGAGAACGTTTTGAATTCATTGGTGGACTGTTTCAGGAATGGGACGTCTATCTACAAGACCCTCGAGCCTGTGATGTTCCGGCAAATGACATGAGGGTGGGAGAAGCACAGGTAGACGTAAAGTACTGGAATCCTCATCGACTATCATCAATCGACTTCAGATCCTGTCCTTACGTCTCTCAGATAATTCTGATGAGCTCAGGGCCTTTGCAGTATCAGGTGGTTGAGGAGAAGCCTGATTATCTCGAGATTATAAGCGGTCAAGACGATCTGGAAGAGACTGCAAGTCCAAAAGTCGTAAGAGCGGATCTGCACAAGTAAGTGTCTGTTGCTACATCATATCGATATGAGATTGACTCTCTCCAGGCACCAGAAGCAAGCACTCACTTTCATGCTGCGTCGTGAGAAAGGGTGGGCTTTGGAAACCAAAGGTGCAGATGTGTGGGAGGCGCTGGATTCGACGATCGACAGAAAGTAAGTTGAACCGCCTATGATCTTCCTGTTCCTCTTTACTCACACAGCACCAGATTTTTGAATCGAGTCTCCAACACCTATCACGACGTGGCGCCACCTCCGTTCAAGGGGGGCATAATCGCAGATCCCATGGGACTGGGCAAGACTCTTACCATGATAGCTTTGGCCGCAACTGACCTTGAACTCGAGTCTTTACTATTCACAGAAGAAGACATGTTCAACGACCCCGATGACGTCAAACAGCCCAGTGCTGCTACTCTAATAATCGTGCCACCCAGTCGTAAGCCAAGGACTTTCTCTTGACGAAGATGACCAAACAGTGCTAACACCCGACAGTCCTTAGCACTTGGGAGGAACAGTTCATTGAGTAAGTGTCTTTACAACATCCTGTGCGCTTAAGCTAAATTCTACGCAGGCATATTGTCGAAGGCGGTCTAAGGGTTCGACGGTATCATGGCAAGGACCGTGCTAGTCAGATCAGCGATATCCCTGGAGCTAATATTGTTTTGACAACATATCATACAGTGTCTGCGGACTGGAAGAAAGCCAGATCCTCCGGCGGCAGCATGCTGTTCTCAGTTCGTTGGAGAAGGATCATACTTGACGAAGGTGTGTGGCTATACGGACTTTCTATCTGGCTGTAGACTACTGACAGTTTGTAGCACACAACATTCGAAACATGAAGTCTCAAATGTTCCGAGCAATATGCGGCCTTGAGTCCGTTTCGAGATGGGCGGTTACAGGCACTCCTGTCCAGAATGGTCTTGGTGACTTGGCCGCCCTTCTGAGATTCATACGAGCCTATCCCTACGACAATCCCAAACAGTTTGCAAAAGACATATCTAAACCGTGGAAAGATGGTCATGGTGATGCAGTCAAGGAAGCTGTCAACAAACTTAAGCTTCTGTCACGCTGCCTTGTGCTCCGAAGGGCCAAGCGAATCCTCGCTTTGCCGCCTCGAACCGATCTCCGATGCCCTGTCGACTTCAATAAAGCGGAGAGAACACTGTACGACGACATACGAAATCAGACTATCATCAGATTTGACGACGCAGAGCTTTCTAAGCCGAATTCGTTCTTCAATTTTCTCCAACAGATTGAATCCATGCGACTGGTCTGTAACATGGGTTTGCGCTACACCACCCGCCACGACAAGGCGAAGCCGCGAGACAAGAAAAGTTGGGCAGAAAATGCCCAGAGGAGCTTCAACATCCAGCGGAACATTCTCATGAACAATATGAAGTGTTCTCAATGCTCGTCAAGCCTGGAAGTCACTGAGAGCTTGGGAGATGAGAGCGGCCCCCAGGACAGCCCTTATTTCTTCCAATGTCTTAAGTATGCCTGCGCTGAGTGCTCTTCTAAGAATCAGATCCACAAGCAGAAGATGGCTTGTGGATGCACACCTGTCTGTCCGATTGCACCGGTGTCACTCAGTAACAGCGCCTTCGAAGAGATTGGCGACGTGTTAGAGGAACCGAAATGGACTCAATCTTCCGACTACATTCCCTCTAAGATCAAGGCTCTGATGGAAGATATAAGTTCGCAGGACAAAGATGTCAAATGGTGCGTAGCTTGTCCTCTTCGCTATCTATTAATGTTCTGACATGATTAGCATCGTATTTTCAGCATGGAGAATGACGCTTGATATCGTTGAGGCGGCTTTGAATCAAGCGGACATTCGTAGCGTTAGACTTGATGGCAAAACACCCCAGATTCAGCGGCAGTCCATCCTGAAGTCATTCAAAACCAAACCCGAGGTTCGGTGCATACTACTAACACTGCAATGCGGCGCCGTTGGGTATAGTCAACAGGATCTTCTTCGTCGAGCTTTTACTTACAAAAGTTTGCAGGCTTACACTGACGGAAGCATCGCGAGCTTACCTCATGGAGCCACAATGGTAAGCCCTTCCCAATCAGATGTTCACACATGACGTTACTGAAGTCATGAACTAGGAACCCGACCATCGAAGAGCAGGCCCTAGCTCGCATACATCGCATCGGACAAACACGGGAGGTCACCACCGTCCGCTTCTTCATCCGTAATTCTTTCGAGGAAAGAGTCATTGACACTCAAGAATCGAAGAAGAATCTTGCCAGCGTCCTTCTCTCAGGGCATGACGGCGGACAGGCAGACAACAGTTTGACTGCATTACAGGTGAGCCATCATGGAATATTTCAATTTTCCAGAAGCCTGACCCATATTAGAGACTGAGATCGCTCCTCTGACTTTTTGTCACTTGGCGCTTGTACAATTCTGTGTCGGCTGTTGTGTCTATCAAAAATTTCTCACCTGCTTGCCACTATTGCTCTTCAGAATCCATTTCTTTTGTTTCAGTTCTCTTCTATATTGGTTCCTTTTAGCCCTGGAAATTTGCTAGAGATCAGTCAGGCTCGCTCTGATTACGCAGAACTGTCAGCGATGGATAACATTGGCGTTTTCCATCTGAGGACGCTTCAACCATATCCCCTTGGGTCTTGCATCAGCCGTGTGTCGATGATGGTTGCGTTTGGTTTCCAACAAGTAGGCATCTAGAACTCCTACAAACACGCTCAGTCTGTCTAGAGACCCCGTAGCCACCAAAGCACTGCAAGACTTGCTTGGACCTCACTTGAAAGCCCGAAAGCTGTAGGACAAGAGAGGCACGGTCGCGGACGTGGATATCTTTCATTCGTTGCAACGAGCTATGCTTTGCTCTGCTGTTTTGCAGATGCTCTTCCACGGTATCTCCCTCGATGACGCAGCAGCTTTCCACCGAACACGACGTGTTCGATCTAAGTCCCGCGGCTGTGCGTGGAAACCGGATATCAAGGCTTTTTGGCGGTTCTACAGGGTGAGTGTGGATTACCGCTTTCCTCGACCGCCTTGGGCGCCGCCCATTCCCATGCCTTTCATCATGTTCATCATCGCGCCCATGTCTGTTCGTGTTAGCTGTTGGCCTGGTTTGATTGGGGATTTTGGACTGACCTGGCATTCCTCCACCGCCGCCACCGCCGAGCCCGCCCATCATCGATTGAAGCGCTGACATATCTAGAAGACGTTAGCTGGTCGCGTCCCCAGAGTCGGGTAACGTTCAACGCACCGGGCATGCCTCCACCACCTCCACCGCCTCCGCCGAGCATCTTCATCATGGCACTCTGTGTCTCGTCAGCCAGGTTCTGTTGATCGAGGTGTAAGATTTCCTTACCATGTCCGGCATTCCACCGCCTGCACCGCGGCCAGCCCCGCCCATGGACTGCATCCGTCTTTGCATAGCGGCCATCTGTGACTTCTGGTTGAGGCCGCCCATGGCGCCCTGTGCCTTTTGCATTCCCTTCTGCATGCCGCCCATCTGTGGACAGGGTCAGTAAAGCACGTTCAGTCCGGACATGAGATTTTTTCACCTTTTTCGCCATCCCAGCCATCATGCGGTGCTGCGTAAGTAGCTCCTCGACTTCCCTGACGCTCGTTCCTGAGCCGCGGGCGATGCGGGTCATCCGTGTGGGTTGCTCGATGAACATCTTGCCATCGGACTCGAGCTCCTTCTCCGTCATCGAGTCACAAATGTAGATCATACGCTTGAGCTTCAAGCTGCCTTCCTCGTCATCCATTCCGCCCATGACGTTACTCAGACCCGGGATCATTCCAGCCATCTTGCTGAGTGGGCCCATTTTCATGATGTTGGAGAGCTGGTCGCGCAGATCGCGGATGGTGAATTTGCCTTCGACGATGTGCTTCATGGTGTCCTTTTGGTCCAGCTTGAGGGATTGCACGTGCTCGACGAGGCCAGCGACGTCGCCCATGCCGAGCAACTTGGAGACGAAGGGCTGCGGACTGAAGCGCTCGAGGTCCAGCATGTGCTCTCCGTTTCCTAGGAAGACGATGGGCGTGTGGGTCGCGGCGACGGCGGAGATGGCACCTCCTCCTGCGGCGGCACCGTCGGTCTTGGTGATGATGATGGCTCCGAAATCTGCAGCTTCCTTGAAGGCGCGGGCTTGTGCTTCGGCTTGCTGACCGATTGTTGCGTCGAGGACCATGATTGTCTGGTCGGGGCGCACGGCGTTCTGGATCTGGACCATCTCGTCGAAGAGGTCCTGCTCTTGGCTGTGTCGTCCGGACGTATCTACGATGATGATCTCGAAGCGCTCCTTCTTGAACTTGTCCACTCCCTCGGCTGCGACGACGACGGGATCGGTCTCGGTGTGGCTACCGTAGTAGGGGATCTTCGCCTTGGTAGCGTTCTGCTTCAGTTGGTCGAAGGCACCGGCACGGAAGGTATCCGCGCAGACCAAACAAGCCTTGAATCCTCGCGCCTGGTACCACCTCGCCAGCTTGGTACAGGATGTTGTTTTACCAGAACCCTGCAGACCAACGAACATGATGACGTTCTGCTTGCCCTTCTTCGGCTTGAAGGGCTCGGCGTGGGGATCGACGAGCTTGACGAGCTCATCGTAGACGGTCTTCTGGATAAGGCGCTTCTTGTTGACGGCAGGGGCGAGGTTCTTGAAGTCGATTGCGCGCTTGACGGACTGGCGCAGGTTCATGACCAGCTTGACATTGACATCGGCTTCGACGAGGGCGTTGGAGATCTCCTTCAGCATGGCCTCGAACGCCTTCTCGTCGAGGTTGGGCGACCGCGTGAGGTCTGAGACGGCGGCATTGATGCGCCGCCCGAGATCCTGGAGCACCATGGCTGCGGTTGTGGTGTCGTGTGCGGGCGTGGATGCGTGTCCGTGTGCTGCGGCGATGCGGCGATGTTGGTGTTCAGTGGGGAAGCGTGCGGGGTGGGGCCTTCTGCCCTTGGCGTCGGTGAATTGAACCCTGCCGCCGACGCAGCTGGAAAAAAGTTCTGGACGTGAGCGCTCGCCTTCACCACACCAGAAACCCGCAACACACAGCCACAATGGTGAACACATCGCTGAAGCGCAGACGGACCGAGGCGGAGATGCGCAAGGGCATGCCGAAGAAGGAGAAGAAGAAGGTCAAGCGCCAGAAGTACTACCACAGTTCCGATGACGAGTCTGCCGACGAGAACGTCGCGACCGATGCGCCCAAGAACTATAAGGCGCCGAGGCAGGAGGAGGTCGAGGAGCCATTCGAGCCTTCAGGCGCAAACGCAGTCGAGCCGAAGCCAAAGCCGCTCAAGTCGGCGTTGAAAGCCCAGCCCAAGCACAAGATGACGATCCCCGCCAAAGTCGCGCCGGCCGACCCAGCACACGACTCTTCGCCGAGCGAGGACGAGCTTGCCGGCGACGACGACGATGAGGAGGAGGAGGAAGAAGAAGATGAGGAGGCCGACTCTGAACTCGAGGCAGAGGCAGACGAGTTCGACATTGAAGACTCGGACTCGGACGTCTCGGAAACGTCCACAGCAGCCGCACGTAAAGTGAAGAAGCGCAATGACCCCGACGCCTTCGCGACCTCGATCTCGCGCATTCTCAACACCAAACTCACATCGACGAAACGCTCTGAACCCATTTTGTCCCGCTCCAAGGATGCGCAGACGGCCAACAAGGAGCTCGCAGACAGCAAGCTGAACGAGAAGGCACGGAGACAGATCCTCGCCGAGAAGCGTGCGCTGCGCGAGAAGGGCCGCGTCAAGGACGTCCTCGGACTAAACGACACAGCCGTCAGCACAGCAGAAGTCACAGCGAAGGAAAAGGATCTCCGACGGACAGCGCAGAAGGGTGTGATCAAGCTGTTCAACGCGGTGCGCGCGGCGCAGGTCAAGGGTGAGATGGCAGAGCAGCAGTCCAAGGACGCGAACCTGGTGGGCATGTCGAAGCGCGAGGAGAAGGTCAAGGAGATGAGCAAGCAGGGCTTCCTGGACATGATCACGGGCGGGCAGGCGGCGAAGGAGGCGTCTGTGGAAGCATAGCGGGGTCACAAAAGGGGGGATTTAGATGAGGATGTGGCATTTGATACCATTTCATGAAGTTGTGCGTACTCGTACACGTTTTCCAGACGCCGTGAGTCGAGTACCGTATAGTACAGTGATGGTGCATACCAGACACATGCCGTCCAAATCCTGTCATGCCCCTAGATGGTCAGGCATCCAAGACGTCAATCCAACCCGCTCATTTGAAGTCGCTCGCCTGCAGGTTCCTCGTCATGCTCGGCAGCTTCACGACCAGCCCGTCCAACTCCTTGCTCATCTTGACCTGACACCCCAGTCGTGATGTCTCGGTCAGCCCAAACGCCAGATCCAGCATGTCGTTCTCGTCGTCGTCGGGCTCCTCCATGGCGTCGTACTTGGCTTCGTCCTCGACGATAACGTGGCAGGTCGAGCAGGCGCAGGAACCGCCACACGCGCCCTCCATCTCGAGGTCGTTGGCCTGGGCGATGTCGAGCAGGTTGTCGCCGGCGCAGACCTGGAACGTGTGCGATTGGTTGTCCTTGTCGATGAATGTGACGTGCAGTCTATCGATACATTAACACGGATACGATATGTATTGCTCCAGGGCTACTCACTCCTCGCCGGGCTTCGGCTTGTCGAGGTGCCCGTGGCGCGAGGCGGGACTCGACGAGAAGGCCCTCCGCGACGCCGCCGCCGCACATGCAATGCGCTGTGTCTGCTGCGACCCTGATGCCAACGTCCTCCTAGCAGGTGCAGTGCTCTGGGGCGTCCAATTGCTGACTCGGCTCGAGAAGCATCTTGAACCGCGCACGCTCGACGCCGTTGCAAGCTTCTCGGAGCACCGCAGTGCATTACCAAAGACCCTCTTGGACGCCATTGTGCAGACTGGAGCAAGGAGATGCAGGGTGACAGGAAGCCGGCGATGCGTGGAAAAGTTGCGGTGCGCGAGAATGACAGCGATAAATCCGAGGCGCTGTGATACGCTGGATGACGCATTGACCGTTGATCAGCCGCTGCGGTCTCGCTCGTCCTGAAATTCGCGGAACACAACGGTGAGGGCATCATCGCTCTCCGCCTGCATACAACACCAACCCACCTCCGCTACCAGACCTCGCAGACATGGCCGACGCGCTGCCCCTGTCGCGCGATGCCCCAAATCCCCTGCGACCGTATTACATCCCGCCGTCGATAGGCCTGCCGCCCGACCTCCCGCCGCAGGCAAGCAATGCATCGAGCAGCGGGCCGCCGCCGCACAGCGCGCGCAGCTCCTCCAAGCCCTCATTCGGCAGCCAGGCGCGCGACATGCTGTCCGACCTCGACTACGACAGCTACTTCCCGGGGTCCTCGCCCACCGTCGCTGAGCACGCCAAGAAGCTGCTCGACCAGGCCCTATGGAACTACACGAGCGTGCTGCTGGCCCAGCCGTTCGAGGTTGCCAAGACTATCCTACAGGTCCATGAGGCGCGCGGACAGCTGGCCCCGGGGCTCACAGTGAACGGCGACGAGTGGAGGGGCAGCGAGAGCGGGCGGCCGGACAGCTTCGCCAGCGGGAAGTACGGCGAGTACCCGTCGGACGAGGAAGAGTCGGACGACGACGCCCCAGGCTACTTCACATCGACCGCGCCAACATCACACAACCTGCACGGCCACCGCTCGCCGTCTGGATCGCGGTCACGCTCGCCGAGGAAGAGGCCCCAGCGGAATGTGCACAGCCGCTCACGCTCCGAGACGCCCACCCGACCGCCCCAGACACCCGCCCGCAAGCTGGACCTCAAGCGCGCAGACTCACTGCTGGAAGTTATCGCCCAGCTGTGGCAGAAGGAGTCGGCCTGGGGCGTGTGGAAGGGCACCAACTGCACCTTCATCTACAACTTCCTGCTCAAGACCACCGAGAGCTGGTTCCGCAGCGCTCTCTCCGCCCTGCTCAACATCCCCGACCCGGGCACCATGGGCGCATCCGCCAGCGGCATCGGCGGGCTCGACATCATCGACAGCCCCTCGCCGCTCATGTCCCTGGGCGTCGCCGTCGCTGCAACAGCCATCGCAGCCACCATCCTCGCCCCGCTCGACCTGATCCGCACCCGGCTGATCGTCACCCCGATATCCTCCGCCCCACGCTCCATCTACCCCTGCCTCTCCCTTCTCCCCTCCATATCCATATCCTCCAACATCCTTCCCGCAACGCTCCTCCACGCCTGCATACCAACCCTCCTCTCCTCCTCTACGCCCCTCCTCCTCCGCTCCACCCTCTCCATCGACCCCATCATCACACCCACCACCTACTCCGTCGGCACCTTCCTCTCCTCAACCGCCGAGCTCTTCGTCCGTCTCCCGCTCGAAACCGTCCTGCGCCGCGGCCAAGTCGCCGTCCTGCAGGACAACGAGAACCGCCGCCTGGCCGCCGAGTACAGGCAAGAACCCCAGCGCGCCTCGGCGAGCAACAGCTACTTCAGCGGGTACGAGAGCCAGTACTCCGAGCCCGTGCTGAAGAAGCCGGTTGAAGATTCAAGTCTGCGGCGATTCCACACCATCGTCGATCCCGGGCCGTATCGCGGCGTCCTGGGCACGGTGTGGTTCGTCATGCGCGAGGAGGGCATCATGACCGTCGGCCCCACGGCCTCGAAAGCCGCGAGCGCGCAGAAAATGGGCTTCCAGCGCCCGGTCAGGACGAGGAAGGGACAGGGCGTGCACGGGCTGTGGCGCGGATGGAGGGTCGGTGTCTGGGGTCTTGTCGGCATCTGGGGCGCTGCTGCCATGGGCGGCGGCGGCGGGGAGTTCTAGACGGCACGTCACGGTTTCGCAGTGGTGTTTGCGGCTTCTCTCCCTATCTGTACGATGATGCTTGTTTGTTTTGATATCCACCCGATTGTTAGCGATATACATGGCCTGGCGTTCTGGGTTGTACACGTTATCTACTGTACTTCTATGTCTTGTCTTGTCTTGCGAGAGTGTGTCGCGCGCTGTGTTCTAGATCATCACTCCTGCCTGCGAGTCCAGGCGCAGCTTCCTGCCCCTGTGTTGACGTCGGCGGGACATTACTTCTTCACCGGTCCTCGACGTTGCAGCCTGATACCACGACAGCGCGTCGCGTTCACCATCTCGCATTGTCGTTGCAGCACAGCCACCTTCGGCTCCCTACCATGTCTGCTTCTCGCATCGTTGGTCAGGCTGCGCAGGGTTGTGCTTATGCACGATCACAGCCACGTCGTGCGGGGTCCACTGGCCGACTCCCTGATTCCTCAGCCTGTTCACTTACACCATCTTCGTCTGCTTTTCGTGATCGACTTTCCACGAACTCGCTATCAACATGGCTGTCTGGAAAGAGATACGTCGTCGGGAAACAGCGCTCCATCTCGCGGTTATGGATGCGCTGAGGGAAAGGGTCAATCAGTCACCGGTTACGCCAAGGGTGGATACACGACATCTACCTGATAGTGCTGGATTCCGATGTCCGCGAGATGCAGATTACACTACTGAACAGAGTTATAAAGACGGTTCGCGCAATATTGGACCGGACGATGAGGAGGACGACGACTGGCGAGACATCAGAGCTTGTGCCGATGACCCCTCCCTGGCCCTGGATCCTTTTGTTCACTTCTACGACCCAGAGACAAAGACCATGTACTATGTTGAAGACAAACGCCATCAAGGCACATATTTCAAAGCCACGCACATTCAAGATGCCGTCTCCCTCGACAATGCTCCAGCTACGGAAGAAAGAGTAACGACATTTGAAGAGCCGGAAACGAGTAGGATCCTTTCCAGATTGGAACCCATGGATGGCCAATTCGGACCCCGCGGCTATTCCGCATGGTCGTCGAAGCAACTACAGATGCGAGAGCATATCGATAGCGATATACCGGGGTTTGCATCGCTATGTGCTCCATGTCATAGCATCCTCACACATTCTTTGTTGGTTTTACAAAAGCAATTTCAGGAAACATCGGGAAGAACGGGTCCACACTACATAGCTCGTCATTATCATGAGATATTCAGTCATCACATGACTTTAGCAGCCCTACATGCATCGGCGCATGCGGGGTGCCACTTATGTTCTGTTATTCTTGGACCGAGGCTTCGTGAAAAAGATTCGGTGGGAAAGGATGGGGACCTTAGCACGACATACCTCTTGCAAACCAATGTCTATTGCATATCAATACACATCAAGAACATGTATCGGTTATTGGATGGGCGCATCTGGATGGACTGGGGTGACGAACGAGATAGCAGTCCGTCGAGTCCCTCAAGTACATCTGGTACAACTACCCTGGGATGTGCCGCAACCAACGCGCCTGAAGTCTGCGATTTAGCTCGGTCGTGGCTATGTCGTTGTCTCAGGGAAGACGAGGGACTGTGTTCTGCTGCAACTCAATTCTTGCCATCGAGGCTCATCGAAATCGCTACAGACGATGGCACACTGTTTTCCGCCCATCTGGTCTTCTCAAGCGAATTGCCATCAGAGACACAATATCTGACACTCTCGCATTGCTGGGGCGATGTCAACGCCAAGCCAGTATCCCTTACACAGGAAACAATCAACAGTTTTCGCAACAACATACCACTATCGATCCTTTCCAAAACGTTTCGACAGACGTTGCAAGTGACAAGTTGGCTGGGCTATCGTCACGTCTGGATAGATTCCCTGTGCATCTTACAGGATTCGGATCAAGATTGGACACTTGAAGCAGCAAGGATGGGCGACATATATCGACACTCTGTGTGTACAATTGCTGCGACCGGTGCTAAAGACGGTAGCGACGGCTTGTATTTTGAGAGAACCCCTCTCGCCCTCATGAATTGTCCCCTGTATGCAGGTAAAGGCATACAGATGTACGCTAGGGCACACACACCTTGGCCTAAGCCGTTAAATAAAAGAGCTTGGGCAGTACAGGAAAGATATCTTTCGTCAAGGACACTCAGTTTTGGCTCTAACATAGTCTCATGGGCATGCCGACGTGGAGAAGCCTTTGAAGGTCCACATGCGCAAAAGATACAGATGCAAAACCGCTCGTTCCCCAAGTTGCTCGACGGTGACACAGATGAGCAGACAGCTAGTGCGGCATGGGAGACGATTGTGATCGAGTACTCGACCTGCAAATTGACGTACTGGAAAGATAAGTGGCCAGCCTTTCAAGGCCTCACTGCTGAGGTTGAGAAAGCACAAGGCTGGACAATTGCGCATGGCTTGCGCACTCATCTACTCGACCGAGATCTACTGTGGAAAGTGGCCAATCCGAAAGTCGAACGAGGAACCATTGAGTGTGGTGAGCCCTCTTGGAGCTGGCTCAATATTGAAGGTGAAGTTGACTGGCGTTTTGCGGAGGTGAAACCTGACGCGAAGGTTGTCCTGCAAGAGCCATCTGCGCGAGCTGATGTGAGGTCCGCGGCCCAACACCCATCTGAGCATGCCATTCAAATTGAAGCTTGCATGATCGAATTCAAGACCAGTTCTCCAGAGCGGGATTACCGATATGTGGACTGCAGCCTTGTAGTCAAGAACCCAAAGTTCAACATTGGCACGTCAGATGAAATACAGCAGCTTTTAACTGGATGGTGGTATCCCGACACCTCCCTATTGCCTCGTGGAGATATGAGGGCTCTCCAGGTTCATGGTGTATGGACGAGATGCCAGGGCCCTTTAACACCGATATTTAGAACGACAGGGCTCGTGATTACTGAAGTGCTGGGCAGACCGGGATACTGGAGGAGAGTAGGCGCGTATTACCTCCAAGCAGACTACTTGCCCGAACAGCAATTGGGTCTGGAGGATTCGGACGAACGTACGTATGCATTAGAACCAACATCGAATTGGTACAGACAGGCTGACTCTGACAGGTCCAGATGTGGATGTAGCGGCTGTCTACGAGGAGTTATCGGCAGACGAGGCGGCCCTACGCGGCCTGCCTTGCCCGTGGAACAGAGAGAAGACGACCATCCTCCTTATCTGATCTATCACCAGTAATCGTTCTAATTGCACGTCTTCTTCGCCTCCGTACTCTCCATACCCTCTGTCTTCGTTTCCTTCATTTTCTTCTACAACCGAGATCGTCTCCATCTTCTTCATCCAAGCCTATGTCGACAAGTAAGCCACAGAGTGAACGTCCCAGCAAACAGAACGAAGCAAAGAAGCCAACACCACTAAGACGGCCTCAAGTTCAGACACCCGAATCTCCTCCAACCCCTGTGCCCGCAATCGCACTGTCGTTTGCACTTGCGCCAGCATCACCAGCAAGACAGACAATCCAAGCCCCCGCTCTAGAGCATAACAAGGAACCGAGAAGAGATCTCGGCATCACTAACATCTCTAGTATCTTCTCTATCAGGAAGCGAGATCTTTGTCGACGCTGAGCTTGCACAGAGGCCCCGCTGATGGCGAGGTCAAGTCCCGAGTCGAGACTACGACTGAGACAATTAGTCTACAGGGTCTGGCTACGATGAGAAGCTCTCGGTACATGGCGACTCACAAGAGTCAGATACTTTGAACATGTGAGGGATGCAAAGTCTGTGCGCTATCTGCAAGCACGTTGAAGTTTTGGCGCTGCAATTGCTTTTGTGACGTGGCTATGCAACATTTTCTTCTCTTCGCCGTCTTGGGCGAGTGCTATGGAAAGAATCGCTGTGGCGTGTTCTAGCGGAGTCGGGGGACGATATCAACTCCCTGGCTGGATTTCTTCGTGGTGAGATCTATCCATATACGCCCAAAGGTTTAGGAACAGTTGATAATCAGCTTGTTTCATTTGAAATCGTGATGGACAGGTCCAAAGGCAGGCATGATAGTCGCTAACGTTTCCAGCGACGAGAAGTAGAGTTTGATTTTATTCCAAGGATCGAACGTCTAGTGACCCCCACCGGCGCCGACAATGGCCCAGTATTTGTCTGTGCTCCTTCTACGCAGACCCTTTCCATATTTGACCACGACGAGGAACGTTGAGACGCATGCCAGGCCGACAAAGGCGGCAGAGATGAAGCAGTTCTGGTAGCCCATGCTTTCAACCCAGGGCGTAATTCTACAAATCTGTTAATCTAGATTTTGCAACGATACAAGAAGGATACTCACGCGTAGCTAACAGCAAACATCATAGTATCCCTGATGATAATTGTGGCTGCCATGGCATCTCCACACACTCCGGGGTAGCTGTCAATCAGATAATTGATGCTCAGTGTGAACCCGAGACAGGTCGTAAAAGCCAACATGCCCATGGCAACAAGCAATCCAAACCAGTGGATCTGCTGCGCCGCACCAACGCCCCACAGGATCGCCGCTGCAGGCACCATAACCATGCAGATGACGAACGGATACAATCGGAATTCAGCCTCCGACACGCCTCTGTTGCGGCGCGCCAGCTTGACAGTAAGATAGTCACTGAAACGACCCGCGACAAGCATACCGACGCCACAGCCGATCATGGGCGAGAAGTAGCTCATGCCGACGGCCTCAGCGCCCCAGAAGTACGGTGTGTCGCTGAGGACAAGCGATGCGGTGGCGTTGAGGATGTTGAACCAGATCAGATAAGAGCCAGCCGAGAAGCCAGTGTAAAGGACGACAGGCCAGGTCAAGTAGAGAGTAATGCTGCGGAAATGACTGAGCATAGTGCCGTTCTGGGAGGGATTCCAGAGGGAGAGCTTCTGCGCGAATGTTTTGGTTCTCCCTGGGACGCGAAGATCCTCGCTTGCCGTGGTCTGTATAGCTGACAGTGGCTGCGCCTTGGGGTTGTTGACGTCGTCATCGTTGATAAGGCCTTGCCGGCTGGGTGCAGCCACGGTGCCAATGATAATCCTATCGTAGTTTGTTTCTTCGAGGAAGAAAAACAAGAAGATGAAAGTCGCTCCAGTGAAGATCGCGGGCCAGTAGAATACCCACTCCCAGCCTTGTCGTTCCGAGATAAAGCCAGAGATGATTGGCGCGAAATAGTTGCTCGCCAAGGCGCAGAATGCGTAGATACTCAGACCGGTACCTCTCTGGTGAGTGAAGTAGATATCAGCAATCGACACTTCAGGCAGAGCATCGTATGGACCGCCAAAGAAGCCAAGGAGAATACTTCGTACAATCCACTCGCCGTTGCTCGTAACGTATGGACTCCAGAGAGTGATGCCGGTAACACCGAGGATAGATACCAGGTAGGCAAGGCGCTTCCCATACGTGAGAGCGAAGGGTTGCCAGAAGAGTTGACTCCAACCAATGAGCAAGAACATGAACCCAGTGCCCTCGTTCAGGGTCGATACCGATATGCCATTCGCCTCGGAAAGTGGCACGATTACGGAGTAAATGCTCGACTGTGCAATACCGCACATCCAAACGTACCTGCGCAGGGTATTAGCTTGAAGAGAGTAGGTGGCAGCTTGAACATACAAGTTCGGACATGTCAACGCAAGCAGCTTGCGGCGCGGTGTCCAATTGAGAGGATCGTCTGGGTGATTTGAAGGCGTAGGCTGCAGGACAATATCTCCGTCACCGGCATGACGCACTTCTACGGTGTGGTCGACGTCGACCAGCTGGATTGTACCTGGAATGGCACCTTGAACTGCGGTAGACGACATGTTATGAGGTCCGGTATCTCAGGGACGCAATGAAAGCGAGATGTTGATCTGGTCGTGCAGGACGCTCATTCAAAGGTCAACATTGAGGTTTGTCCGCGGGAGATGCCCGACGTCCTGGATGCGTCTGGCTGATCATTGATCTCGGCATCGCACGAAAGTGGCAAGTACATCCCGCGCGTTAACGTGCGACAGTGCCGGATAGCACTGATGCTCCATTGCAAGATTGCCAGATAATTGGTGGTATCTCGGTAGAAGACAGTGGAAGTTGTTCCGTGATATGTAACACAACTGCCATAGATAGAAGAATTCCATACGCCGTAAGCGCGTCGTGCTTGAGTTGGCGACAAGTACGCTGGACCCTATCCCCGCACATCGGCTCTCCCCGCTCACGTGGCTTTTTGGTGAGAGTCAACCCATGTTTAGATTCGTCAGCGGCAACCAGATCGCAAGAGTCGGATTCATATCGATATCCTGTAAGCTCTCGTCTCGCAGTACCGTTGTCAGTCGATTGCGACTTGAGGACGTTGTGACTGCGACGGGATGGGCGAGATAAGGAGTTGTGGAGACACGTACGGGACGGTGGGGACCCTGCGGTTGGGCTAGCGTGACATTGCCAACTCGTTGACAAGCCTCGCGATTGTCGATATCGTCTCTGCTGCCGTCTCGTGGCTTGAACACATGGACCTTTGCGACAACATGCTGAAATTGCTAGCCCTGGGGTGACTGGCGTCACGTACTTGCAAACATCCGTTTCGAAGAGCTCGTCCTGACACTGAAACGAGGCGTTGGGGCAGGCAGCGCAGGGATAGATGCAGATGGCATAGTGAGTGTAGATGTGTTCACTTCTGTGTTGAGAAGCAACAACATACCGCGCTGAGGCATTGCCCTTTCCCTGCGCCTCCCAACCAAATTACGCTCCCACACCTGAGAGTCTGTCGAAAAGCACTGATATGCCTACAGAGTACGCTCGCACTAGAAAACACAGTCCAGCAATTAAGTTAGCCATCACGTACACAGAACCAGATTCACCCTGAGCACAGCGACTGAGAGTCGCGCACTGCTCGGCACGACGCATTAACATCTCCATGGTTCTTGGTGCAATGGACTCACAATGGTAGATGCTGTAAGTCCTCACAATAAGTCACGACTCAAATAACACGAGGTCATCCAAACACTCCTTCATCGACCCGGCACCGAGTCGCGACGCGTTCGACCTCCCGCGATGGAACCAGTTGCATACGTCATGTTGCACGTGCGCACGTGGTCTCGGCAAACTTATCGACGCTAGCCGGCGCTAGTCCCGAGCCGGTTCCATCTTACCACCAGGACAGCAAAAACTTCAACCACCCATATCTCGACAACCACTTGGCCGATGGACCTGATCTTTTGGCAAAAAGATGGAAAGCCCGACGTGGGGCTCGAACCCACAACCTTGAGATTAAGAGTCTCACGCGCTACCGATTGTGCCAGCCGGGCTGTCGTTATTGACTTTGATGAATGGATGAGCATCTCTACCCTTTATATACTCAGTTTTTTGCGCTCGAGGCTATCGTCTGTCGTCCTCTATTTGGGAATTGCAGAATACAATATGAAATGTTCCTTGTTCGAAGCAAACATTGCACGGCTTGGATCTCGTGCTTTAAACACCTCTACTGACGGGCTCCTCGCTTACCCGAGTACAATGGACGGCCTACTCCTTTGTGACACCAACATCCAATCGCCTGCATCATCGTGCATGTCTGCCGCATCAGCGAGCAGTTACTTGTCCCTCCCTCATTATCCATATTGTTTTTAGTCCTCCGCATGCGGCGCCAGATCCTCGTTTGTTAATATCTCCGCGCTTACGTCCGCGCTAGGCAACATTCTTGTGGCTCAGCCTCAGCTGCGGCTGCAAGGCACCAAGTCCATCACCAGGTCCTCCACTACACATGTAGCATATAAGCCAGCCATGTCACCCAAAGTTGACTCTATGCACAAAAGCCACTGCGCAAACTATCACCGCTAAAAGAGCTGCACTGAATCAAGTTCCTACATTCCCATCCAAGATGCTTATCCTTTCCTCCATTTGTGCGTTGGTTCCTCGCCTCCATCACATTCAAAGCTGATCTCCCGTAGTAGTCGCTGCTTATAGTCTCGCGAATACAGTAAATGCAGTCGCAGTCAACGTTGACGAAGTTCAAACCACTCTCGGCCAGCCCATCGAGACCAACGTACAGAACCCCTGCACACTCGCAGAATTACCGAGCGTGAACGCCAGCGTCCAGCTCTCAAACTGGCTTGAATGTCAAATAAACGGGTTCTACCCTTACCCTGGAAACGGTGACTGGCCCACTGTTCGAGACGCTGCATTTGCCAAAGACATCAAATTTACCTTCAACGACACACACTACAACTACAAAGGCTCCCTAGATCTGTATCACAGCTTTAACACAACTCTCGGCAAGAGCTTCGCGCGATTCCAGCACGGTTTCATCAATACTTTAGGTATACCCAATGAGAATGGCGACAAGGGTGGTTTTGTATACATGATCGGTTGGGCAGGCGGTATGCATCGACTGGCCAAGCGGACTATGTACTTTACCAATGCTGCGTTTGCTGTCATCAGAGATAATGGAGGCAAAAGAGAGATTGTGGAATTCAGGGAGAGCAGCAACATTCCCAACACGGCGAAGCTGCCGGCACAGAACGAGTGGACTTGTGGATTTAAGGAGCATACGGAGTTGTAGATGGTTAACGGAAACCTTTTATTCGAAGTTATAGAATATGTACCGCAAGGCAGAGTTATAGCGTGATGTCATATATCGCGTGGCAGGAAAGGAAAGAGCAGGCGCAGGAAGAGAGCAGTCACAAGGGGAATCACGAAGCTGTTATGGTCGAGATAGCCAAGAAAAAGGCAACAGTTATGCGCAAGATGCAATCATAGACCAAGTGTGCTTCTTACGTGTACTTATTTTCTTTCCAAATGTCAATACAGCGTTTCTGAGAGCATGAGAGTTTCGGTACAAGGTCAGAGTCTCCATCTGCTGCAGTCGCTTGCGTGCGTCCTTTACTCCTACTTCTCGAACCCGTACACAAGTTCTGCCCTCACCTCCTTCATCTGGTCCTCCACACTCTCCAAGCTCGCCTCCACATCCTCAAAGTCCTGTTTTGCCACCTGCAGCGCACGTGGCCGCACTTTCCCAGCGACGACATACATCTCCGCTACATCTGTAATATCGATACCCCTAACGATGCTTCGATATTCTTCGATATCCTTCTCCAGCATCTCGAGCTCCGCTTTCAGCGAATTGACTGCACCTGCGCGATCAGAGGGCAGCAGATCAGACTTCGCCTCATCATGCAGTGTAGCAATCTTACTCCAACGGCATTTGATCTTTTCGTAGTTTGCGGGTAGAACTTCCCAGAACGTTGAATCTAGCAGTGTTAATCGTGGTGTGTGGTGCGGTTGTATGGGCATGGCGATTGGTTTGCAAGTCGGTTTGCGACAGCACCTAGCCATCGGCTGTGGCAATTTTCAGTATCTGTAGTCGCTGAATTTGACATGTGGATCGTGACGCGCAGGTTCGAGTGTGACTGTCAAGTCACAATTCGGGGGTCAATAGCAGTCATGGACGCCTCGAGAACTCTTAACATGCCAGAATCTCGGAACGTGTTTTGCGGCCTGTCTTTCTACTGCACATTTGAGACTTACGAATTCAATGGATTCCAAGCAAAGCGAGGCACCGATCGAGCAGGCATTCCCGCCAACTGATTTCAGGGAATTCATCGACAGCATTCAGGGTGCCAACGCTATGGGCAACCAATTTCTCGCGAGTATGGAGCTGCAGGAGATTCCAGGTCCCATCTCGTTTACAGCCGACGTGGGACTTGCGAAACAAGGTATTCAAATCGCTCAGGCAATGCTGGAAAGGCGTCGCGACCTCGATGCGCACTATGGCTGGGTACTAGCGTCAGACGCTGAACTCGTGTACAAGTCCATGGGAGGCAAAAGCGACCGGGGCGAGGAATGGGCCAGGCAGTGGATGAAAGATGTCCACGAAGAGTATGTGAGAGAGTCGGACGGGCTCTGCTGGACGCGAAGCTAGAACTGGAGACGTTGGTAAGGCGTGCAGAGAGCTAGTGCGATTCTTGAAGATCGGACCCGGGGGGTCATTAAACAATCATAAACGTCATACTATCCTTACATCCATTGACTGATGCCTCATTCCTACCAGCGCTCGCTCTGAGCTTGCGCTGTCTAGTCGATTCAAGGTTTCGTCATGCAGCTCAGTCCATAGACTGCCATCATGCTTGTCGCTTGGTATTGCGCCTTCCATGAATGTTCGCCCTTGAGGGTATTCTGCCAGATGGGTCCTTTCAATCGAGCTGTCTTCGTGGCGGCCGTGCGCGAGCGCGTAGATGGTTGGGGTCACGGCGACTACCACGGCAAGAAGGATCTCCAGCGAAGCCCACAATGTATGCCCTCGTTGAACTCGCGAGTCTTTCCCTTGGACGATGCGGATGACGCTGATCGCAACGAGGAAAATACCAATGCTGAAGAGTGCCATGACACGGAGTCGCCTAAGACTGGTCAGCAGCATGCTCTACTTGCTTACATAGAACTCACTCACTGTGTGATGGGAACCGTGACCGAACAGATCAGTGTGAACGGCAAAGCCATAAGCATCAGATCGGTAACAATGTTGCTGACTTCATATGTGAAGAGCCAGACATTTCCAACAACGCTACAGCAGTCAGTATCCGGCTGCAAAATCGACTTCGAAGTATCGTACCAATCTCCAGGGTCCGGGTGAATCTGCCAGTGTCGGTCGAACGGACGGCAACCGATATAGACGGTGGTCACAGAGGCGACAAAGGTAGCGAACAACACAGCCCAGAAGCCATATACGATACTTCGCTCGTAGGGCATCTTGGATATGATCCTTGCCATAAGATCGAAGACGGCCATCTTCAGACACCACAGCCTAATCCTACTTCAGTACACGTGCGTTCACTCTGGTGCAACCAACATACAGGCACGTCAACATAGTCCTTGTCGCCAAGACTAACTTGCTTCCTATTACAATCTCAGATGCTGAGGACTCGTGTCCAGGCTCGAGTAGCTGGAGACGGCGCTCTGTCGAGAGTACTACATAAGATCAGCCTGCGCTCGTGAACAGTCAGATCGACAACTTACCTCTCGTAGAGCCATAAATCAGCAGGTAGTAGTTGGCGACGAGTCGCGCGACCGTAAATACTGCAGCCAGCAAGCACCAGTAGTCACCGCGTATAAGGCGCTGCTTCCTCCACAGCCGGAAGCTGATCCGAAGGGCGATCAGCGCAACGGAAAGCAGGAGGCATACCCACATGGGTATGGATGATAGTGGATCCGTCGACATTGCGACGAGCGACGCAGTGTTTCCAAACGAATGGAACGAAGCGTGGGTGAAACGCTGGCTACATGGAGTGCATATGTCAAGATCGGAGACAGGCGGGCAGAGTTAGCCCTGGGATTCGTCGCTATATGACATCGGAGCGTCTGGAGCGTTATGCAAGCCACATGCCGTCAGGACGGCTCTCTGTGGTCTGACACCGGACATGACTGTTGGTGAGTCGTGATTGGGTTGTCCATTAGTTTCTCAATGAAGAGCGGCGGGCGCCACCACGAGTAAAGGGCCGAGCGGATGTCTTGAGCATGGCTACGCTCACCGAAAGTTCCACATCTCGCAGAAGCAACTCTGAAGCCTCGCTTGATTATTCGCTTGAGAGCGGCATAGCATCCAATAAAAGTGGAAGTCCCAAGCGGCGGGCATGTCTGCTTGTGAGCGGCACTTGATCTGTTGGTGGTTCCAAAACCCAAATGCGGGGAAACATCGCTGCCAACCCAAGAAACCGTTAACGGCCAAGAGATGGGGTAGCGCGCAGTCTGGTCGTTTGCGGACTGGTTGCCAGATCGTTACCCTGGACCAAGCGCCGCGCAATAATTGAGTCTTTGGTGACTTCCATATCATACCTGCGAACAATCTTACATTCTTGCAATAGCATGTTCGTGTTCGCGATCCAGCGTACGTACTTTTGACGCTAACGCGTCCTGTGTGGCAATTTTAGACACCTGCGACTGCTCACCTCAGCACAACTCAGCACACTGCTTGCAACACAACAGGCGCCGAATCCTCTGTTGGGAGCAAGAGCACATATGGCATGCACTCGAGTATTGTAAGTACAACCTAAACAGTCAGCGTGCAGCGAAGAAAGAGTCGGAAATCAAGCCTTTGTGGCCGCACGGGAAAATAGCTATGACCCAGTCATGATCGATCTTCTGCATGGAGAGCCTGTGAGACGAACGCAGTGTAGTGGGATCGGCAGTTGGTGTTGCGCAGATCGTCATGGCATGTGCCATCCATCTATCAACGTGCGAGCGAATCAACCGGCGTTGACATCCTTAAGACGACGTTGACATCCTTAGGTAGGCACTGAACAGAGATGATCGATCCGACCCCGAGTTCGTGGAACAAGACCCAGTCGTGCAAGATATTACAGAGGAATCGAAGGCAAAGTGGCGAGTCCAGAGTGTATGCAGACACAGACTCCGGAATGCGCATTGGGTTGCTGGACGTGCCAGTCGAAGTGTATTCTGTTTCGACGTCTTGAGTTCAGTCTCGATGTAAGCTCTCATGTAGCAAGAGAAGGCGGGTGCAGGCTACAGACTTCATGACTAATTGGGCGGCTGTCAGCAGATATTGTATTTGCGAGCGTCGCACGCCCTGAATAATCTGCTGGCGGGCTCTCTTTGCTACCTGTGATGCATGAGAAGTAAGAGCAAGGCGGTAGATGATGGTCACGTGCCATTAACCCTTATTGTAAAGCGCGATGAGCAGCACCAGAAGGCACGATTGTCTTGAGAGGCACCGTGGTTGCCGTTCTGGTGTTTGTTTACGCTCTGCACGGTAAGCGTCGCCGATGGGTGGGTAAAGTCGATTTTCCAGTATTCTGCGCCATGGCGTCGTCATACTGATGCTCCATACGAACAACACGCGCATTCTTTCGCATTGACCGTCAACACCACATCGCAGTTATGTTGCACAAGTTCAAAAAATCACTGGATATCGGCAGGGGAGCAGTGCAATCATCGTCGGGCGCACATCTAGTGGAAATCAAGGACGTTGGCATATCGGTGGTACGTTCCGTTGGATTTCGCGGAGCGCTCGGCTTGTGGAAACTCGCTAACCTTCCCCTGCAGATCCAGGGGGACCGCCCGAACCAGGAAGACAGGCACATCGCGCTGGGGCCTGGATGCCTTAACTCCAACAAAAACATCGCACTCTACGGTGTATTTGACGGACAGTATGCTACATCACACTATGATTCGAAGCAAATGTTGACATCCATCGTAGTGCGGGGGCAACTGTGTCCGAACATTTAAGCAAAAATCTGGCAGCATCCATCGATGAGGCGCTGTCAAAGAGTTCATCGCACTCATCGGAGACCTATAAATTGGCCATACAGGAGGCAATCAACCGAGAAGATGGGATCGTCCACCGGCAGGATTGGAGAGCTGGCTCAACTCTCGCGCTTGTCTTAATTGATATACAACAAAAGATCCTGGTCGAGGCAGACTTGGGCGACTCTCATACGGTGTTCGCCGAGCATACCAGACGTAACAAAAAGGAAGAGAACAAGCTCAATAAGCTGGACTTTAACTTGAGAGCTTACCACCTTGCTAAGGGTAAGAACGAGTGGAGTATCAAGCGACTCTCAGTACCGCATAACCCAGCAAACCCAAGCGAGAAGAAGAGGATCGAAGATGCCGGAGGCGAGGTCAAGTATGACACGGGTACTGCGAGAGTTGGTAAGGCATTTCTACTCTGGCGATGGGCGGTGTTGATTTTCGAGTGTGACATGCTGACAACCCTTTCCAGGTGCTCTTGCGATGACCCGCGCTATAGGCGACACTGAGCTGAAGCTACCAAGAGTCAACAACCTTGCCTATCATAACTTGACAGACTTGGAAGGTGTCGAGACAGGTCTCAAACCGGGTAGGAAGGCATCGGCAGATCTCGTCACTAACGAGGCACACTTCGACGTACGACACCTCAACGGGGAGAGCCTGATCTTCATTTTCACAGACGGTATAGGTGATGAGAAGCAAGCTGAATCGGCGGCTCGTACTGCGACCGACATGAAATCGCAAGGACGGTCAGTGCAGGAGATAGCAACCGAGCTGGCGACGCGGGCTGGAAAGGCGCAAGATTCAGACAACTGTGCCGTGGTTGTGATAAGTCTGGAGGCACCAAGTGCTGCGCAGTGAAGCATCTGGCAAGTAGGCAGGGATGCTATTTTCGTTCGGTCCGCACTTCCACTACTACAACGAGGAAAGACACCATTGGGTACATGTGGCTTGCCGAGCTTGATTCGTGATTCGTCGTCGGCTCGATCTGGGCAATCAGCCGTATGCACTCAGCCTCATCCACCACCCGTGTTTGCCATGCGAAGGGATAGCATGTCTGCATAGTCCTCGTAGCTTCACCTATATATTTGGTTGCAATGGTGATCATGAAATTTTACCTACGTTGTGACATGCCTTTGCAGTGATACTGCGGAGAAGTCAAGATGATGCAGCAAATGAAGAACAGGGTGACGCTGGGTTGGCAGGAGAAGCAGAGTACGTTTGTAGATGCACAACAACCTCGGGATATGCTCATGAGAAGCAGAACAAAAGGATGCAGAAGATCAGCAGAGCACTACAGCAGAAAAGCCAACAAAGATTGGCGAGCACGATGGTCAGGAACTCCAAAAAGCCTCAGTGGTTCACACGTGCTCGTCAAAAAAGGAGTCTGGCAGGAAGGTTATAGAAGGGCCAAATAGATGGAAGCAAAACAAGGTGACTCGTTGGATCGGACATGCTGCCGCAGCTCTTGGGACAATATGATGGATTTGCGACCGATGTGAGGGAGGAAGGCGGTCGGGCAGGCGAGGCTGGAAAGGCGCGCTAACTTCGGCCGCCGCGCCGTGTGGGTTTGATGTGTTCTCAGCTTCCCTCCTTGCGTAGGTATTGTCACAACACAACAAAAGGCAACCGAAAGGTTGGAGCCCGCCCACAACGCGTGTCTCTTCAACTGTTCAACGTGATTGTTCTGTAAAGTCAATCTCACACTCAGTCTTTCGGCGCGGCTGAAGTGTGTATGTCATCAGCCTGCGCTCCCATACAGAATGTCAAACAAGCAAGACGGTTCGTCTCAAATACATCACAATGGAAGCCACCGATAAAGGGCAGAACGCTGTCGGCTTGTGCCTCGATAGCTGAGTCACACTCGTGTTGCGTTGCTGGTGATTCGCCAATCTCTGGCTAGGCTGATTTCAGCCTCATGGTGCCCCGCTGGACATATAAGAACTGTAAGCCTCTGTCCATGAAACATGCATTTTCAACATACAGCATCACACCTTACAATGTCCAGCCCAGTGGCATCTGCCTCGATGGTTGCAGCGCGAGCTTCGACCTCAGCAGATTCTGCAACACGCAGTCAACCACAGCCGCCGCTGGCATCATATTTCATTCAGAACGATCAGTTCCCCCGTGTTGTTGATCGAGAGCGATGCTTCTGGTCATTCAAGCAGGCGAATGTTGACGGAAGAACTTTTGGGATCGTATGTTCAACGCGACTATGTGGTAACGAACCTTCTCAACACGAAACGTTTTTTTTTTTCCATAACAAGGGCAGGAACCCGGCTCTATCTCGAATCCGGCTCAACTGTCGTCACCATCTGAGACACTGAAGCTTTTGTCAGTTTGATCATATGCAGCGCACGAGTGTTGCCTGAACTGATTCAGAACAGTTGGTCAAGACGCGTTGGAGACTACAATGGCGATATGACACCACTACCCCTGTCTCTCGAGCAGTACAACAGGCTTGCACCGTACGCCCGTATAGCAAAGAACTTTACCTACGTGCTGAAGTACAAAACACCAGCGTGCATGTTCACCACGCCGTCACTGCCGAGTCAGATGTCAACCCTATCTTCCCAATCTTTGCGTGAGAGCTACCTCAGTACGTTCCATTTGACTTATTACGCGCTGCCCACTCACATCCTTAGGTTTTATTTTTCAGTCTGTACCCGGGGCTGGAAGTCAAATCTGCATAAGTGCTTCCTTTACATATCACCTCAAGACTAAGCACATGTACGTTTTCATGCATGGAGCCAACTGTGCCAACTACGACGCGCTTTCGCACACCATCGAAACCCAAGCAATGTGTGAGAGTCCACTCCTCATACCTAGCATCGTAATTCGATGGAACTTGGAACAGCGAACGGAGTCGCTCAATCACTGGCATGATCGACTTTACTGGCACGAGAAGAAACTTGGAATCCGATTCGATGATCTTCTCAAGCCCGATCCTGCTAAGCTTGATTACGTTACTCTTTCGAAAGACCTCAACGCAGCAAACACAAGGCTAGCTTATGCAACATGGTCGTGTAAAGCAACAGCACGGCAACTGGATTTCTTGGACTCCGTCGCTCAACAATATCGCGTACAAGCTGTAAGGCTTGGCCTTTCGGAAAGTGAGGCAATCGATCTCGAAGCTACTTTGATTCAAGCTCACGCCCATCTACGTGTATGGAATGAAGGTATCCTGGATCGAGCGGAGTACCTCTCTAAACGTGGGCAAGCCCTTGTACAAACAGTCTATAGTGGCATTGCCCAGCGTGACTCGGGCATCAGTCTCTCATTAGCAGCTACAAGCACTAACATAGCGGAAACATCCCAGGAGGTTGCAATCGCGACATCAAGGGATAGCGCAGTCATGCGGGTCATTGCTGCCATAACTATATTCTTTCTTCCAGCTACTTTCACTGCAGTGAGTCGAAACGTGTCTTAGATGAAGAAGGTTGGCTGATCAAGACAGACATTCTTCAGTACGACCTTCTTTGAATTCAACTCTGACCTTGGTGGCCAAGTCTACTCCCCTTGGCTGTGGTTATATTTCGTCGTCACGATCGGCTTGACTGTTGCTGTGGCTGTGGGTACGTGGTTCCTGTGGAGATCGAAAGAGAAGCAGATCGTCAAACGCTTCGCGATCAAGAAATACGACGAGAAGACATTTCTCCCACAGCCTTTTGAGGAACCGCCAGGGCTGTATACCAGATCCTTCGAGGACCCCGGTCCTTTGGGTTTTGGGCTAGGAAATACTCATATGCAAGGCTTGTACTCGGTGATGTCCTTCCAGCTAGAGCCCGACGAGTTGACTGCTGCGAGAATCTACGGTCCGGCAAGATCTTAGCGCTATCACGTGGTTCTTGTGAATGAAGAAAGAAAAGTGGATCGAAAGACACTTCACACAAAGCAATCACGAATAAAAAGGATCCGAAAGCAGGATGCGTAGAGGGAATTCACAAGCAGTGCGCCGAACACTCCATCCCACTCAGAATCTGCAGATGTTTACGACCGAGGACTAGTTTGGCATCTTGTCGTTTTGAAACAACATGACAAGGTGATGATGGTCCGATATGCGCCTGGCCTCTTTGAGATAACTCTACGGCTGTTTGTAGTTAAGGCTTTCCACAAATTATGGAGCCTACAAATCATCTGTCGTTCACGTTCTGACGCTGTAGCTAGAATGGAAAACATGGTTGCTGCAAGAGGGAAACCTACTCTTGGCGCTAAAGCTCGAAGGATCACTCAACCCTGTACTTATGTGGGACGAAACTGTTTGCTGACAGGTTGCAGCTTAGCTGCAGGGGTCAGTTCACAGGCTATATTACCCCGCTCTAAGGGAGTGATGACCATTCACTTTCGTCTCAATTGTTCACTCTCTGTCAGCAAGGTCAAATATGACTTTCGAGAGAGAGTTTCTCGTCCAGACTGCCATTGGGTTGGTCCTTGTTTACACTCTTGTTTCCCTACTACGCTTCTCACTCAAGTCTCTTCCGCCCAGAAACTATCCACCGGGACCGTCTTGCCTGCCATTGATTGGTAGCGTCCACCACTTCGCGTCAGACAAACTCCACATCAAGTTTACGGAATGGCGCAAGACATACGGCGATATTGTTGGCCTCAAAGCCGGACCTGCCAACCTTGTCGTGCTCAACAGTGCCGAAGTTGTTCGCGAGTTGCTCGAAAAGCGAGGAAACATCTATTCTGGTCGACCAACTGACTACATATTCCGAGAACACATTGTTCAAGACACCCAACACATTCTGTTCCTGCAAAACGACGCGTACTTGAAGCGATATCGATCTGCAGTTAGACTTCTCCTGGGGCCAGCTGGCTGTGAGCAAGCGCTGCCTTTGCAAAACGCTGCCGCGGCTTACTTTGCTTACAACCTGATCAAGACACCGGAGAGCTTTGAGGGTCATCTTCACAATTGGGGTATGGGCACTCCGCTTACAGCGATTTGTGGTCATCGAGGAGCACAGAAAGACAAAGATCTTACGAGACTCTTCTACGATAACCAGAAAAATTGGCTCGAGCTACTCAATCCAGGCTCTGCGCCTCCAGTGGGGATGTTTCCATTACTGAAGTACGTACCAGCGTTCTTGGCGAAGTGGAAGGGACAAGCCGCAGCACTGCGGAAGAACCAACAATACTTCTACAATATCATGCTAGATTCGGCGAAAGAAGAGTTGAGGCTGCACCAAGCTGGCAACAACGCAAGGCCTGACGGCTTCTTATCATTGATGGCAAGACTTCTACAAGAGCAAGATAGTAAGAGCGGATTTGATGATCACCAGCTTGCGTACCTTGGCGGCGGACTCTTCGATGCTGCCGTAGATACCACCTATCTCAGCTCTCTGTGTTTCATCAAAGCTCTAGGAGCTCATCCTGAAGTACTAAAGCGCGCACAAGCTGAGGTGGATCGTGTATCTGAACCAGGTAAACCGCCAAAGGTCGAAGATTTGGATAAGTTGCCATACCTAAAGGCCTGTTTCTTCGAGGTAACCCACATGCAGTAATGGCTTGCATACATCATCTAACTTCAGCAGGTACTACGTTGGCGGCCCGTGGCTACTGTTAACCTCCCGCACACCCTCGATGCTGACGACACCTTCCGCGGATACTACATTCCTAAGGGTACTGTGATCTTGCAAAACATCTGGGTCGATTCGCACGACCCGTCGCTATTCCCTTCGCCTGACGCCTTCGATCCTGATCGCTACCTAAAGAACCCTTACGGAACCTCTCTCCCAGCAGAAGAGTGTCAAGCTGAAAGCCGCAAGATCTCCTACGCCTTCGGCAGCGGCCGCCGCCAATGCCCCGGGAATGTGTTTGCGCAGAATGGGTTTTTGGCTATGGCGGCGAAGCTTGTCTGGGCGTTTGATGTTGTAGCGAAAGAGGAGTTAGATTTGAGTGTCGAGACGGGGTTTCATGGGGGTCTGTTGTTGGGATCCAAGCCTTTTGAGGTTGAGTTCAGGCCAAGGAGCGAGGCGCATCGTCAAGCTATTATTGAGGAGTGTGAGAAGACGAGGGTGTGGTTAGACTAGAGCATTGTGGACGCAAAGAGAATAGTACAGTGGGTTTGGGAGGCCCTGGAGACTAGATCATGCATCAATGGTATCCTGCCAGAGACTACCAGAAGGTTGGTGGACTTGCGCTCTTATCACACAAAGTGTTTGAGGAATATTGATGACCGACATGTTCTGTTTTGTCTGGAGCGCAGTCGTCAGATGATCGCATTCCGATGGAGGTGTGCTGTCCAAACAAGTGAGGGGTACCCAAGCTTCCTCGAAGATCAATGCCCGACCAGAAATCCATATCCAAACCGGAGTCGTTCAAGCCATCTTCGAGCGCGATGCCGAGAACCCACGCTCAACGATACCTAAAACAACCAGGTTGGCATATTGTGCTCCCGCAGTACAGTTCGCAAGGAAACACTGGATACCTACCGGGTTCCGGCTTCTCGTACGAAACCCTCTACCACATACCAAGACTTCCTATGTGAGAGGGAGTCGAACACGAACTTCGACATGACAATGCATGTACAAGACCTACGAGGAGAGGTGCTCCTGAGTTTGCTGGCGCGCGTTTGTGGAAACAGCTCGGCATATGCGATGTACAGTAGATGGTTGCACATGTACATGGACCATACAACCACTCAGGATGCGTTCTGCAAGCACTAGCAATGCTTCAGCAAAAGAGCGAGATGGCGGCGGCGACCTCGAAGCCCTGTGACTGTCTTTTGGGTCGAAGACAGTTTCAAATGTATTGTGATATTCGAACTGCAGATCAAAGTGCAGAAGTTGTCGAAAATGCGCCTTGAACTTCCTTTGCCATGATGTGTCCCAAAGCGCCGCTGTCCACCAAGAATGTCCCTTTCGCTGTAATAGTAAGAAGATGCTGCGTCGCAACCAATTCATCACAATTGTCTTAGAAACCACTGACGAGTGACCCAACGACCGCAGGCTCAGGCGCGGCAGCATTCAAGACATGTTCGTGCTCGTCGACGTGAGCGTAGAAGACCTTAACCTCGTTCGAGCCATCAATTTGTGGGATCGAAGACACCTCAGTAATCTCCTTGTGGAAGTCAACCGACTGATGGCTTGCGGAGCGTTGGCGCTCGAGCTCGGGTTGGGCGACCTCTGCCATCTCGACATCCTGCTCGATATCGTTCTGTACATCGAGCTCGTCCTGTACAGCTGCGATCTCAGCAAGTACAGCGGTCTCGGAGGGCAGCTCGGTCTCGTCTTCGAAGTCGTCGCTCTCGGGAGCCATTTCAACGGCACCATCTGTGTCTCTATTGAGCTGCTCTTGGTCGAGTGCTGCTGCCTCGGCAACCTCCATGGGATCAATGAGCATGTGCTCGCCCTCATCCTCCTCTTCGTCTTCCACAAGCTCAGCGGCGGCTTCATCTGCCTCAACATCAGCCTGGAGATTGTCAGAGGGACCAGTTGCATCCTCAGTGCCAAGCTCGATTTCAACTTCGATGTCCTCGCCCTCATCATCAGCCTCACCGGCAGCGGCAGCAGCGTTGGCTGCTTCCTCAGCCTGGAGCTCAAGGATGTACTGCTTCACCTGCGCGGCGAACTTATCTGCGACCTCGAATGATGTGTAGCCGCGGCGCTTGCGAGGAACGGCGGTCTTGGAACGTGCGGTCACCTTCTTGGCCGGGGCGACCGGATCAGGCGCGCTGACTTTGCGACCACGGCCAGCTGCCTTCTTGGGTGCTGGGATCCCCTCGATCTCGACCTTCCTGGGTCTGCCGCGTGCTTTCTTGACAGGCTCGACGGCGGCCTTCTTCTCGACGGGCGCGGTACGAGTGCGCGAGCGCGAGCGCATCTTGGGATTGATACGAGGTGGAGCAGCGACCTTAGGAGGCGCTCTGGCGGCGGTCTTTGAGCGCGGTGAAGTTCGCTTCGCAACGCGTGACGAACCTGCAACGCGATTGAGGTCGAGCGGAGGACGACCGCGGCGCTTAGGTGTGGCAGGAGCTTCAGACACAGCATCTTCCTTGCGAGGGCGGCCACGTCGCTTCTTAGGCGCGACAGCTACTTCAGCAACTGCAGCAGCTTTCGCAGGCCTTCCAACACGCTTTTTTGCGGGAACTGACGCCTCTGCGACGACCTCCTTGGCAGCTGCGACTGAGCGGCGACCGCGCTTGATGGCCTGATCGATTTGCGCAATGGGCTCATGAGCTGGTGCTTTGCTGGGACGGCCGCGTTTCTTGGGTGGCTCAACGGTAGGTGCTGGTACAGCATTGTCTTTCGCTGGGCGACCGTCGACGGGGATTTTGAGCGCAGCGATTCTAGCAGGACCGTCGCGACGCGCCGCACTGGCTTTCGCTTTTGGAGGCATTGAGGCGTGTCCTCGACGTGTTTTGCGATTGCAGACGCTATAGCCGACTAGCTGAAGAATATGAGAGCTGAGATTGGGGAAGTTAGGATATTGTTGTCTATGAGAACTCGCGAAGGTGAGAGGTGAGAGCGCATGTATCCGGAGAGCTAAACGCGATGGTCATAGCTCAACTCGTATTCACCAACAACTTATGCCTCATCGTAGTCTGTCTTCACCTCGACATGGGTCCGACGCGACCTCACTGAGGTGACGTTGGAGAATCTGGATGTATTGTCATGTTAGGGTGAGTTGCTATGTAGTTGACTCCGTTGCTGCAAACGTCAGCTCATGACGTCAGAAGCTGTTGGACAAAGAGCGAGCAAGCACTGGACTGGACAAGATTGAGAGACTATCATACTCCCATATCTTCCAGCACGAGTATCTCACTTACTCTCGCCATCCCAGGGCCCTATCAGCTCCAATTTGCTCCTGCACTCCTCCGGCATAGCACAAGGCCGCCAGATATCCTGTCTCAAAATTGTTGCGTACCAGTTCTGTTGCATCCGCTTGTTCACTGTGCCTTCATCAAGCCAGAATGTTGCGGTCTTGTCGCAAGACTCTACTCCCAGGTACTGTTCACAACGCTGTTCTTGCGGAACTCCGTCGCAACTGCACTCTTGTTACGCTTTTCGTCTGACAATAAGGTCACGCGGACGCTTGTAGAAGCGGCCCTAGTAGAGTTCACGCCCATGAGGACGTCGATGTCCGCCTCGTGACAGAACAGCAGAGTAAAGACGCGTGTCTCCGTATCTCCGTACCATCTGGGCTGATCCTCGTCGAAGGTGATCATGTAGCGTTGGATTTGCATGAGTGAAAGCATCAGCACTGAAGTGGCAAATCCAAGCGGCAGTAAAGGGAGCCGCAAAGCTGTCAACGCCTGGCAAGTCTGACTGCCAGGATTCCATGGCGGCTTTGATGGGAGGAACACTTGTCGGATCGAGATATATCTACTTGTGCAGCCGAATTGGCTCCTCCAAGGCATCGACGGCCTTCCTAATCGTTTTCTGCAAGTGCTCGTGAACCTCTTTTAGCATAACCTGACCGGCTTGAGCGTGACAGAGCGTCGCTGAAGTCAATCAGAGGTCATGGACTGTGCTGGACCCTTGGTTGGAAAGTTTAAAGCAAGTTCTTCCAAGAAGATGAAGAAGATGAGATCTCGCGCAAAGACCTCCAGTTTGACATCGTTAACCGTGAAGTGGTACTTGAAGCCTGTTTGGAATTTGCCTTTCGCTTGCGTCGCTGTTCTTTGTCAAGGAAGGATCCAGCAAAGAACTGGCGCTGTCATATTCTATGTTGTAGAACTCGCGAACCGTCTCGATCTGGAGATTTTAGTAGGGTAGGCTCCGAATGGATTTTTTGTTCTCGAATGTAGACGGTAAGCCCTGTAAAAGTACGCTTTGCAGTGCTTACCTCTCATTGCCATCGACCAGGTCCTGAACAGCCCCCTTTGCTGCATCGACCGCTCTGAGATGCAAGTGAGCCGTGATTTTTCGGCCTTGATCTTCTGTCGCATAATCTCGTCGTTTGTCAACGTCAACGCTCTTTCTGCGCAGTCCACACCGAGGGAGATACTCTCCTATCCTGAAGTAGACAGCTGAGATGTTCTATGGGGCTCGATGGTCTGCTGGGTCAAGGTCCATAGCTTGTTGATACCATACGTTAGCCACAATGTATCAGTCAAAGAATACCTAAGTCAGACCGGAAGCCTGACCGGAAGCCTGACCTTTCGAGAATGTGCGCTTTGAAAAGCATCGTTGCCCAACTTTCGAGCTTCATCGGAGGTTTGGAAAGGTGCAGTGGAGATTGACGAAGCTGACATCATCACTTGTAGCGTCAACAATTGCATGAGAGCGTCCAAGTTCGCTGATCACTGTGTCCGACGTAAAATTCTGTAGACAATCATGCGTGGTGGTTTCCAAGCGTGTTCGTTGGTCCCCACGCAGCGGGGGGGCCAGCATGCATTTCGCCTCCAAGCTGATCACCCCTGCCTGAATATCACCGTCCGATTCTCTGAACACAGTCTCAGCCTCCTGCGCTCAAACAATCGACACAAGATCTTGATATCTAACATTTGGCGAGCACCGGGGCGCACAGCTGTCAGAAAGCATGCCCATGAAGACTCCTTACATGCAAGAAGCTTGGGCTCATCCTTCGGCAAGTGCTTTGCTACTTCTGATGGAGAACCTCTCTCTAACTCGCAAAGAAGGGCATCTCCAATAGCTAGTATCAATCTGGAGCCTGTTGTAGCACTTCCGTCAAGTAATCCAGCAATTCTGGGCTCCCCAAATGTACAAAAATTGAATAGATTCCAATCTCCAGCAAAGCGGAACACATCTCGGCCAAGCACAGCGCGCGAGCTACGTATGCTTGATATGGCAGGTGCTCATGCGATAAACTTCCCAGTGGAAGAGGCCGCTGTCTATCCTGCGGCAATCGTAGACAATCGGACCGAGTCCTATACAATGTACTCTAAGCGACACACAATGTGTAACGCGCCGGCTGAGAAGCCGCGGCGATCTTCGGTGGTTAGAGTAGTGCCCATCAAGGGTACAGAAAGCGGATAGTTGGGAGAGCACACGACCAGTTGCCTATCATAGTGAATGCGGGTCATGCAATGGTAGAGGGCTGCAGTAGTGGTGTCGATACACGTAGGGTTGACAGGCTGAGCCAAGGTGAATGAGGTTAGAATCAGGGACGGGACGCAGGGTTCCAAATTGCGCTGATTTCCAAGAGCTCCGATATGGCTCTGGCAATTGCTCTTCCGAGAGAAGTGGCAATGACATCCAGAAATCAGCGTGCAACGACAACTGCTTGCTTTTGAAGGGGCCATTGTTTCAAAAGGTCAGAACGAGGACATTGTATTGAAGTCTTGTATTCATTGGCTGCTTTCGATAGATATTTCGGCAGATGTCAGGACCATCTCAAGACATAATCCCAGCAGAGGCAGGTATCCCCATGGTGTACGTGTAGAACCTTGCCCTGAAAAGCCACCGACGACATGTCGTCGTTTATTGGAAGTCCTGTCTGTTTGGGCTTGAGGGGTAGACATCGTCATAAGGAAGAGAGAATGGCAGACGAACAAACCACAGCTACCTGATACTTTCCCACGAGGCATCCGACTGCCTCTTGATTGGCCTGTCGAGCCAAGGACAAGCAGATCTCAGCATCGATGAGGTGGCTCATATCGGAAGTTGACTCTAGATCCATGGCACGTGATCTGAGATGGTAAAGCGCTAACAGCAAGACATCTACCTGGAACATCATGAGAGCCTGACTGTTACGGCATCTGTGATTGGTTCAAGAAAAGACTGACGTCTATAGCAGTTTAACAATGTCGACAATGTCACGCCGCAAGCTCATGCATCCATCCCAAGATTTCCTTCGAGCTCGTAGCCGTAATCCATCTCAGACTCAGGATGCGTCGAAACCCTTCAAGGTGTAACGTGCAAGAATGATAAGGTGTGATTGGCAGAGGACAATAAGCAAAGGTCTTGTTTGTGGAGCTCCCAAGGTCCGCCGGGCGGAAGACCTTGGCACTTGGCGGGTTGGCGGAATTGCTCAGGAGCGTGTTATGATGTATTAGCCAACCATCGTAAGGCTTGCCTTGAGCATCGTTGATCCTGTATCTCGGCAGCAAGAACTCGATTTGCTTGGCTGGTTCTGAACGCGTTGTTTTCCTGTCAGCGTGGTGTGGGCTTCGTAGCCTTGTGGCGAGTGCCAACGTGGATATGCCATTACTTATTTGTAAGACCTCCCACTGTCTGTACGGGTTTCTCTTACCAGAGATTAGTCGCCTTTTTACCCATACCATTTGGCTGCTTTCATCCAGAAGATGGCACCCGCAATTACTGCCAAATATAATTGGATCCTTGCGATCACATCCATTGCTTTCGTTTTCTCAGCGTTTGGTAACGGTGCCAACGATGTCGCCAATGCGTATGCCAGTAGGTCGATCCGGATGGGACGTGACTGATCCTGTGTGCTGACGACGTCCAGCATCTGTAGCCGCTCAGACCTTGACAATGGTACAAGTCGGTTTCTTGTCCGTCCTCACGGAGTTCGTAGGTGCCGTTGCTCTCGGAGCTCGTGTCACCTCGACCATCAAAAACGGAATCATCAACATTGATCGCTTCGAGCTCCCTGCCGAGCCAGGAACGCTCATGCTGGCTATGGGCTGTGCTGAAGTCGGCAGCGCTACTTGGCTGATGGTAGCCACGCACTTTGGAATGCCCGTCTCCACTACTCAGACCATCGTTGGTGCTCTGATAGGCGTCGGTTTTGCAAGCAATGCAGGTATCAAATGGGGATGGGAGTCAGGATCCGTCTCTCAGGTCGCCGCCAGTTGGGCCATCGCACCTCTGATCGCAGCTGCTTTCAGTGCCCTTATCTTCGGAACGGTTAAGTACGCCGTCCTAGAACGCGAAAACTCGTTCGTGTGGGGAATGAGACTCATCCCATGGTATTTCGCCTTCACTGCGGCTATTCTGGCTTTGTTTATTGTCGTTGAGACACCTACAGCGCCATCGCTCGAAGAGTTTGGTGCTGGTAAGGCTGCTGGTATCATTCTCGGGGTGTTCTTTGGAGTCCTGCTGATCAGCTACGTGTTCTTCATGCCCTACCTGAAGCGCAAGTTGATCAAGAAAGACGCCCGGATGCGCATCTGGCACATTCCCTTGGGTCCACTGCTCCTTCGCGAAAACCCTCCTCTCTACTTAGCTGGCAAGGCGGATGGCGAGAACGTGAAGAACTACTACGCCGACGCATACGGCGAAGTTCATGCTCAAGGCCAGGAGCTACGACAGCGCAACGGCCATGGCCTGAATGACGCAGAGAAGCAGCCGCAGGGAATGGATGATATCCAGAAGAGTTCGCCAGGGAACAGCCAGGATGGTCTTTCTACCGATCCGACAAAGCTGAAAGCATTGGAGGGAAAGATGCAGGATGACCCCACCTCCGTGCCTCAGCTCTCCAAAAAGCGCATGCATCTTGAGCCATATGAACGATTCATTGGCCCTGTCAAGAATCTTTCATGGAGTAACCCTAAGAAGTTCTGGGGTTACTTCAAGTTCGGTCTGCTCCAGGGTGTCACTCGCGATGTCATCACTCATGACAGTGAGAAGCTCCGCGATATCCATGCTCGCGCCAACCGCTACGATGTACGCGTCGAACACCTGTGGACCTATTGCCAGGTCATCTCTGCCATGATGATGTCCATCGCGCACGGTTCCAACGACGTGGCCAACGCAGTTGGTCCCTGGTCTGCTGTGTATCAGACGTTCGAGGCAGGTGAAATTGCTACTCGCTCCGCTACGCCTGTTTGGATGCTGGTTGTCGCCGGTCTGCTCCTTGGACTTGGCTTCTGGTTTTATGGATAGTATGCTCTCCTCTTCGCAACTGATTATGCCATGCTGACAGCAAGCTAGCCACATTGTTCGCGCGCTTGGAAACAAAATCACACAAATGAGCCCTACCCGTGGTTTTGCTGTTGAGCTTGGTGCCGCTGTCACCGTACTGCTTGCGTCTCGTTTGGGTCTTCCGGTATCGACCACGCAGTGTTTGACCGGGGCTGTGATAGGAACAGCGCTGATGAACTACGATGTAAAGTCTGTGAACTGGGCCCAAATAGGTTTCATCTTTATGGGCTGGGTCGCCACTCTACCAGCTTCTGGCCTGATCTCCGGTTTACTCTGCGTCATGGCCTTGAACACACCTCACTTCTGAGGCTTGTCGGCGAATGCCGTCGTTGAGGGTGTATGTATATAGCTCGGGAGCGCGTTTAGTGGTGGAATGCACAGATTGATAGAACGACAAGGTGGTATAGGATGTACATTATAGATACCTCGACATGCTCAGTCTTTTTTCTGGCCCCAAGCGTTCTAAGACAAAGTCAGCGTAATATTCTACTACCACGCATGGTCTGATCTATGTCATAATCGACGACTCTGAGCTCGTTTTCCCATAGTACGGAACGCCTTTTGGTCGTTCATCTGTGGTGCTGCAGCGTAGTTTCGGAAGTTGTTGCAGTGGTGCCGAACGCGTCTATGGAAGGAGCGCCGATAACGCGCCGCGCTAGTGACGCAGCCAATTGTCAATTGCCCCGCGAATTAATTTTTTGAAAGACCCCGCGACGGTTCGCTCGAGTCTTCAGGTCTTTTAGGCTTCGCAGAGGCATCCCTCTTCGGAACCCCCCGACAACTCTTCTGTCATATTTATTGGCGCCGCCGTCGTCCAGCATGGCGTCCAGCGAGAGCCCCTACCTGATTCTGCCGGGCTCGTCCGCCCACTCCGACTTCCGCTTGAAGCGGCTGGCGCATGACATCGGCGCGACTGAAGTGCGATCTCTTTGGGCGCATTTTGTCAACCCTCTGCGCGAGTTGAGCACCACCGAGCTCAGCACTCTGCAGCAGCTTTTGCATTATGGCGAGTACCCAGATACCCATGATCGCCTCTCACAGGTGCTTCTCGACGCCATCCACCGCGGAGGTGAACCGACGGACGACAAGACCGTTCTCTTCTACATATGTCCTCGCGCAGGCACAATCTCGCCATGGAGCTCTTTGGCATCTATGATTGCACGCACATGCACGCTCGAGAACGCTGTCAAGCGTATCGAGCGTGGTATGGTCATCGCCGCCACTTTCGACCGTCAGCTCAACGCTGATGAGATCCCCAACCCCGACCACCTGTACGATCGCATGACTCAGACTATCGACCGTAACCCACCGAACCTGGAGGCCATTTTTGGTGAGAGTGAGCCTGCGCAGGCCACCACCATAAGCTTCGATGAGTACAACAGCGCCCAGGCAGCTCTCGAGCATGCCAACCGCGAACTTGGACTGGCTATGGACAAGTCAGAGATTGAGTATCTCGTCGAGGCGTACACAAAGGAGCTGAAGAGAGGGCCTGTAGATGTTGAGCTGTTCATGTTTGCTCAGGTCAACTCTGAGCACTGCAGGCACAAGCAGTTCAACGCCGATTTCACAGTCGATGGCATGCACAAGTCTTACTCCCTCTTTGGCATGATCCGCAATACTCACAAGAAGCATCCGGAGCATGTTGTCAGCGCCTACAGCGATAACGCTGCGGTTCTGAATGGCGAGGAGGCAAGCTTCTGGGCTCCCAACCAGAAGACTGGCGAATGGAACGGTATCAAGGAGACAGTACACATCCTGTGCAAGGTCGAGACACACAACCACCCAACAGCTGTTTCACCGTTCCCTGGTGCCGCCACTGGATCTGGGGGTGAGATCAGAGACGAGGGCGCCGTTGGACGAGGCTCAAAGCCAAAAGCCGGTCTTGCTGGATTTACCGTCTCAGACTTGCTCCTTGAAGGATTTGAACGCCCGTGGGAGCTGCGCGATGTTGGCAAGCCCGCGCACATTGCAAGCAGTAAGGATATCATGCTCGAGGCGCCTATTGGTAGCGCCCAGTTCAACAACGAGTTTGGTCGTCCCTGCACGATTGGCTACTTCCGTACCATGTTAATGGAGGTCTTCACAAACGAGAAGGAGTCAGAAATCCGAGGATATCATAAACCCATCATGCTGGCTGGTGGCGTCGGTACAGTTAGGCCTCAGCACGCACTGAAAGACCCCGACCTCGTACCTGCTGGATCTCACCTGCTCGTCATTGGTGGTCCCGCTATGCTTATTGGTCTTGGTGGTGGTGCTGCATCCAGTGTACAGTCAGGCGAAGGCAAGGTTGAGCTCGACTTTGCTAGTGTGCAGCGAGGCAACCCCGAGGTCCAAAGGCGAGCGCAAGAAGTTATTGACGCATGTCGATCAATGGGTGATGAGAACCCCATTCTTTTCATCCATGATGTCGGTGCTGGAGGGCTTTCGAATGCGCTGCCTGAACTCGTTCATGACTCTGGTCTTGGAGCCATCTTCGAGTTGCGCGAGGTCGACAACGTCGACAAGGGCATGAGTCCCCTGCAAATCTGGTGTTGCGAAGCTCAGGAGCGTTACGTCCTGGCTGTTGGTCCTAACCAGCTTGATGAGTTCAAAAAGATCTGTGAGCGTGAGCGCTGCGGCTACTCTGTTGTTGGTGTTGCTACCGAAGAGCAGCGTCTTATTGTCAAGGACAGAGATTCTACGGAGAACCCTACACCTATCGACCTTCCCATGTCTACGCTTTTCGGAAAGCCGCCAAAGATGTCGCGTATCGTCGAGTCAAGGAAATTGAGGCTACCGCCTTTCGACAGCAGTCTGTCTATGTACATCCCAGATGTTCCCAAGGACGGTCTGGTAGCAGAGGCTATCGACCGTGTCCTCACCCTCCCGTCCGTTGGATCAAAGAATTTCCTCATCACCATTGGCGATCGCACTGTTGGTGGATTGACGGTCCGTGACCAGATGGTTGGCAAGTGGCAGGTGCCAGTCTCTGATGTGTCGGTCACAGCCACGTCGCTTATGTCGGGCGTCAAGACCGGTGAAGCAATGGCAATGGGTGAGAAGCCCACTCTGGCTCTTATCTCAGCCGCAGCATCAGCCAGGATGGCTGTTGCCGAGTCTCTCATGAACATTGCTGCAGCTAGCCTCTTTGACAGGCTGTCTAGAGTCAGGCTATCCGCCAACTGGATGTCAGCCAGCAGTCACCCTGGCGAGGGTGCAGCCTTGTATGAGGCTGTTGAGGCCATTGGCATGGATCTCTGTCCACGTCTTGGTATCTCGATTCCTGTTGGTAAGGACTCGATGAGCATGAAGATGAAGTGGTCAGACGAGGGCAAGGCGAAGGAGGTCACAGCACCGATGTCGCTCATCATCACCGCTTTCGCACCTGTGAACCGTATCGACCGAACCTGGACACCTGCTCTGCAGCGTCTCGAAGAGGTTGGCGAGACCATCCTCATGTACGTCGACCTTGCAGCTGGCAGGAAGGCGCTTGGTGGTTCGGCCCTTGCTCAAACCTTTGGCCAGGTTGGTGACGAGACTCCTGACGTTCATGACGCCGACATCATCAAGGACTACTTTGATGCGGTGGAGCAGCTGCACGAGTCCGGCATTGTACTTGCCTACCACGACCGATCTGACGGCGGTCTCTTCACCACACTGGTTGAGATGATGTTTGCCGGTCGTTGTGGTTTGGAGATTATGCTTGACGGCGTTGCGAAATCAAGCGAGCCCAAGGACGTTCTCGAAGCTCTTTTCAACGAGGAGCTTGGTGCCGTCTTCCAAGTCAGGAAGAAGGATGAGGTCGCATTCAACCGCTGCTTCGCCACCTGTGGCCCTCCTCCCGGTATGATCAAAAAGATTGGTCGCGTTCCTGAGGCTTCTAAGCAGGGTCTGTCCATTGCCGTTGGTTCCACCACAGTCTACCGCAACACTCGCTCGAAGCTTCAACAGAGGTGGGCTGAGACTTCGTACCGCATGCAGCGCCTTCGCGACAATCCTGAGTGTGCGGACAAGGAGTACGCTGCTATTGTTGATGACAAGGATCCCGGTCTGTCATACAATCTCACTTTTAAACCGCAAGAGAACATCCTGCCGCTCAAGGCCAGCATCTCATCAGCCTTCACATCCAAGCCACGTGTTGCCATCCTGAGAGAAGAAGGTGTCAACGGGCAAAGCGAGATGGCTTTCGCCTTCCACATGGCTGGCTTCTTGGCCATTGATGTCCATATGACTGATATCATCAAGGGGCGGGTATCACTTGCTCAGTTTGCTGGTGTTGCAGCCTGTGGTGGTTTCTCTTACGGTGACGTTCTGGGTGCTGGCCAGGGTTGGGCCAAGTCTGTCTTGCTCCATCCCAACACCCGCAAAGAGTTCAAGACTTTCTTTGAACGCCCCGACACTTTCACACTTGGTGTTTGCAACGGTTGTCAGTTCTTGTCCAAGCTGAAGGAGCTGATTCCTGGTGCTGAAGCTTGGCCCACGTTCGAGCGCAACGCTTCTGAGCAGTACGAAGCACGTGTCTGTATGGTCGAAGTCATGGATCCTCAGTGCCCCAACAACACACCCTCGGTATTCCTTCATGGCATGCACGGCTCCAAGCTGCCCATCGTCACAGCCCACGGCGAGGGTCGCGCGCACTTTGCTTCGTCTGCAGCATCCTCAGTCACACCACAGAACCTCTACAACGAGAACCTGGTATCGCTGCGTTACGTCGACAACTACGGCAAGCCGACTGAGACCTACCCCCACAACCCCAACGGATCACCAATGGGTATTACCGGTGTGCGCTCAACAAGCGGTCGCGTATTGGCTCTCATGCCTCACCCAGAGCGCACAATCCTCAAGGAGGTTGCAAGCTACATTCCTCAAGATCAGGCTGAGCAGTGGGGTGAGCTTGGCCCCTGGAGCCGCATGTTCAAGAGCGCGAGAAGGTGGGTTGGGTAAGCAGCCCCGTTGGACGGGCATGATCTTTTGCATTTGATTTCCATGGCGTTGGTGTGATATCCACCTGAAAAGGGCGAAAATTCAGACGAAAGTACGAGCAATACATAAAACAAATCTCTTATCGCTTCGTCGCGGTGCTACTAAATATGCAGATCCTATCTAGTGTCGCAGACTGTAAACATGGGGTCGCCCCACTAGCGGCATTACGATCACAACATATGCCAGTACATCCTAAATAACCTCGCGCACTTCAGCAAACCAACATGACTCACCACACTTCTTGCAACACATATCACTTACTCTCCTAAGTTCCGAACCTTCGTAGAGGGTGTCCCACTTGTGGTGCTACTGCTGTGAGGACCACCCCATACAGTGTTTCACTGGAACGTCCGAACTGCCACCGCAGACAAAGCATCTCCGAATTTTCTGCATATGCCTACAGATACATCTAGTGTTCTCCAATCCGGATCCAACCAGATGAACGGCTCAGTACACCCGGAGAGTAGCAAATCACCTATCGATGACTGGGAGTCAGCATCAAGCCACTAGCTGATTCTAGTGCGGGAAAGGCTTGGTGATTTGTGTCAATGGAACTCCGATGCTCTTCGTGCCGCGCAGTGTCTTGCACAAGGGATAGAAGCGTTCATGAACGCATTACCTCCTTTCCTGTGGCTCTGTTCAACGTGAGCCCAGCGACAAGAGCGGCGACTCCTTACTAATATCTACTTGCATGTCTAGCTGCTCTTACAAGTGCATCGAGAGCATACTTGAGCAATGGCCAGATTACTTCGGAAAATCGGATGCTCCATACATTTTCGGACTCCCGGATTCACAGTTCGACCGCTCGCCTGTATCTTGGGCCTGCGAAAGATCCTCGAGGGATGTAGTCAACAAGTTCATCTCCTACTATGACGGGGATTACCTTTCGTCGGAGCTCAACCGGCGTGATTACAAGCAACAGAATTACACGCCATTGCACTTCGCTGCTGAAAGAGCTGACAGTTCTGTACTTGAATTGCTACTCAGCAAAGACATAGTGAAGATCCGTACCTTCAACTCACGCGGAGAGTGGCCCGTCCATTTGGCCATGCAAGCCCGGACAACGACCAACACACGCCTTCTGCTCAATCATAAGCAGATGATTGCAGACCGGATGGACTTCTTGGCTCAGCTCTGCTATCACATTGAACACCCCATGCATGGTATCGTGGCGGAAGTCATGGATCATGTCATACCAGAGTTCATGAATCACGATATCTTTGCATTGATCAACGAAAGCGAAGACCTATACAACCCTGGGCCATATACGGCACTTGTCGAGTGGGTCTTCAAGCACCGCCTCCAGCATCGTCTGCCCCTCCCGTATCACAGCGCAGCACGCATTGGGCGCCTCGATCTGATGGACGATTTACTCACCTCTAGCATCAAGAAGCCAGGAGATCTTGACGAAGATAACTGGTCAATGGTAGAATATTCACACTTGTATTGTCCTGCCAGGCCTATTTCTGTGTCGGATAGCAACGTATGTCCTTTGACTTGGCTGACAGACCATCTTAGTCAATTCCATCAGATCCGCATCAAATGTAGCAACCACAGCCTGCATCCAAAGCCAGCATTGCATCCCCCAACCTTCAGAGGAACCGAACTACTATTTCGAGGTCGAAGTGCTCCAGGCATCCAAGTCCGGGTATGTTAAGTTCTAAACCACATCATATGCCACGATTATTGACCTGTCGAAGGTGTCTAGTCTTGGGGTTTTGTACTCAATATTACAGAGAGGGTTCGTTGCCTGGTTGGTCGGGTGTTTCATGGGGCTTGCACGGTGATGATGGCCGACTCTTTATCAATGGTATGGATGAGCGCACGATACCTTCTCCGGATTTTGGACCGGCGGGAGTGTTTGGTGCTGGCTATACCGTAGGTGTGGGCATTGATCTTCACACAGGGGAGGGCTTTTGTAGGTTGAATGGTGTTAGGAGGGACGTAGGTGAGTGAAGCTATTCTTTCACACGCTCTGTAAACGATTGCCTACTGACACTTCCCCAGGAACTGTCTTCAAGGAGTGGAACTTTAAGAACAAGAAGCTTTACCCTTGTTTTGGCGTCGATATGAGAGACGAAGGCGTCGGATTACGCTTCAATCTTCATCTTATAAGTCCTATCGTGGAAGAGTCGGATGGCAGTTGGCATTCTTGGTCTGCTCATACTTCCTAGATAACATGAGCAAGCAAAATCTAAGCCGTATTTTTGACAACACTATGCAACGCCTAGCTCGTGACTTTCATTCATTGGCACTTCTCTCGCATCTCAACCACGTGTTGTGAAGTTCCTAAACCCGCAGGTACAGATGGTAGTAAGCATATCACTTCATAACAGCCTTTCTATTATCCCGCTTCTCTATGCGCGCATCTCCCTCCGCTTCTCAACTTACGACCTTGGATCGTCCAAGAGCCCGTGACGAATATTGATAGCACCACTGCGGCACAGCAGCGGGTCGTGCTCGTAATAATCCAAGCGAGCTTCTAGTCAGAATCTAGTGACATGTACCAACGGCTCAGCGATCCTTCGCTGGCAAATAAACTCTGAAGAGACTTTCGGCACTCAAAGCGTTAGGCCGATCATGGTAGGCCGTCCGGTGTTTAGTGGCTGTTTCTGCCGTTACGTATGTACGGAGAAAGGCCAACTCGGCGCCGTTTGCGATGGCTCAGCTCTGGTGACATGCTCCCAGCGACCATGGAGCTTGTCCGTGATGCCCTTATGAGGCACTTGCGGCTGTCCTGTGAGTAGAATTGTTGAGTATGTATCATGTACATGTAGATTAAGGTGTACATCTGAACGATTGTGCCGTGAAGTGCGAGCATGTGAAGTCGCGTGTACAAATGTTCAGGCTTACGCTCGGTCCGACTCCGAGTGTCCTTCCTCTAAACGCTGGCCTTGCATGTGAAGCGGCACGCAGCATCCGGAAGAATGTCACTGAGGCAGGTGGTTTCACCACGGATCCATAGCGACATTCAACGGCGGCGCCAAATTGGTCCAACCGGCGCAAAAACAGCAACACATCCAGCGTCCTGAGGCCATCTTCGAACACGCCCTTGGTATATCACAGCAGCCTACTGATAACGGCTGCGGCAGCGGTAATTTCAGGATCCTGAAGGATCTAACGACCTGCGAAAATAGAACCCTTTGCGGCTTGAAGCGAGCAATGAATGGCAGCTTTACGCGTACCTGCAGATGCCACTGTTAGTATAGCCGGCTTGGCCTGCATCAGCGACCCTGAAACGGTAGTGAGCGGCTCTCAACCGAGACGAGTTCATATGCCGAAATCATATGGATGTTTGCGGTGACCCATGTCGATATCGGGCCCTGAATGTCGAGCGGCGAGCCGTCCGAGACAGGGGTCGGCGAATACGGGATGCAAGGCTGCCAGCGACGTCCGTCCGATGTTTGTCGTTACCAGGGTCTGGGGTTTGTGAGTTTGCTAAAGGATTGAGCCATATGCACTCAAATATTGGAGCGACCTGTTTCTTGGGACATCGGCCGTTTCTGACCCTACGTTGCGAGGCAAGCAATGTGTCCTTCCCGAGGTAGGTAATTGGCAACTTTAATGGAGGTACAGTCTAGACGAGAGGTAAGGGCATCCGAATATCCGAGGCAAGTTCTGCTAGATTACCTCGTGCCGTTCTGAATCGAGGAATGAGGATAGAGTTCTGGTAGCCAGATCTCGACTCACAGCAACGAAATCCAGAGCTGTTCGGAGCCTTGTACGATTGTACGACGTGACGCCACGACTCGCGTATCGAGAGCCTTACGGACAGAGGTTCATGACATCTCTGTATGTGCCTTGATCGGAGTGGTCAAATTTGACCGAAAGATAGGTTAAAGTATCTCGGGGCTTTGGTGTGGCTTGGAGCTCTGAGGCCTCGAAGCCTTCCTGTCTCGGAAGTGTCGATCCTTCACACTTACCTTCTTTGGGACTGGCGGCCCCCGCGCTTGAAGTTGCCGTTCTTGCCCCGCCAGTTTCGAGGGTCGGCAAAGAAAAAAGTTGTGCAGAGCCTCACGTCACATTACGATCCAAGCACGTACCTGCCACGCTTTGCAACACCACGTATACCCACGAATTTGGCACGTGCTCTCGCCCAACATGTCCAATATCGACGAAGACTCCGTAGACGAGATCCTGTACCTCGCGCGCGCCAACGAGGCCAGCGAACTTGAACAATTCCTCACAACACTCTCAACTCAAATCTCAAGACCCAAGGATCAGATAGTAGCGGAAGCTGTCGATTCGTACTCGCAAAACACTGCGCTACACTACGCTGCAGCAAACGGGCACATTGGTGGGTTTCACTTGCAGTAACAGGTGTACAGCGTGGGCTGACGTACCTGCTAGATATCGTCAAGCTCCTTCTATCGACGTCGACTTCGAAGCCAGCACCTTTCCTGAACCTCACAAATTCGTCCGGCAACACACCGCTGCACTGGGCTAGTCTGAATGGGCATCTGGAAGCGGTCAAGCTTCTGATTGAGGCCGGCGGCGATATCACCATCTTCAATAAGGCCGGACACGATGCTGTCTTTGAGGCAGAGGTGAACGATAAGAGGGAAGTGGTCGATTGGCTTCTAGGGCACGTCGAGGCGCTGGAGAAGAGTGTTGGTGGCGGCGCGAGTAACGGCGAAGGCAATGCAGGCGGCGAAGAAGATATGGTGTTCAAAGCCGGAGACACAGGTGGGCCCATGGAGGATGTCACCGAGAAGATGGGGGAGATGCAGACCAAAGATACCCAGCAGCAGTGAGTATGTTGCGGTAAACAGTTGTGGCTGCGTACTGCATTGCCGCAAATCCGCGAAAATCTGAGCCCCGAGAGTTTGGACGTGGTACGCCTGAAAATGGCATTGTACCAGATGTCTCGGTATCGGCGCCGAGGGTCACAACACGATATAAAGCGCACCTGTGGCTCAGGGGAAACATGATATATTCGCATTACTCGTACAGAATATGCCGCGCACAACAGCTCCCAGATAGTGGGAAGGACAGGTGGTCGTGCCCGCCGCAAAGGGTATAGAAGGTCAACCAATAGCATTTGGTAAATGTTGGTGATGCTGTCGAAAATAGATGTAGGAAACTCGCCGAGGATCATTCTGCACCCTGTGTTTACTATCCTACCTTGAGTGCCAACACGCAATCTTCCGAATACTACGCTGCATTAGTGGACGTAGCGACCTCACTTGTTCTATTCTTCCTTACCGCCCAATAACTCAGTCACGCAGCCATGCACGGCGCTTCTCTTCTTTCTTCTCGCGGCGCTTGTCCTTGAAGGCTTTGAGCTCTTTCTTGTTGAGAGACTTGCCACGACGCTCTGCTTTCAGACTGCGTCCGTCGTGGCTATTCGCTGCAGCATCTACGTCGAAAAATGCAGTCATTTGGCGTTTGCTCTTGTTCTCGTCGTTGTGCATGTCAGGTCCCTGCCCAGCAGTCTGGAACTTGCCAGTGAAACGATTGAAATGTGCCTGTGCTGTGTAGTCGTTTGCAGCATTTGGAGCTGGCAAGCCTGCAGCCATTGCTGCCGCAGCCTGGGCAGCCTCCTCCGCCTCTTCCTCTTCTTTTGACGCCTCTTGTGCGTAGTCCGCATTGGGGTCATAGCTTCCATGAACAGCTGGATTGTATCCTCCCCATTTCCGCTTGGGTGGTGAGCTAGTGCCGGGCGCACCAGAGTATGAGGGCAGTGCAGGAGCGCTGTAGGTTCTGTTCAAATCACACATTAGGCTGGAGAAGGAGATATGAGACGGCATTTGTTAGCAAACCTGTCGTACGATGCAGTGCTGGTTGTTGTAGCCTCAGGCACACGTGGGTTTTCCCATTGTGATATTCCAGTCTTGTTGTTGTAGAAGTACCAGGCTTGCGCAGTGTTGTCCCATCGAGGCTCCCAGCCATCGTCTCCTGCGTCTGGCACGGGCTCATCAGGAAGCGGAGGCGCCTCCTCGTCTGGCAACGGTGGGTTCTCTTCTGAGACAGCACCTTCACTGCTTTCGCTAGGAGCGCCTTCCTCTTTTGATGGCGACGCTGCAAGAGATGCGCTTCGCTTGCGGCCATCATCGTGGCTGGCACTCTCGCCGGGATGCGCGTGTGCGGTTGGCGACGGCTTGATGTCGTCGGAAGTCATGGTGATAGCCTAGGTAGGATCTGTAGAATGCGGAGGTTAGAACTGATGCGCTAGGAAGAAAGAGGCTGCTGTATGCACGTTGCCGCTGCTGCTGGACGGGATGTCGTGGACGTGAGACAGCGGGAAACTCGAGTCGAGGGAAGCCTGTGCGGCCTTCTAGAGTCTTGGCACGAACTGCGAACACGTGATGCTCCGCGAACTTCACAGTCGGTCCTGCCTAATCAGGAAGATATGCCCGTGGCTCTGCGGAGGGACCACATCGCTTGCTGGAGATCCCACAATTCAAGTGTCGACGCCGCGGTGTCAGGTTGGCGTCTTTGTCACGCTCTGCTGAACCAGCGTTGCCAGCGACATCACTTGCGCATCATTGCTCGTGTTGGAAGCGTGCAGCCGCAGTCCTTGCGGCCGTCGAGCGCTTCAAGGGTCCTCTTTGTCGAATCATGGAGGCCCGTCCCTCGCCGGAGGCTGCAAGCGGTACGCTATGCTTGGTCGAGTGCTGATGCTGGTCGTCTCTCCACCCTTTCCCTCAACAGGCGCCTCGTGTGGTGAACCGAGGGCAGGGCCGGGCATCTCTTTGGCTCAGGCCAGGCGGACGGCAGCATGCACGCAAGGCCAAGGTTAAAGCCGTTGGGAGGAGGGTGTTCCGTCTCGATCTTCTGCTGGCCCAAATCGTCTCCCGTCTCCCCTAACGCGCTCCGGATCGGTTTGTGTGCCGCCTAGGCTAAGCGGGGGAGCACATGTGCCGCTGCTTCGCAACGTCAATCGACGTCAACCATCGTACTGCGCTGCTGTTGCACAAGGAGACGGTCTGGCGGGCCTGCACTGCCAGGCCTGGCCCAACCAAGCGAGCGCAGCATGTTGGTGAAGGCCCTCTGTCGGCAAAGCCTGCCTGTCTGGCTGCTAAATGCCCTCGCAGCGGACCGGCGCCAGCATCGTCTACGCTTATCCAGCCAGTGCGAGTCGCCGCGAAGACAGGCCACGGCGCGCTCCAGTAGCGCAGCTTCGGACGCTTCGAGGAAACTCAATACGTGCAAAGCCTATTGGCTGCGTGCCGGCAAGGACATGCTCGCCTGCATCACATCGCCGGTGCATGGATCGACAACCATCAGCAAGATGGTTCGGGGCGCTAGGCGGGGACGGCCTGCCGCCAGATCTGGGGGCCGAGAAAAGCACTCACCAGCGTTTACGCCATACCTTGCTCTACCCCCAATTGTATGTGTTGTTGTGGACAGCTACTGCCGTGTCTTGTATCCCCCAAACACGCTACGCGGCGAGCTTGCAGGAGAATTCCTGCCCGCTGCGCTACTGCAGTATTGACATCGCAGCCACGGAGCGGACTCCCCACAAGCCTTCCGGGGTATGCTGCATTCTCAGTTCTCAAACAGCAAAAGCTCCATGACCTGCCCATCATCGCCTGCGCTACGGGGAACCTGAATGCACAGCTGGGTTGTTCCTCTCGCCGCCCCGGACGCTACGTTCCTGAACCAATTCTCCACGTCAGGGTCTACTGCCAGCTGTTGAATCTGCCGCTGCATGGCTTACCGTCGCTCCTTCATTCTCATCTTTGCTACATGATCGGTGCTGATTGCATTCATTGCTGCCGTCCCTTGCCGCACGTCGAGCCTCTTCGAACCCGCGCTCGTGCATGCCCAGCCTGGATGAACGCCTAGAAGTCCCGTCTGCGCCGCAATCTTAACCCTGTATCCGTAAGTCAGTCCCGTGTTGCTCCTGTACAACCCCTACCAGGTGGTCCACCCTACCCTGCCGCTTCGGCTGCAGTTCAGCAGGAGCCGGACAGTGGTCAGTCGAAACGTCAGCCCTGCACGGACTCGCGGCTTCTTTGACATCTTCTCCAGATCCTAGTCGCTGCAACAACGCCGCAGGATCCTGCAGCACTGCAGACGCACACTCAATTCTTCCGTGTCCTACCTGATCGTCTCCAGATACATATACGTGTTCAACAGAGGGCACGAATTGATGTAGTCGCTACATCTTGAGACAAACACAGCACCTGGACCCTGACTGCCATTCCCATTGCTTCTTTTCATCCCCAACAGTCTCATGTGGATCCTCGGCCAAATTGTCGAAGAAGTTGTCTCACTCTAGACATCCAACACCAGTACAGAACATCGCTGTCTGTAATGCTCCTCAACATGAGCCGCGCCCCAAGCATTCCCTCTCATGGAAGGCCTCCGGCTTCCTACCAACCTTACTCCATACCACATGGCGAGCATCACCGCTCACGGGAGCTCAGTGAGACTCAGAGTAGCACCCGACTACCAAGTCTTCGCACACTTCTGGAACCCGAACTACTCGAGAATCCTTCCGATCACCCCTTCCGACAAGTCGCCCCTCATGCCACTCACAATACTTCCCCACCATATGCTTCGTCCAGTCCACACCTGAAGCGGCCACATGATTTCGAGAGCCATTTGCACAGCCGTTTCGAGCGCAATACAGCAGCACCTCAAATATCCTACGCGCACCGGCCACCGCCTGCCTTACTCCACGCGGAACAGCAGTCAACCACACCCTCGACACCAGGCTCCGCACTCAGTACTGGCTCACTGGAACACCATCGCCATGGGAGTTCTCAATCTTTGCACGACAATGCAGCTAACAATGTATTCCGTCAACCTTCATCAGCAGCTGACTCGATGACCACACTGCCAAGTCGTCCTGTGTACGACGAGGCAGAAGATCCCGCAAGACCTGTCAGGAGGCGCCTCGATTCACTTGCACGAGCCCCTGTACGTGCATCAAGATGTGTCGCGCAACGTGAAATACCAGGCGAAGGTCTGTGTTACATGTATGAAGACGGGACTTACTGCAGGGCCATTATTGACGGCGAACCTGTCAACCCATCATGGGGTATCACGAAAGCCGGCAAGCCTCGCAAACGACTAGCTCAGGCATGCTTGACTTGCCGAGAGAAGAAGATCAAATGCGAACCTGGCTACCCTAAGTGCCATCAGTGCGCCAAGTCTCAAAGAGTCTGCAGAGGGTAAGTTGCATCAAACCACTACTCTGCGAGTCAACGTCGTCTCAGGCAGCTCACCTATGATGACCTTTGCTAATCTTTGGCAGGGGCATGAACCAACCCAATCAAACAAGCCCACGCAATGGATCGATGGAAGAAGCATCACCATCAGCTCCCGCTGCCGCGAACATCAGAAGCTTTGCATCAGAGTCAATGAGCCCGTCAGTGAGCTCAGAAAAAGTCAATCGCATTGCAGACCTCCGAGAGAACCTACGAACAGCTGACGCTCAGCACAACGGACCTCCATTGAAAGCACGAGATCCTCTCCCCCCACATCCTATCACAGTCGTCCGGGACTTGTCTGTCCAGTCGTACGAGTCCGACTGGAGAGGGTCAGCAAATATTCAAGAGCATCAGGATACGAGCGCTGGTTTGTATCAAGATCATCTTGCGTTGCAATGGGAGCAAAACCCTAGCGACTTGGACCCCAGAACAACGCACCACATGTTGGAGCTGTACTTCTCTCATGCTGGACGAGCGACTTATGGTATGTTTCCTCGCAGGGCATTCATGTCATGGGCGCAATCTGGTTCAAGAAAGAGTCAAGACGATCGAATGCTGTTGTACTCAGTCCTTGCAATGGGTTCGCTATTCTCGCCAGATGGAGAAAAAAGGTCACTCGGGAAGCGCTTCGCCGCCGTTGCTACGTATGCCGCAGAGAAACGGTTCGGAAAGTTCAGTCTGCAGCTCTGTCAGAGTCGCCTGCTTCTAGCACTTTACCACTTCGCCCAAGGCAAGTCGCAGGAGGCATGGGACTTCTGTGGAAGTGGCTTGCGTGCACTCAGTGCGCTAAATCTAAATACGGAGGAAGGTGTGAAGGAGTTGGTCGATAGAGTACCCAGACCAGAGTACGGATTTGATCGTCCGACTCTTGAAGAGTGCTGCCGCCGTACGTTCTGGTCTGGTTTCCTGATGGATGTAAGTCTGGACGTGACGCGGCTCACTACCACCATTGACCTAATACAACAACAGCGCTACAACGGTTTCTTCGGTGGAACACTGTTCGTTGTCAGCATTGAGGACGCTTTCGTCAAGCTCCCGTGCTTGGAGGCTGCCTACGAGTCTGGCACACCCAGCGATACACCGTTCTTCGACTACGAACTCCTCAAGCGCTTCGCCCCCCAGACTCCTGTCCTCGGCCACATGGCGTATCTGTGTCTCATATCTGCCGTCTGGGGAGATGTGCTGACCTTTACCGGACGTGCAGTTCGTCGTCCTGACACCGGCTATGAGCAACACTACGAGCCGTTCTACACCAAGACTTACGAACGCTTGGAAGGCTGGCACGCTATGCTGCCTCCCAACTTGCGCTATTCTATACAAAACCTCGAGAGAAGCATCGCCGAGGGTAACGTTGGTACCTTCATGTCGATGCATGCGCTCTATCACGCTGCGATCATTCGACTCAACCGTCAGATCCGCACTAGCGCGATGCCTGCCGAGAAGATCAGTCGCAACATCGAACACGCGTTCAAGAATGCGTCAAACTTCTTGTCCATGATGCACAGCCTAGCCCTCATCAACCGGCAGCGACGCAATGACACATCAGAGCATTATTTCTCCACACCATTCCCGGGCTATGCGCTCATGCTATCAATCGACGTCCTGTCAGCAGCCGGGACCTCAACTACACTGCCTGAGTTGATCAATACAGTGGGCACCACAATGTCTTGTATCGATGAGCTCGCTACTTTCTGGGCATCTGCCCGCGCACAGCAGAAGGCTGTGTCCAACCGTCTACGCCAGCTCACGGACATCGCTATGGAGCACGAGCACGGGGACAAGCACGGGGCCAACCACGGTCACGCAGGGCGGTACTGGCGAATTAGTGAGAGTCTTGACGTAGCATTCGGAAATCACGATGCGATGTACAAGGCCGACGAGCGAGAGCTCTTCAGTGTTGTTGCACAGTGCGCAGGACGCTAGGATGCGTTCTCGATCTCAGCATCAGCATATCACATTTAGGATGCATCTATCAACGTTGCATCGACACATGTATTATATATAAAAGGAGCATATCGTTCCACCAAAACTAGCGGGATCTGCTTGAAGGATTATAGACGGCATACCTCTCAGCGAGGTCTAATGACATAATGTGCAATCATTGCAACTTCTTCATCGCCTCCCCTTTGCAAAGCCTTGCGCTTTCCCTGCACATTCTGCTCAGACTCGCTGGGACAGTCAGCCGCAGGTACAGATGCAATTGCCGGCGAAAGCTTTGCCGTAACCCTCAACGTTGGGTAACTTGAGGAGATCTCTCCGACTGGAAGCACTAAATACAACTGCCGCTGATCTCAACATGTTTCCTCAGTGGGTCGAATCACGCATGTGATGCACAGCCTTACAGTAGCCAATCACCTGCTTTCCTAACAGCTGCAAGAAGCCGTAAGGTTGGTGGTCGGGTGTCAATAGTGCGATGTGGCCTCGAGGCTTGCTGGCAGTGGCAGTAGGGTGGTTGGTCGATCGGATGGTTGATGGTTGATGGCTGATGGCTTGCAGGACACTATTCTGAACCACCGATTGGCAGGCTCGGTAATCGGTAGGTATGTATGGCTGGCTGCCTGGGCTCGTAGTCTGGGTCTCGGGACGAGCGGCAGCGCTGGAGCTGATAGAGCTGTGCATTGGTAAACCGTGCGAGGTCTGCTACTGTGCTCTGTCGTCGCAGAGTAGAGGGAGTTGGGGGTGGCTTGCAAGAAGAGGCTTGTGATTGCGCCACCAAAACGGATACCCAGATCGCAGCTGGGCGAGCAGTATAGTATAGCGGCACATCAACCAGTGGGAGATGCCCTGTTCCGGCGCACGTCGAGGTGGTTTCCTGGGTGATCTGCAGACGGACATTGTCAGTCAAGTCGACCTCAGGCGGATCCTGCCAAAGCCTCATTCAAGCAAATAGTCATCGCGTTCCAGACTCACTCCCAAAGTCAAACTAGATAAACACATGGCATCGCGTGTGGGTACGTTCCATGCTGTGTAACAATGCAGATCTCGGATAGCGGAGCGGCCGACTCAGCAGCGGAGCGGCGGGGCGGGACGACGGCAGCCGCGGGTTGGGACTATGTGCCGGGCCGCGGGACTGAATCGTTTACGGTATGCGAGTTCAATTGTGTTTGCCTATGTTGTCCGGGTCTGAGTGACGGAGTTTAATGGTGGACATGTAAGGAGTGGGCTAGAGAGGTACTTCGGCTGACACAGGATCGTTGATTGATTTGAAGTGAGAGCTATAACGACAGTAGATCTCTCTGGAAGTGGGTACGATCTTTCACCACCTGCACTGACGAGTTTGTATATGCAGAAATGGATTCTAGACATCTGTACACTATGCGGTCTGGCATGGGTTATGTCTGCCCTGATATTGCCGTAAGGAAGGTGCACACGGAAACCCTACGGAAGGCAGGAAGGTGTTGTTGATGACAAAAGCAGGTTTGTTAAAGGGTGACTGCAGCATCCTTGTCGCGTATACTCCGGATCAAAGAAACTTCAGTGTAGCGAAACAATGCAGGAGTAAGTGGCCAGGGGTAGTACTCCTCTCTATGGGAACCAGATGCTTTGATACTTGTTGGAGTCGTACAGGCAGCCACCTCGTTCCCATAGACATTCGGAATTGGCATACTGATTGGTAGTGATGTAGTCGGGCCCTACATGCGTTGAGTGCGTGCGCTTTCCTGTTCGAACCTGCCTTTCTCATCATCAGCGATCCAAAATCAAGCAGCGAAGAGACTATCAGTAGACTAACAGAGATCTGGGGCTGACTACTCGGGATATCGTATGATAGCGTCGCCAGTCCGCGTAGAATATGGAGCATGCAGGTTGTGTAGTGTCTCAATAGCCAATAAACTCTGTCTTGCTTTCAGGAGCTACAAACAGACATGCGTGTGTAACCAATAAGTCCACCGCTAGCCGCTCCTCTTGACATCCACCAATAACCTCATCTAGCAACGCTGTCGAGGTAGTAACGCAAAACGTCTGTGGAAGCAGCACACTATCCCGCAGCCGCAAAGTGGACCATCCACCGTTCGAAAGCCAATTCGCCTATTACCTGCTACTCCTTCTGACTCCATCACCACGACAAACCATGACAGCGATCAGCCACGCAAACATGCTGAATAGCGACCTCAGAGCGGTCTGACACAGCAGTCTTGAGGACTTGTAGTGCAGCTGCAGCCAGTTCAGTCGTCACAGGTTCTCTGTGCAGCGAGGACCGAGCTCTCTCGTTCTGAACGAACTACACGCTCAGAAGAACTCCAGCTGCAACTCTAAGCTTGTGGGCGAGTAGTCAACTCTTCCTGGCTTATACCCAGAATGAGTAACTCTGCAGGAGCGCAGAAGCGGTGACATGCAGCGCGATAATTGGAAAACGGAAGCATCTGCTTTGGGAAATAAGAGTCGTATTCACCCAGCAAAAGCTTCCAGAGTTTGACAGCAGCATTGATGGCTCAACGAACCTCGCGTGTCGAGGCCGACTTGTTCCACGCCATGAGAGCCATGCAGAAAGAGTAGACATGCATGCTAGACACGTAGCAGTGGAGCAAACAAGCGCAAACAACAACGACTCTCGAGCGGCTGAGAGCGCACAACAACGCCCTCGGCGCCAACCTCAACGGCTATCGCACCAAAGTGGATACCAATAACGTTTCTGGCCCGTCTCGAACGCGTGCAACGGTCTCTGCAAGGAACCCCGGTCCCAACACGTCTCCCAGGCACGGCACGGCGCGCCTGGAGTGGAGAAACATCATGCACGTCTCTGTCATCACGCTCCCCCTTCAAACAAGTTTGCGGACATGCTCGTACGGCGTTACTTCATCTAGCAAGGGTGCAGTACGAACGATTGAGAATTTTCAACAGATTTGGGATGCGTGATTGAGCTTCGGCATAGCCAGTTTAGTGATGGCGATGATGATGCATTGAGTCTGTGTCTGCCTACCAACCTGGACCCGGCGAAGTCCCTGTGCAAGTCCTAATTGCCAGCGTACTAGCGGTCTTCGGCTTTGCTAGCATGCGTAGTTATCCCAGACGTCACCGTGGGACAAGTCTACTGGCCTACCTGTTGTAACGAAGGCAGGCTGGATCTCTGTAGTGTTGATTAAAAGTTGAGGTCTCACATCCACTGTCGTAGAAATCCTTAGCTTGTGCTATAAGCGCATTCTGCTCACTTAGCGATTCTTGGTCAACCTCGTCCACCTCAAAGACAAGTGAGTTGTCTTCCGAGACGGCAAGCACAAGATCCAAAGCGTCATTTGTGGCGGGCGTGAGTTGTAGAACTACAGTATCTTCTGATGAGGTGGAAGTCGCATGTACCCTGGATCGGTTCCATCCAGTATCGCCGTATCCAACCAGTGTTCGATGGCAACTCTACGGTCTACTCCGGGGTCCGGACAGTCCGTGAAAACTGCTAAAGGTACGCGACTCTAAGGGCGTAGCGTATCTGCCCTGGGACGCAAACTGGTTGCGAGGCATCAACACCTTCGAGTAGTTGACTGAACAGCGCTCTCCTCAAACCATGAAGGCAGCCAAGTGTCCCATATTGCTGACGTTCTGGGTCCTCATCGCAATTGTCACCACCACTTCTTAAGCTCAAAGCGCTCCGATCCCAGGATGATCCTCGTTCCGCGCCAACAGGCACAAGCCTATCTGCATCGCCGTCATCAGAGGCATGTGGAGAGCTCCAGGGGTGATGCTCTGCCGTTGAGTCTGGGGTGATCAAGTACGACTAGCGCTTGATTCTTGTTCGCAGGTTGAGCGTCACGACTAGGTTGGCGTTCACATTCGAATCTTGCGCTGCTGCAGCTGTTGTGAGAGGTGGTTGGCCCCAGAGAGTAGTCGAACGATGGACCAAGGAGGGATCCGGGGCAGCAACACGATCAAAACAGTCTCCAGTGTCCGCTCTCGTTATCGGGCTCAGGCGATGCTTCACTGGCTCAAAGTTCGCTCTTCTTCGTGGGTGGAACCGTTCATGATCCTCGTTGTCACCGCCTCCCCTTAACTCCAGGCGCTGTTCTGGTTCACCACTCGGATCTTCGACGTCGTTGTCATGTTTTGTTGTGCAATATCCGATATCCACCCCGAGAATCCTTTTGCATGCCTCCTCAATAGGCTCGGGGTCAGGCTCAGAGTTCTAGCCCATGACCTTCTCCTTGCCTTTGCTGCTCTCCACGGTGTCTGCTGAGCCTGCAAAGGCCTGCTGAATCGGAGGACGTGGCTTTGAAGCAATGTCGAGTTCTGCAAATCGGGGACGGACCTGGAAGATGTTGACGCGCGCAGCGTTGAAGACCTGTTCAGAAGGAGGGATGGTGACAGCAAGGTTGGTGTTCTCTGTAAGGCGTGTGATGAAGAACATAAAGCGGCCGGTCTTGATCTGCATCTCGGCAAAGTTGGCACTTCCAGCTGGGATATTTGTGTGCTTGGCCATGCTCTGCTTGTGTGTCTTCAGGATACTGGATATGCGCTCGAAACGATCGTGAAACGGGTTGTCTTCACCGTCTCCTCGCGTGACGTGCGCGACTGTGAGGCAAGTTGTGCGCTCGTACAGTACGAGCTCTCGTGCGTCAATGATGTCAGCTAGCTGCGACAGCAGAGCTTCAATGGTACCTGCGTTGGGAATGAGGAAGTATATTATCTTCGTCCAAGCCTTGTACAAGCTCTGGTCCCAGATACTCGTGGGGAAGAACTCGACTGTATCGCTGAAGCCTTCGCTGGCATCTCGAATATAGCTGGAGCGCTCGTGGTACATGGTCTCTCGAAGGCGTGCTTGTACCAGATCCATCTTGTGAATGAGACAGAAAACTTTGGCGGTGGGACTGCACTCGTGCAGGGCACGGATGATGTTCGAGTAGGAGACGACGTCGGCCTGGAACTCGCGAGACTCAATGTCGAAGACGAAGATAAGGACGGCTACGGAGCCGAAGACGTGGCTGCGAGACTGTGTGAGGTAGTTCTCGACAAAGCCATCTTGACTGTACACGATCAGTACTAGTCGTTACAGTCATAGCTCATTTGACGCACCCTCCGCAATCCCATAGGTTCAGCATCAGGTTGCCCATGAATTTGATGTTGCTGTGTTCAACGTCGATAGTGGCACCCAGTCTGCGGACATCCTTGGCGACATAGTTGCTGAAGACGATGCTCCTCATAGACGATTTGCCAGCTCCACTCTTGCCCATCAGCAGCACCTTGCGCTGCTTCTGGCGCTTTTGAGAGTTCATTGTGTGTGGCTGCCTGATGGCGCGCGGAGACGGGTAGAGGACCGTGAGGTAGTCAAGTATCTGACGTTGGTATCGGGTACCCTGGCAGAAGGCTAGATGTAACGAGGCTGGTGGAACGGTGCGGCGTGCGGCGTGCGGCGTGCGTCGTGGTCAGAATGAGGGTGCTATCAAATGACGTCGATAACGGCTATCGTCGCGTGGGGCAATAGTAATATGAGTGGCAGAGCGAGAGATTGCGTGACAGCTTCCGCGGTGCGTTAGGTCAAACTGAGCGCGTAGCACAACGATAGCTTCACGAGTGAGGAGTGTCCAGGTACGAAGCAAGCTTGGACGCGTTCAGATCCTGGCTTGGCAAGTGGCATCCTGCATCTGATCGCGGGGCAACGGCCTGCAGAGCCGCAACCCCTGGTCTCACGGGCTCTTATACGAAAGCGAATACGTGGGATGAACGATTGGCGCGCGGTAGTGCTAGCTGTGTTCACATTACTTTGTTTGATTATCGAGTCGCAGATTGCTGCATTGGTCAAGCGCGTAGAGTTCCTGGACCGAGGTCCTTACTATTTTACAGATCCATTTTCCGTGCCCTAGATATCTATCATCTGATATCCTTGTAGAAGTGAAGAACATAGGAGATCGCAGCAAATGGCTAGCAAGCATCTAATGAAGACTGGCGCGTCGCTCAAGCCATGAAACCAGAAAAGCCACCGTGGTGCCGATCGTCGAGATCGTGCATCGTAAAGTTCGAAGTTGACTGCAGTCGCGCCACTGCCAATGGTAGAATAAACGGTCCTCATAAGGCGTGCTGGTATTACGCGCCATTGGACCCAAAGAACGAAACAAAGCGGGAGAGGAATCTCAGGGGTATCTCAGAAAACAGTTCCATCGGACAGAATCATAATAGGCGGCTCCTTCGTGTTTGGCCGCGACACTTCTGCGATTTCTCGACCCCCCTGCGTTGCGTTAGTCCGAATCCGTCAATGTAACAGGGTAACGAAGCTTACCTTCCAACTGCCGGCTTCCAGCATCTGAGCCAAGCTCAGCTTGTCGCGCCCACTCAACCCCAGCGAGCTGTTGACTTCGACCAGAAGTTCGTCCAACAAGCCCACTGTGACTGCGCGCCATTCGACAATTACATCGTCGTCTGCGGTGAACATGGGTACAACTTCCATACTAGGCTGTCCCTTGACTTGAGCGTTGCGCTGGTACTGCGCAACACCGCGCTTCTGGTCGTCAGGCTTGAGCGTCAAAAGTCCAGTGTCGATGAAGAGACCACCATTGCGGTACTCAGGCAAACCAGTGAGGAGTTCGGCGCCGGCGAAGTGCACGTTCATGAGCTTGGTCATGGGAACCATGAGAGAGTAAGTGAGCCACTGGGTAAGCTTGTGGAAGGGAACGATGTTCTCCCAGGGGTGAGTGGGGTGGGAAGGCATTACAGAGCATGGCCATGCGTCGCCCATGGGAATGCCGTCAATCTGGGTTCGTGTTGCGGGCCAGATGGGTGTCAGGCTCTCCATCAGTGTGTCCCAGAGGGTAGGGACTGGGATGATAGGAACTGATGAAGCCTGGGTGGTGGGGTGCGAGAGGAGGTAGTCTGTGGGTGTTAGCTTGCGGAGAATCGTCTGTGTGCGGAGATTAGGTACCAAGCATGTTTCCAGGTCGTGCTTCGAGGCCAAAGACTTCCTGGTTCTGCAGCGCCTCGGAGAGTCGGATGAGCAGGTTCGTGCGTCCCTCGAGGCCGTCGATAGGATTCGACTCGTTGGCCTGCAGACCGCGGGCTACGATGGTCAGGTCCAGCTTCTTCAGACCGGCGCTGTCGACCTGGCAGGGCTCCTTGGGGTTGCTGCTGAAGGCGCCGGCTTTGAACATCTCGAGACTGGCGACTGCAAGACCCTCGCTGCGCCTGTAGATCTTGCCCGACTCCTTGCTCTTGTACTGCCATTTGGTGCCAGCGCCGGCGTCGAGGAGCACCGACACGACGAACAGGTCAATCAGACGGCGGGTGCGCTCAGAATTGTCGACGGTGGACGGCCACGAAGCCATCAGCTGGTCGATGCGCGGGCGGCCGCCGACCTCGAAGTGCTGCCAGCGGCCGTGGGGCGGGATAGAGGCGTAGTCGGGGGCGTAGTCTCTCTGTTGGGAGGTCAGCACTGCTGTTGTAGGCCTGTTGCAGGCGCGGCGCGTGGTGTATGCACCTTGACAATGGACACAACGAAGCTGGCGACGTCGCTGAACTTGGTCATGTCGACGGTGAAGTGCTTCAGCTGGTTCTTCTTCGCCTTCTCCAGCACCAGGCGCGAGCGGTCGCGCACGGCATAGATGCTGCGCAGATAGCCCGCGGGGTCGAGGGCTGGGTCCGGGGCGCGAGGCAGAGGCACATCGGGGAAGCTGGTGGGCCGCGAGCCATTGGTGGTCGAGGGGCCAGGGGAGCGCAGCGAGCCATTGGACGAGTTGGGCTGGCTGCCGCCCGGCGAGATGGTGGGCTTGGAGCTCTTGCGGTTGAACAGACGCATGGCGGCGGGCAGGAGCAGTCAAGACGTCAGGCTCGCGTGGAGAGAGGCAGGCAAGAGTGCAGGAAAGAGAACGCTGGCGGCGCTCCAGCAGAGGAGATTTGGAAGACAGGCACGGTCTGTCGAGGGCGCGCAGAAGCGATCCACAGCAGTTCGAAGAACGAGCCCCGAAGCAGTTGGCGCAGCCTGCAAGTGCTGGGTTGCTGGGTGGTCCTAGCAGAGGCCTCGCTCGGGGCGGCTGCCGGGGGCTCCTGGACCAGTGGACCGTGTGGACAAAGAAACGGGAGACGACGTGCACACGTTCGATTATGCAAGGAGCCTGCTGCGATTGGGCCGTAGGCGCGTGCACGCGTGAATGCATCCGTGACAGTGCTTCCCGATGCTGTTCTCTCCAGGACTGCGCACTCCAGAGCCTCAGTGAAGCCCGTCCTGCACGCTCGCTGAATCGTCGCTCGCCGCGGGACAGCTGCCTGCAGACACAGACATGCAGCAGCCATCTGGACTGCCTTCTACAGCCAAGAGCAAGGACCGCTCTAGTCGTGCTGGAAACTAGAATGAGATGCCTTCAAGACTCCCTAGCCCCCGGCTCTCACCCGCTTGCAGCATAGGAAACACTGTGCGGCGCTACCCCAAGACCCTCAGCGCTACCGTGTACATGCACTCGGTCAACACGCACTTCCTCGACGAGCTGTGTAACGGTTGCATTGTGTAAACATTTATGATTCCACTGCTCCAAAAACTGCCTCACTCACCAAAGCGGACCCTGACGTGCTGATCTCAACCTCTTTGATGCCCAAGGCGCTCGAGACACCAGCACCACCGCACCCTCTGTGCTGTGCCAGGGGTCAAGCCATCGCAGACGAATCCATGGCTGCGGGTTCGCCGGCTTGCGGGAATGCCCTTCCGTGAAGACCAGAGCGCCTGAAGTAGGCAGCCAGCCGCCTGACAGTTGTTCACTGTTTATTGTACAATTCTACTCATCATCTCCGGTCGTAGAAGGAATATCGTACGAGCTTGCACTCGACAACCACAATCGTTCTTCGCGCAACTGCAGCATCACTTTCTAAACCTTCCACAGCAAATCAGCCTGACTGCGGCAAACCATCTCCAGCCCGCGCGGTCCATTGCGACTCATGTCCGCCGGCTCGAGTCAAGAAGCACCGAGCCGAAGCACTCACTACAGCCAGCAGTCCAGGGCGCGCGACCAGCACCTCCTTGCCAACATGCCTGCTGCATGCTTGCACTTTACTCTCATAGTCGGGACAGTCCGCGTGCGCCCGACCGTGCCCATCTCCGCGGTTCGTGGACCGCCGCAGCTCTCGCGGCTCACTGACCCCAGCTTAACTCGAGCACGCTTGCTTTCCTGATTCTGAATCCTGATGTTCTTCCTCATGTTCCGTTCGGCGTTCCCTCGATGCCATGCTCCATGACAAAGCGGGCAGCCCCTGGCCTAGATTTTCTAGCGCTAGACCGCCCACGACACGCGCACCGAGTGCACGAAGCGTGAGCGGAGCGCGCAGGCCCTCCTCCCCTCTGTCTCCGAGCTCGAGCTCGAGCACGAGCACGAGCACGAGCACGAGCAGCAGCCTCCGTGCTTCCCACATGGCAATTCGCAGCCCCTCTGCTCCCGTGTCGCCAATTTGCGACTTGTTTACCGAACCTGTTTGTGCTCACGCTCCACCGTCCCAGCAAGCTGTGCAGTCGGATCCGAAGCAACGCGCACCCTTGTCGAGACCGAACCCGCGTTCGCAGCACCGCGCTCTCGCGGTGCTTTTTCATTTCACAATCGCGGGCTCCCTCGGGCTCGCCAGCCGCGCCAATGTCTCGCTGGGCAAGGCAACCGCAAACGGCACGGGGCGATTCGCATGGAGGCAATTATCCCGAATGCCAACGTGTTCGTTGCACTGCCGTTCACACGCTCGCCCGTTAGTCTGGGGCGTCTGAAGACCCTGCAGCTCTCCAGAGCGTGTGCCGTGTCTTTTACCCGAGTGTCGTGCATCTGTCTCGCAACGCAGCCGGACCCGGAAGCAGTCTTCCAGTCCGTCCTCTCCTCCACATCAATATTCGGAAAAGAACGTTCGATAGATTGGTTAGTTGCAAAACAAAAATCGAGGACCATGGTAATTGCGAATGACGGCGTTGGCCCACATTCGACTCCACTAGGCTGTCCACTTCTATTTACAGTTTGTACATGGTGCGTTGCAGCAGGCTCCGAGGAGCCCAGAGGATGTAGGTAGACCGAGGCTCGCGTGGCTCAGGGTTGTGGCTCGCGGCTGGGCTAAAGTACCGCCAATGCATCAAACCTGAAAAAGAGAACAGAGCTAGGACCAGAGGTACATGGTCGTAGTAGTATTGCTGTGGCTAAACTTGTTGACGTAGCTACATACGTGTGTGCTGTGCTTCCCTTTAATCTCAAGTTCTGCACTGTTGCGCGCTGAGATGCTAGCTACAGTAACGCCATAGTCTTGAAATGTGGCGATAGCTTTTGCATTTGGTAACCTCGAAAACGCCGATCGCTATGCTGTCGCTGAATTATGTAGACACTGACGTTAAATGAGGCAGAGATATACACTTAATGGTGGCACGTTCCTAGTACACCGTGAAGCATATGATACGGTGGAGGAAAAGAAGCAAGACGGAGAGAGCCGCGGGCTACTCAGCTGTTGATCAACACCCAACGCTTCTCCTTCTCGGTAGGACCAACTCTCGCAGCGACGACGCTAAGTGTGTTGGTGATGGCTGCCTTGGGGAGCTTGGGAAAAGCCTTCTTGAGAGCTTCGATCATACCGAGCTTGGTAAGATCTTTGCCTTGGATCTCAGCTTTAAACGCAGGCAGCTGCTCGTCAGGAACCATCTTCTTTGATGCTGCGGGCTTGGTTGCAGTAGCAGAAGGCGCCGAGCTGGGATTGAGGGTGTTGAGCATCCCATTCATAGTCCGCTGCGCCAACGGCAGTCGCGCTGGGGGCTGCATAAGACCATTGGTAGACGTGTTCTTACTTGTGGCACCGGTCGCAGTAGCGATGGATGCAGGTGGTGCCCAGTATGCTGTCGAGAGTGGATCGATGGACTGAGTATATGGATCTGAGGAATTGTTAGGCAAAGAAAGATAAAACTTGTGCGATCACTTACCAAGCAAAAACTCCATCTTGAAGTCCTTGAAATCTGTGCAGATAGCACCAGACCCATCGTTCAGCTTCGAGACACCAGTAGCATCCTCCCAACAAAGGCCAGTGCTGACGGGTTCCAAGTCACCGGACAGCATTCGGCGCTTGAGCTGCGGATCCTCCTCGTCATCCAAGAAGCCGTCCATATCATCGTCGCCCTCCTCCTCGAGATCGTCTTCTCCTTCAGAGTCGAGGTCCTCACCCTCCTCAGGTTCCTCCCACTCGGCTTCTGAGTCGTAGTCGTAGTTTGTGTCTTGTCGAACCCGAGAGACAGAGTTGCGGGCGAGTCGTCGCTCAGCCGCCTCCGAATAGGACTTTGTGTAAGTACCGTAGTAGGCAGGGCGAACATCTTCCCCGAAGTGCAGGTACTTCATAGGTATCGTCCTCAGCATGTCAAGTGGCTGTTGGCGGCTGGTCTCATCGTCGTTGGTCAAATCGGTCGGTCGATCAGGCGAGCCATGGACACGCATGGCTACCTCCTTTATTGTGGCAGTCCTCAGGCCTCGCCGAGCACGCGCTGGAAGCGAGATCTTCAGAGTATGTACTGTGAGGGGTGTCAGGCCGGCCCTGTCGTCCTTGCATAGCTGATCCAATCGCGCCCGGGCGGCATTGAGCTTCTCGGCATCCTCCATGAATGCGTTTGCGGGCGCTAGGATCGCGGTAGACGGTAACGAGAAAGGCAGGAAACAGCGTTCGTAGTCTGAGTGCGCACTCTTCTGTATGGACTTCTGTGGAGAGGGAGGCAATCCGTTAGCAACGACTCCAGGGGTATCCGATGGTAATGATGTGGGGGGAGGGCCAGTAGAGTCAGGGTTTGAATCTACCACGGAAGGTTCAGCACTGCTGCCGGTGGCCTTTGGCTTCATGAAGAAAGCGTTGAGCTTCATTTGCGACTAGGCATGAGTTAGCAGCAGCCTCAAGGTAGCAAATTACGAACCTACCCGCTCTTTCTTCGCCTTCTCTTCTTCTTTCTCACGCTTCTCGGCTTCCTTCTTTGCCTTTTCCTCGGCTTTCGCCTTGCTCTCTGCCTCCTTTTGTGCAGCCTTTTGAGATTTCTCGTCAGCCTTGAGCTTAGCTTCGGCCTCCTTCTGTGCTGCTTTGTCTGCCTTGGCCTTTGCTTTCGCTTCCTTCTCGCGAGCTGCATCGTCTCTCTCTTGCTGAGTCAATACCTTCCGTTTCTTCTTGACTGGCTGCTGTGCATTGCTCGCGCCGGATACATTTTGTATGGAGGATTGCGCTGCGGCCGTGGTGCTTGCGGGTGCATTGATTCTCGAGACGCTCAATTTTACGGGTGATGGTGTCTGGACGTTGGACAGAACCGACAACGGCGTTGATGCTTGAGACGATATAGCCTTGACTGGTGTGGACGGTTGTGGTTCAGCGTCCTCCTCGTGAGGTCGCTTCTGAACGACAGGCACGACTGGAGTCGGGTCCTCCATAATTTATGAGGAGTTGTGTGCGCGAATGGGTCAATGAGCAAATGAGTTGAGGTTTATGCCTGCGCAAGCAGGTAGACGAGCGCTGCAGTGGATGGAACGCGTCGATAGGCGAAAGTGTTGATGAAAGTGGGTGAAGACGCGACAGAACGCGTTGGCGCGTAAGAGACGCGGGCGCGACTTCAGGAGGTTGTTGCCTGCACGCCAAGATTGCGATTGCGCTGTCTTTGGGGACGAATATATGCTGATTGCCTAATACAGGTTGGCGCCTTCCCTACCGAGGAACATCGTACTTGCTCGAACACTCTCAAGACCTGCACTTCACGGGAATGCCGCTTATTGCACCACCTGAAGCAGCATCGCAGGTGTCGACTGCTATGTTCTGCTCTTTCACTGACTGTTTCAAGCACTAATTCGCCAACATTGCAGACCAGCACTAGAATGGAGTTTGAGGATGTTGAAGACTTACTCTTCGGCGGTGCAGAGACCAACGACGACTTCGAGAACTTGTGGAACGACAATTATGATGACGATGAGATGCTCGATGCTGCTAACATCCTCCGCGACTCAGATGACGATGACTTATTTGATGCCCTTGGAGTAAACACTGCGGACGCCTGGCTACTAAGCGGCCCACCACTCACACCAGCAGATATGCACATCACGCCACAGCACGATGCGTTGACGATCCTGGCGAATGATGTAGCACAGTCTGTGGACGCCGGCAACAGAAAACCTCGCGACAGGTGCCCTATATGCCCAGCCGAGCAAAACTAATGCTAACTCTGGACTAGACACTGGGTCATTACTCGCCTCGAAGCTATGATGGAAACGATCGTTGATGGCCTGCTCGAGGGGAGCGACAGGTTGACATTCACACTCCAAAGCCGGACAGGCATCTCAAGAAGACAGCCAGTTGCAAAAGATCGCGCTGGTTCGCCACCTGCTCCAAAAGTGCGCCAAATCTCGTTTCCTGGCAGCACTGCGCAAGAGGCATGGAACTTCACTGTCCTTCTACGCATTATCGAACTTGTACATGGAGGCCTTGTCGACAACACGATCATGACCAAGCGAGATATCTATTATAAGCACCCAGACTTATTCGTCAAGCAGGCAGTCGTTGATCGATGTGTCGATGACATCGCGTGCACATTGGGCATCTCCAGGTCTCAACTCAATGTTACCGCTGCTGCCAAAGGTCTTGTCGCCGGGTGCTTCACTATATATCATGACGATGGTACGCAAGTGAATGGTTTGAGCGACAAGGAGGGCATGCTCGTCCCTAAGATTGGAGAGACAGATCGGCTGGAGCTCACACAACTTCGTTGGATTCTCATTATCGAGAAAGAAGTACGTCTCGGTGCAAATCGAACAGTATGCACTAAGTCATGTAGGCAACATTTCGCGCCCTCATCAGTACCGTACAGTGGGAGAAGTTGGCATTGAATGGGTTGGCTCTGACTGTGAGACAGTTGCTGACTTCAAGGTCTGGTGCTGACACACCTTCAGGCCAAGGGCTACCCTGATGTGGCTTCTCGAAGTTACCTACATCAACTGACCCACCACGCACCACATGTACCAATATACGCCTTCATGGATCTCGATCCCGACGGAATTGCCATTATGACGACTTACAAGTATGGCTCGTACCGCCTCGCACACGAAGAAGTTAAACATATGGACGCACCAGCTCTAAGTCTGCCCAACCTTCGTTGGCTCGGTGTTAAGTCGCATCACGTCAACCTAGCTCAGGCAAGTGAGGATGGAATAGATACAAGCGCCACTTCTGGGCTTCAAGGCATGATGAGGCTAACAACACGCGACCGATCGAAGGCAATGCGCATGCTCGAATGGGACTTGTGCACTGAGACTGGCCCCGAGTTGGAGTGGAGGCGTGAGCTGCAAACAATGCTTATGTTGAACACTAAAGCAGAGATCCAGATTTTGGATGAGCTACCAGGCGGTGTAGTCTCTTTCCTGAGTTCTGAACTCGAACAAGGTCAAGGAGCAGATGTCGATGTGGCGCTCGATGCAACCGGCGCAGACGACGCCCTACTCTTCTAGCAACCACACAACCTATACTCGTTCAACTATCAACATGCCAGATAATCTCAGGGAAGGTGTGACAAACGTGCTTGGTAGATGTCTGGTCCAAGTGTTGCTTTCGTCCAATGATCGTGAACAGCTGCTGCAATGAGACGAATGCATCGAGCCAAGCCCCGCTCGCCAGCGCATCCTCGATCACAACAGTCCACGTTCACACCTCGAACTGCGCTGCATCGCGGGCATGCATTGACGTGCAGCAGCTCCAGTAAAGCAAGCCTACAATGTCCGAACATTCGGCGAATATAAGATTAGCTACCAGCGCCGGCGAGGTGCACCCGCGCCCTGCTGCCCCTCTCCCGAACCACCATGCCGCTGGTGTAGCGGACTCGAACGCGCTCCCACCAGCATTGACACCGGCCACCACCACAAGGCAGTCCGTAGCATTGGGTGTCTTCTCAACACTTTGGGGGCACAATCCTGCATCTACCCACGAGACCTTGAATATCGCGATACCATCCAACGCAACGCATGCCGACGCCCAAGAGCAACATAACGATCTGGCCGCGAGTACAGGTTCGGTGCCCAGTACGACTACAACGTTGACGAACACCCTGCCTCCGTTACAATCCGCTGCCATTCGTGCGCTCAACGCCCCCGCCTTTCATGCCCAAGGCAAGCCGGCGAAATCTACATCTAGCAAAACAACGGTCACAAGCCAGCCGGTCGTAGTGCGAACGTACTCAGGGTCGCGGCACACCTCGCGGCCAGGCTCTGGCTTCAATACCCCACGCTCTTTCGCTATGAACGGCCAATCGAATGCCTCTGCGCTGTCAGCTGGGTTGGCGCGCCAGAACGAGCAGCTGCCTGCCATTGAAGATTTCTCATTCTCAGCCATTCTACGTGCGGTTGACCCGGAGATAAGAGATGCTATTGATGCTATTGCTGAGATCTGTGCCAGAAGTCGAATGAGCTTGGCCGATGAGTACGACGCGCACCTCCCCCCACAAGGTGAGATAACAGATGCAGGGCCCGGCTGGGCTGCCAGCACAGCAGCTCTCACAGGACGAAGCCGGCTTTCGAGGATCAGTCAAGGGTGGACGGCTGCAGACAGCACGTTGATGGCGGTGCCTGAGGCGAGTAGCTCGAGCGAGCGGTTGGCTCAAGAGGGTAGAGGCACGACATCTGATGATGGCAAGAGGAAGAGGAGTCGGTCCGCATATGGCAGCTTGAAGAGCGTCATTAGTGGCGGCAGCAGTGGAAAGAGGAGATCCTTGGAAGACAACACCTTCGCACAACCCGAAGCTAGTAGCTCGAGACAGGAACGTGGGGAACAACAGCGCCCACAAGGTCCAGCGTGGACGATCAGGACCGCCTCGCAGACCGAGGATCACCCAGCCATCACCATCGAAACTACACCACAGGCCTCCAAGCAGCTTGCCTTCGATGCATCTGTACTGCAAGATCTACCTGAGACTGATAGCACGTGGGGTATGCGACCACGCACCGCGATGTCTCAACCAAGAGCGGTGCATCGCCGCTACAGGTCAACAGCAACATTTTCACTCGGACAGTCAAGTTCGAGAACAGGATCGAATACGATCACCTCGTTAGCGTCATGGCTACCGTGGCCGCGTACAGCGGGCCTGAGCCAGAACACGCAGCAAGATTTGACGAAAGCTGAGGCCCGGCTACGCGAGATGTTGATCCACTCGCAAGGCATTGGCAAAGACAGAGCAACTGCAGGTGCAGTATAAGGCTTTGGCGTGATGTAGTTGTATCTGTTCAAACTACCGCTATTTGGTGACGACTGAAGGCGCGCGTACATCTTGGTCTTGCGCATCCACATCATGAAGGTTGAAACTGTACTCTAGCATGATCTTATGAATTACGAGGTATGAATTATGACCACACAAAATGGGATCGTCGAGCTCCTCTTTCAACGGCTACTAGGCCTGATATGAGCTAACCACAACAGGCAACGAGCACACATGTCGACGTGGGGTAGCTTCCTAATCCGACCTCGGAAGCTTGGTTGACGTTGTCATCCATCATCTGTGCGTGCTCTTCAAATAACTTTCGCAAGCTCTATGCTTGATCAATTGTTACTGGCGCTCGTATCCGGCAGTTCAGATCTTCGTGCAACATGGACGACCATCATCATACCTTGACCAATCTTTGCGAAGATGTGCTACTCTTGATAAGCGACTGCCTTCGTCCGCAGTGCGCGGATGGCGAACGCCCGATTAAGGACCTGTCAAGCGTCAATCGTCGGCTTCGAAACGTATTCCGTCCGGTCTTGTTCAAGTCGTTGTACATCAATCGACCATTGAGCCAGCTCAGCAGTGCGCCGGTCATTCTTCAACATGCGAAGACATTGAAAATCGATATGTTTGGATCAATGTGGTGGTGGTGCTCAGGGAAATATGTCTCCAGCAATGACGCCTTGGAGTTGTTTGCGTGCATTCAAGAGATGAAGCATTTGAAGAGACTGGAGGTAACAATGATGAAGAGAAATCTAGATGTATTCACAAGCGCTTTCGAGGAAATTGAGGACGCGCAAACATTCCTGCTACCAGGTATCGACACCTTAGTCGTCACTTCCGCAGCTGCGTTCTTAGCATCCCACTGTCCAGACCTGAAGCATCTTATCGTCGAAGACGGGCCATCTTGCATGATCGAAACCTACATCGACGTATCCACACGACTACTACCACTGCACCCTCGTCTTGTCAGCGAGGAACATACATACGCAAGACTCACGCACTTCGACACAACAGCGAATTGGTCCGCCGAAGAAATCGCAGCACTCGTACCCTCTCTTCCCAGTCTACAATATCTGTACATGCGCAGCGATGCATTCTGTTACCGCGCGTCCATTGCAACCATCATGCAGCTTTTAGGCCACAGCCTCAAAGACCTTAGGACCCTCAAGCTCAACAAAGTAGGCAACCTCGACATGGGCTTTCGCGCAGTCTGGAAGCGCAGCATAACGGCATGCTCAACTGAGGCACAGCGGCGAGTGTTGTGGCTGCAGAACGAAGGTCATCGAGTTGAAGCCGAAAACAACGTCGCACGTCTGGCCTTTACGAGCATCGACAGATTGAAAGAGTGCTGGCTGGGCGAAAAGAGAGTTGCGCAGCGGTTAGCGGGCTGCAGCGGCAATGGCTGCGACCTGAGTTGGGTCTGGAAACGGAAAAGAGAGGATATTGACGTCTGTACCAACCAGTCAGAGTGGGCGAACTATCGCTCGGAGAAAGAGGCGGTTGTGGTTTGTAGCGAAATCTGTACGTGAGGATGGGTGCCAGTGGGTTGCTTATCTGTGTATCGGATTTCGGAAGGATGATCCCCTGCCAAGTTGCCTATAAGCATCTTGCTGCCTGTTCTACCCTGTTGCAAGATTCTCAATACCTTCTGCACCCGTCACTACTAAATCAATTCCAACACTAATCGATGGCACCAACACCGATCTTCGTGAACCTGAAATGTGATCTCTGGCTAATCGTTCCTGACAGTCGTGACTGCCAGACACAATATGATCTGGTCCTATGCAGAGAGAAGCCTCTGAAGGCACTCGCTCTGGTTAATCGCAAATTTGCAAGCATGGTGCGGACTCGCCTCTTCAAAGACCTATCAGTGTCTTGCCCTTACGAATTTGCTGTCCTGTTCCTCGCCGGCTCGAAGCCAAGAGCAACAGACCGGAACAATCGCGCGGTGTCTGGACATCGACTCTACCAACGACTTCTCTGGAAATAAAGAAGCTTCTGGCTGGATACGAGGTGTTCTTCAATTTTCTCGGCAAATTCAAGACCTTACGTATCACCGTGATGCCATACTATGAGCTCATACCACGTTTAAGTAGACGAAGCGCACTGCTGCAGATAACCAGCGCCGCTCGTCTTGCTATTGATGGCGAAGGTCTTGAACTGTTGAAGTTCTGTCTAAGTGTCACCAAGTTGGACGTCATCTGCAATAAGCGCAATGGGTTTTGCTATCTCACAGCTTCAGTGAAACAGTTTCCAGATGCAATATCATCGATAGAATTGTGCCTTGTCCCGCAACTGCTACAATGGCATTTTCCCGAGAACGGCCCGAGTATGTAGAGAAATGGACCAAACTATATCCCAGCGTACAGAATCTCACAGTCCCGATAGCCTGGCATAGTACCATGAGGTTGAGTTATATTCTGACGTGGGATGCGAAGTACTGGAAAGTCTTACCCTGTATTCAAAACATCGTGGAGTGGCGTATTGTTGATGGTGTCATGATTCACCACATAACAAAGGTCAATTGTAAGGAATATGGCGACCAAAACTGGGACAGGGACGAGAAACGGTGTTACTCAATCGTCTCAGTAGATCGTCTAGGCAACATACTCAAAGAGATCGAACCGGATGAGGCAAACAGGTGTTTGCTTCCGGAAGGGATTATTGCTCTGGAGAACGGCGAAGATGAGTAAGACATTTGGAAATCCATCATCTTGAGAGTGACACCCTCTATATATGCTTGTAATACGATTATTGTACAAGCTCGAACAGAGTGTCACGCTTCGACGATGCCAACAATCTTCGTACAAGAACTCGCCACAACACTCAACCGTGCACTACAGCCTTACTCTTTCTTTCCAATAAGCTTACAACCTTAGTGACACCTTCCACGGTTTCGAAAACACCGACAAATGTCACGGATCTCGATCATAATAGTCTATTCCTGATATTCGACTACCTCGGTTGGCGCATGTGGCATTCAGGGGAGGCCCAAATAATCCAAAAGCTTCGCCACCAACCCCTTCTGAAAGTGCTCTCACTCATGCATAGCAAGTTCGGAAGTGCACTTCGACAACGCCTGTTTACCAACCTATACGTGATCGACCCTTGTTTATTTGCGATGAAATTCCCCGCCAGTCCACTCCTCCCAAACACGGCAAATCTGGCCATAAGCGTGTGTCGAGTAGACGCGTGTTCTACAATCGAGATCCCAGGCTCAAGGACACAGATCGACTTCAAAGTCTTTCTCGATTACCTCGGTAAACTCAGGAGTTTGTATTGTTTGCGCATCACCATGGTCCCAAACTTTGGATTCCAGAGGATGCTTCGCACACAACAAACACCCCTGCAACTCGTCGGAATCAAACCTCTGAAGATTGACTGCGACGGCCTTAAATACTTGCAACTCTGTCCCAATGCAGCGAGGCTGGTCTTTTGCAGCAACGAAATGGCGGTTGCTATCTAGTCGAGTCGCTGTTCAAATTATTGGCAGCAGTCGCTTCCACTACCAGAGTTGAGTCTATGCACATCCAATGTCATCGCTCGAACATCGAGATGCAGCTAGCTCCCCTCAACTATATGTTCTTGCAAATGACAGACCTTGCTATTTCAACACACTGCAGCGGGTTTCAAGTCAAAAAAGGCCGCGAGATCTTCCCAAGGCGACATAATGTTCGGTAATGGCGAAACGAAGGAACGGTTCGTGTTGAGATCGAGCAGTATATGTCAATTACCTCAACAACATGGACATGTTTGTTTACAGAACCACGCCCGCGAACAGAAGATACTACCATTGCTATACAAGGGATCGTCAGGGCGACATTTTGGAGGAGATTACTGAGGAAGAGGCGGGTGTACGCCTTCTACCTAAGCGTATCAGAATCCTTGACGAGTTCGGATGTGGGCCGGAAGAGAAGATGTCGTACCGCCTTTTCTGTTCTGAGATTAGCTGGTGAAGCAAAGAGCAGGAGCAGGAGCAGGAGCAGGAGCAGGAGCAGGAGCAGGAGCAGGAGCAGGAGCAGGCACCAACACCTTCAGAGTTTATCCAAAATCAAACTTCCAGGATTCAACCCCTTGTACAACGACGACAGTGGTGGTCTATCTGCACACAAGAACGCCGCTGTGTCATTCCCGATTGTGGCAATCGAAACTCTTTGCCATCGGATCGATCCTGCTGTATCGTGAATCTTTAACGACAGATACGGGATACGGTCGCTCGGCGAGCCGAGTGAAATCGATATCGAGGACGTGCGTATGCGAGGATATTGGAAACAGTTGAGCGGACTCTATAGGTGATGTGAAAGAGTGTCGACACGATCGTAACTACCTAGGTATGTAATCAGCTTTCGAGCACTTTTCGCGTGAAAGCAAAGCAGCGATATGTCTTCGTAGCCGACTGCATTCAGACAATGTTCAAGTGCGTAGGTGCGAGCAGGCGCACGTCGTTAGCTCTCTTTCCAATCTCGATGTTCTTGTGACGTACCCCCTCGCTCACCAACCTCTCCTCAACCCACCTACCGCCTCAACATGCATGCTTTCGTCTCAAAATACTTCCTTTCCGTCCTCTACTCGCCTACTCCCGCATCACCTCACCTCTAACGTCAGTAAGTGCGGCAGCCAAGCCTTTACCGTGCTCCAGGTCGCTCCAATGCAGGAACAGTGGGGCCAACGACGTAGCCGCGCTCAAGCGTCGAACAAGTTGAGCTGAGGCGGGTGCGTCGACCCATAGACCACGTCTGACGTGGGATCACCACCGAGCGGGAGCTGTGTCGTCACAAAGGAAAGGAATGTGGACACGCGTAACATAGGACGAACCGAAAGGGTGGCAGCCCACACCAAGATTGAATGTAGCGCCACGGTCGAAGCACAATGGAAGCACGCGACGCGTTCCGTGGATGGGTAAAAGAACCGTTACTGATGCATTACAATGGTCCACTAACGACCGTCTGGTTGCAAAACAAGGCTCGCTGCAAGCGAGACGTTGGAGGAGGTTAGAGAAGGAGCACGCGAGATGACGGAAGGCTCCACTCGAATGCACGTCAGAAACGGAAGTGCTGAACCAGTGTAGGTGAGCAAGGCGGTTTTGCGACGCGGCTTGCTGTTTGGAAGTTTATCGCGGGATGTGCGAGGCAGTGCAAAGCTGTGAGCAGGGGGACCTTTGAAGGGTTCCGTGTTGTTGGTCCTCAAGAACGACGTGTTGTAGCCTGCTGTAGGGGGCGCAAACGATGTCATCTTACAGAACTTGACACGGGAAGACCAGTGCCTTCTTTGCCAGACTCTATATCGAGATTCCGTCTCGACATGCTCCTCAAGCGTGCTCTGAGAGCGTTCAATCAGGCCAGTCGATGCGCTGCGATGTTTCTCGATGCGCAGAACCTCAATCTGATTCTTATCAGATGCATCACGATGCACTCGGTCCAGGTGCCGGGCATCCAATGTTTTGACGTCGGTTCTCCACGAAATAAGCGGGGCTGTGACGCTCGGTGGGCAAGAGGAAACTGTTGTGGGTGTGAGTGGTCACCGACGACGTGGGGATCTACAGATTGACATGTTCTGCAAGCGAGGGCTACAGCAGTGGAGTACGGGGTGGAGGGAGGATTCTAGGTCTGCTGATCTGGAGGGTCGAGACGACTCGTTGATGTCTTGCTCATCTCAGTCCTGAAGCGCATCAGATCAAGAGAGCAGCTGTGACGAAAGGGGCGAGCTGTGGGCAAGCGCGTCACAAAGAGAGACGCAAGGAGAGATGGGAATATTCGCAGCCAAGAGAAAATCGTTCGTTATTCGCTTGTATCCGCCTTAGGTCTGAGGTGCTTCAACACCAAGATCATCCTTGCGCAGAATCGCATATTTTGGTTCAGGGGCGCAATCTATAGAATCTGCAGAAAAATACAATGCAGTTTGCCGGCTCTCGTTCAACGGATTTCCAGCTGCACTGCGACTGCGTCTTGCCTGAGGCTAGGTTCGTCGTGTGTCGCACAAGATATTGGATGACATATTCGTTCGTATTACAGCCAGCTCGTGGTACCTGCGTCTGTTGACACTCAGCTGAAAGAGCGCCTGCAATGTGAGGCTGAACGGGACGGCCTCCTGCCACCCATCGTCACATTTGACGTCGTTCGGGCAAAACATGTGTCTCAGAGAAGAAGATGTGGACCCTTATGAGCGCAACGGCTGTCGCCCTGCATGAGACGAACGGCTTGCTAGACTATGTTGGGCATGGCGGGCAGAAGATCTCAGCCGCATAAGGTAGGTATGACGCCATATGGCGCTTTCTTCTCGAGGCGCACGACAAGGATCTTTTGGAAAATCCCGTCTTTTGTGAGATTCCGCATTTTTGGGTCTCTGCCGTCCTTCGAATTGCTGAGGGCAGGTCTGACGTCTGGCGCGATAGGATTGTCGTGAGAGTCGCGGCGCAGCTTCCCCAAGGTTTAGCGGATGACCGCAATTGCGTCATACCTCATATCACAGAGGCAGCGCGCCGCAAACAGCACTCCCACCGCAGCGAGAAATATTACCGCTTCACAGAAGTTCCCCATCTCGTTGCTGTGGTAATCATTGAAAGCCCCCCCACTCAGGGCTCCCAGATTCGGTCAAATTTGTGCTTTGCGGCGAGACAGCCTGCCAACCAAAGCTCGTCCAAGGATGTGTTGGAGGCTGGATAACCATCCGTCAGCCTGTGACGCCAATGAGCGCATACGGTCTGTGCCTGGCCACCTGTCACTGGCTGGGATCCACGGCCTGCAGTCTAGTGCATTTTGCGCCCGAAGACCCTTAACATGCACGGTCAGGGGCGCTTAGTGGTGACGCGGAGAATGAGGTCGGATTCACACCCACAAGCTCGATGCTCACGCCTTTCTCGCCTCGACACATGACTCTGAGTATCGTACCAATCACCTGTGCAAACTTCTGTTTAACGAACGAGCCCACACTCACGGAAGAAGTAGGACCCTGTAGATCGTTACGGCAAGCCTCGAACTGGGGTGGGTCAGCGTGTGCCGATGGTCGTGCTGATCTCTTACCGTGTGCGGTCATGACCGGCAGCACTCAAGGGGAGCCTGGCTGGCGTCCCGCCTGCAGCATGAGATAGTGGCCCAGTGAGAGCGGACTCTATATAACTGCAGCCTCTCGCACCCCATCGAGATCCAACTCAAGCCAGATCAACACTTCTGTAAAGCTACATCCACTCAACTCATTCTCACAAATACCAACTTCGACTCTCCGTTAAATCCCAAACCACAACATCAATCATCATGTCTTCTTCCGGAGCTCAGGTCTATATCACCGACAACTTCTCCGAGCCCATGAGTGCTCAGCACAACTTTGTCAACAACTTTGACCTCGATCACCCTGAGGATGCGATGTCCGCTTACCAGAGGTATGTTTCACTTTACATCTTGGTATCAAGCCATGTCTAATGTCTTTCAAGAATCATGCACGAGCACACCAAGCGCCAGCTCAGCACTGCTACCAGCTCTGCTCGCCGACGAACAGGAATGACCCAGGCGACCGATGCTGAGCGTGCCGAATCTGTCTCCTCCACCGATTCGTAGCGTCAACCATCACGACGTTGCTTTCTTGCACGCAATTAGCGGAGGTTGATCAGGCATCGACCTCATCATTCGTCTCTTCCATTACAATTCCATCGACTTGATGGTCATCGGCATTACAAGGCGTTCTGGGTTACGATCATTTTGCAATGATGCATGGTGTTGGGTCATATTATAGGCGGATACCATTGAATTAGACATGTGCTATTAGGCATCTTTTTCAAACCACATCTACTTTTTCTACCTTCATATCGTACTTTTGTTTCGTAAATCGTGACTTGACAGTGAGCATTCAAATCATCTCCTCCTCGAACTTCACACAAAATCCCTCATTTGACAACCTCGGTCCCTTTCACAACGAAAATTAACGTGCTTCGTGGCGGTACTCTTAAGTCCAGTATTCATTTCCCTTCGTGGGAGTCCACCTCGCCATCCCAAGTCCATCTCAGGTCCACCATCCTGCCGGCGCAGGGTCTACGCCACCCATCTGACACTAATTTAGTGCATATCTATACCACCAAGGTCACGGCGCGCGCCCAAACACACCGGCCACCCACACCAGTCAGTGCTTCCAGCAGTTGGGCATCACCACTCCCACACAGCCCACCAGATTCGCCCGCCGACCGAACACACCCCTGCGATAAAGCGATCAGACCCCGCCGAGGTTCGGTACTCGAGTCAAGTCAACAGTCGCATGCGGCAGGACCTTGGAAACAAGATCTTGGACCTTGCTTTAACGCTGCGAATCCAGGGCCTTCGACCCTGGATTCGGTCCTTTGCGGGGTGGGGGTGGAGTGGGCTGCCAACGAGACGGGACTCACCGGACGAACAGCCCGCCAGTGAGGCTTGCTGGTACCGACGTGTTTAACACGGAAACGAGTCAAGAGAGGGCTTGAAGGGGTCATGATGTATACCTATGGCATTTCGCGATGTTGTTTGGAATGAACTAGGTATCTCGAAGGTGCTTTGTGAGTACATGGCGCGCGTAAGGCGGCCAGCGCGTCCGCGCGTTATTACAATGGCATCCATGGATCTTTGCGGTTGGAGATTGCGATGGGATTAGGATGGAGGTAGGGCCGCGGATATTCACAATACAGCCTTGTCTGCGCCTGTCATCATGGCATCCAATGTTCATACGGTCGACATTACAATAACACCTGCGAGACCCAACGTTCTAATCAAAGACGGGCTTCGCGCAGACATGATTTGATTACTGCTCCAAGGATACAGCCGCATGGAGAACTTTCATCTGTATGAACGCTCAGAAGGTCAATAACGATTACCGCCGTAGTGGTGCCTCTGTTTACAGGGGGCAACAGCGCACACGCACCACGGCATCGGAGTGATACTGGGAACCATGACTCGTCAATCCTTCCCGCTTCGGCATTTGCATTCAGTATGTCGACAGCACAGGACTAGATCTTGCAAACCGTCGAGTCGTCGTCGCACAACGCCATCGAATTAGAAACGACTCTAGCTAAGCTCATCCTCGACTAACCGAAGTCAAAACATTGGGTATAACAGCTCCCTCCATTACCATCATCCATTACACCACCACCCCCGACCCTCTCAACGCAACAGCGCCCTGCATGCACACTCACCCCGCCTCATCGCGCATACGCCCTCCGTAACGTACAACCGCCGGCCTCGCCCCGACCCCGCCCGCAGATGTAGTCACTCTTATCTAAACCGTCGCATTGCCATATCCCTGCTGCGCAGGCGGGACACCTACAGGCTCTACAACGGGCGCAACCGGGACGTTGCGTTCCCCGCCGTTCTGGACTTTCTTGCTGTACACGCCCGGAGCCGGGGTGGCGTTGTAGATGCCAGCGCGGATCTCGTCGCGGCGCTTGTAGTACACGTATTCGAGGTAGAAGGCGTGGATGTGGCCGGGGAAGTAGCTAGGGAGGTCAGCAGAGGATTGAGAAGGCGGAGGAGACTAAGTACCCGAGGATGGTGAGAAGGATGTTGATGAGCAGGTCGGCGCCGCAGCCGGCAACGAGGAAGACGCCCACAGGTGGGACTGAAAGGGTTAGTACGTTGGATGTATGCTGAGGGGTGGGGGCGCGTACTGAAGATTGTAAGGACAATGAGGAGGAGTGTCTTGATCATTCTGGCGGTTTGCAGTTTAGTCGCGAGGTGTTGTAGTACTGTTTATAGTGTCGCAATGTTATTATATTGCTATGGTCGCTCGGGTATCGAATGCGCGCGAAATATGCAATGCTGGAAAACGTTGGGTATTGCGAGTCCTATGTATAGCGTCTAGAAAGCCAAAGCAGCGGATGCGAGAGAGCCCTGTGCTTATAAGAATTTCTTCGTCAGTCACGCCAGCGTTTGCTGCGCGCGACGTGAGACGTCACTTCCCAGGGCCTGCGCATTTGATTGGAGAAAGAAGCACCGCCACGGATGGCGCGGCATTGTGGCGTCCGCGTTATTGCCGGCCACGACACACATGCGGCAAGGGCAGACGGAAATCAAGCAACTGATCCCTGTGCTTGGTGATGCGCTATCTTGTGTCTTGTTTTCAACCTTGTCGCAAGAGATGCTGTGGTCTGTAGCGCAGACCTGGAGACTCAGGTAAAGTTTCAGAGAACGACAATACGTTCTACCACGACAAGGAGCAAAGACGTTAACATAGCTACCCTTGTCGATCAAGTAAGCTTTCTCCAGATTGTTTCCTTATAATTGAAGTTTCCACTTCACACCCTCATATCCCTTTCTGCGCTGCATACTCACCATGACCTTCTCGAGAGGCTTCATAGCCGACACAACGAGTCTCTTCCTATTCGGAGGCGGGTTCCAAGCTGTATTGTCGACTGCCTCCAAGTCGAATCCCAGAATCATAACCGCTGATAGACTCAACACTTCAGCCGCAGCAAAATGTCGGCCAGGACACATGTGCCTGCCACCACCAAAGCTTCTGAAAGCAGCAGGCGGAACGTTGGATTTCTCCTCGAACGTGCCGTCGGCATTCGTTCTGGTGCCGTTGGTGTTGAGTACGAAACGATCTGGGTTGAACTTGTCAGCATCCGGGCCCCATACGGCTTTGTCTTGATGCAACGCTGTGCCGGCTGCTTGGACAACGCTGCCTTTGCGCACTAGGTATTGATTTGCAATCATCGTGTCGGCCTCGACCCATCGTACGCTACTCATCGGCGCATAGTACCTCAAGGTCTCACGATACACCGAATACAAGACTGGGCATGAATCTCGCAGACGCTCGAATGACAGTGTTCCAGGCTGCGAGAGACCGTTTTGCTGAATCTCATCGCGCAGGCGAGCTAGCAAAGCTGGGCGACTGAAGACATTGCTTAACAGCCAGAAGGTGGTGATGCTAGCATTGACGTTGATTGCAATGCCCAAACCGACGTCAATTTTACCCCTCTCGGTCAGATCAGTGATGCCATGTCGGAGGTGCAGTTCGTTTCGTTGCTTGATGAAGTAGTGGGCGTCTGCGAGACCATCGGCTGCGAGATATTCCGCGAACTTCTCTGTACAGGCCATGAGCCCTTTGTAGGCTTTACGGGCTGTGATATTCGGCAATACGCCGACTAACATGGCTGTCATACCGCTCTCCCATTCCCAAAAGCGGTCCAGAAGGTCCGGGTATTTCTCGTAAGGATTCTTGGGTCCGAAGAATGTCCTGTTTGATGCATGGCAGATGAGCTTGGCTGAGAAATCGAACAGTTCCACCTGAGAGCCATCCTCAATGTTGTTCACGAACTCTGCAAGGTAGCCTAGCTGGGTCTCCGAGCCGTCTGTCAGAGCTTGTGCCGTCAGAATCTTGTGTGACTGTTTGTAGAGGCTGTCCTCGCCCGTTTTTTGAAAGACTTCGACCGTATGCGGACCCGCAACGGTCATACGAGGGGTTATTCCGCTGACAATCATATCCAGACTAAGAGTCGAAGGTGCTCTCTGCACAGCGGAGATCATCTCTGGGGATGCCACTATGTACATCCGGCTGGTGAATGAAGTGGGTAGCGTGAAGATAGGATATCTATGTTTGTCGCTGCATCTAGCGATAAGCGCCCGATAGGGAGTTAGAGGCATTATACTTACTACAGCTTCTTAGAGTACGTCCCGTCTGTCAACATACCGATCACATGCCCGATGAGAGGAATTCTGGGATAGATGACGGGTGGCTCTCGAGGATCGGCTTTGAAGCGAAGTGCACTACAAAGGTAAAACCCTAGAACTGTGAACAATACAACAATCCCGAGCAGCGATGGGGATACTGAGACCTCCATCTTGTCTGGGAGGTGTTGAAGTGCAGCTTGGATTGTTCAATCGCGCAGTCGTGGCGGGGGATGACAAGGAGCAGGGAAATGTAAGACGAAACAGGTGGTAATCGAGTTTTTGTAAGATGTAAGACGGGACAACCAACAAGAGGGGTAGACGACGTCGTGCAACCAGCTGAGGGCATCCCGTAGTTGCATGAGGCTAAACGCCGCCCCGAAAGAAGCGACGCAATCTCGGCCGGTCAGCTCCCAGCCGCAAGATCGGTGGCTGACATCCCCACTTCATCAAGATCGTGCGGTTTGTTAAAAACCGTCCACACATACTGGAAGCTGATGTTACGTCGAAGTATGGTACAAGTAATCAAAGCTCAGTATTCTGAATTGGACGGGACGTGTGCGTCCTGTCTATGGTTTCATCTCCCAAGTGACGCCCTCGAACTCCTTCCGTACCTTGACCCTCACATGGAGCGGTTCTATGGGCCTCATAACTGTAATTGGCATTCGCTTTGCATCCGCTGAGGGATTCCATGTCGTACCGTTGACAGGTTCCATGTCAAAGCCCATAATCATGATTGCAGCAAGGCTTAGCACCTCCATATGTGCGAAATGACGACCTTTCTGTGTTAGCAGACATACCATTGAAATGCCCCAAACGGACTTACCAGGACAGAGACTGGCACCGCCACCGAAAGATCTGTATGCACTGGGATGTACGTAGTGAGCCTTGCCTTCTGGTACGGTGCCATCTGGGTTTGTTTTCGAGCCAGTCATGCTGTATAAAAAGCGGTCGGGGTTGAAGGTATCGCAATCCAGGCCCCATATATCGGGGTCGAAATGTATAACGTTTCCTGCAAGCTGCACAACAGCACCCTTCCGCAGGAGCCATGTATCGGCTATGATGATATCCTCGTTCACATATCGTGCGCTGATGGCAGGCATGCAGAGTCGCATCGTCTCCCGGGCAGCTGACATCAAACGAGGGCACGATAGACGAAGCTGCTCTACTGAGATTATTCCATGTCCAGAAAGAGCATTAGCCTGAATTTCTTCTCGAATTCTGGACAGTAACGCTGGCCGGCTAAACACCTGGTCCACCAGCCAGAAAGAGATGGCGCTTGCATTGATGACGAAGCCGAATGAGATGGACATTTCAAGTTTGGCAAGCTCGTGGCTGTCCGTTATGCCGTTGCTGCGATGAAGTTGTTGCCGATCTTGGAGGATCTTGTGAGCGTCTTTGTAGCCGTCCGCCTCGACATACTGCTTGAAAGCATCGATACATGCATCAATTCCCTGGGTTGCTTTGCGCGCAAACACATTAGGAAGCACGCCGGCCAGATACCCGATAAGACCAGCCTCCCAGTCCCATAAGCTTTCAACCAACTCAGGATGCTTCTCGAATGGATTATCGGGACCAAAGAAAGTATTCTGAGTAGCGGTAGTAACAGTGTCTCGCACGAAGCGGTATAGGTCGATACTGGAGTCATCCTGGATACTCGCAATGCGTCTGCTGAAATAATCCAGCTGCGCTTTCGAGGCACCCTTGATGTTTTGCGGCAACAAAGGAGTGTTGATGACATGATGAGACGCCTTCATGATACCATCTTCGTACTTCTGACCCGGCGGACCTTTGATGGTCTGTAATGTGTTGTCGTTCAGGCCGACCAAGCGTGGAATTACTGCCAGGACGATCGGATCGAAGCTCAAAACGGTCGACGCTTTTTGTACAGCTGCACACAAGGCCGGATCAACCACGATGTACGTGCGGCCGCTCAGCATAGGCAGTGTGAAGATTGGGTGACGGTGCTTCTGACTACATATGTTTGTCAGTACCGGTGAGAGTCATTTGATGTAAAGACTGACAACAAAGTCTTGGTATATGTAGCCCCTTCGGTCATAAGCCCGATGATGTGACCCACCAGCGGGATCTTAGGGTACACGGCCGGCGGCTCGCGAGGGTCAATCTTGAATCGAAGGGAATTGGCTGCAAACACCAGTAGCGCTGCGACAAGTCCACAGAACCCCAACGCTGTGGGCGAGATTAACGACTCCATGATTGTCGAATGCGCCTTTAGAGATCAAAAGAATGCGACAGCAATGGAATTGACACAATGAAGGAAATACAAGCAGATGCGAAGAAGCGGAACGACAAAAAGGGGTCGCAGAGTTGTTTGGATGTCAGACGTGACTTCCTGGCGAGAGGGGTCCTCTTGCACATCCTGGGCTGCACAAGCCAAAAGCGCCCCCACCGCCAATAACGTCTGGACTGATTAACGTTCAGCCGCACGCGAGACGGCTGGCCTGGTTTACCACATGCACAAATTGACCATGAGATCCAAGAAACACGTTTGCGAGCCTCAACCAGGCTGGTTGCTGTAGCGAGACCCTCAGGTTGCTTACCACTTCATGTTCAAGATGCTGACCTGGTAAATCTGAACAGATGCTAACAACATCTAGGGAACGATGCGAAGATCCACCAACTATCTCTAAAGAAATGCTGTTTAACAATTGATAGAGTTGCAACGTGCGACATGATGAATGCGAACCAGAAAGTGATCGTAGACGTTGCACTGGAAGGATCGAGCGAGGCTGGGGGCAAGCGCGCCTCCACACGTCAAGCGCACGCGACGCAGCGCGCCACCGGATTGGCCGGAAGAGCCCGGTTCCTGTCCATCATCAGGCTCCACTGTGACATCTTTAGTTGACGTGCTTATAGAAGGTGTCAACCAAAGTCTCCTACATCTACTTTGCATCTATCGCTTTTGCTTTGTAGATTCGTTGACTCCTGCATTCGTTCAGTATGCGTTCTTTCGCTCTTGCGCTCCCAGCGTTTGTAACTGCCTATGTCGCCTACGCGCCCTCGGAAGGCGCAGGCGTGTTGCAGAATGGTGCTCTGCAGAACATCTTGAAGAACACAGACAAGACAGATAAATACAGATACCCCACTGATTTTACACGTGGCATTGAGCCTGTAAGTCCCTGACCCAACTTTTGCTGCAGCTCAAGGGACTGACGCCACGCTAGAAACCGTTCCACAGCCACAACGATTACTGGCGCGATGTGCCATTCTACTCTGGGCTTGCAGCCGGTGCTGTCTCTACAGAGGCAGATGTGTGGCTGATTGATGGGATACTCTATGTAGGTTTATGCATGATCCTGCAGTCCAGAGCTTACCTAAACTGCTATTTCCATCATCATATGCAATGTGATATACGCCACAACTATTCAACCCTGTGCATTACCGACATGTTTGGTCGAAAGGGTTTCACCGTCGCTACCTACCGTCTATCACCATCCTACGCAAGTGTCGATTTCAATTGGTCATTACTAACACACCCAGGTTGGCCACGAGCCCAGTGCGCTCACCAAAGCCCGCACCTTCGAATCTCTCTACATCAACCCCATCCTCGACACATTGCACCGCATGAACCCAGAGTCGCCCTTTCTGCCTGACGGATCGTCCAACGGCGTCTTCGACACAGCCTCCTTCCAAACGCTGTATCTTTTCGTCGACTTCAAGACTGCAGCCGACGAACTCTGGCCCGCAGTCCTCAAAGCCCTTGAGCCTCTCCGCAACGGGTCGTGGCTCTCCACTTACGATGGGAAGTCATTCAGCTCACGCCCCGTAACCGTGATCGGGACGGGCAACACGGAGCTCGCAGATGTTGTGAACTACCTACCGCGCGACGTGTTCTTGGACGCGCCCTTGTCCCAGTTGGACCAGCCAAAGTATCGCGACCTGACGGGCAACGAAGCTATTATCGCGTCGACCAACTTTGCAGCGCAGTTTGGAGAGCTGAGGAAGCCGGAGATGAATGCCACGCAGCTGGAGAAGCTTAGGGGTCAGATTGCGAGTGCGCATGAGAAGGGTATCATGGCACGGTACTGGAATCAGCCCAATTGGCCGGTGAGGACGAGGAACGCGGTCTGGCGGACGCTTTGGGAGGAGGGGATTGATCTTTTGAACGTGGATGATCTGAAGGCTGCGGGGGAGTTTTGGGAGGGGCAGTAGTTGTGACGGGGGTTGGTGAGTGAATGCTGGATACTCTGTGAATGGATTCTTCGTGTCTCGATATATATGTCGTAAATTGCGTTCAAGTACGTGTTGCGGTAGTCAGTTTTGTAGGACGTTGCAGGGATGTGGGTCTGGAGCGTCCCCTGTCAAGGGTTCGCGCGGTGCGACCAGCATCGTCACCGAGTTGCGAACGTTGAGACAACAGACACGTGCAGCGAGTTCCACACACAGCCAACATACAGTCGTCCACTACCCACCCGTGGGCTACCAAGATTAGACACCCTACAACAGCACCAAGAATGACATAGCCCTCCCGCATCTACCCCATGTCGGCCGCCAGACAGGCCCGCACGCGCTTCAATGTCATCGTCGCCCAGATCGCCCCGGAAATCGACAGAGAGCTTCGAGTTCCTGTCGCCGAACTTGCAGCAGAGCCAGTACCCGTTCCCGCAACATGACTGGACGAATCGCCCCAGCTCGACGGGCGGCCGCTATCAGCCACGTCGCGGGTCGACGGCGAGCAGCATCCACTCAGTCGGCGGCGTGCTGGACGCGGGCTTCAAGAGCAGCATGGGCGCGGTGAGGGAGCAGGGCAACAATGCGATATCGACCCTCCTCACCCCGCCCATCATGCGCACTGGAATGCTCCCCTACACGTCCGCCCAGGCAGGCACCGGCCACCGCCCGCCCTCGACCCGCGACATCCCGCCCGTAACGCTCACGAACATCGCCCACGTCGAGCCGACCTCGTTCAACGCATACCTGGCGCAGATTGGCAGCCTCTACGACGCCTTCCAGCGCGCCAAGGCCGAAGCAGAGGCCCAGCCGCCGCCGAAGGACTCGCTGAAGAAGGATGAGCGCTCTGAGAGCGTCGAGCGCGCGTCCACGACCAGCTCGCCGGCAGGCACTCCCAGCGGCACCCCGAAGCCCAAGCGGCGCACGAGCGGCACCAAGCGTGGCATGCCCGCCGTCACGCCCCTCTCGACCATCCCGAACGTCTACTTCGACGAGAACTTCCACCTCGAGAACCCGCGCACCTTCGACATTGTGAGCGAGCGATCTGAGGTCGTGCGGCCTGTGCGGACAACGAGCCACGACGACGTGAACGGGATACCAGAGGCGTCGAAGCCCTCGGGGAGGAAAGCCCTGGCGACGAATGCTATCTTGCAGGAGAAGCTGTCGTGGTACATGGACACGGTTGAGGTGCACCTCATATCAGCCATATCGACCGCCTCGACGTCCTTCTTCGCTGCCCTCGGGTCGCTGCGCGGGCTGCAGACAGAGGCTGCCGAGTCGGTTGCCCAGATCAAGGAGCTCAGAGAGGATCTCACGAGGCTGGACGAGCAGATGGCAATAGGCGGCCTGAAGGTCGTCGACATGAAGAGGCGGCGAGAGAATCTGCGGAGGCTGACGGACGCGGTAGACCAGCTGCAGGCCGTTATTTACGGCGTGTCGCACTGCGACGAGTCGGTCGAGAAGGGCGAGCTCGAGACAGCTGCAGCGCGCTTGGAGATCATCGAACGGCTGATCACGGGTGTGCTCGACACCTCCGACTCCAACGTCACATCATGGCTGAACACGCAGCTGCCTCCACGACTCATCGATCTGCGCGGTCTGCGAGCGCTTGACGGCATCTTCGAAGGCATGGACGAGATGAAGTTCCGCATAGGGAAGGGATTCGAAGTACGCTTCCTCGACACATTGCTCGCTGATCTTCGCCATCACGTCAAGGACGTGCCGAGTCGGGATACGCTGGAACGATGGGTCGCTGCGTTGACGAAAGCGCGAGGTGCCCCGGCAGCAATCAAGCCGAAGTCGATGCCCGCATATCTCAGCACAAGCACCGAGTTTCGCTCACAATTGCGAGCGAACTTGCATGGCTTGAATGATGCACAGTTCACGAACCAAGCAGCAGCGACATTCAGAGAAGCCATCGTCAAGGAGATGAAGATCATCATACGCAGATATCTGCCCAGCTCCACAGACGATGACGCCGAGTCGATGACTTCTGTCTCGACAAGAGGAGGCCGAGGGCATAGTCAGCAGGACAAGAACTCCATCTTAGCGCGCAACTTGCGAGCTATGGATGCAGCAGATGCCGAAGAATTCTTCACCAACATATTCACAGACATCGGTGAGGCGTTGCGCCGACTCAGCACCCAGGTCAAGGTTCTGCTTGACGTGACAAGTGGCGTCACGACACCACCCGTGTCTGCGGGAGGCCTTCGATCGCCACCGAGGAGTCCGTACATGCAAAATATCGACAGCTATATGGAGGCGGGGCCTAATGGTCAGAATGGTCTGGGCTCAAATGACTTGCAGATGGAGCTCATGCAAGCCCTCGACCTGTCCAGTTTGCTTGGTCAGGCTGTAGACGCTGCTCAGACACAGATCACCAAGCTTCTCAGAGTGCGCTCGGCACAGACCGCAGAGCTGCCACTCGAACGCTTCTTGCGCTACTTTAAGCTGTGCAGGCTGTTCGCTGATGAATGCGAAGCCATCTCGGGCCGCTCAGGCTCGGCGCTCAAGAGCGCAGTGAATGACCATATCACCGCCTTCGTCCAGAAGTTCTCCGACTTTGAGAAACAAGAACTCGCCAAAGCAATGGATTCGGACCGCTGGGAGCCCAAAGACTTCGACGCCTCCGATACCGAAGTGCTCGCCCGGATACTCAGGAGTATGGACAGCGACCCGCCCAGCTGGGCAGAGACTGGCGATATATTATCCTCCATCTCAGAACCCACCACAAACGGTACAAACGGCACCACAGAAGCGCCGAAGGAGAAGAGTAAAACCACCACCCCAGCCATCGTCGACGAAGAGAGATATACAATCTCCAACTCCTCCACCTTCGTCCTCCGCGGGATAGAACGCCACCTGACTCTACTCTCGCACATCCCGAGCATGACTTCCGAAATCTCTGTCTGCCTGTGCGAATACGTCAAGCTCTTCAACAGCCGCTTGTGCCAGCTGATTCTCGGCGCTGGCGCAATGGCCACCGCGGGCCTCAAGAACATCAACACGAAACATCTCGCCATTGCTTCGCAAACACTGTCCTTCATCATTGCCATCCTACCTTACATCCGCGAGTGCGCCCGCCGCCGCGCCGGCCCAACGCCGGCAGGCGGAAAGCCCGTCGGCACGGAGTTTGACAACACAAAGCGGTTGCTGCAAGACCAGCAAGTCTCGATCCATGACAAGCTTACTGACATCTTGTCCGGACGTGCAACAGTGCACATGCGAGCCCTGAAGAGAGTAGAATGGGACAAGGACGAGGAAGCGAAGCGCGATGTGTCTGCGGCCATGGAGAGCTTGACCAAGGACACAGTCACCATGCACAAGGTCATCAACAAGTACCTCAACGAAGTGCAGGTCCGGATGATCATGGGTCCGGTGTTTGAGAGTTACAGAGAGCAGGTTGGGAGGGTGATCAAGGAGGCGGGGGTCAAGACGCCGGGGGGCAAGGCGAGGTGCGTCGACACACTTTCCATACATCCTGATCATGCTGACATATTACAGACTGATCCGCGAAGCAAAACTCTTCGAGGCCAAGCTCGGGCCCATCGATGGCGCTGGCAACGTTGGCAAGTTCCTCTTGCAGCTTGCAGAAGGCAAACCAGTTGCCCAGCCGGCTACGGAACCTGAAGCGAAGAAGAGCGAGGCGAAGGAACCCACGAACGACGAGAAAGAAGGAGGGGAGGCAAAGGAAGCCGCCATTTCATCTTAGAACGTGCGGCGCCAGAAGATCCCGCAATTGCAAACACATCACACACCACTGCCTCCTCGTACCGTGCGTGCGACCAAGGCGTCAACCCACCATCCCCTTCCCGTCAGTGACGTGCCTACGACTCCAAACCATCCTCTCACAGCCTCACCACTGGTATGAGAGGATGTCCGCTGCACCGCAGCCACAGTCGAAGATCATGTGCGTTCCGAACCTCGTTGATGGCTCGCGCGCGCTCCGCCTTTGAAAGTCGCCCAGGCAAAGACTCGTGCCTGGGCAATACAGATACGGGCTGGACATGTGCACTGCGTGACGTGAAATGTGGTGATGTGAATGGAGGTTAGGATTGGATAAATATCGCTACCTCGCAATGTTCGAGCGCTTACGCTTTTCCATCCGAATGTCCATTATGAAGACCGATTTCGTCTAGGCATACGGGCTCAATGCGTACGCGTCTCTCTCAGCTATGCGCATTGACAACCCACTAGCGCGTAATTCTAGACACCCCGTACGAACCTCCTACTCCGCTGCTTCACCATGTCCGTGAACGTCGTGACTGAGTTCACATGCGCGCGTCGCGGAAGTCTTGGTCCTCCGAGAGGATGAATGAGGGGCAGCGGATTGGCCTCGGTTCCAAGCCCCCACGACGCCGCAACGGCATGACAGCCCCATGGGGTAGACGTTGCGAGTTTCCGGGGAAGATAAGGTGACACAGGGCTGCTGAGGCTTGGATCCGTCAGTACAAAGGACCGCGCGGCCCAGGAACCCGCTGACAGCTTTCTGGTGTGATTCTGGTGTTGCTCTTGCTCTAGGCTTCCCCCTGTCACCGTTCGCATCACATGTTCGTAGAATAGCGATATGGCTGTTTTCGACTTGAAGAAGAACCTCGTCTTCGTAGGTATTTGACGCGAGGCGCAGAGGTGTCCTGGCTGACAGATCCAGTACGGCGCGTACCACCGCGAGCCCGTACAGTAGCCCAGCTTACCGTGAATCTGTGTCGATACTGACACCAAGCCCAAGACCAATGTCGCGATACACATAGGCTGTGTACCAATCCTGCTAGCCACCGGGATCCTCTTCGTACGATCCACACTTACGAGCTTCTTTCCGCGCAACTCACGCAAACCAGGGCACAAACACGCCATCCCTCCGCACCCCTACTCTCCTCACCCGCCTCAACCTCCCCCTCAACGCAGGAACCCTCGCCTCCCTCACCTACTCCACGCTCTACCTCCTCCTCTCGCCCAACCTCGCCGGCTTATCCGCCACACCCCTGATCCTCGGCGCCGCCGCGCTCGCAAACAAACTCACCACCAGCTACAACCGCACGAGAGTTAACAGCATCGCTGTCGCGGTGCACGTCGTGAGCTGGATCCTGCAGTTCATCGGGCACGGAAAGTACGAGGGCCGGAAGCCGGCGCTGCTGGATAATCTGGTGCAGGCGCTGTTCCTGGCGCCGCTGTTTGTGTGGTACGAGGTCCTGTTTAAACTGGGGTTGTACAAGCAGTTGAAGGTTGAAGTTGAGGCTGCGGTTGAGGTTGAGGTTGCGAGGCTTGGGAAGGGGAAGGGGAGGGAGTGAGGGTGCTGCATGATTTGATCATCGTCGGGAATGGATGAACGAATGAATGCGGTAACAACTCAAATATAGTTGTGAGGCTCAGAATCGAAGGATTTCTATTTGTATGGAGTAGGTGAGCTCTCGCGTCGCAGAGAAAGTTGGCTGCAAGCTGTAGAATATCGAGGGATTTTGGAAACTGTGTGAATGCGTTACGCAAGCTAACAATTCTTTCAGAGGCTACAGTGTTCTGTTATAGTGGACTTTCTCTGCAATGGAGGAGGCGAGATGATGAAAGATAATTTCGGAACATCCAACCGAAGCTTGCATATCTTGAGCTAGCGGCTTTCCTTTGTGCGTTTTGGTCCTCGTGATCCACGAACAGCAGCCCAAGGTCAAGATGCACTTACATCCTGCTCGCAAATTTGTATTCTGGGTGGTATATATTGCGTACGATGTTTGAATCTTCCATCGACCATCAAGTCTCTTCCCAATCTCAAGATTGGATATCTTCGATAGTATAGTGGTCAGTATTTCTGCTTGTCATCCATAGGACAACTCGCAGGAGGCCGGGGTTCGATTCCCCGTCGGAGAGACGCGATTCTTTTTGCCCTCGTTCCCGTATAGGTGCTGGGTGAGGTGTTGTGGAGATGGTGGGCGAAGGTGATTTTTTTGCTGTGGCCCGTGCGACACCCACCTCGATAACGGCCCCACATCGTCCCATTTAGTCGGCCTGCTTTGCTCGAGCTGGGAACTTTTTGTTGTATTGCTTCTTGTTCGCAAGGCGGTATGGAGGTTGTGAGATGCGCGTCGCTGGTCTTGCTAGACACTATGCCATGATCAAGGCCCGACGAGAGCGGAAAGGAGGTACTGTCCACAAATGTAGATCCGTCGTTCTTACTTTCCAGGTCGACGGGACAGTTGTGAGATATTTGATTCGCGTGTGCATTTGCTCGACGCCAATCTTGGCACGAAGTTTCTCATCCTTTCTGCTGAACTGAGCTCGGTTGTTCGAATCCGTGATAACTTTGTTCGCATGCACTGGACGTTTGGCCTTGTCGAGGTAACGTGCAATGCGTGATCTCCCCCAGTCTGGACGACTTGTAAGCGCGGTGCAAGATCCTCCGCTCAAGTCGTCTATTTCTTGCCCTTCTTCTTGCTGGGCTCATCCTTCTCCTTGACAAATCCCCCCAATACCAGAGCTTCCCTGGCGGCTGTGTTGATAAGTCTGAATCGATCAGGGCCAAGATGTACGCCGCCATACCACCGCGTGACCACAACCATGACGTTCCACACATCCATTAGCTGCATCAAATGCAGCATTCTGCTGCCGGCGGCAGTCTCGCCATCGTCGTCGCAATCCTGAAAGACGGTGTCGTTGGGACCTTTGATACGCCAAGATGTCATGTTGTGCGTTGCTTTGGCGGCCTTTTTGTCCGTTGCTAGCAGATGCTGGACATACTGCTTAGCCTGTTGTGGCGATGAAACTGGAGCCACGCGGGCAAGGAAGACAGATTTCTTCTCACTGATTGGCTCTCCTACTATCCATGGAGGCTCGGGTCCAAAGTCAGCAGTCGAACTTGGACTTTGAGGAGCGTACGAGGTATCCTCCTCTTGTGCTTGTTCTTCCGAGTGGTCATTCACGTGGAAGTTTCCTTGCTCTTCTGCCTTCTCAAGGGCTTCTCTTGTGTCCTCCAGGAGATCGTATATGCAGGCCTCGCCCGGGCGGTATACTTGCGCAAGCACATCTCTCACCACGTCCACTGCTCGGCTTCCCATACCTTTTGGCACATCGTCGCCGACGCTTTGAGTCCCAAGAATCGAGGGCGGGGCATCTGGATAGTCTGCTGGGAACTCGATACGGAGAACTATAGAAGGGAAGGACGGCAATCGCAAACTGAACAGTCTGGCGCTCACGTCAATTGACGACAGCGTTTCCTCATCAAAGATGGCGTTGATCGAAGTCAGCTCGTCCTCAATGGCGTCGGATGACATGGTTGGGACGCTTTGATGGACTTGGCGGGGTGACGTTGAAACGGAAGACACGCTAGCGCGAGAAGCCGAAAACAATGAAGGGCGCGTCTGATGCCTCTTCACCAACACGCCATCCTTCAGCACCATTGCGGTCGCCGCGCCATTATCCGCAAAATATGGCTCAAAATGATGATGCAAAGCGCGCAAATACCGTCATTACTATTGCGCAGCTCAAATTCAAGCAAAACCTTAAGAAGGAGGAGCCTGAAGCCCGGCTCCCTCCGGTCCCTGTGGACACCTGCTCGCAATTCTTCAGCGCAGTTGATGCTGTTCTTGCACAGAACACGCCCGTGAACATTCAGGTATCTGATTGCAATACCACTATTGGTCGTTGGTTGTGAGCAGACTAATCGAAGTCTTTAGAAATGCACAGAGTGGATTGTCAAGCACATAGCTCCCTCCAGGATCCGCATTGCAGTGCTTGGAGACTACTTAGTATCAATCTCCAAGTCGCTCGTCGTAGACACAACACCAGCAACTGGAAAAAAGGCAGTGCGCAACCGGCTTGACCTTCTTTTGGTCGTCAATGACGCCCTTCATACTGACAAGTACCACCATGACAGCACTTCGAAGCATGGTCTGCTCGGAACCGAGCTGACGTCTCAGCTTGCTGAGCTCGTCGAGCTGGCGGCGTTATGCGCTGTAGAGAAAGGATCGCAAGTGGAGAACAAACTCAGGGCTATCATCAATTTCTGGGCCGTCAACCAGCTTGTTGGACAAGACGTGTTCAAGGCTCTCAAGGAGCGAGCCGACGAGAGCCTCCTACAAGCGCAAGGCGGCACACCTGCTCGCAAACGCAACTACCTTCTGCCCGAGTATCACGGCGACCGAACTGCACCTTGGTACGAACTACCAGCATCATACATGCTCGATCAGATGGTCAAGCAGCCGAACCGGCCCCTCGATCCGCACCGCATCAAGGTCACGCGATTCGATAAGAAGCCCGTGTCGACACATGTCCGCAAATTGCTCGACAATTACTTCGAGAACCTCGACCTCAAACACACACCGACCGGCGACAACCCTTCGGGCGAGACCGAAAAGTACAATCTATGGCTGGACCCAATGGGGCAACTGGTCAAGCGTGATAAGGAGACCGGTGAAACGACAACCGCAACAAACGGCTACGGATGGTCTATGAAGTTCTGTCAGGACATGCAGAAGGACGGTGTTCCAGAAAGCATCAAGACATTGAGAGAAGATGCCGAGCGCATGGAGGCTGTACCAGAGAGGCAGCGCGAGCAACATCGCTATTCGCGCTCGCCCAGACGGCGTCGGCGGTCCTCATCTGCATCCTCTCGTGGGCGAGACAGAGACCGTCGCAGTCGAAGTGACAGCTACGCTTCGAGGTCATCTTACGACAGTCGCTCCCGGTCACGCAGTCGTCATCACGATCGTCGAAGACGCTCGCCGCGGGACAAGGACAGAGGGCGTAACGATCGAGACAAAAGGTTCGATGACCGCGAGAACGATGCCAGGCGACCGCCACCAAGGCCGATCGAAAGAGCTCAGTCGCATAGCGGGCAATGGAATGGGCAACAAGGACCGAACCGAAACAACCAAGGCAGTCCTGGTAACAGCCAGTTCCCGCCAAGTGCGTCTCAAAACTTCACGCCCAGTTTCTCGCAAAGCCCACAGCCGCCTTTCAATGCGCCTCCGTTCCCTCCACAACCACCGATGCCAAACCAGTTTCCCGGTGCGTTTCCCATGCAGCCCTTTCCACCACCTCCGCCAATGCAGTTTCAAGGACCCGGCGGTTTCCCTGGTGGCGTTCCACCTCCTCCGCCGCCCAACTTTAGCGGACCGTTCCCTCCACCCCCGCCAAATATTGCTGCGATGCCAAACAACCCTTATAACTTCAACAACCAGTGGGGCAACTTTCAGCAAGGACCAAATCTTGGGCTCAACCAACAACAGAACTCAGGATTCAATCAACAACCGAATCCCGGCGGCTTTCAGAACCAAGGGTACAACCAGAATCAGATGCAAGGCCAAGGTGGTCTTCCAGGTGGACGAGGTGGGTATGGAGGGAACAACCAAGGTAGTGGGTATAATAACAGAGGTGGTTATGGACGTGGACGGGGAGGGAGATATTGATGCCGCGCGGCGGATCAGGTCGTTGGATAGGAAATACCAGAATACAGACAGAATGCTCTTACCACGAGTATGCTCACCATAATGGCGCGCTCTTGCCTTTACTTCAACTATCGTGACTTTACCTGGACTTGATTTGGAGGTACAACCAAGTGCTCTGCTCATGGATACTTGACTCCATCCACTCCACTCTTTTCCAACCATCTTTATCGTCATTCACTGCAATTGAGTGTCCTCGAAGTTGTGACGCGTCGCGCACGGGACGCGTTTGATTGGCCATGGTACGTCCATGTTCGGTAGCTCGGTACTCAATGGTCCCGCAACAGCTCCCCAAAGCTCCATCACTCTAACAACACCAAACACTCGACGCGACGCAAGCCTTCTGCTGACCATGGCTTCGGTCTACAGTTTCGAGAACACTCTTCGCGCCGCGTAATGGCACCTACCAAACGCAAGCGCAAGCCAACAAGAACAACAGCGAGCAAACGGCCCAAGTACACACTACCAGACACCGACAGCAGCAGTAGCAGCAGCGCCGAAGAAGCAACTGCGCACGATAGTCAAGAAGAGTGGGAGGCTGTGCGCATACTCGAGCAAAGAGGCCAGGGATTTGCGCTACAGTACTACATTGAATGGGCGGGCATTGATCCAGCGACTGGGAAGCAGTGGGCACCGACCTGGGAGAACGTCAAAAACGCGGGCGAAACTCTGCGCGCATCTTGGAAGGTAGAACAAGCACGGCGAGCGCAAGAAAAGAAAGAGGTGACCGCAGCAGCTAGGCGTGGTACTCAACAGCGAAGTGCTCGCAGAGAGTCGCCGGCGCAAGCAACACAAGCGGGACGAGTGAGACGCAGTCGCATTATCGAGAGCCCCGAACCTTCTGCACCAGCGCTCGCTGAAGAGCCACCATCAGAGACCAGAGAGAGGGCTGCAGCGATTGCAAGCTCAACAACGATAGATCTTGAGGAGGCGATACCAGATTGGACATCTCCACAAGTCAACATTGACGTCCGGGGAGATAGCTTCCACTGCGGCCAATACGAACCGTTCTCAGAGATCCCGGAGTCGCAACCTTCGCCCACGAAAAGTCCCGCCGAGGGAACAACCTTGGAGAGCTCACAGCTGTTTGCGTCTCAGCCTGCTTTCCTTGCCTCAGGCATTGTGCGGGACACTCAGAGCTCTGCTGGTGACGCGAGCTATATTCCAATTACTCAAGAAGAGCTTGAGTCGAGTTTGTATTCTGACTCGAGTGACGAGTCCAACGAAGACCACATCATCGGATACTCGGTTCGTCAATGATTCATCTCTCAAAACGTGTTTGCTGATTTGTGTGAAGGGTCTCCTCGATACAAACGAAGCACCAAAGCTTGGCGTACGCGCGCAATCACCTGCAACATCAATCGCCGAAACAGTCGCCGACACAACTCAAGAGCTTCACAGCCAGCTTCAACTCGAAAGCCAGCAAGAACAGTCTGGAGTCACTGATATAGTCGAGTTGCAGTCTTCAGCAGCTTCTGACAAAGTCGACCGCACAGGCACACAGAACGGCTCAAGCAGCAGTCACCAGACTGAGGCTGATTCGACGCAACCACACGATTCGGTAGAACCACGCCAGACGGAGTCCCCTATTGTGTTTGTTAAGAATACTACACAGTTTGACCACAACACCTCCGCCCCAGAGTCTGAGCGACTTTCGCAGGAGCAGCGCAAATCTGAGACGGCGACGCAGGAAGTATCAGAAGCTGCGTCGAATACACAGCTCTCCATTAGCATAGGAGAGCCAGAACTTCTTGCTATTGCAGATACACCACAAATCTTGCAACCCTCCTCGACAGCCTGTGAGAAAACAACCCAGGAAGCACAATCCAGTTCTGCACATCGACTCGAAGCTGTACAGTCAGGCACAGAGCACGAGGACGAGAGCTCATTGACCGAGTGTTCTATCTGGGAAGACAACGCGCAATTTCCCTTCTTATCACAGCGTCCTTTTCTCTTTGACTCTCGATCCATCACAAAGCCACATAGGCTAACCGAACCGCCGAGGACTCGTGACACCTACGAGACTCCGAACACGCGGCTTGGTGAAGGTCCTCCCCTAAGTACACACCAGGAAACTGGTACTCTTGGTGAGAGTGAGGAAAGCACTACCATAGACGAGATCAGCCAACCACTAGGACAAGAACCGCAGCGCACGTTGCCTGAAATCCATCCAACCGCACAGCCCTCGCATATTCTAACAAACAATCAAGCTTTCGAAGGTGCAGTCAGTGGAAGCGTACAATATACTCTTGACGGAGTTGAAGCTGCTACGACCTCGCAGGCACCACCTTCCGTCGAGCAATCGAGCGGTTCGCGTGAACACAACGCCCAACTTGTGACTTCCAGTGCGTATCTCGACACACAGGAGGAGGTCACTGAAAGCATACGTGAGACTGTAGAGGTTGGTTCAGCAGACGCGCATCGATCGAAGCACAGCAGTCCTTGTTCGAGACACGACTCGTCTCAGGAAACACCGGAGCGTGGGCTAGCGTCAGTAGAAACCAGCTCTTCGCCGATTCCACATCCTCCGAGTTATTCTTTGAGGACGTTGAACTCGAACGTTCCGCCTAGACCAGCCACACCACTAGCGAGTCCCCCATCATCGAAGATGGCGGAAAGCACAACAGAGAAGCCGTCAGTGCATGCCGCTCGGCGGCTCGCGGAGATAATGGCGGCAGGCAAAAAAGAAAGAAGGCGCTCTCAAGGCTCACAGTCCTCTGTAGCTGCATCCACAGGTACAACCGCCAATGATGCGGTGTCACGATCCAATAACGCACTCGCTCTGCCAAGCATCAATATCTTAGCGGAAGGTACAAGGTCACCGTCAACAGTACCAGATCGGTCACCAGCGCCACCATCAAATGCGCCTCTAGGGACTGTGCCAGCCGCCAGTTCACTCAGAAGCGTGGCTTTCTACAACGCTAACAAAGTTACTGAGCCCTTGATGGTTGAATCTCTAGTCCCAAAACCCAAGACTACCGACAAGTCTCCAACAGACAAGAACGATGATCTTGTGACTGCAGTCGCAGCTGCCGCCGCACATAGTGTCCCGGTGGCGCCCTCCCCACCTGCGGCTCGTGACGACATCGAGAACATGAACGATGCCGATGGCATGAATGAGGTGGATGATAGTGACGATTATGACGATGACGATGAGGACCCATATGACGACGAGCTGAAACTTGATGAGGAGGAATACATTGTTCCGCTGTACATCGAGGGGCGACAACGGGACACTTACACTGAGTACATCAAACAGAAAGAGGAACTTCTCAACGAGGTGCTTGTGCATAGTCCGGCTCCCGTCGAGAAACTTAATGAGGTGGACCGAGCCCTGGCTTACTTAAAAGCCATTGAGACGCACCCAGATCTGACGTACGCCGAAGCAGAGTCTGCCACCGAATCCGAGTCACGTTCACTAGCAGATGTCCAGCATGGAGCACAGTTCGGCATCGAAAACTCGGTCAAATTCAAGTTTCTTGGACAACTGTTCGACTGCATCCGTAATAAGACAATGCACGTTGTACTACTTCTGGATCAAGATCATAATGCGCTCTTCAACATTGTGAAGACATTTCTTGTCGCTGGAGGCTACAACTTCAAGATGCCAAACAAGAGCTATCAGTCAACGGTGTCTCCAGACGGCTTGTTTATCACGGTCTTTCCGAAGACTATGACTCCTGTGCTTCCAGTCGTCAATCTTATCATATGTTTGGATGGGGTACAAAATGCCGCGCAAGCACGGCAGAGGAAGGCTCCAGCGGCCGGCAAGATCATACCTGTCCTCCATTTGGTGATTCCACGGACAGTGGGCCACATCGAGCGCTACATACTGCCAGCCACAGAAAGACGGACGTGCATTGAGACGATTCTAGCAGGGCTGGCCCGAACGCAGGCCCGCAACGAAGTTGGGAACGCAATCGACATAGACACGCCAAGCGCTGGGGAAGCGGCCCAGATGATCACATTATGGCTGTTCCCGGAAGAGGACCGCGAAAGCACAGAGTGGCCTCTACCCTCGATCGGGAGTGCGAAAAGCCTCATTGAGTGGGACGCAACACAACAGTCTGTCAGATCTGCAGCCTCATCTCCAGCGCCCGAACGGACAAAGCGCCCTCTGGTAAGTTGAACGTTCAAGAAGATTGCTGGCCTAGTCACTAATTAGTCAATACAGGAAGAAGAAGATGAGGATCCAGCGAAGCGCATGCGCTTCACACCACAACCACGGGTAATATCAAACTCCAGTGTTATCCACGAACCTGGCGTCACTCGTGTAAGCGATTCAATGCCCGGTACCGCCTCATCCGAAAATGCACGCCTGGCTACGTCTCTTGAAAAAGTGAGCGCTGCACTTGTTCAAGAACGGAAGGAACGCCGTGAGGAGTCAATTATGTGGGACAGACAGCAGACCGAGCATGAGAACCGCCAGGAACAGTACCGCAAACTCTTTAACGAGAAAGCCGCAGTCGATCGTGAGCTCGCAACTATGACTGCAAATCGAGAGAAAATACGCGGCCAAATCGACGTCCAGATCGCCGAAAATCGAGGTCTTCGCGAAGAACTTGAAGCCTTGCGAGCTCTCAACCTTACATCCTCGGACGAGAAGGACGTCGAGATTACCCGTCTGCGCAAGGAGCTCGAAATTGCAAACCTCGAGCGCGAGAAAGCCCGCGCTTCCGCCAAAACGCAGGACGAAACTATGGACTTCCTGAAAGAACAATACCGCAAAACCCAAGTTCTAGCCTCCCAAGCACAATCCGAAGTCGACACCCTGACATCCACAAACACCAAACTCGCCCAGCAAGCCTCGGGCGAAGCCGCGAAGCTCAAGCAGATGCATCTCGACCGCAGCGCCAAGAACATGATGCAGCAAAACAAGGCTCTGCAGAGCGAGAACGCTACGCTAAAAGCCACACTGAAAGCAAAGGAAGAAGAACTTCTTCGGGCAAAGAATAACAGTGGTAGGGCCGCGTACGGCACCAGGGGTCAGAGCACAACGCCCCAGCCGAAGACGAGGAGCAGAGCTGCGAGTCCTGAGAGGGGACCCCGGGCTCAGAGGGGTGGCGGTAGAATCTCAAACTTGGTTGCTGAAGAGAGGTAGAATGTCCCCAGGAAAGTTGCAGATAATGGGGATAAGAAGGCGGAGAGCAAGAGGAGGGAGCTTGCGAGTCTGTGGGCTGAAAGGTGTAAGCGGACAACAAGGGCGCCAAGTGTGAAATCGAATGAGAGATCAGGTGAGGAGTATCAGGTGCGAAGGCCGGGAGGTCCAAGGAAGAGGGACAACAAGTGATGTGGCCACGACTGTGCTTTTGGGTGGGCTTGCATTACCACATTGGATGCATGTGTTTGACCGTCTCTACAGAGTCCGTCACGAACCGGCGCTTAGGGTTTGTACTCGTACATCGACAAACAAGTACCGTAGATCGTTCGTTCTATACCACTCCCCCAATCACACCCTCCCATAACATCCCCCCCCGAATCTACCCTCACCTTCCTCAAAACCCACGCTCTATCGCCGTGCTTTGTACTTGTCACCAGCTTCAGCACGTGCATCCCACACAACGTATCGCTTCTTCTTTCCTTACTCTCCAAATGAGAGCTTCATCCTCCGCGCATGCGCTGCTCTGCGCTTCGCCTCTGCTGTTCCTGGCTTCAGTGCTGAGTTGTTTGTGTCTGCGCCTCGTACCGTCGTTGGGGCAGTTGTGATGGTGTACCTGCACTTCGGGCGGTGTGATGGCTTGCAATGGCTTGTCGAAGAAGGAAATAGGAGGAAGTGGTTTTCGTTGTGAGAACAGTTTAGGCTGGGGATCTCCGGTGGGTGTTGCGAGGTTTGCGCTAGCGGTCGATGGGTCTCGACGCACAGGCTGAGAGGCTGCGACCTGTTAGTCGAGCCGGTTCGTGAACGTGGCGCAGGTAGCGGTGGGTGCGAGGGTCGCTCTGGTGGTTCGGACGGTCCCGCGATGCCCTGTACATCTGATGGGGGTCTAGGAGTTGTACCGTCTTCGGTTAGATGCACACAATGGTATGGCTTTAGCGATATTGACGGGGGAGATCTAGTCGATGTTGCGGTTGGGGGTAGAGGCTTGTGTGTGAGCGCAGAGCTGCGCTGAGTACTGGAGGTGCACTGGCAGTCGGGGGCTGGGTCGTGGCAAAGGCTGTGTTGTTGTTGCTATTGTTGACGTTTTACAGGCGAGTGGTGGGACCCTGAATCAGGCAGTGTTGTCCACTGAGGAGCCGAGAGCTTTGTGGTCTTGAGGCTGCCGGAGAGGACTCGTGTTGAAGTCCACATCTCCAGTCGTCAGTGTGAGTTTCCTGGGTTTGCTGATCGATGATGAGGCTTGTGATGATGGGTCTGAGGTTTGGCTGATGAGAACCACTGATTGATGTTGTAACTACCACTTGTGGGACTTGGTATCTCAGCAAAAAAATTGCATCAGAATAGCTACTTAACTAACGGTACCCGCAGGCGGACTCGATGCTCACGAAGCGGCTTAGGATTATGTTTTAGCTTGAACTGCTGGTGATACGAAGTCCTTTGGCCTACAAGGGCAACCATACACTTAAGAATACCATTTGTTGTTTGGCTAAAGATCATCAAATGCTGTCTTTTGGTAGATGTCATATCTGGGTATATCTTACATGGACAGCCACAACTTTGTTGCGGTCCAACTCCTATCCTTTTCCAACGCCATCAAGACGAATGCTGCGACCTTCGAAGCCGTATTCGTGCAAGGCTGGAGACCGCCACGTCTCGTCTTCACGCCGTGACTCCATCGATTCGTTGGTCAGCTGTTGACCTTTGTAGGCTGAACAGGTTGATAGACAGCGGCACGCGAGCCTCATCCGGTCAATTTGACCGCCGTGGATCGAGCTAATGTAATCTTCTGGGTTCGAGCGGCTTGCTTAAAGCATGCCTGCGGCAGCCAAATCGCGGTACACCTTCTCAGGCATGACATTGCCTTCTGTGTCTTCCATCTCGACCACGTTCTCAGCAGCGGTCTTCTCCCTCTTCTTGTCCTTCTGAATCTTTTTCCACAGTGTCTCGGCCTCCTGAATGCTAGTGATCTCGCGGAAGAGCGTTGTGTTAGTGATTCCTAGACACTTAAGACCGTGGATATGGCGAGGCTCGTTGAAGTGCTTATCGAAAGCACGTCGCCCCATATAGACGAAGTTACCACAAATCTCGCAGGGGAACTCGACACCGAGACCGTGCAGCTTATACAGCCAGTAGGGGATTGGCTTGCCGTCCCAGGCAAGAGGCAGCTTGAGGGGGTTGTAGATCTTGTCCTCGCCGTCTGACTCGTCGTCTTCGTCCTTCGCACCTTCTGCTGGCTGTTCGGAATAAAGCTGCTCCAACTCTTGTTGTCTCTCGCGCTCTGTCATACCCTGTTTTCGCTCGACATTAACTTTAGTATCGCCGCGCTCCGTCTGCATGGCTGCGGCCAGCTTCTTGATTTTGAACTCTCGCTCGGCCACGGCTCGCTCCTTGAATCGCTGGATATCCGAAGACGCGCCGTTGGTCTGGGCTGGTGCACTGTTGTTCTGGCTCGCCTCCACAGCCTTCTTGTGCTTCTTGCCAGTCAGGTGGTTCTCGAAGACCGACTCTTTAGTGAAACCCTTCTGACATGCAGCACACCAGATGCCTTCGCCTGGAGCGTCTCCATTTGTCGGTGCTGACGACGGCACGTTCTTCTCCCAGCCAGGGATCTGATCCTTCTCCCACAGCCCTTCAAACTCCTTGTCGAAGCTGGCGAACAACTTATCGAGGTTCTCTAGGGGCTTTGTGCGGCGCATGAAGCTCTCGAGGTATTCTTGAAGGGCCTTCAGATATTGGAAATAAGGCTCTGACTTCTTCTGATCGCGGCGAATGCTGCTCTGCGGCCCAGTGAAGACGTCGAACAGGTCGAGGTACTGCAGGTAGGTCAGGCGACGCGCGTGCTGGTGAACAGACAGGTTCAGGTACTGTTCGTGGAGCGTAGTCAGATCGAAGAAACGACCAAACCCTTCCTCTCCAGTAAACATGGAGTCAATGGCGGCGATTGACTGGGCTTGGTCTTCGGGCGACCGCTTCTTGTATGCCTTTTCGAGGTTCTCAACAGGCTCGTTCGGGTATCGTCGGTGAAAGTCGTTGATGTTGTTGAGTTCCTTCATGAACGACTCCATGGGGTCGCCGTGTGTGAGGTTGCGCACCTCCTCGTCCCTCTTGCCTTCAGCATCTTCGTAGATGGCAAGTAACCGGCCAGACTGTGTCTCTAGCTGTTCGAGGAATCGTGAGATGTCGTGATCACGTGCTAGACGGTCGCGAATCTGTTCGGGATTCGTCAGAAACGTACGGAAGGTTGCATTCGAGGTACTTACGTGAGGAGGATCTTCGAGAAGACGCTCTGCAACGGCGTCCTCGAGGCGCTCGAGGTCCTCGTGGATCTGTCGCTGTTCGTCCAGAAGCATGTTTGCGGTCGCCTGTGTCTGATATGAGTCTTCTGTATGGCAGCAGTCAGGTGAATGTAGATTCAGTACCTTCAGCGGCGTGGATGTAGGCGCATTCGAGGTGGAGACGACGCGCTCAGACAAAGTCGAAAGCCGAAACGCACAGACCGTCTCCGCAGGCAGCTCCACCAAACTTTCTCGCGCGCATCGTCACCACACCCTCACCTTAACACCGACCCCTCACCGAACAATACGCATACGACCGGCAACATGGCGGACGGAATCGACCGAAATGCGGACGACAAGATGGAGTTCTCCACCTCCAAGGAGGTCACGGTGGCGCCTACCTTCGAGGCCATGCACCTGAAAGAGAACCTTCTGCGCGGTATCTACGCCTACGGCTACGAGTCGCCCTCAGCTGTGCAGTCGCGTGCGATTGTGCAGGTTTGCAAAGGCCGCGACACCATTGCGCAAGCCCAGTCTGGAACGGGAAAGACGGCGACCTTCTCCATCTCGATCCTCCAGGTCATCGATACAGCAGTGCGCGAGACACAAGGTATGTAATGAATCACTGATATTCAGACCGAGGCTCACACGTGATAGCGCTCGTCCTCTCGCCCACTCGCGAACTTGCGACCCAGATCCAGTCAGTCATTATGGGCCTAGGCGACTACATGAACGTGCAGTGCCACGCCTGCATTGGAGGCACCAACGTTGGCGAGGATATCCGCAAGCTCGACTATGGCCAGCACGTCGTTTCTGGAACGCCTGGACGCGTCGCAGATATGATTCGTCGCCGCAACTTGCGTACACGCAACATCAAGATGCTCATTCTCGATGAGGCTGACGAGCTCCTCAACCGTGGTTTCCGCGAGCAGATCTACGACGTGTACCGCTACCTGCCTCCTGCGACACAAGTCGTCGTTGTCTCCGCCACACTCCCCTACGATGTTCTGGAGATGACCACCAAGTTCATGACCGACCCCGTTCGCATTCTCGTCAAGCGTGACGAGTTGACTCTGGAGGGCCTGAAGCAATACTTCATTGCCATTGAGAAGGAGGAGTGGAAGTTCGACACACTGTGCGATCTCTACGACACGCTCACAATCACACAAGCAGTCATCTTCTGCAACACACGCAGGAAGGTTGATTGGCTGACAGACAAGATGCGCGAGGCCAACTTTACAGTCTCGTCTATGCACGGCGATATGCCTCAGAGGGAGCGTGACAGCATTATGCAGGACTTCCGCCAGGCTAACTCGCGTGTGCTGATCTCGACCGATGTCTGGGCCCGTGGTATCGATGTTCAGCAGGTTTCGCTGGTCATCAACTATGATCTGCCGTCCAACCGTGAGAACTACATCCACAGAATCGGTCGTTCTGGTCGATTCGGGCGCAAGGGTGTCGCTATCAACTTCGTCACTCAGGACGACGTCCGCATTCTCCGCGATATCGAGTGTAAGTCAGAAACGTTGAATCAACGAAATATGGCTGACCGTATGCAGTGTACTATTCTACGCAGATCGATGAAATGCCCATGAATGTTGCTGATCTTTTGGCCTAAGTTCACTAAGAAAGCAGAGCATGCTATATTTGCACATTTTGGGTCTGACCCGGCGTTGACGGTGTCTGGAAAGTTTGATGAGAGAGCAAGTGCTGCTTCGCGGAAACGAGGGTGGAGGAAAGGGCTCTATAGCCATTTAGTAAGTTGGCGCGCTTTGCACGTACCAGAAGGTCAACTGACCCGGATGCCTTGAACAGTATCAAATTGATATCACGATCTACGGAACCGACGCTTTGTTCAACAGATCATCTCTTGGTCACTTACTAACCCTAGGCTACGGTCATTTACCTATGTTGCCTGTTCAGGGCACGTAGTGGACCTGAATCAACGGATTCACTCCTCTCACTGGCCGTGGTTCCCGCATCATCCCTTCGAAGCGACTGTTCCGCCCAATCTCGACCGCAGCATGGTCGCCCCACAGTTCTCTTGCGTGCCTCTTCTCTGCGGCTGCGTCTGACTCTGCATACGCCTGATCCTCCGAGAGCTCATGCTTGGGGTCTACAGCAAGTGCCTTTCGACGTCGGCGTAAGAGCAGCAAAACCCCAATCAGTCCTAGTATTACACACGAAACTCCTGCAACAGTGGATCCAACGATGACTCTGGTATACCCTTTCGATTCTGGTGTTGCGCTTGCGCTTGTCCCTGATGTCGCAGATGGTCCGGTCGCTGTTGGCTTCATCAACGACACCGTCGCACTCGAAGTAGGCGGTAGGCATCCATCGATCGAGTAATACACCCATGACGGGTCGTAGCAGGTAGCAACATGGCCGACGATTTTGATTGCACTCGAGCACTTCAATGGACCCTCGTTCTCGCCATACAGTGTCACTATAGGAGTCAACACTGTTTTCTGGAGCAGTATTCTGGAACATACCTGCGCAGCCTCGATCAAGCTCTTGGATTTGGAAGCTTTGGCCTCTTGTCACGTTCAATGGCTTGCAAAGCCCGTCCGGGTAGCCGTTGACAGTGTCGAGCGCTCGCCATGAGCGCGTGCATTTGGCGTCGGTGAAGGACGTGATGTCTGATGCAGCCGCGAGTGCCACCAGGGCGAGGTGGCAAGCGCACTTGAGAAGGTTGACTGCTCGCATTGGAAGACCGAAAGAAGTAGGTAGCGAAGATAGGCTTGGCGAGTCGGTCCATTGCATGTGAAGGAGTAGTGCTGGACTATATGCGAGGCCCGCCGCATACAGCATCGGATAATGCGACGTCACTGTAGTATGGGCTGCGGAGAAGGTCGCGAGGCCAAAGACCAAGTCTGCTCCGTCCTGCTGGATACGAGCGCCACATTGCATTGTCCGCTGCGAAGGTCGATGATCAAATGCAAACAGTAATCACCGCAACCGTATGAAGAGAGGGGTTCGCTAATCAAGCGTACCTGAAATGCAATGTTTGTTGCGCTCCAATCGTGGTGCGCTCCAATCGTGGTGCGCATCGGTCTTACGAATCTATGCTGACACCGCCACCGCGTCAAGTCCGATCTGTCTACGGATGCAGGCCACTTTGTCGGTCTCGCCTATCGCAGTTTGATCTATCATCAACAAATCGGGGCATGCCCTTTGCCATGTTCTATTTGGCAAACAACAGAAAGCGGGAGGACTATTTTGATGGTAGTAGCATGTATTGCATTGTTTTCTTCGTCGAGATCCCGTCTCAAACTCGTACGTCCTAGTCTTTACTGAGCATTCTCAGTCTCCAAAGCCATTGCATCATGATTGCAGACACGTCTCAAACGTCTTAAAGAACTCCATACTCGCAGGGAAAAGCTCCAATCGGCCAGCTCATATCGCCGTAATCGCCAGGAAAGCTTATATCCCTCCAGATCCTCTTGAAAACGACCTTCTACCCATCCAAACTCCGCACGAGTCGCCGTGGTCGACCGAACCCCAGAGATCCTTCGCAGCCTTCTGCAACTCTTCTTAGCTGTGCGAGAGGCCAACTCGGAGGAGACAAACTTCTTTGCCAGTGACGACCCCGCAGCTTTTGCACGCGTTATTGTACCATGAGCTAGTCTGGGTGTTCTGACCCTGGTTGAGGTGCTGGCAGTCTCCGTTAGTGCATCGCCAGTGGAAGATAATGGTTGGAGGCTGGTGTGGTGTGGTGCGGTGTGAGTGTGAGTGTGAGTGTGAGTGTGAGTGTGAGTGTGGCTGCTGCTGGACATGATGGCGGTGGCGTTGAGGTGAGGTGTTGCGAGAGCTGTACTTTGAGTGTGTGAGGAGTGCTTCAGTGGTGCGTGTGGATTTGTTGGGAATGTCGTTGAAGTCGATGGATAGCTTTAGGTGCGCAATGCTGCTGTTGTGTTTGGTGTCGATGGAGCCGGGAGTTAGGTGGTGTGGTGGATGGATCTCTGGGAGGTGGTTGCCTGGGGCATTGGGCTTTCGCCGACCATGACGACGAGGTGAATGAGAAACAAGAGGGTATCACTGACAGCTCTCACAATGAGCATGTGGGTACTGAACGGTCAAGAGTCGATCTGCAGCTGCGTTTGTCGAGTGCGTAATCACAATCATGAGCTAAGGCAAGCGCAGGTGCTGCGCATTGGAATTACTGAAGGCGTCCAAGCTTGCATCCACAGTAATTGCAATCTATCAGCGAGCCGTCGATTGCTCTCTTACCATTAAGCTTTCTATACTCAAGCACCTTCCATGGATACATCCTTTTAGGCATCTTCCGCCGTCTCCGTAACGCTCTGCAAACAGCGGTACGTGTGGTGCTGATCAGAGCCACACTCAGTACACGCTGCGATAGTCATAGCGCAATAAGATGGCATGTGTCCTGGTATCTCACATCGATCGCAGTACTTGGTGATGTCGTAGTCCGACTCTGAATTGGCCTTGATCCGGACCGCGGCTGCTCGGACAATGTCCTGAATGTTCCGACCTTCGACAGTGTTCGGCGGGTAGCCTCCAGAAGGTGCGAACGGTTACATTGTATCGTTGAGACTCGCGAGAAGAGCGACAATCAGGGTTATTACAGCATCGTTGCCTGCATTGTGCAGGAACCACGACTCCGCTGTGCCCAAACCGAATCCTCGGGTGAGCGGCTTCGGCCCCTTCAGGTCTGTGGGGCCAACGATGCCATCATTCAGAGATATATACCTCGCCTGAATGAGATCAATAATATCCATCTTGTGGGTGTCAATGTCATAGTTCTTCTTGACGAGCTTGATGTCGTCGTAGAAGCCTTAGCCGATCAAGATGAGCGGGCGTCGCTCATCATCCGTCTGGTAGGTGCTTTCTCTGAACATATTCTTGACCACAGTCTTCACTTGGTCTTCAGTCAGGAAGCACGTCGTGCCAAATACGAAATTCTCTTCGGTATTGGCGGTGCACCCACTCAGTCGATTTATCATGTGGCATCGCTCGATGACGCGGACGTGGAAGGCTCGGATCTGAGCGAGCAGGTCCTCGAGGCTGGCATCAGGGTGGTTAATGAACTCGATGATGTCTTCGCCGTAGATGACTGCGAACCCTAGCTCGGTGGGAGGTGCGGGCCCTAGTTCCTTGCGCCATTCACTGTACCACTCCATATCGAAAAACATGAAGACTGCGTTCTTGAACCAATCAGTTGCGTCTAGGAGGGTCTCTGTATTCTTGGTAAAGTAACTCATCTTCTGAAATTTAGCCCTTCTGAGCTCTTCGCCGAGCAGGAACTTCTTGAGCGCGGCAAGATCTTGGTTGCTGGGTGACATGGTGGATGAATTAAGTGTTTCAGTAGATTGTGTAATGGAGATGGGAGAAAGAAAGGCGACAGACTATATACAGATGAGGGAGACTCGATGGCTCGAATGGAGCAAATAGGGGTCCGGGGGCCATAGCTTTCTTTCACTCCACTCTACTGTCGGGTCGAGCTTGAAGTATCCAGACTGGTGAACCCGGGTCTATGATTATGGTATATCAGGGGGAAGCGAGGACTGGTAGCAAGCGCAGGGTATCCAAGCGCTTTCATAGTCACTCGTGTCTTCGAGAACAAGCAGAAAACACAACAACAGTGTGTATCGACATTTAGCGAGATGTTGATTGATCGATTGCTAGAGGCATTCATACAGCTGACTGAGCTCCAGATACCAGGGAACGACACGCACCACACACCTGTGAGACCTTACGCATCCTCCCCTACGACACCATCCATCAATATATCTCCTCGATAGATCTCCTCAATTACCGTTCTTTTTCTTCTCCTTACCATACGTCCTCTCCTCCCACTTCATCATTTCCCTGCACGCCTCCTGGATGACCTCTTCATTACGATCGGTGCGCTTCATCCACCAGTCAGTGGCTTTGTCAACCGCCCCATCTTTGGACATTCCTTCCGCCCTGTACTGGCGAATCTTCGCTCGGTTTTGGGCTTCTGTTTCGAAGTCTAGATGAGCTTCCAGATGGCGGATATATGGGCTCTTTCTGATGCGTTTGAGAATCTCGTCAGGCATAGTGTATGTGCGAGTTTATTTGAGTTCGGGGAAAGGCTGGTTCTCATGTATTGCTTTATAGGTTTTGAAGGCTTTGTGAGTGCTTCGATGATTTGCATTGTACTGGAGATCTGCAGGCATATTCATCTGAGGTATGACAGTGCATCGTGCTCGACAACAAGCCTACCAGCTACGTATACATGCTGACTCGATCATATATTCACAACAGCAACACAGTGCCAACACAGTCGAACTGACGCTGTCCAGCTCACTCAGGCACTGTGTCACCATCCACTGCATATACGCTCTCCCAATACTTCTGACATGCATACTCAAACGCCATAATCAGTCCACCTAGCGCAGTAGCCCGCTCATGCACATCATACAGCAACCTCACCCAGTGCGGGTCCTGAAACGCTTAAGCGTCGTCAACTGTCATTCGCTTGAGAACGTCATCAACGCGCCAACCAAGCTCACACCCATCCTTGAAGAAGTAGCGAAACTCATCCGCCAGCGGCTCGGCAGTGGAAGGCCACTTGTACGCTAACGTATCTGTGCGACATAGTGGACACCGATCTGCGTTCTCGATGTCGGTGTCCATTCACGCCTGTAGACAAGTGGCGCCAAACACGTGGTGGTATCGGTATATCTTAACAGCGGGGTGACAGCGATTGGGGAGCGGAAAGTAGGCAAACGGCTGCGCGCAGATGTTGCACTCCAGCGGGCTTCGACTGCCTTAATGGTGAACGGGTCCGGGGGGATTTGATTGTCAGAGGCGTTGGATTGAGTTCGGCACGGTCGATCAGCCATTCGGACCATGATATGAGGCAGTTGCGAGCATTCATTCCAGCTTCAGTCAGGTAGCCGAGGGTTGCGATAAAAACCGTCCACTCGGGGCTCTTGGGTAGTACTTCGTCAAGGACAAACGCTACGGACTCTGAAATGGCGTCCAAAGGAACCTCGAAGCCGTTTGCTGACCGACAGCGGCCATGGCACCAAAGATCCAAGTTTTCCGGCACTATCGCATCGAGGCTGATTTGGCGTTTGTGTGTCGTGGCAATGCGTGAGGCCATACAATGTCGCTGGTCGCACGCGATGCGTTTGCGGAAGAGGTCCCCTCCAATCGTCATGCCTGTAAACCTCAGCGCACTTGATTGGCAATGTGATACCGCACACGATACTGAATGTTCACAAGCTGGCCTGGAACATTGTCGAGTTTGTTCTGCTTCTGACATACCCGACAGTCTTCAGACTTGCATCCGTGGTTTTCTAGATCCGTTCTAAGTAGCTGCAGCTTCTCATGTACATTGTGCTGATGCTGTTCGGCGATGCGTAGGACGCACTTGAGATTCATCTTTGCGAGTGCCTCTAGATTCGAGAAGTCTACAGAGGCCACGACTTGGAGGACCCGTATACGTAAGGTGTCTACAGAGCACGTAGCACGCATCCTTGTCGTCGCCTGGAGTTCGGAGAGTTGAGCTGTCATATTTGTGATGGGCAAAAGATAGTACTCGGAGGTTCATAGAGGCTCAGATCGGATGCCACAAATTGACATTATGCGCAGAGTGCTTTCATCTCAGGGGGTCTACTATTTGTTTCTGTTTTTCACTGGAGAAGCGGTCAGTGACAACAGGCATACAACTAGTAGATTGTATAGTTCGCGGAGGGGCAATCATCGGCCATGCCATTGTTCTAAGGAGTCATGGGCGTGAACAGTCCAAAGATATACGCAGCTAAGGTACTCTGTACAAGGCTCGGAACTTGGTAGCTGCTTCTATCGTGTAATTACTGCCCTTGCTATGTGGGTGCTGCCTCTGTTGTGTGGCCACTGCCCTGCTTAACTTACGCACCTACACTACTTTCTTCACTGCCATACAGGGACTTGCATCTTAGCACCTGTTACCTGATGAAATATCCTGCTCTGTTCACACGATCAGTATACAGCGCTTGCTTCGTCACTTTGTTCCTAAGCTGTGCAATGGAGATGAGAAAGCATGAAGCTTGCTATCAGAACAGATATTGACAATATGGTAGGCTAGATTAGGAGAACAGTCGCTGGATGGCCTCATCCAATGTGCGACGCTTAGCAGCATCCAAAAGTGCCTACGTGTCTCGTTCCCAGTCCGTCCGTCCTGCGCAAAAGGCACAGAATGTTTCGGGCCATTTGTCCACTCTTGGCGATGTCTTGTTCAGCACTTAACTTCGCAGACGAGTCAGACTAGAAATGAATGGACCACTTCCTTCGCTGGGTCCGGGACGCACGTTCTCATGGATCGCCTCACGGTCCTTCATAGGGGGCTATCGCATTCCTAGAGTGTTCGGTGCACTTCCCGAAGCGGCAAAACTAGAATGGCTCGATACAGATGATAGTGTGAAAGTCGTATATCTTTTTTATCATGAGGAGTGTCATTGATGTTGCCCTAAAGCTTGGTATTCATCCTATCTATACCGGCGATTTGGCACTCTCGCCGTCACCGTTGAAGTGTGTAGCAATCGTCGTTTCGACATGGATGCCGCCCTTCTCGTTTGACAGACTTGGTGGGCCAGACTCGACTGGCATGTTGCCCGTGACAAGCGAGTCTTCCGAGTCATGTGGTGTGTGCCTTGTCCTTCTTGGCGACATGACACTGACACTATGTCCATTTCGAATATCTTGGGTCTTGCGTTGACCCGATGTGAGTTCGTAGTGCTTGCCGTAGCTGCTTGTCGCGTTCTGTGTGTTGCCTCCAATGAACATAGACCGCAAGGCTGGCAGACATGACGCTATGATGGCTATAGCGGTTTCGACCATTGAAACAGTGCACGTTAACATCGTCTCGTTGCGACGGGAGTAATATGCTCGGATGACTGGTGCAGTATTAGCATGGCGACGCGAGTGGAAGAAAGATCCAGACGCTACTCACTACTCGAGATGATCACGAATACTCCAAGCGCGAAGACTGCGGCCACACCCAGCTTCTGCTTCAACTTCATTTGCAGCCTCATGACCATGGCAATCGGGAGCGAGATGATAATGGCATCTGAGACAATGTTGACTGTTTCGGATTAGGGGAAGGCTACATGCCGGTGAACTGAGCTGAGCTTACAAATGATTGTGATCCAGTAGTTTGCTTCAGCAGCTTTTGGGTCGCATTGATCTGTTCACGGTCAGAGTTCGGCTCGGCACTCAGTAGTGTGCAGCTTACAGTTTGGATCCACGGACCATCGCTTGTCATATGGATAACACTGGAACAGAATGTCGAAGAAGATAATGAGAAACGTGACAACCAGTCCGCCCAGAGCGACCATGTATATCGTAACCAATCTCGAGCCAGGCACAGCAAGACGTTTGTAAAATAGCACAAGCGCGAACTTGACCGCCCAGAGCGACGCGACGTACAGGACAGAACCAGGCACGATCATCTGCATAATCTGTGAATAGCGTTAGTACGTGTCATTGCGTGCACTGCAGCATTCGCGAGCACTCACGCCCTTGAAATTCTCTGGCGTCACTGCAGCCATGTTGCCGAGTCCCAGATTCCACATGTGCTGCTGGATGGCCAGGTCGCCGATCAGACACAGAGTGGCCAGAATGATGAGGGCATCTTCAACGGCCAGACCGCCAAACTTGGCCCACCGAGTGTACATTCGCAGTACTACGAAAGGTACCGTAGCTACCGTACAGACGTACCATGACACCTAGGTCATTAATCAGTCCAGACTTCATGACACCGACAGTGACAAGCACTTACCACTTGGCCGACACCATCAGCCATTGTACCTACGACTGCCGATCTTTATCTTGTAGTTTAGATAGGCCCCTGTAGCGTTCTTCAGATAGGTGGAATCGATGGGGCGTGGGTACAAAGGGACCAGTTCATGGAGCGCATCATCCCGGTATATGATATAAGCTCCTGAAGACGTCCACTGATTCAGTCTCTTCGAGGTGCCAGATTATTAGGTTTGTTACTCCGAAGCTGGCGTTCGCCCCTAGTGGGCTTACCGAATAATATCGTCTGGACGCAACAATGACTAGTGGTCTCGCATGAACGATCGGGCTGGTTGAAACTAGCCCTGCGGAGCCATCGCGGACGAAACGATTATAGGTTTGGCGCAGCTAATATGAGCTAGAAGCAACTTTGGTTCCAGCGGTTGCTTCCACGAACAAAGAAGCGTTCTTTTCGGAGCGTACCGTGACGAGGATAATGACTTGCGTGCAAATCGGCAGGTTGCCGCCACAGCTGCCCGGTCACGGAAGCCCATAGCCGACCCGTTCGCGTCCCACTGTTTAAGCTGCTGATTGGAGACTTACCTTTCCTTCGGGCCAATCTGACAGCTTGAACATACAACCTCATCTCTTGTCTCTATACTGACTTACAATATGTTGCACTGGGCCGAGGTATGATGTTCGCAAAAAGAATCAGGTTGCATATTTCGGAGGAGACGATAAAGTGACGAGTGGGACCGGATCATGGTGATCCGCCGACGTTGAACCGGTCCGCCGAAGCTGCATCCATGTTGAATCGCGTCAAGGCACCATTCTTTCTGCCCTTATGTCATGTTGCCTGCAGGGAAGCACTATCAACAATAACATTAGTTATGGCCGCCCGGGCCCACGGGGTCTGACTAACACTGTTAGGTACCGGTCCCTGCCTGCGCATCTGCCGGATGCGTGCAGCCTGAGGGTAGAGAAATTTTCAGGGTCCTAATGAACGGACCCTTCTGGTCGAGCAGATCCAGAGGAATCACAATTTGATTAGGAGTAGATTGCTCAACACGTGTGGACCACGTGGTACATATACGATCGCCAGACTTCAAGAATCGATCATCGCCTACGCCTTCCGTTCTTCCATCCTCAAACCATAATTTCGGCACAATGGGGCCTTTTCACTGGACTCTGCACGGGTTGATCAGCCTGGTTTTAGGGATCTGCATCGGTGCAGAATGCAAGAACCCAGGACCTGCAAGGAAGATTGTAGATGGAGCGCCTAGAGTGAAACTCCATCAAGCGACTGTTGAAGGCTTCCTCGATCTCCACAATAATACGGTATTCTTGGGCATTCCCTTTGCTGCTACGACTGGGGGAGAGAACCGGTAAGTACCGCTTTCTATAGATAATCCACATGGCCTGCGCTTGTACTCACATCTCTACAGATGGAAGGCGCCTCAGGACGTTCCCAAGGCTAAAAAGCACACCGTCTTCAATGCAACCCAATATGGCGCAACCTGCCCGCAAGCAATCTCAGGCACGTTGTACTCGCAGCAGGGCGAGGACTGCTTGAACCTCAACGTATGGGCTCCCGCTACTGGCGCAAACCTGCCCGTCTTCGTATACATGTACGGAGGCGCCATGGTTACTGGCTCGAGCAGCAACCCTCAATTCCAGGGTAACAACTTTGCTCGCAAGGGTGTAGTATATGTGAGCTTCAATACTCGTGAGAGCATCTTCGCATACCCCAACTCGGCCGAACTCGAGTGTGAGCCTGAGTCCCAGAACTTCGGAATCCTTGATGTCGACAAGGCCATGGACTGGGTCCGCAAGAACATTGCCGGTGCGTATATCTCTGGCTTACGATAGTCTCACAATGCAGATCTAGAGCTGACGACTATGTGTGATGCAGCTTTTGGAGGTAACCCGAACCACATCGTGTTCGGCGGCCACTCGTCCGGCTCTGTTCAGGTTGACCACTATCTCTGGAACCACCCTGATACTAAGCTTGTAGGAGCTGTTCAGATGGCAGCAAATGCAAAGTCGGGACCAGCTGTAGCCCCCACGAACCAAGCTCTCGACATCGTTGCGGCTGAAGTTGGCTGTCCGACCGGCAAGGGTCAGCTAGCATGTCTCCGTAAGGTTGACCTGTACGACTTCCAGACCGAGAAGTTCAATGCGACCTACAACACCTGGTTCACACCGTCCGTTGACAACATCACCCGTTACCAGGATTACGAGAGCCGCTTCGCAGCTGGAAAGTATGCTTCGCACGTCCCTCTCTTGACTGGTAACTCGGATGGCGAGGGCGCAGTCTTCGGTCTTGTGTATGGTGGAGAGAACACAAACTTCAGTGCATGGCTCGACACTTTCGACGCTGATGTTGCTGAGATTCCCAAGGACCTTCTGTTGGCAGCGTACAATGCTTCAGACTACGAGACAGTCTCCCAGATGAGCGGCGCACAGTACGGCGATGCCCGCTTCTTCTGCCCGGTCGATTACCTCCGCGACCTGAGGAGCACCGCCCAGGATACCTGGACCTACCGCTTCTTCGGAGATTACGCGAATGTGTGGGGTGAGTAACTATTGTGGATGTCCTGACAATGACTTTTCGGCTAACATGCAAAAGGCCTCCCCGTCCACGCGCCGACCCACGGCACTGAGATCCCATTCTTCCTTGGTGGTAACGAGTGCTTCGACGCCATCAGTAACGTTACAGAGGCAGAACAGGCACTGGCTGACTACCAGAACGATTGGTTTGTGTCCTGGATCAAGAACCCCTCTGCTGGGCCTGGATGGGACAAAGTAACACCCAAATCGGGCACAATCGCGAAGCTGGGTGTACCCGGCAACGAGCTTGCAATCGAGCTCGCGAACACGAACGACTACAATGGAAGATGTCAATCGGTAAGTCGCCCTTGTGTTTCGGCATTGGACAGTCACCAACTAACCTCTTCTCAGGTTTACAACCCGTATCTGCCAAAATACCCTGTAGTTCAGTCTGTGAACGTAGCATAAGGTACAATTAGGGAAGGCACATTAAGTTCCAAGTAATAAATTGAGGCGACTCGCGTTGTTTACGTGGAAAGGAGCGTTCGTACAACGAATATTAAATTCCAATTTGGATTACGTCATTGTACTATGCCTTGGTATGTTCTTGAAGCCTACGAACCCTGCAATCGTTCTGTTTAGCTTTTACGAAAAACGTGCTAGAATTGTGAGCACTTCGGTATAATGCCTCCCGAAACTATCCAGACTCAGACATTTGCAGCGTTCATGCCCACCTACCGAGCACTAACGTTCGGGTGCAATTACCCTTCCCCCGCCTTCTGCATTGATACCCCAGTTCTTCGGCCCAGACATGCTGCACAGCACGCGCCATCAAGTTAACACTACAAATGCTGCTGGTTCGCAGCCGCAATCCTCTCACCAGATCGTGGGCTGTAGTGTTGCGCTGTGATACAAGTCCTGATAGTCTCGTCAAATGGTCACGCCGATGATCATGCTTTCGCGATTTGCAAGCGTGATTGGTCTACTCAGCTCATTGGCGTCTGCGTAAGCTGTCAACACATCAATGCAAACGGAGAGAGGCTGACAGATACAGATTTGTTGACTATGGCAATGTCACACCTAGGTCATTCTTACAAAACCCCACGCCGTCAAGCGCCGGGCTGCAAGCATGGAGCAACATGAGCTTGACATTGTCACCATTCGATCCGCTTGTCACACTCGACTATGGGACCGAAGTGGCTGGATTTCCCTTTTTCGAAATAGCCTCCCTTTCTGGCATTGTGCAGATCGAAGTCAAGTACACAGAGGAGTTCTCAGGGTTGCTTCAGCCGTACTCTGATGGGCCCTGGACATTCTCGAATGGACTGTCGAACACGTTCCGGGTGGAAACTTTCAACGTCACCAACACAGGCTACATCGAGAGCTTTTTCGTACAAGGTGGCCAGCGATGGCAGAGTGCCAGGTTGATCACCAACGGGTCTGTGACCATCGGTCGTCTTGGTCTTCGCTCGACAGCAGAAAACCTCGCAGTAGAAAAGCTCCCAGGCCATCTGGAGACACAAGACAAGATCCTCGACTTGATCTTCGACCTTGGCGGTCGCGTTGTTCAAGCAGCATGCATTGACGCTGGTAATGCTCCCTCTACCTGGGAAATCACCCACGATGGAGCATATGTCCGAGGCCAGGCCAGTGCTCAATCGGCACTTGGAGTCACTGCGTCGAACTATACACTCGAGTTTGATGTAAAGATTGTCCGAGGAGGCGCTGGGTGGAGGGTTGCAAGCGCGATTCAGCCATTGGGGCCATACTTTGTCCTCACCTCCGAGTACCCTGAGCACAACACCTTCGTCAACACCAATCGGACTCTACTGCCTCCTAGCTCCTTAATCTTTAATAGTGGCTGGAGTCTCGTCAACCAAACCACGCTGCCAACGCCTGAGAACCAATACTATAGTGTAAACAAGACCGTCAAGGAAGACACGTGGTATCGCTTGAGCACCACAATAGAGGACTCCGGATATCGTGTGCACTTAGATGGAGATGAAATCGTCTTTGTACCGCTACCACCACCCGCTCCCCCTGGTAACTTTGGGATGCCTTCCCGCTACGAAGGCACATGGGGTTTTGGAGGTATGCAGGAGCATCTGACATACTACAAGGACGTGAAGGTGACCGCAAGGAACGGCAGCATCATCTACTCTAATCCATTGAAATCGGAAGACACACTAGCAGAGTATCAAGTTGCACCTCTGAACGCCTCGGTCTGCCTTGACGGTGCGAAGCGTGACAGGCTCGTGTGGGCAGGCGACTTCTACCATACCACTCGAGTTCTCGCACTTTCATCCGCAAGATGGGACTACGTTTTGGGCTCGATCGAGTACGTCTTGAGTTATCAGCTTGATAGCGGCCCATACGCTGGCTTCCTACCGATATCCGCAAACCTTGGGTCTCGCCCACAGTACAAGGAGTCAAATCTTGGCAATTATGAAGGCCTCGTCGACTACCAAGATCTCTTCCTCACCAGTATTGGAGAGTACTTCCGCTACACTGGAAATGCGGATACCTTGAGGCCACACTGGGGACAGATTAAGAAACTCGCAACTGCACGACTTGCGTTCATCGATCCAATATCTGGACTTGTTGCGGGCAGTCCGCAGGTAGCAAATCCCTTCAGCTTTCTGGGACCTGCGAACGGAACAGCGACCACTGGTCTGTTCGCATATATGCTGGACAAGATCGCGCCACTGGCACACGCACTCGGCGACGAAGAGGCGTCGACGCTGTACGCTCAGATTGCAAGTCAGTTGCGAGAGGCTCTGAACCGAGAGCTTTGGAATGCTGAACTCGGAACTTATTCGCTATCGATTGCTTCTCCTAGCAACTTCTCCTTGACGGGTATCGCTTGGGCGATCTTGTCAGGCGCAGCCAACAAGACACAAGCAGAATCATCTATCGCCAAACTGGAAGACCTGCGCTTTGCAGTGGGCTACAAGACCGTGTCCTCAGACGAAGAGACGGATGACTACCAGCTCGCACCCAATCCCTCTGGCTTCTTACTTGAAGCGCTTTTCGTGTCTCGCCGCGACTTTACATCAAATAGCACATCCGCTATCACCCATCTGCTTGAAGATCTCTGGGGCAGCATGGTCAAGAACGACGAGTATTACTCTGGCGCAAGCTGGGAGTATGTGAAGCCTGATGGTTCGCCTGGTATCGACCTGTTTACCAGTCTGGCTCATCCTTGGGGTGCAGCACCGACCTATGTGTTACCTGAGTACCTCCTTGGTGTTGCGCCGAGTTCGCCTGGGTACAAGACCGCTGTCATCACACCTCTGATTGGCTATCTGAACCTACCCCAAGTCAGTGGCAGGGTGCCGACTCCATATGGCCCGATTGAGGTGGCGTGGGCAGTGGACGGTACTAGTGCTGAGCTTACACTCATCATCCCGACAGGCGTGACAGCAACGCTGCAGTTGCCGTCTGGAACGATTGTGAGCGGTTACGGCTCGCACGATGGTCAGGTTAATGTATCTTGTGGAACCACAGAGCTCAGGCTCAGCTTATAATCAGTGCAAATAGCTACGTACTTACTGTCTCTGTTCATACTAGAGGACACGCGACGTATTCAACACGAGCGAGATAAAGATGTCAAAGCACAATTATGCATTAAATAGATATTTCGTTCACGCTGCTATGCCTCCATATCTACAAGTAGATGTAGCACATGGGGCCCTCTGTAGTGCTCATTAAATCGCTCATTGTGACAGGGGGACCAGCGGCATAGCCGAGGTCAATAGGGGTATCAAGTGTAGTGTTGGCGGAAGGAGGGTTGTTGAGAAAGGTGCCGGTTCCCGAGATACCCTGCTCGCCGGTACGTGTCTTCTTGTCAAGCTGCTGCCAGATCCACCATGTGCGGTCGATCATGCCGTGGTGCAGGTAGAAGAGAGGGTCTCCGGGAGAGACGAAGAGATCGCGACCAGGGTCGCCACCCATAGAGTAGTGACCTGAGAACTTGTCAGTATACACGTTGTGTGAGTGGAAAATGTTGGCCACTTACCGCCGCCATGGACGCCAATGTTACCGCTGCCGGGCACACCCTGCATTACCATCTGGAAACTGTCGATATCCTTGTTGTCGAGGATGAGGCTGACGATGCCGGTAGCATTGGCCCATTTCTTGTTTGAGTAATCAGTCAAGTCGCGCTTGAGACACCTGGGGTTGTAAGACAAGCCATCGCCTTCAGATACGGTGCTGCCGTTGGTGAGTTGGAGGGCAACAGGGCCGAGGTTGACTTTCATGTCCTTGAACGGTCCAGATGTGACGCAGCCACCACCGCTACCTGCGGGGATAAGAATGTCAGGCAGACCGTTACCACCGAGATTGACATTGCCACGCCCAGGGATGAACTCGCCGTTGCCGGACATCGAGTACTCGGAGCCGTCGAGCATGGGGGAGTTCTCAAGGCCAGAGTTGGCAGTCTTGGCCCAATTCCAGTAGGGTTGGTAGCCATTGTAGCCGCATTCATTGCGGAGAGCTTGCTCGTATTGCCATGTAAAATAGCGGTGCCCTGGTCATCATGTCAGATTCTAGTGGGAGGCATTAAAGAGGTGGAGCAAAGCTTCAACTCACATCCAAGGAAGGTACCAGTGTAGTGAATATTCATGGTCTGGTTGATGTGCGTGCCGACCCAGTCATCGAACCGTGACCGCGCGCCGGGAAGCAAAGACGCTGGTGTCTTGGTCTGCTTCTTCTGCAGGCAGAGGACAGCGTCGGTGTAGGACTTGCGCTCCTTCTTGGACAGGGAGTTCCATTCTCTTCGGATAGCAACGTTAAGGATGTTACATCCTCCACGCTTCTTGTTGTTCTCGGACAGAGTAGCATTGACCTGTTCCTGAGCGAACTTCGCGAGCTGGTCCAGCTGATCAGCAGCTACTGCTGTATCGCTGCTGGCAGCTGCGAATGTGACCGAGGAAGGAGCGGCAGCCACAGTCGGGGTAGGCCCATCCTGCGGAGCAGGCAGAGCGTGGGACAGCGTACCCGCAAGCAGAGACAGAGCTAATGGCGAAGTGAAACGCATCGTGAATTGAGCAAATTATGATGATACGAAACGATGGAAGAACAAGAAGGTGTTGCTGCAGGACAATAAGCTCTCACAGAACCTATTGGTTATATTTAATTCTACTCTTCAGGCTGTCACGGCTTCTAGAGCCTCAACTGCCGTGGAGCATCGGAGTAAGATCCCCACTCGGACCCTTTCTCGCGGCGAATACCTTGAAGTACTGTGATTTGATGCTGTGCATGCATGGCAGGATAGGATGCAGGTCCTGAACGCTTTACCCGCATTCAAGCTTGAGCGCAAGGCGAGATTGCCGTTGTCAGCGTAGCATGAATGTTTACATTCCATCAGGATAGGCTAACGTAGACTGAGTGGCCGTTAAATTAGGCCTGCGTGGTTCAGAGACGGGCGACCCAGTGCTGCGGCGAGCTCACGCCGACGGCCAAGTGGTTCTAATCCGCGGACCCCTGCAGAGACGGTTGCGTGGGCTAGCTCTAGCTGACATTGATGGGCTTACACTGCATCTTGGGGGTTCTCGCCAGGTTAGATTGCCGGTGGTAAGAAAGCGGACGACAAGGATGTTTTGGTCTGGTCCGAGTAGCCAATGTGTCATGGATCCCAGTTAGCCTCTGCATGGTTGAGACTGCATGCCGTGGGAGGCCTTACAATTGTTGCAAGTGACAATGCATGACTATGTGTGCCGAATCCATGGAGTCGGTCAGAGATCGTAAACTTGTTGCGTGCATGTCTTAGGAGGCAAAATTCCACGAGCATTAACGTTCAAGACCACGTGGGAAGTTGAATGCTGGAATGATGGAACCGACGCGTTGGACAAGCGATCGCGTTGCAACTTGCGTCCGTTGAAGATCGGGATCTGATCGTGCAAGTTCCAACAGTTTGGTGCAGCTCGGTTGCACATCGTGTTCATTGTGTTCTCCGTACGATATTGTTGATCTCTACCGTCTTGCGTATGGTCTCGGTCATTAAGACCCAGTTAATGTGACCTGCCACAGGGGGTTTAATCACCTACAGCGCGAACCTCAACAGGTCCTGTTTGAACTGATCGCGACTCAGGTATCGAACTCCCACCAAGCACCGTAAAGCAAAACAGCACTCGGAGGACGCCACCATTCTGCTGGACATCCATGGGTTGTCGGAAACGCAAGATGCCGGAGGCAGTAGAGGACGCTGCTGCTCAAAATTTGAGGTAGGACCAGGGTTCGTTAGGCGCCTTCCGACTTAGCGCATGACCGCTCGGCGCCCTAAAAAGTGACCTTGCGAGTCTGCCGTTTCCCCGCTGTAGCAATCCTTCGGGATTTTCTTTCGTTTCAAGTACAAGCGAACTTGCAGGTTCTCGATGGTCTGCAATACGACAATGGAAAGCATGTGAATGAACCTCCAAAGCCCTCGGCAAACTCACCCCAACTGACTCGAGAGATATCGCAGCTGCCACTTCTGAAGCGGCAGAGATTAGAATCGGTCACACTGGACCCAATGACTTCGGTTGGAGCGTACGGATCGCACGGCTTGTTACCGAGGCGAAGTCCAAGGAATCCATCTCAATAGTGTTTGCAGTACGATCTGGGTTTCACCCTACGTCCCGTCCCGTGTCCCTTAGTATGAAAGAAAGGAACCTCACACCGGACGATGTTCCCGCGCAGTGCTCATATCCCTGGGGGGCTATGAACCGAGCACTAGTAATCGCTGGTCAACGAAACCTTGAAAGATCAGCATGAAAGTCGAATCGAGATCTTCGCTCATCATCTCGAGCACAGACGATGCTCACCATCGATCAGGAATCCTTTGCTTTCGGAGCACGTTGTGGTTGCGCAAGCGCCCACATCGTCGGATTGAAGGCTGCCTGTCAGCAACAAGTGATGCATCAAGATGCCAATATCTCCAATCTAACCCCAGGGAGCGCCTTGCAGCTTCACTGGGACCCTTGATCAATGCCTCCTTCGCCATGTCTCCTGGTGCCGACTCTGGTATATGTCCCGAAACTTACCACATACTCCGCGGCACCATTTGTGAAGCTGCATCTGCTGGCGTTGCGCCATGCAGGCAGTGGTTCCTTATTTGGTGAATGCGGGCGTGAGAAACTCGATCTGTATCGTTTTGTAGCGTACTCTGCTTGTATAAGGACCATGCTATCGGAGCTCCTTCCTATCAAGTACATATGGATTGGGTTTCGTACACACCTGAGGCCAAGGTACGGCACTCATGGTGGTACCGAGGCATATGTCGTTTGAACTCGGACTCACTCCCCTAATTCCAAACATATTGGGTTATTTCCATCTCCCGATATTGTACTTGATTCAATGATCTGGTACTCCTGAGTGTTAGGAACCCTCGCTGCGAAGTGCTCCCCGCGAGAAGGGCTAAAGATCTCAACAACCTCAGCCATGTCATCAGCAACTGGACAAGAGCTACCGAACGAGGACCAGGGACCGGTCATCCTTGGGGCCACCCTGACGGTCACGATAGCAGCCTTGGTTACTATGTTAACGAGGCTTTACGTTAGGTCAGTCATGACGAGGCCTTCCCCAGTAATACCACCCGGAAAGATAGGAACCTGACTTCTCAGATTGATCGTGATTAGAAATGTAGGCTGGGATGACTACGTGATGATTTCGGCCATGGTACTGGTGAGTTCTCCACTCTTCCCTGTCCTTCGTTGGTATCACTGTGCGATGTTGGATTAAGCAACAATTGCGCCGCATACCGACATCTCGGATCGCTACCATGATCTACGCGGCGCGGACACTGCACTGGCAACCGCACGATTCAAACAAACATGAACAACACTAACGTCGTTGCAGTGTGTCGTAGGCCAAATCCTTATCATTCCAGAAGTATATTATGGAGCCGGACGACACATCCAATACATCGAACCACACAACTTCGCGACCGGCTACAAACTAAACTTCATCACCCAGCCAATCTATCTATTCGCCATCGCGCTCGTCAAGATTTCCGTCGGCTTCTTCTTGCTGCGCATTGCAGTGCGTCCGGTCTACCGCCGCATCATCATCGGCGTAATGGTATTCATGGGCGTTTACACTATCGCCTGTTTCTTCACTGTCGTTCTGCAATGCACAAACTTAGCAGTACAATGGGACCGAACAGTCAAAGCGACCTGTTGGAGCGCGCATACGATCAAGACACTCAGCTACGTCAACGTCTCGCTGAACATTTTCACGGACCTGCTGTTCTCGGTCATCATCCCCGTTCCGCTGCTGTGGAGTGTGCAAATGAATAAACGCCAGAAGTCATCACTGATGTGCATTCTCGGCCTTGGAGTCTTGTAAGTCCAAAGCAAATTACACTCTTCTAATGGCGGAATTGTTGTTAACATCCACCCAGCGCAACAGCCGCCGCCCTCGTGAAAGCCTCCTGCATCGCTTCCTACGGCCAAGAAGGTGATTGGCTCTGGGACAGCCGGAACCTCACAATCTGGACAGTAGTCGAGTGCAACACGGGAATTGTAGCCGGGAACCTTCCCTGCTTGAAACCCCTGTTCCGAGTCGTCTTGGGATCGACCTACGGGCGCGGCAGCCGTAAGACCACAGGGCCACAGTACGGGTACGGCAGCCGCAAGTACGGCGCCGGCACGCGGCAGAGCGGCGCGAAGGGGTGGGGCACTCTGGCGAGTAATAACACGGGGAAGGGAGAGGGGAGAGATGGGGACATCGATGGACTGAGGACATATGAGAAGATGGGGAAGGGTTATATGCTTACGACTATCAATGCAGAACGGGACCTCAGGACAAGGAGTAGGACGCCGAGTGTAAATGGGGAGGAGGGAGATAGTGCGGGGAAGAGAAGCACCGAAAGTTTGCATCGAGGCCATACGAGTGGAGAGCTTGGCGGGATCAAGGTCGATACTGAGGTCAATGTGGTGGAGTCGCATAGTCCACTGGACTCTGATTTCCAAGTCGCAAATTGGCGGGAGAGACGGGACATGGTCTAGTCTTGGTATTTCCTGTTTCTTTTGTTGCTTCTGATACCCCTAATAATGTGATCACGTTCTCATGTTCAGCATGCACAACTGTGGAGTGAAGGTCTCAGTGAAGTAAAAGTGGGTATCATTGTACATACGTGGGCTTGCTAGCCCTTCGTTCCTTCGTTGTGCCTGTTCATCTGATCTATTGTCAGATGCTGCTTGTCACAATCAACAATCATACCTTGCGCCGCTAATGCTTACGCTACAAAAAGTCGCGCCAATCCAAGAATCTTGCTCCATTCCGGCTCTTGCGCCTAGTGAGCTTCTTGCCTCGCTCTTACATCTCTGATCAATGCCTTTGCATCTTCGACCTCGAAGTTATCCTGGCATAGCTCGTTCGCCAACTCACTTGCTCTTTGGTACATACCACGCTGGTACTCGTACCTCGCAAGCCAAAGTCTTGCTTTGCTTGTTGTAGGTGTAACGCCAACACCGCCGCCATCGACGTCATGTTCTGAGCCTTCTTCCTGGGCAAGAACGAGTTCCATGTACGCAGAGCATTCGGCCATGTTGCGAATGCGCTCGTATAGGAGGGCGATCTGGTAAAGCACTTCCGGATCAAGGCCGCCACGGAATCCCCCTTCGCCGCCGCCTCCAAATGATGTGCCTGCTTCACCGTCGTATGACCCTGCCACCAGTGCGCGCTTGTAAGCCCGAATACCGTTCATAACCTTCCCAACTTTCCCAAAACACTGGCCAACTGCCATCCACAACTTTGGATCGTATGGTCGTAGTGCTGCGGCACGTTGATGATAGAAGAGTGCGTATGAGTGCATCTCCAGCACTTCATACGTCTGACCCAGACCATACCACGCACGGTAGTCTTTCCGGTTGACATCGACGGCGCGGCGGTAGGATTCGATGGCGGCATGAGTGTTCTTCATCTCCACAAACTCGTGACCCATAAGAGTCCAAGCGGAGAGGAAGTTTCGGTCTAATGTGAGAGCGCGGCGGAAGTACATGACGGCTTTCTCGTGCTCTGACTTGAGTGAGTAGTAATTACCAACAACACAGCACGTCTCTGGCCGAAACTTGTCTGTCGCTGTTGCAATCTGGGCCAAGAACGCAAGTTTCGGCCTCATTTCCATGACGTAAAGAATGTTCGAGTAGTGGTCGAGGTGATCGAGACGGTGCGGATCAGTGATCATCAGATCTGAGAATATTTGCTCAGCATCATCGAAGTCTTTGCTGTGATAGAACATCAGAGCTTTCTGCGTCTTTAAGAATGCCGACGTTGGGAAGATAGCCATGAGTTGTGTTAGAGAATTCTGGACTCCTTCGGTGACTTGATACAGCTCCTGCGAGGCGGTGATGTGAAAGACGAAGGCCATCAGATTCTGCGGCAATCGTGAAGACAAGTCCTGGAGCTAAGGGACGTTAGTCAACCCCAATCGAGAAGAAACGAGTGATCTCACCTCTTCATTTGTACTCAGCAGAGATGTGAGTTCCTGCCATGCGCCCCAATTGTATTCGTATTGATGCACACTCTGCAAAAGGTAGTCAATCGCAAGTTTGTCGTTCTTGCCCTTGACAAGCACGATACCATAGAGGTATTCCAGCCATCCCTGTGGCTGCCGCCCACTGTTGGGTAGCGCAGTGAACCATTGCTCGAGTATCGTGGATATGCCTGGCAGCTCTTTGTTGAGCATGACGCCACCGTCTTGAGGGCCGAGAATCATCTCGCTGTCCTCGTTCATGCGCCTCTCGCCAACGATGTACTTCGCGTACAGCGCAAGAAAGAGCGACTTCTGGCTCAGTCCTGCTACAATTTCGGCGGTCGAGGACGGAACGGTAGATGTGCTGGCCCGCGCCTTGCCTTTGGTCGCATTCTTTGATTTCTCGTTCGGCGATGAGGTCGGAAGGATGGCACCCTTGGGTAGCGGCCCTGGGAGGAAAACAGCGGCGCATCGATCGTATTCGCGGCAGTCAAAATATGTCTTTGCGAGGAGGTACTTGTGCGCCTCTCGCGCTTCCAGTCGCTCTTCAGTGGCATCTCTGTGAACTCGGTGTGGTGTCTGAGGCGGTGTATGCCCAGACATAGGCGAATCGATATCCGTGTCAGAGCCATCGTCTGAGGCAGGCAGCGAGTTGAGCAGTTCTGCAGCCCTTGGTCAATATCAGTACAGTCGATGCGTGATGGCAAGCTACGCAATGCCATACCATTTCGCTGAGTTGTAGAGGCAGCGCTCTGTGCAAGACACTACAGCATCCTGCAGTTGCGCCTTCAGCTGCGCCACTTGATCCGTTGAGAGCGCACTCATGGTAGGCGGGTTGCGTGTGATAGTCGACTATGACCGCATCGAGCTGGCTGTCGGTGTTGCTTGCACGCGCCGACGCGCCTTCCTGTGCTGGGGTGAAATGTGGGGCACCAACAAACAAAGTCGGAAAATGTCGCGCCGCTCCCCGCGGAAATTTGGCCTTCACCGCCTTTGTCCCACCACTGCCCCTCACCCCTGAGATCGATTGTTGTTCGAAGTTCGAAGTTCGACTTGAGAGTTTACAAGTAAACCAGAATCGAGATGCCTACCACATTGAAGGAATTCGAGAGCGTGTGGCCGCGCATTGTGGCCGACCTGCAGGACCACTGCAAAGGCTACAATCTGCCGAAGCAGTCCCTTGATTGGTTCACCAAGGTACTCTCCTGAACATTGCTACCAGAAAGTCACATGCTCACCATCAACTCAGTCTCTTGACTACAACACTGTCGGAGGAAAATGCAACCGTGGAATGTCAGTTGTCGACACTGTCTCCATCCTCCGCAATGAGACGCTCGACCCTAAATCTGAAGAGTATTTCCGCGCTGCCCTGCTCGGATGGATGATCGAGCTCCTGCAAGCCTTCTTCCTGGTCTCGGACGATATCATGGATTCATCCAAAACCCGCCGTGGCAACCCCTGCTGGTACCTTGCACCCAAGGTTGGCATGATTGCCATCAACGACGCCTTTATGCTGGAGGCTGCCATCTACCTTTTGTTGAAGAAGCACTTCCGTCAGGAGAAGAGCTACATTGACATGGTTGAGTTGTTCCACGAGGTCACTTTCCAGACCGAGTGCGGTCAGCTGTGCGATCTGCTCACTGCTCCCGAGGACGATGTCAACCTGGACAACTTCAGCCTCGAGAAGTTCACCTTCATTGTCATCTACAAGACTGCGTACTACTCCTTCTACCTGTCTGTAGCACTTGCCCTTCACTACAACGGCACTGCCACACCGAAGAACCTTCAGACCGCACACGACATTCTCATCCCTATGGGCGAGTACTTCCAGGCTCAAGACGACTACCTCGACGCCTTTGCCGACCCCGAGACTCTCGGCAAGATTGGCACTGACATCCAGGACAACAAGTGCTCATGGCTTGTGAACCAGGCCCTCAAGAAGGTCACACCAGAGCAGCGCAAGGTTCTCGAGGAGAACTACGGCCAGAAGGACTCTGAGAAGGAGGCCAAGGTCAAGGCTCTGTACCACGAGCTCGAGCTCCAGAAGTTCTACGAGCAGTGGGAAGAGGAGCGCGTTGCTGAGATCAAGTCGAGGATCGAGAAGGTCGACGAGAGCGAGGGCTTGAAGAAGGAGGTCTTTGAAGCTTTCCTCAAGAAGATCTACAAGCGCAGCAAATAAGCGGCATAACTCGGCAATTGAAAACGACACATAGCGCAGTAGTAGTACGCGAAATACCCAGATGCTTTCCGATACTACAAACTCACAACTGGCCAGTGCACAGGGATGTTCGTTGAGCGTCGCGAGCTTCAGCAAAGGCTTTCAGCGTTGTGACTGTCGCAGGCCAAACTTGACTGTCACGTATGACATACTAACAAGCAGTGTAGTCTTCACATGACGTCCATAGGCGCGCGTTAGCGTGTATGCAGCGCGTCAGTTGATATTGCAAAACCCAGAAGTGATTCGAAAGCAAGTGCTATTTGCTGGCAGCACACTGGCGCAAGTAGAACCAAACGTCGCATGCCCTTCTCAGTGCCCAGAGCTGCCCTCCCCAGCCCCACTCAGACCAACCGCCAAATCCTCTCTGATCCTACTAATCGCGCTCTCCTCCGCATCGTCTACAGGCTCGTCGTCGCTCTTCTCGCTATCCGCTTCATCGCCACCCGTCACGTTCCCCGAGTTCTCGTCGCGCTCTTCATTGTCCGACTCGTCCGTGGACTCGCCGTCGTCCAGCTCCTCGTTGTCGTTCCGCGGATCGCGGCCCAGTTCGGGCTTCTTCTTGCGCTCGAAGTCCTGCGCGTGCGCGTCGCGGAAGATTTCGCCGACGTGCGTGAATGCGCGCTGCAGGGGCGAGGGGCGGAACGCATCCTCGGCTGCTGGGAAGCCGCGGCGCTGGCGTGCGGAGGAGCGGGAGCGTTCGAGGTCTGCGCCGGTTGCAGATGAGGGTGGTGCGGTCTTGGACTTGGGTTTGCGTGCTGGCTGCTCCTCGTCTACTCTGTCGCCGCGTTGGGATTCGGCAGGCGACTGGGTCTGGGTGCTTGGTGGGAGCTCGTAGGGTAAGGGCACATCTCGACTTGCGCGGAAGCGGCCGACGTTTGTGCAGTGTTCGTTCTCAACACGGAAGATGGACCAGATACCTCTTCTGAAGATCTCAGCAAGTGCAGCAAAGAATGAGGTCTTGGCTGAGTGTTGCAGCTGTAGCGGATCGACGATGTAGAGAACCCAGGCAAAACGCAAGATCGGGTCGATCACCATGGCGGTGTAGTACCACCATATCTTCTTGTAGCCGAGCTCTTTGCGAAGGAATGGGTGTTTCGCACGCGGGTCACCGAGACTCCAGTCGTAGTAGATGTCCCAAAAGCTCGTGTAGATGGCGTTGATGACAGCGAAGGTAATAAATGCTGCCTTGTTCGGGCTGGTCTTGTTGATGCGGTAGATGCTCAATGTCATGTAGTAGGTGATGGTCGCGAAATATTTGCCGCAATTGAGCAAGTGAGGGAACTTGTTGCCGGTATCCCAGTAGCGGCGGATACACTGCAAGGCACGCCAGATGCCGGGCAAGCAGGCGAGGAAGCCCATGGTGCGCAGATGCGAGGAGTTGCACTGCGCAGGTTCGTCCCAGAATCGAGCGTAGAGACAGAAGAACAGTGCAATGTTCTAGGAAACGTTAGCAGGATTGTGACATGTGACACGCAGACACTTACACTCATGCTGTAGGTGAGCGAGCAAAACATGTCACCTAGGTAAAAATCGCGCCATTCGACAGGGTAGATGCCAGCAAGCACGAGACGCCACTGGAAGCATGTTAGCGTAGCCATGGTGAGTTACTTGTTGACTTACCAAAGAGTACAACAACCACATGCGACTCCTGTAGTAGAAGATCCGGATAGGGTTGACAAGAACGAGGATGGAAACGCCAATCAAAACGACAGGCCAATACAAGTACATAGCTTCACCTCCAACGCGGTGGAAGTTCAGCTGCATAGTCAGACCAAGGAAGAAGAAGTACCAACATGGCAGCTATCGATCGTCAGCAGGTTAACGTAATGTAGGTCCCTTGGTGTGCGTACCTCGGCGAGCTGCCTCCAGTCCAAAAAGTGACGGGTATCATATTCGAAGATGAAGACAAAGTTGATCTTGTGCTCATGCCACACGCGACATGCAAGAGAGAAGAGGATTACCAGGAGATTGACCAGGAAAAAGCCGGCGTATATCTATTGATGTCATTATTGATCAGATTGTCTGCGTCAATTCAAACATACCTGCAGCAGATAGCTGCTGTTAACCGACAAGGTGGGATCATCTGGATGATAGGCGTCGGCTATATTGGCAGCCTTGATAAGGCCCTGGATGCTCAGACTAGCACCAGCGGCGATGAGAAGTCCATTGCGGAACGTGTTGTCGGTGTAGTCGCCCGCGCGTGCGATCTTGATGCGCAGCTTGCCAACAGCTACTTTGTGGTTACCTCGCTCAAAGTACCTGGCGTAGAGATCTTCGACTGAGCGAATGTGGCCCTCGATGACATCGCTGTTCACGAACCACGCTCTATTGACTTTGTCGTTCACAAAACGCATCGATGGCCTCGCGTGCACGGTCTTGTCGTACTTTTTGTTGATTTTGCGGAAGGCTGTGCGGTTGAGCAGGGCGTATGACTTGAGCAGCTCTAGACCGCGGTAGTATTCTTGGAGAGCAACCTTCAGCTTGCGCTTCGCCGACTGGTAGGGCACATCCGGGAGCTCTGGTCGGCGGGCAAAGTCACGGCGGTCGTCGCTATTCAACATGGGCTTGAGCACTGAGGGAGTAGCCAGCGCTGTCATGGCTCTGGTACTGTTGCCATACTTTCCAGCGTTCACTGCCTCGAGGGCGGCATCTATGGGGTTCAACCAGGCATTGCTCACTTGGTGACCCTTCTTCACCTTGAACTCGTGGGCATGCTCATCGGCAGAGCTGTAGGCTTGGCCGTCCGTCTCCGGGCCGGCAGGAGCAGGACGCTTCTTATGCGCCTTGGTCTTCAGCTTTGCCGTCTGGCGCTGAATGAGCTCGTCCAGGCGGCGGTCCCTCATGATGTGCAGCTGGTCTCGCAGGACGTTTAAGCGATTTGTCGACTCGTCCTCCTTCTCCTTGTAAAATTGCTCGACCTTCTCCAGCTCTGCGTCGAGGAATTGGAAGAAGTCTGCCTGGCGGAAGTCGAGCTCGCGGTAGGCCTCCAGCGGCACATCGCCCGGACTGGGCTGAGCCTCGTGGGCGCCCATGGACATGACGCGCTTGATGAACGGGCGCGGGTGAGGCTCCACGCCTGAGCCAGGCCCAGGCATCGAGTTCATGCGCTTGGGGCTGAAGATGCTGCGGTACCGCGCTGGCAGCGAGGCATGCTTCTTGGGCGTCTTCGTCTGCCCCACCTCGAAGGCATTGCCGTTGCTGGGCGAGGGCAGCTTCACGGCCTTGTGCTTCCGGAGCGACGCTGCCGCTGGCCCAACTGCAGGCGACGTGTTCTCGGGGTCCATGGCAGCGCCCGGCAGCTGCAGAGACGGCGGCGGGCGTCCCCTCTCAGAGGCCGTGTCCGCCACGAAGCTGCCATAGCTCGTGCCCAGTCCGCCGTACCCATTGCCGCCCGTCGCGAGCGGCGTCTCCTCGGGCGTGCGTGGTAGATTCGACGAGTATGCGCGCGTACGGCTGCCGTTCGGGCGGATGGAGAGGCTGTGGCCAGGGCCTGGCACGTCGGCTGGGTCGTTCGCCTCTCGTCCCAGGCTGTCGCGGTTGAGGAACGAGTACTTGGGCGCGACGTCGGCCGCATTGGGCAGCAGGTTCGTACTTCGTCGGCGGAGGCGCGGCGTCTGCGCATCGCGGTTTACGCTGCGGAGCGCGCGGTCGATTGCCTTGAGTTTCTTTTTCCCGAGCTGGTCTCACGGTCAGCGCGCGCGACAGACACAACACATGCATGTCTGCTGGCGTACCTTGTAGTCGAGATACTTCAGCCGCCATTCAGGCACCAGATCGCGCTCGATCTCCCTAGTCCTGTTAGCTGCGATTCTAGCTGCGGCTGTCTGGTAGGGCCGTTTACTTTGCAAACTTCATGGTTGCGCTGCCGACGCGTTAGGGGCGCTGCTCAAGACTCGAATGCGCGATACTCGGCACTTTGCAAAGACATAAGGACTCGAGAAAGGACTCGAAAAAAGCTGCCAACTCTCTGCGGGACCGTGCAGGAGGGTCTGGGTGCCACAGTCAAAGAACAGGGTCCGCATATCGCGCCCGCAGTGACAACTCGGTCGCGCTATGGAGTGGGTTTGCTTGGCTGCCAGATCGCCAACTGGCACCGGCGCTCACACGTCATCGCTGTGTATATCAAGACTGCGGCCTATCCATCACCATCTCCTCGGCCTGAGTCAATCTGTGTTGCAGATAAAGTTGTGGTGACAAAAGTAGCCAAAGCACCACCAGCGCCAGCACTACAGCATGCAGGTGCCCGAAGGCCCGAAGGCCTCTGATAGTGCGAGAGCGCCGGACAGTGCCCCGTGGCAGTGTTGTCGAGGTTGCAAACAGACAATTGTGTCCATGGCAACGGCCTACACACAGCATCAAAGAATCACAGACAATCATTGCACCCATACAATGTAGGAATAGGTCGAGCAAAATATGTTGTTCACTTTCTTTCATTCATTCAGATCGTATTCACCTATGCGCAGTGCATAGCATCTACCAGCCGCGGCGCTCGAAGCGCTCAGGGCGGTCGTACTGGTTGGGGTCGTACTGGTCGGCGCCGTGGTTGTCAATGTACTGCTCGTCGTACATGCGCTCCGCGTGCTCCTTAGCCTGGCGCTTGGCCTTCTCGCGGTCGAACCAGTCCTCACCCTTGGTCTCGGCGAGCTGTCCAAGTCAGCATAAGAGCCAAGTGGCTTGTTCGGTATGTGAGTGCTCACCTTGTCAACCTCAGCGGCAGCAAAGCCAGCAACGAGCTCCTTGGCGAAGGCGTGGGAGACGGGCTTGCCCTCGTTGCGCTGGTGGTCCTCGAAGGCCTTGAAGCCAGCGAAGGCAGCACCACCGGCTACGAGCTCATGGCTGAAGCTGGACTTGTTCTCCTCGAAGTTGTCGTTGTTGTAGACCTGCTCGTACGAGTCCTCGCCCTTGTCTGTGGAGCTGTCAGTGTCCTGCTCACCTAGGGTAAGAAAGAAGTCATACCCCAGAAACCCATTGTGAATGTGTGGTTGGTATGAAGTTAGGTAGGAAGGGTTAAGTTGTAGTAGTGTTGGAGAAGTAGTGCTTTGAGTTGGAGTGTATGAATGCAGCTCACTGACGAGCAGCGTGTCGACCTTAAGTAGCTGCCGCTCTCGTACTCCGCCATCCTCAAACGGAGTCTCCGCTGCCAGCTTTCGTCATTCCAGCGAATCGATCTCACCGTGCCCCTCTCTCTCCCTGGGTTGCATTAGCCATCCAGGGTCCATAAGTGGCTCAGCTGCGGCACTTCCTGCGAGTGACGGACCCTATGATGCACTACGGGACAAGATGGTGTTGCCATTGGATGGCAGCTGTTGGTCGAAACGAGCGCAGCATCAACCAGCACCTTGGTGGGCCTAGACGCATGCGTAATGCTGTGGCCGGACAGCAGCCCGGTGCTAAGCTCGAGCCAAGCTTCCTTGGTAAAGCTTGGTTTCGGCGCCGGCAGCACTCCAAGCTCAGTACGAGGGCCTACCCAGCTGAAAGCTGTGGCTATGCTGTAGAGAGGCATGCGTGATTTGTGTTACAGTGCCCTCTTGTAATATTCGAGTTCTGAACGACTTCGTCGCGTTGTGGCAGCTGTCACTATCGCATCATCCAAGCTTTACTGATTGCTCGGCAGCGATCTCCCGCGTCCCTCCACCACCTGCGTCAGACACGGTGGACCCCTCATCATTATGCCTGCAACAACGCACAACGCGCCACAATCATGCCAGGGCGACTGCCCACGAAGGCCGATTTCCCGTCCGCGGTGAATCTGAGCATCACGCCCGGTACGTCAGCATCCACAATTTGCGGCGAAGCAAAACCTGCTCGAATAACGCAACAACCCCGTAGAGGTAGCTAATCGTTGCAGCACCGTCCTCACAACAGCCCACCAACATACTCGTTCTCCTGCACGGCCTTGGCGACACGAATGCGTCCTTTACGCGACTCGGACAGCAGCTAAACCTGCCCGAGACAGCATGCATCGCTGTACAAGCACCCGCACCGCTGCCTTTCGACCTTGGTGGCTTCCACTGGGGCGATGACATGGTATTCGATCAGAACACGGGCGAGATGGACATGGACACAGGCTTCAAGGCGTCGACCCGGCTAGTGCTTGACAAGGTCATCCGTGAAGGGCTGGTGGGCAAGTGTGGCTACAAGCCGCGCGAGATCGTCGTGTTCGGGTTTGGACAAGGTGGCATGGCCGGTTTGCAAGCTGCTGTAGAGTTTGAAGGCGAGGAGCTGGGCGGCGTTGTCAGCATTGGCGGCAGATTGCCGTCGTCTCTGTCCTTGAAGACGAAGAAGAGCAGAACACCGGTCCTGGTCTGTAGAGCTGCGAGGGCGTCTGCGATCACGGACAGTGCTGTCTCAAAGCTGAAAGACGCCTTTGAATTTGTCGAGATCAAGGACTGGAAGAAGAACGGCGACGGCATGCCCAGCAACAGGGAAGAGATGCTGCCCATCATGCAATTCTTCGCCCGTAGACTAAGGAGCACGAAGGGCGTGCCAGCTGGAAGTGTTGAGCTCAACTGACGGAACTATCAACTTGGTCGAGAGACCTGCTTATCAGATAACGACTGATGGTTTCTGGACGTTCGACTTGAAGCCGAATGCTACAAGGACTCGGAAAGCCCAGATGTTTGGCCGGAGATCGTCGCGAGCGCGATGATCGCACTGCGAACATCACGGAACCATTATCTGCGATTTCTCATGAGCGCTGAATCGCATGATACCATGTTCATAATGAGAACCACTCATATCACGTGCCGTATTATCACAGCTTACGTCATCGCTTGAGGCTGGTCCTTCTTCTCCAATTTCAATATCCATCCTGGACACCACACATATCAAGATGGCGGCACCGAGGAATTCACTGCGTGGCTTTCTCACGCATGCAAAAACTGCTCTGCGCTCTGCTATCAGCTCGAATCAGAAGGTCACGCTTGTTATTGGCAATGAGTCCGCCGGTCAGCACCTCACATGCCTCGTACAAGCATCTGAAGCTGATGGGTGTTAGACCTCGACTCAATGACATGCCAGATCCTATATGCATATGTCCGTTCTATGGCACCACCGAAGAATGCTTTCACGCCTCTCTACATCCCCGTGACAAATATGCCGGCTTCTGGCATCAACATGAGGCCCGAGTTCCACGCAGTGTTCAAATACGCGAACATCGAGCCAACACATCTAATAACGCTCGACGACCTCCCAGCATTGTCAGACATTCAAACCAAGTTGAAGCCTGAGAATACGAAGTGGATTCTGGTCGATCATAATGCACTTCAAGGCCAGCTCGGCAAGATCTACTCAAGCCGTGTACAGGGCGTAATCGACCACCACGATGACGAAGGCAAAGTTCCTCAGGATACTGGGTCTGAGCCTCGAATTGTTGAGAAGAGTGGAAGTTGCACAAGCCTGGTCACAAACTACCTGCGCCCCACATGGGACATGCTCTCAGGCTCGGCGCTCTCTTCGGGCGCCGCCCACGCTCAAGGCGACAGTCTGTCCGACGACGACGCCGTCGTCAAGCGGTGGGATGCAAGCGTCGCCCAATTAGGCTTGGCCAGCATCCTCATCGACACGTCGAATCTGCAGGACAAGAACAAGACGACTGAGCACGATCGCAAGGCTGTTGAGTATCTCGAGGCGAAGATCCTGCTGTGTCCACAGCTTGCAACGACTTATGACCGTGCCGCGTTCTACGAAGCCATTGATACGGCGAAGAAAGACATCGGTCCTCTGAAACTGCAGGACATACTGCAGAAGGACTACAAGGAATGGGACCAAGATGACGGGCAGACATTGGGTATCAGCTCCATCGTCAAGCCCATCTCGTTTCTTCAGTCGAAAGCCGGCGATGAAGAGTCTTCGTCGCAGTCTTCGAAAGCTTTCCTAGACCAACTACAAACCTTTGCGCAAGAGAGGAATCTGGATCTCTACAGCATCATGACCACTTCTACATCCTCAGACGGCCAGTTCCAGCGCGAACTGCTGCTCTGGGCCTTCAACGAGAAAGCCGTGGCCTGGGCGCAGTCCTTCGCAGCCAATTCGCAGGAGGAGCTTGGGCTCGAGGACTGGCAGGACGACGCAGACGTGGCGAGTGGAGAGGGCGACAAGCAATGGAGAAGAGTGTGGTGGCAACGCAATGTGCAGCATAGTCGCAAACGTGTCGCGCCGTTGCTGAGACAGGCTCACGGTGGTTGACTCGGCAGCGTTGTCACGAGGAGCAGCTGCCGTCTGTAGGTCTCTGGTATTGGGCGCTGTCGGGAAGCCAAGGTCTCGTGACACGGTGCCGACTGTTGTGGCTGGGATGCTGTCGCTCTGTGTCCGGGTTGCTGGAGGCGGTGTCGTCGCACGCGGTGGCACATGGGCGATGCAGGTCTCGACATGTCATCCCAGTCTTGTCGCGTCCTAGAGCAGGTGATATCGTAGTAGCGTGTATACACGGCATGACAGCCATTCTCCTCAGAAATCGATGGCAGGTCGACATGAAGACTAACGAAGTTGCATGCAATGCTAGTCTGGAGCCAGTCGCAACACTCAACGTGCCCACACGAAAGAGTTGGATGCATTGCAGCTCGAACCAGTTCGCCCATCACTGCCTTGGAAACGCAACGCAATCTCCGAGCAGCAGATGGCCAAATGCTAAATCCTCGAATACCTCACAGACTAGCTCGCGACGGCGAATGAGAAGGACGTGTTTCGTGACAGCTCAACAGTGCATATGCGCAGCGCGGTGCCAACACATCAAGCGCTCGTCTCGCGCAGCGGCGAAACCTGCAGACCCCAGTCCGCTCGTCAATCCACAGAGCTGCGTGCACGTCACGGGTCGAGACTCGGGGTGCAGCGCGCGCTCGCAGACACGCTGCGTCTGCAAAGCGAAGCAACTGGCGGGCTCTGCAGCAACGAGAAACATGGTGAACGTCTGGCAGTGGTGTGCTAATTCCAGTAGCATGGTGGGGCGGCTGCAGGATGGGCCGCGGGAGGAGGCGGGAGCGTGAGCGCCAAACACGGTCGAAACACCACGCAAGGCTGAGGGCACCAGGTCGACTTGAGATGTGTTGTTCACGGCAGAGGAAGGGTTCCTTGCGTTTCAGCAGAGCGCTGCGAGCTGAGCCCAGCGGCACAGACAGCGAGCTCGCTGCCCGTATTCCTCTGCGCGAGAGGGATTTGGGCGGGCTGCAGCGTGATGCATGCAGCGCTGCTGTGGCCCCGCGACGTTGGCGTCCCATTGGCTATGGGTGGCCAGCGCAGTGATGTGGTGCTGCAAGTCATGGCGGTCGCTCAGCAGCGATGCGCAAAGAGCGACGGCGGTGTATTGTCGCCACCAGGCTGCGTGAACAAGTGCGCGAACGTGTTGTCCTGCTCGTCCTCACCCCTCGTCTGGCGAGATATTCGCTTCGCCTCGCTTCCCGCTTGCCAGTGCCGTTGGCTGGTGTTGTTGTTGTTGCCGTTGCCGTCGCGCAAGAGACCTGACTCGAGCCCGCCAATCGCGACCATCTGCAACGGCGCGCGAAGCAGATCAGACTGACAACGCATCCGCTCCTCGAGGCGCGCCCAAAGCAGCCCCAGCGCGCCTCGTCTGGCGATGCAGGAGAGCGCTCAGGACGTATAGACTCTCGCAGCGTACCTGTCGGGCGGCCTCGACCAGATGCTGCCTCATGGCGACGACAGCATGCTCCGGCACACCCCTCCTCGTAGGTGCATCTCCGTGTGTCTATTGTCTCGTCTCCTGCGGCGGCTGCCCGTGGTTGTGTCTGTGCCTGACTCGGAACGTCCATGGCCCAATGTGCAACAACCCGGCGCACATCAGTGCGCCTGTACGATGAGCTGGCAGCTGGCAGCCGGCAGCGCTGGAACGACCTGCGACGCTGGGTTCGCGAGTCTCATTACTGACGCTTCCCAGCCAAGTCGCCCGCCGTCAACACTGCCAACACCGTCCACATCGTCAACACCGCCAACACCGTCAACACCGTGCCCCATGTGTCGAGCGTGTCCAAGGTGTCGTCCCGCGCCCACACGCCGCAACACGTCCCGCCAGCAGTAGACGACGACCCGCCCGCAGAGGCTCCCAGGTCTTCTCCTGCCCCGAGGTCGCCTGCCCCAAGGTCGCCATCGCCGTCCCTGCGCGCCCGCAACATGGGCTCACGGCCAGCCCACGAACATGCAAACGGCATGTCCACCAGCAGCAGCCACAATGCCGCCCAGCGCCCGCACATGGCCTCCTCCATCTCCGCCCCCGCCGGCAAGCTCCCGCGCCTGCTGCCCGCCGACCTCTCTGCGTACAGCGACGCCCTCCTGCCGACCGCCGCCATCCCCACCTCTGCCACCTCGCTCGCCGAGCTCGCCCACCTGATCCGCCTGCAGGGCTACCAGGAGCAGCGCAAGGCCCACTCGCGCGTCCGCCTGCACCGCTGGCTGGTCTCGAGCGCCCTCTCCGCCCGCCTGGTGCACTGCGGCGAGCTGGCCTACCGCACCCTCGTCGACAACTTCCGCTCCGACGACAAGAAGCACTTCGCCCTGCTGTACAATGCCCTCAACGACGTGCGCAACTCGTGCGACGCCACCCGCCAGTACGCCCTCCTGGAGCCAGACCTCGAGCTCGGAAAGTCCAAGAGCGCCCCGAAGACAGACAAGGCTCCTTTCTCTACCTTTCTCAACCATGTCCCGTCCAAGATCCTGGACGACCTTCTCGATTTCATTTCAGAAGTCCGCACCAATCCCGATTTCCTTGCTGCCCGAATCGCGAGCTTGTCTCAGCAAGAACTCGCTTCTCTTTCGTCGTTTCGTCAAGCTCTGGATCCCGTGGAATCTGTCATTGCCATCACCGGCGCGCGGGGCAAGAACCCGGCTGCCAGCAAGCCCAGCCAGAGCGGCCCCAGTCCGGTGGAGCGCCTGCTGAGCTTCCAGCGCCATGATCCCCTTGCGGCGCTCATCTACACCATCTTTGCCAATTCGTCTGGACCCGACTCTGCCGAGGATTTGCGCCGGACTGATGTTTGGGCTACTACGTGCGCCAAGATGATCAAGGAGAACAGGGCCGGAACAGACAGGTTCGTCAAGACTATCCTCGATGTCTGGGCTGGTATGCGAGAGTGGCCTGGAAAGGCCAATTTGGAGCTGTACCTCATGCAGGCCCTGCAAGATGGCCAGTTCCTGCTGGAAAAGGCCGAGGACCAGCCTACACGACAAGGCCAGCCGGCACCGCGGAGCACCAAGGACACTATTGCTGCTGACGAGTTCTTTGACAAGGCTGTGAAGCGCCTGTTCGAAGTCGTCGACGATGAGCCCAGCGCTGGGGGTATCCCGGAAGGTGTCTTGGAGATCGGAAATGCTATCCTGCGCAAGCTGGATGACGAGAGAGGCGCCCGTAGAGGCGCGCAGATGTTTTTCGTTTCGCGCTGGCTGTTCACCACTTATTTGATGAACGCAATCATTCACCCCGAGGCACGTCCCAACCCAGCTGTTCCGCGGTGCTAAGCTAACCAGGACAGACACATGGCATCATGATCGAGCACCATATCAGCGAACACGCCCGCCAGAAGATCCTCAAGGAGATCGCAGTCCGCGCACAGAAACATGTCTTGGACCTGACCTACAATTGGTACGAGCTTTCCTTTGGTTTCCGCCTGTTCCAGGAAGCTAACATTGGTGATAGGAAGCAACAAGTGCCTGTTCTTCCGGAGATCCGAACTCACATTGAGAGCATAATAGCTAGGTTCAAGCACACCAGGACATACTCTAAACCCATACTTCTGCCAGCGAAGGCCATCACTTCTCCGCGAGAGACCGTGGAAGTACAGCCGTTCATTGTGCTGTGCCCATCAGATATCATCACTCTGGTCAACACACTATTCCCTGAGCGACGCCCGTCATCAAGCCACCTGAACAAAGATGCCGAACGCCGCGGTGGAATCACTTCATCTGCATCGTCCATGTCGGGAATCTCAATGCCATTCCGCAGCGCTTCTGCAACAACGACTGATGCAAGCTCAGTCCTGAGCGCCAGTGCGTCGTCCATGACGAGTGATACTACATCCCGGGAACCCCTTTTGGACACCAGTAACGTCGATCTCAGCCGGCCTCTAGGAGAAGCATACGCCGAGTCAAAGATCGCCCCTACCGAGAACTATGGACGACACTTGAGGATGGCGTGCTCTGAGATGACGCGCATCTTGGGTGGTGATGCCACCTCTGGTACATGCCATCCTTGCAAGGAGCGCTGGGCCGTGCTGTACATTTCTGCTGATGGAAAGCACTTGAAGCCACGAATGCGCAAAGACTCCGACGATGAGGACGAACACGACGAGGACTCGCACGATACTGACAGCAGCGACGATGAGGGCTCGGGAGCAATCGACCTTGAGAATGACTACCACCAGTTGAAGGAAGCTATTGCTAAGCTCGTCGAGGAGTACGAAATACCAAAGGAGCTGGCGCCCGATAGCGAGTCCAAGAGCTTCAGCAACCGCATGACTACACGGAAAGGTGGTAGAGGCCGTGGGCTAGGCCGAGTCGCCAGCGAGTCTTTTGCATCTCGGAACCCTTACAATCAACCGCAACCTCAGACACAAAGCCAACTCACCAACCTGATCGCAAGCCAGCGCAACGTCCCAGCACGGCATCGCTCGCCACAGCACCCAAGAAGCAACAGCAACCCACAGAATCCAAACGACAGGCAAGAAAGCAACTCGGTCTTGGTCACTATGCTCGAGTCGGCCATGCTACAGTGCCAGGCTCGCTCGGACTTCGTCAACGCGCTCATGTACCACAAGACATTAGCGAGTCTCCGCAGACTCAATTCGCCTACACTCGTCAAGAACGGCTATGCTGCGCTTCTCAACTACTTCTCACGCGGCCCTCGCGATTCTCTGAGCAAGGCCGCCAACGCAATTGAAGAGTTTGAGGCTTGGTTCGTCTGGCTGAAACAGTCCCAGGAGAGGTCTGATGGCATGATCGAAGAGATGATGGTCGGCTTCAAGAACTTACGAGACAAGATGTGGTATATCAGCGACGTACGTGGATCGAAAGAGTACGACGACGCGAAGAATGTCGCTCTTGCACTCAAGATCATGGGTCAGCCTACGAAGACACTCGACGGCAAGCCCCTGCAGACGCCTCGCTCCCGCAACTACTCCAAGTCGTCCTCGAATAACTTCGCGCTCAGGAATGAAGCGCAGCTTGTGGACGTCATGGCTGCTTCTCAGGACTTTGGAGGACCGAACAAGCTGTCGGACGAGCAGTCGGAGATCACGCTGAAGTGGATCAACCAGTACGGCATCGAGAACTTCTGCAAGGGCGAGGAGCGCATTCACCGCTTCTGTCTTGAGATCGATAAGTGCGTGAACAAGATTGTCGCAGATAATCTGATGGAAGGTCCGACGCTGTGGGCCAGCGATTTGTACAAGCGCGATCAGCAGATCCTGGACAGCGGTCGTCAGAAAGGAGATCTTTTCCTGACTGGCGTCGGCACACTGTCCGTTGCCGGCGATGAGGAGTACGAGACACATGGCCGACCTGGCTCGAGAAACCTAGATTTTGCACAGCGCCCAAGTCACAGCAGCTTGCGCTCGGTTGCCAACCGCAATGTGTCGGGTAACTTTGATCAGAGCCCCTGGGGCACCAGTCCCATCGACTCTTATGACTACTTTGGTGGCTCGTCGCCAGTCATGGCTATTGACTCGGCCGCTACGTTCTGGTCACCGTTCCAAACTCAAGCTCAATCGCCGACGAGCGCTGCCAGCATCCGACCGCGCACTGCATCGTCTTCCAAGGGCACAGTCATGCTAAAGCAATCGGCGAGCGTCAACGAAGAGAAGCGCCACTTCCTCTTGAGTCTTAAGCAGACATTGACTGGCTTGCTTCTGAGCGACCTTGGCACCATGGTCTTTGCTAACGGGAGCGAGACCGATTCTTGGTTCGGCGGTGACATCCTGGAAGATTGCATCCAGCGGCGGGACGAAGAAGAACGCAAGCGCAAGAAGCAGCTTGCCAAGAAGAAGAGCATGAAGAGTCTGCGAAAACAGACTCATGTCGACCAGCGCAACGTGCCCCTTGACACCCTGGGCAGGACTGAGAGGGCCCAAGCTGCACCTCCCGTCGCAACCCTCCAACACGCTGCGGGCTCCGATGCGCATCACTCTGCAGGCGAGCACTCGTCCACATCGAGCGATGCTACTTCACGTTCAGCCGGTGTTGCTGCTGCAAAGAAGGCTGGTCTGCTTGAGTTCCCATACAATGTCGCTTTCCGACGGCTGCTTACTAGATTCGCAACCCACCCGAATCCTTACTCGAAGCTCCACGCTCTGTATGAGCTCGAGCTTCTCATTATCGCCTCCCTCTCCTCGCGCTCCGGTCGCTCGTACAATAACCGCCGGGACACCTTACCTACCGTCCCGCAATCGCCCACCCTCGGCGCTGTTCCTGAGTACAGCTCCCGCGAGCCCTCGACCCAGCACTCTCGCGCCCAGAACCTCGAAGAAGCAATCGCCAACTGCTCCGAGCGCCGCGCGCACACTATGACTGGCGACCGCTCCTCCCCAGTTCCCCACCGCAGCGGTGCCCGCTCCCCCGTCGGCCCGCCTAGCACCGATATGATCGTCGAAGTCATCCAGAACTTGCTCCGCGACGCCGATATTCGTCCCAAATCCCTCTTCCGCGACCTGCAGTACATCGCCTCCTTTGTACCAGCCACCATGCTCGACAAGACGGAGCGCGGAAAGGCATTTTGGGACGTTGGTCTCGCGGCGCTCGGCCTCAAGCAGGACGTCTGCCGGATCATGGTGGAGCTCGTCGACGAAGTCATCAACGCATCCAACACGTCGCGCGCGGCCACGGTGCAACAAGCCTCGTCGACGGAAAAGAACAGCGAGCGCACCGCCACGCCCGTCCCCGCGCCGCAATCCCGCTACACCATGCAGGACGCAGCGCGTATGCTGCTCATTACGGCCAAAGAAGGCGACGCCGTCGCCGAGCGCGAACTCGCCATCTTCTACCTCACTTCCCCCGAGCTAATGCACCGCGCCGTCCTGCCCCTCACCAAGCCCAGCGACGTCTTCAAGACTGAGCTACTCATGCGAGAGCGCAAGGCCAGCCAGGACCCCGCTCGCAGCGATCCGATGACTATGTGCGTCGCGCAGCATTGGATGGAGCAGAGCATGAAGGGTGGCGATGGGCTGGCGGCCAAGTATCTCCGCCAGAGGAGCGAGTTGGAGAGTATTCCGGGGCGCGCGTAGGTGCTTGTGTGTACTATTCCATTTCTGTTTTTCGTGAAGTGTCACGCTGCGAGCGAGCGAGATTTGAGGCATAGCGAGGTGTTTTCCGTCCCCTGTTGTGTTGTCTTCTGTTCTGTTCTGTTCTGTTTTTCCCGGCGTTTTGGTTGGGCACATTGCATTGCATGATATGATTCCCCCTGCCTTTGAGCGAAGCGAAGCGAAGCGTAAGCGTAGCGCAATGTCAGCACACGCAGGCCGTGGACCACGGGCTGCAAGAAGGACGTGTGCGAGGAACAAAGCGCCTGACGAATCTCCTAGTACACGAGGGGGCCACCATCTATACATCTATCTACATGTCAGAGCATTTCGAGATACCAAGGCCAGCCAGGCTAGGCTGGTTGTTCCGCGCAATGAATTACGCAAACGCAAGATCTAGATTAAGATTCCCTGATCCTATCCCTTCTGCTCCTGCTGCGATTGAACTCGTCGTGACTGCATCTTTCCCGCCTTCTACGGTTTTTCCCCACTCTAGCTCCAAGATGATGGACTCATCGATCACTTCACCGACGACATACACCAGTCGAGTTCAGTGCGGCGATTCGATCCCGCAAACGCACAGCATGATCTCGCATTCCATATCCAAACCAGAAGTACCGTACGTGAATCGATAGTCCAAGGTTCCTACACACCATCCATACACACCGCATCTCGACCTCGCGAGCATGCTACAAGCGGACTTTTGATACTGATATCTAATGTTCGAGCTAAGGAATGAGATATAGGCCACATGGGAGTTTTGAATAAAGCTTCCCGGTGGTTTTCGCGGTCTGTGTATGTTCTGTCCTTCGGGATACGTTGATGTGGAACGTACCCCAAGACTGTCGTTGGAGTAAGAATAGAAGCTATGAACGACAATCTCAAACTCCACGCGTAAACCCTCACGTGGCGGTGAAGCACGGGGGAGGAGCGTGTAACCGAGGTCAGTGGGCGCTGACGATACTGCAAGCGGCGGTCGCAACGCAGTAGCTAAATGCCTCTCTATCTTCTCACAGACCGACTTCTCCCAGGCTCTGGCGGTATGCACGTGTATCAGGCCTTGTAGGAGTGCGTTGGCTGCGCGTGTCTCTGGATCGGGTCACGCCTGAGGTTTGTTGTGCTCGTCTTGGTCTTGGTATCTTGCTATTTCGTATTAGTTTCGGGATATTCGACTGTTCAAAACCAGATTGATCGCCGTGGTTGCAATCAATGGTTCGTAATAGCTATGTGAGATTCGAGATATCAGCAGCGACGTAGATAGGTGGCGTGTAGGGTAGATGTTGTCAAGGGCACAAGTAAGAGCAACACGGCAAAAGCAGCAAGCGCAGTTAGTTGTATGTCTGCTCTTACTAGTGGCTTGAATACTTTCCTATAGAAGCATTGTCAGCGCGTAACAATATGAATGTTTGACGCCTGACCGGTCTACGTTACTTGCACCAACCGCACGATTGGCCAAAGTACAGCACGAGGTCATGTCAGAACGTTCTTTCACTCCGTATCTCTGCTTTCGAGTGCAGGGTTTCTGTTTCTCGCTTTCACCATCTCGAGGTACGCATAGACTGTCGCGCCCGAGAGCTCCCTGCTGAGGATGGTAAAGCTACTGATTCCGTCGTCGAATAACTCTGCTCACCCACACCGTTTCCATGGCTTCGATCTGGGCGAAGCTCAATCCAGCAGATGTCCAACAGGCATCAGTCACCTGCACAAGCCAATCGTAAGTGATAACGAGCTGTTTCTCTCAACTGAGCTGACTCGCCTTTGACAGATCAATTCTGGATGCTACACTTGAGCCCGTGGTCCCTCACATTCTGCTCTTAGTCATAGTGTGGATAAGCCGATGTCTGTAGCTCCGTTAAACTTGCCAGTGTGCCGCAGCGAAGGGAATCAGGATGTTTCATGATGAGCTCCTCAAAACCAATGATGTCAGGTCGCACTGTTAGATAATTTATTCACTCATCTCCTTGGCCCCACCAGAGACATATCAATACCCAAGTGCAGATTGGCACAGGAGTGTCAACTCACTCATGCTATAATCCATGTACCTATTCCTTCCATCTCTACAATTGACACCCTAACCTACCTACTGCCCTTCCTCTCTAGCCCTCATCTCATTCGTTCCTCCATCCACTCCTGGAACTCCAACTCCTCGACTACAGCATCTACATCGCAAACACCCTTCCTTGTCTCGTCGAGCAGAATATCTCCGGCCTTGTTGACTCCACACATACTGTCGTTCGCAGCTTCTGCCTCAGCTTCCGACTTACCGCGCTGCTTATCAGAATGGAAGCGAAACGTGAGCCCTCTAATAATAACTTCTATGGTGGCGATGGAGGATGTGGGGGAAGGGAGAGGGCGGTGTAGGGTTGAACTTGCGAGGAGGGGTTGCAGGTTGGAATGGTGACGGGCTGGATTTGTGCGGCTCGGGAGTGGAATGTGGAGCTTTTGGGGCGATGTTCTGTTTCTTATGGGAGCGAGAGGGCTGTTGGTGCGTTTTGATGGGATTCGGTCGCGCGGCAGAATGAAGCTGGAATCCTGTGTATCTATAGAGAGTTGAGTGGGGATGATCAAGGGTCTGCTCGTTGTCGTTGTGGCGGTCAGGCCAGCATTTATTGGGGTAAGGCGTAGATGGGTGACATTGAGGGGTACCTATTGCATGGCTAGAGTTGTCCTTTGGACAACGTATTCGGTCGCCATGGTCAGATTCGAGGGTGGTTCTCTTGCCCCTGAATGGTTCTTGCCTTTACATATTACGTTATCTTTAGTTTCCTTCTTGCTGTATTGGTTGCGTCTACGCGGTGGCTCAGGGTCACTGAAGTCACTGTCCTCGAAGACTTGATTCTTCTGGTAGCTTTTTGCTTTCTGTGGAGCGTGCCTGCCCTGCAAATGCATTTTCACTTTACCTTGTGCTTGCCGTTGCTTCTTGCCGGGAAGCTTAGTCTGCTGTATACCTTTTCTCCTTAGTGTTCCGTCATCTGCAGACTGTTCAGATTCGCTACTAGACCATTCTGAGCTGTTATCTATCGATCGACCTAGATCAGCAATCGTCCGTGGAGATAAGTAAATATGTTTCTCCCGAGAGGACGGGTGCACATATACAGTCCAGGTAGTGACAGGACCAGGATCAAGGAGAGTCTTCCTCCGGGCGGCCCGTCGCTCATCAATGACATCCCAGGTTATATTGATGCTTGAGAGCAGTTGCTTGAGTGAAGTGCGCGTAAATCACCTCGAGATCTTGTAGGGACCGTGGCGTCTAGTGACTTCACGTGTGAAGAGCTGGAGCTGATTTGTGGAACATCTGTCGAGGTCTCTGTAGTCTAGGGAGAATTCGACACCTGGTGCGTTGAGCCGTAGGCCTGGACGCCATAGTACCATTGTCGATTATACAACGCCACTCGGCAGTTGAGAGGTGTTCGCTTCGGTATTATTCGACTGTGGATGCCTGTAAAGGGAAGACTGCGCGAGTATATTCTCCACTTCCATTCGGGGGTACTCGGTAATAACGGCTGCGCGGTGGCAGCATAACTGCTGTTTTACATAGGTTTCGAAGCTTCCACAGCCTTGTTATCCTTCTGTCTAGGACAATGAGCATGTCTATCACAATCTTTAACGGGCAACATTTGGTAGCGACCGGGAGTTGCCGTCGATTGACCTTGGCCGTCAAATGAGTCGGTGTATTATGATGTGGCAAACGTAGCTGCCGCTGTCAGTTTGCACGTGGGAGCATGGTCGTTGCTGTGGAGTTAGGCGGGCAACGGATTTCGTCCGTGGAAGCCGCCATCCGCTCTAGCGTCGTCGCTCTACATCGGCAACTGACTTGCGCCTTGACCTTCCTTCCCTATTTTCACCTCTTCCTTGTCCCTATATCATTGCGACCTACAGGGCTCCTCACAATAACGTCGAGATCATCGAGAAGTAATACCGATGAAGCCCGATCGCAGCCCTGTGGTGGAAGCAGTGAGCGACAGACGGCGCCCGGGACCCTGGGAGGCCACCCGATCGTCGTCGTAACTTACCCAGACCGCTACGCCGCACGCATTTCGATCAACTGCACATGCAGAACGTGCAGCTAAGGTGGAGTCGTGAATCTTGGTCGAGAAGAACGTTGCGTGGTCGCTAGACTCAATCGTGATATTTGTCAACGCACGAAAGGAGTAGGAGGATCATTTACCGACGTAGATCATATGCGCTTTATGGGAAGGCAATTTCAGGAACAAGAAATGGCACCACCACAATCCTGCAGGTCCAAGCACAGTTACCTATTGCGTCCTAGGAGGCAGCATCGCGTAGCCGCTGCGCCACTACGAACCGTTAGACGTTCAGCCGCGTTCCCCAGAGGTTATGGGTCGGAACGAAGGCATTTAGAATTTCGAAATGAAAGGGACGGTCGAGGTCTACGAACAGCGCAAGAGTTCCGAGTCACCAGTCTCGATGGGGCGACAACCCATATCTAGCCTCCGACCAGCCGCGGGAACGGCTCGAGATTAGGGATGGCTGTTCTGCGCATGACGAACGTGCGCTACCGTCCGGGGACCTTCTGGAACATGCAATTTCAACTCGAGCGTCACCATCGCAAGTATCCTACGTTCTGAGACTCGTATGGGTCCTTCATCAGTAGGGAATCAAGACCTGTGCCAATGGACATCCGCAGGACCTTGTTGTTCTACCAAACGTCTTGAATATGTGTCTTTCGCCTAGACGTTCGACCTCGGACATTACTTCTTCTAGGGGACCCTGGACAGCGGAGAACCTGCATCCACGATGGCGTGTCGATCATTGGCACGGGCAATAGCTGTTCGCTTCGGTCTTGTTACACAAAACAGGAACCTGCACCGCACGCTTTGTAAAGCGAGTAACTACATGCACCTAGTGTCCATTGATCGAGCAGGGTAAGGAAGGACAGGGTTCAATTTAGAGCAATGCGACATCCATGGGGGGAGGTGGCATGCCGTGGACGTGTAGTATAAAGATACTGAAGACCTTCAGCCTTGGATCAGCAGGTGTTCACTCATTCGTAAGTCGTTCTATAGGTACTCATCAATACTCGCTGACGATTGTAGGCCCTCTTATACACTCACTCTCGTTATTAATAATCACCATGCTGTTCCGTCAATTCGCTCTGGCTGCGGCCTCCATCTCTCTCGCAAAGGCTGTCGAGCTTACCGGATACGAATATGTCGTCGTTGGAAGTGGTGCCGGTAAGTTGAACTCAGCAACGACTCCAAAAATGTTTCAAGCTGACACTGAGTACAGGCGGTGGCCCTCTCGCTGCCCGCCTTGCCCTCGCTGGCCACAAGACACTTCTGATCGAAGCTGGTGATGACCAGGGTGCCAACCAGAACTACACGGTACCTTCGTTCAACGCGAAGGTCTCCGAAGATCCCAATCTGGCCTGGAACTTCTTCGTCAAGCACTACGCCGATGAGGACAGGCAGGCTCGTGACTTCAAGACGTCGTACACCACACCGGATGGTGGCGAGTACACCGGCCTGTCGCCCCCTGCTGGCTCTGTCCAGAAGGGTACTCTGTACCCTCGTACTGGTACACTCGGTGGATGCACAGCTCACAACGCTCTGATCGCTGTCTACCCCCACCAGTCCGATTTCGAGTACATCCAGACTCTGACTGGCGACGACTCTTGGGCTCCCGACAACATGCGCAAGTACTTTGTCAAGCTTGAGAAGAATGCCTACCTCACCACTGGTAAGGGTCACGGCTACAAGGGCTGGTTGGGCACCCAGTACGCCCCCATCGACATCGTCACCAGCGACCCTCAACTCCTGAGCTTGGTTGGCGGTGCTGCCTTCGCCCTCGGCAACAAGACCAACGCTCTCGTCAACCTTGGCACCCTCCTTGCTGGCGATGCTAACGCTGACACCAAAGCTCGTGACTCCAACCCCGGTCTGTTCCAGATCCCTATCAGCACCGCTGACGGAAAGCGTACTGGCTCCCGTGAGTTCGTCGTCGCCGTCCGCGACGCCAAGTTCAACAACGGCACCAAGATGTACCCTCTCGACGTCAAGCTCAACACCCACGTCACCAAGATCACTTTCGACGAGACCACCACCCCTCCTACTGCCACTGGTGTCGAGTTCCGCGAGGGTCAGTACCTCTACAAGGCCAGTCCCAAGAACACTGGTGCAAAGGGAACTGCTGGTTCCGCTAAGGCCTCCCGTGAGGTTATCGTTGCTGGTGGTACCTACAACTCTCCTCAGCTTCTCAAGCTCTCTGGTGTTGGTCCTTCCGATGAACTGAAGAAGTTCAACATCCCCGTTGTTGCTGACCTTCCCGGTGTCGGAACCAACCTCCAGGACCACTACGAGATCTCCGTTCAGGGCACAATCAAGAACGACTTCTCTGCTCTGAACGGCTGCACCTTCCAGGGTGACGCTTCTGATGCCTGCATCAAGCGCTACAACACTCCCATCCTTGGCAACCGTGGTCTCTACGCTTCCCCTGGTCTTGGTGCCAACATGTTCTACCCGTCCAGCGTCGCCGAGAACGGCAACTGGGATGTCTTCGCCTTCGGTGGCCCCGTCAACTTCCGCGGTTACTTCCCCAACTACAGCGTTAACGCCACCGCTGTCCACAACCTCTTCACATGGGCCATCCTCAAGTCTCACCCCCGCAACAACGCCGGGTCCGTCACTCTGCAGTCAGCTGACCCTCTCGACGTCCCTGCTATTACCTACAACTACTTCGACACCGGTGTTGGCGACTGGCAGAAGGACGTTACTGCCATGACTGAGGCTATCGGTCTTGCCCGTGACTCTTTCAAGCGCCAGCTTGTCCCCGTCACTGAGGTTCTCCCTGGTGCGGACGTCAAGACCCCCGAGCAGCTTTCCGACTACATCAGGGACAGCGCATGGGGCCACCACGCTTCTTCCACATGCCCCATCGGTGCCGACGATGACAAGATGGCCGTTCTTGACAGCAACTTCAACGTTCGCGGAACCAAGGGTCTCCGTGTCGTTGATGCTTCGATCTTCCCTCGTATTCCCGGTACCTTCACTGCTGTCTCGACTTACATGGTTGCCGAGAAGGCTGCTGACGTTATCCTGGCTGCTGCTAAGGCTGCTTAAATGTAAACGGTTGATGATCATGATTACGTTTGCATAGCCGGTGCGGTGTCTCTTTAGTGTACATACTTATTGCATTATACCATTCACAACTTCTCAAATCCATCCACTTGCCACTTTATGCTTTGTCCGGTAGATCCGACCGCTTGAGTGCTCACTTCAGAAGTTCCATTCTAGGACTTTTACTACTGTGACGCCGAAGACGCAAGCAATCGCCTGCACCGTCACCAGTCCAGTCCGCCAAAACACACTCCCCATCAATATGCCTATGTCGAAGAATACGCCATGAGCTCAGTCAGTGCAAGTCTCGCAGTGACAATTCCTTGCGACACATCAAGATGCTCGACGGCTCGAAAGGTCCCCTCAACAAATTACAGAAAGATTCTGATGTGTCCACACCTATCCTCGTCATCTGAGAAATTCTGCTCCAAGATTCCGCATTGTTTCTATACCTTTACTGTACTAGATAGAAGTCACGTTGAGCTCGCACTCATGCATTGGACCTGCAATGACACCGGAAAGACACCAGATCAGCTACACCAATGTCATGGTGTGGATGCTGACAAAGGGTATGCTGCCGCAACTGGAATCTTTCGTTCGTGAGACTCGGTTGCTTTATCGGAGTCACAATCACACCGTGTTGAGAAGACTGGGTTCTTCGAGCACACAGACGCCACCCTTGACAGGACCTCGCATAATCATAAAGGACCAGCCAGGTCCATTTGTAGCTGCAACTGATCTCGGGCAGTAACGACGACACTATAGGAAACTTTTTCTCCTCGAACACAGAGAATATGCAAGCGATTCAAAAAAAAAAAAAGAGAGCTCACCATCTAAGCCCCTTAAAGAGCAACGCTTAGTCTAGTTGCTAAACTTCTGGCTGTAGGCGTGGCTATCTCTCAGCCGCTTAACAGCATCGATGTGCTTTTCAAGTGTTGGATCGCAACGAACGCACAATAACAACAGTGTAAAGTTATCATAAACCGCACTTGAACTCCCAAAGGCCAAAGAAACGTATAAAATGCATTGTGGTATCAAATAGTAAACGAAAGTGAAACAGCTGGTGTGACCTAACATCTAAACAGCGAGCAGAGCGAGTCCACCAAGTAGACCAGCAATACCAGGCGAGAGACTGAACCTGTCAGCAGCACCCGTAAAGGGCTGGACAGTGCTTGTTGCTAGTCCACCGCTTCCACGGGCCGACGCAGTCCCTTTAGCAGTCGATGTGGCCCTACCATCGACCATGAAGAAGTTGCCGGCCATTGGAGCACTGACTTTGTTCTTCGTCATGAAGGCATTGATATCGAAGTTGATCCGGGACGACGTCTCTTTGAAGTCGGAGGCTTTGATGCTCAAGTCTGCGGGCTGCTGGAACAGAAGCTGAACGTAGCGGTGAGGAATAGTGTCTGTTGGTGGCGGACCGGGAGGTAGGTATGCTGCTGGTCCTTTCTCGGTTGATGCGAGTAATGTGGCAGATCCGCTGATCTTTTGTTGTGTGGCTTTGAAGCCTGTATTCATGGCGTGAAGCAGGACGCGACGCTTTGTGCTTCCTTCCTCCGGCGGGACGTCGAGATCGAGCATGACAAACATGTATGTCGCACTCGAGTTTGCTAGTGTGCTTGACACTGCGATCTTTGGCTGGCTTGCTGTTTCTGTGTAGTGTCAGCTGAAAGTCAAGAGTACCATCAGGGATCTACATACCAGCTTTGGAGAGTATTTGACCTGGTGTCATGACCGTGGTAGCATTGAAGAAGACATCTAGCTTGCTGCTTGCTGACGGACTGAAGCCTGAGGGTGTAACGCTTTGTGCCTGCGCCAAGCTGACCAGAGCGGCGATGAGTATAGAGGAAGTGAATAGCATATTGTCAATGACGAGAGAAAGTGTTGACTCGAGGGGACAATGCGAGAATGAAGCCGTATATATGGATAGAATCTACAGTCAGACCAGATACCGATAGAAGTGATGATACAAGGCTTGAATATATCAGTCACGTAGGGTGTACGCGGCCTCAGGACCTAGCTGCGTCGAAGTTGGTACTGTTGTCACACGCGACCTGGAGTGCATGTTACATTCCACCCATGCTTGAAGATCTTGAAACAGGTATCGCGTGAAGCCTCTGCCGTGATCCTTGGCAACGGCGATATCCCGCGGCTCTGCGCAGCGCAAGCGACTCGTCGGGGAACTTTTTTTTTTTGGGAATTGTTGACCACGACAATGTGAATCGCAAGTTGTTGGGTAGAAGAAATACTCTCGTCACGACGCTAGAGAGTAAATCCACGAATGTTCGCCAGCAGACCGCCTAGAGATATACCTACCCGCTGTACATGGATACAAGCTGAAAGTTGTGTTGCATTGCACTATACGTGATCTTTCGTGGTCGCGAGTTAATGTTGCCGAGGCCATGCGGCTCAACTTGCCAATGCGTTATTCGAGTCGCTGTTCGTGATGGAGGCCGAAACGTGCACGCCTCTGAGACGCCTCTTGCAAGAACCGTTAACAGCGTCAAATGCGAAACTTGTGAACGACGCTGAGTGCGCGCGCTATTCCTGAGTCATGCAGGCTCAAGCTCTGAAGCCCTCAGACAAGCCCACAAGCCGTAGCTAAGCATCTCTCAGTTATGTCGCCAAGAGCTCACACCTGTACAAAGGATCACATGCTGATGGTATCTGTATCGTCCCAAGGAAGTTGTAGGCTTTAGCGCGTTATGGCCCCGATGCACACAAGTCCAGATTCAAAAAAAAAAGAGGTGCCTGAGGTGATCAAGATTGAGTACCTGGTGCGTGGAATTAGAAAGAGGTCGTGCGAGATCGCATCAGCTTCGCAGTTCAGGTCAGCGGTCCCAGAGAAAACTCCAACGCATCGCGATCGCACAGCTGGAAAGTTATCCGTTGATGTCGGAGTGAGAGACGCGAGAAGAGTGATCAAAAGAAGTAATCGTCCACGTGCTTCCGCGCTTTAGCGTGGTGGCGACTTCCGCGCTAAGCGTGATAGACCAGGGTCGAGCAGTCCACCGACAATGGACAGGCGTCTTTCAACATCGTACACGTTGTCCAAGACGGTTGCATGTTTTGGCGAAGATTGTTTGGGATGACGGATCCTGAGCTCAAGGCCACGATTCTCGAGAAGGCAGTGAGCCAAAGTAAAGGCGAGACGGCGCGTTGGCCACTCAGCTTCAGGATACCGCCTGGATCACAACATCAATCACAGCAGGGCCTTGCTGCATTCGGGGTCACCTCACAGAAGCAAAAGCCTAAGAAAAGATGGTGGAGCCATCAGCTGTACCGTGGGCCGAACGACGAGCATGTCAAGATCCAATACAGCAAAACGAAGGCGGACTCGGAGGTTCTGGCCAAGCAATTCCTAGACGAGAAGGTAGTCGGCTTCGATATGGAATGGCCTTGGAATGACTGGAAGCTTGAAAAACTTCAGAACAAGATCGGTCTCATCCAGGTCGCCACCGAAGACAAGATTGCCCTCTTTCACATTGGCCTACACGCAGGAAAGACAACCGACGACATCATAGCTCCATCGTTGCGAAAACTGATCGAAAGTCCAGCGATCGGGAAGATTGGCGTCGGTATACTTACCGCTGATTTTTCTCGGCTGCGCAGATACTTCAAGCTGCAGCCAAAGGGAGCTGTTGAGCTAAGCCATCTGCATCGCCTCGTCACTTTTGGTGGACGAAAGCCTGAGCTTGTCTCGACCAAGATGACTAGTCTCGCACATCAGGTGGAGCAACACCTGGAACATCCACTCTACAAAGGTGACGTTAGAACATCAAATTGGAGCAAGCCATTGTCCCAGGAGCAGATCAAGTACGCTGCAGGAGATGCATATGCTGGGATTATGTTGTATCACTGCCTGAACTACAAGCGACTACAGATGGATCCGGTTCCGCCCATGCCTATACACGCGGAGAAGTATCTGGGCTTCAAACTTGCTGGAGTCGGCTCGCTTTATCTAGAGCCTGCCGAAGAAGGCGGCAAGGTCATGACCTCAGCATTCTTCTTTGGGGTGCCAACTGCTTTGGAGGACCTGTCCAAATCCAAGAAGACGGGAGCGATCTCAAAGACGCCTAAGTCCACAGGCCGGACAAAGTCAGCAACGACCGATATACAAACCGACGTGCCAGTCAAAATCCGACGAGTTGTAGAGTTGGATGCTTCTCACCTTGACGCGATGTCACTAGCTCTCTACCATGAACTGCGTGACTGGCGGACGGACGCCGCTGCCGAGGGCAAGCATCGAATCAGCGACGCAATTCTCATACGGCTTGCCGAACAGCGGCCTCTGACCGTCGAAACTCTGTTAGGGGTAAAGGGTCTTGGAAAGATCACCCAGAAATCATACGGCAAGCAGATCGTAGGGGTCATGTTGTCCTTCATGACCAAGAACAATATGGACATACCTGAGTCGGTTGTTCTTGCATCATCCAAGACTGCTCTAGCGAATTCGAACAACACCCTAGACAAGGCTGTGCTGGGAAGCACACCCGCATATAGCCCACAACGTGCAGGAAATCTACAGCCTTCAACGCCAGACTCCTCGCCAGCTTTCGGTACACCACCGGCTCCACGCACACCCCAGCTGCACACAGGACTTTCTTTCACACTAGCAGAGACGAAGATAGCAGAGGATATGGACTCGGATTCGGACTCCAGCCTACCATCTCTGGACTTTGGCCCGCCTGCCTCAAAGCGCAGAACGTCAGGCCAGAAACGCAAGCGAAGCGACAGCCCAACGAAGAAGGCACCAAGTAGCCCGGAGAAACTGCAGGAAACAACAGACCCAACACGGCACGACGAGAACAAACCCAAGGCGTCAACGCCCAGACCAAGAGTCGTTCCACCGCGGCCACGAGACAGCGAAGCCTCGCCGAGACGCAGACCAAAGCCTGCGAACACCGCACCGCCCACATGCACACCTGCACTCGCACCTCTCACGCCACGCTCGAGAATCTTCTACAGCAAGCTCACGGCCTTTAGCAAGCTCGTCGCCGCCAAGAACAACACGCATGCAGCCCCTCTCGTCTCTTCCGCGACGCTGGAAGCCATCGCCCGGAACCCGCCCACGACACACGACGACTTGAGACGCATACCAGGCGTGGAGCCGCTGTTTGTGGCGTGTGTGGATGCGGATATGGATCTGCTTTCGCGGATCCGGAGGTTTGCGGGTGTGTGATGCGACGGGATGGCTGGGGGGGGTGAGTGGGTGGGGAGATGCAGTTTAGTGATACCCGTAATGAAATGAAGGCGTGAATGGGATGAGCTTTATTTTGCTTTATTTCGCCTCGTCTGATATCGAATACAGTAATGGAACTTTGACTTTGGGTCAATAGGAATGAACAAAAAGCCGCTCTAGGAAGGGACTGTGTATAGTACCCTGCGCGTGGTACTGGACCGTATCTGTAATGCAGCGCCTTGCTGAACCGATCTGAGACAAAGGAAAGGGAGCGCCGTCGGGTATGCTTTGTTTTCCTCGTCGGTCCCTACGCGTCTTGTTCCACTACGAGACGCCGCGAGCATTCCTCGCTCGCCAGAGGAAACCATCCTCTGTATCATCCAACTTCTCCTTGCACTCGCACTCTCTACCGCTTCTCTTCTCTGGGATATCCATTGGGCGCCTGCTGTCCCTCGACCGCTCTCTTCTCCGCACTGCTATCCGCATTCCGACTCGGCGGCGGCGCCCTCCCGATGCGCGCCAGCCAGCTCTCCGCCGACTGCACGGTGCCGTCCACAACCGTCGTGATCTGGCCCATCATATCGAGCCCCTCCATAGCAAAGGCGAGCATGCGGTTCGCGCCCCTGACCGCCTCACCCTCACCTGCTTCTTCGTCTGCAGGCGCATTCTGCGTGCGTCGGCCCGCGAGTTGCCAGCGCTGCGGCACGGACAGGAGCTGTGTGCGGACGACCTGGGATGCGTTCTGGGGGGAGCGCGCCGCCGGTGTAGCGGCTCACAGATTGCACGACGCCCTGCAGGGTCTGCCAGATGTCGCTGCTGAGGGACTTTATTTTCTCGGCGATGACGCGGACTTCGTCGTCCTTGTGCTCGTCTTCTACCTTGATCGTGTCTGTGGAGTCGGAGTCGCGCCGTTGCCGCAGCGCTGTCTCGTACTCGGCGAGTAGGAGCTTCAGCGCACGCATCACGCTGTCGATATGGCTTGTTGCGCCGCGCAGGAGGTGCAGACACTGCTTGAGGGAGCGCAGCGAGGCGGCGGAAAGAGCGACGCCGAGACCAGAGGTGGTCATTATGAGTTGTGTGGACCATGCTACGCGGCGGTCCTGCATGGCGGTGGATTGCTGGCGGCGCTCAGATTCCTTGCCAGTAGTGGTTGTCGAGGAGTCGGTCATGGTGGCGTTCTCTTCGTAGTTGGGGGAGCGCTGGTCGTCGTACGCGGGCAGGGATTCAGCGTATGAGGATTGCGAGCCGCCTCGGGTACGAGACGAGGTGCGAGAGTCGATTTCCATAGCATCGGCTTGCGGGCTGGCGGCTCGCTGCCTCTTGCGAGGAGCATCTGCGTCGCCTTGCTCGAGATCAGATGGTCGGCGGTGCTGTTCGCCCAGGTAGCGGCGCAGATTCTTCTCCATGCCTGTCCGCCTGCCTACGGAGGAGACTGTGTTGACCATGGGCGAGCCGACGTTGCGCTCCACGAGCTCGGCGCCATACTTGACGAAGCGCGGGGAGTAGTCTTTGGTGAGGTTGTAGGCAGCGAGAGAGCCGCTGATGGTGCCGCCGAGCCAGGGGTGGTTCGAAGTCAGCAGCGAGAGCATGGGCTGCTGGGGTTCGGCGGCGGGTTCGCGGGCAGACATGGCGAGTGAGCGTGCAGTCGGTGATCGAACAAAGTCTGCGTGATATCAGATCAGTACAGTGCCAGCACATGCATGTCGAAGCTACGCACCTGGATTGCCCAGCCCGCTCAGTGCCTCTGCCGCCAGACGCACATCGGGGTCGTCCATGCTCACGCTCGTCTCGCGCCTCCGCGCAGCCTCGTCCTGGGCGCTCAGCACGCTCGCCGTGTCCATGGGACTGCCAATGTCTACGGGGTGGCTCTCCGGCACCTTGGGGAACGTCGCACTGTGCAGCACGGGCAGAGCGCTCCATTGCGCACCCTCTGGCTGCGATGGCGGGCTCAGTCCAATGGGGCTGCGCGGCGTGTGCCTTGCAGTCGCATCGGGCAGGTCGAGCGCCTTGATGCCCGGCAGCCGGCCATTGCTCTGGTGCTTCGGCGCATGCGTGGGCACGCTGGGCAGCTGGAAGCTCTCGGGCTCGTGCTGGATGTAGGCGGGTGGAGGAGGGCGCTGCTGTTCCTCCTGCATGGTCGTGGTCCGTGGTCGGTGGATGGCGCGCGCGCGAGTGAATGCCCCACCGTCCCAGCGCCTGTCAGACAGAGCACAGTCAAACGGCCGCTGATATTGTTCCCCAGTACCTCCTTCAGTCCTCACAGTGCTCGCGCGTCCTGGCTGAGTCCGTTGTGGCCGTCTCTTGTCGTTCGGTGAGGTCGCTCAAAGCGGCAGGGTGCTCCGGCTCCGAGTCGGACGTCGAATTGGCGAGGCGACGACGTCAGGAGCGAGCGCGACGTCAGGAGAAAAAGGGTCCAGCGGTGCCTCAGACGCCCATCCGTGTCGCGCGAGCTGTGTCTGTTGTCTGGAGGGTGTCGAATATTTCGGCTGACAGTCGGCAATGCAGGCGGAGCGAGCAGAGGGAGTCTTTGGGAGGAGGACTGGCGCTGGGCGTGGTTGCAGCAAATTGGCGTTCACAAAGCCGTGGTTCTCACATGTCAGAAATCCGCATCACATGTTGCGCAGATCCGCCCGCCAGCCCACGCCACTCACCAACTGAAAACTGCTAAGCCGTGTCTAAATCCGAGTGCGACGACAGCGAGCGCAGTGAGCCAGTGAAACCGCGCCAGTGCCCCAGCAACACCTCTAAGCGAGTCAATGGCCGTGCGAGACGTGTGCAACAACGCCTGGACGGTGCGGAGTGCTATCGAACAGAATGCCTTCAGGCCCCCAGACCTGTCTGCACGATTATTGCTTGGCAGCGAGCACTCGTCAGGCTTCGCTCGCCGAGCGCCCTCAGGTGCCGACGCGTCGAGCAGTCTTTTGCCGGATACATGTCGGTGGCTGCAGCTGATGCCGCTAAGGGGGGAGCCATGTGCGCTCCCCGCAAACCTGGTCCGCCAGGACCAACTCTCTATGCAAGGACTTGGGTGGAGAATCACAATCAAAAGCACGTGTTTGTCGCCAGGGCTGTCAGTAATTTGACAAACGCAGCGCTGTTGAGAGTCTTCATTTCAACGCCCTGCACATGCTCGAGTATTTGATTACGCGCCCTCCATATACATGACCCAGCGCCCGTTATCTACCTCAGGTCGTACTGCATGTGATGCAGCTGGTAATACGCCGAATAGCGTTGGACTCAACTATAGGTCGACACAATGCCCTCCAGCGCGTTATCGGTCAAAGTCTGCGAGGCTTGTTGAGACTTGTACAGTTATCAGAGATTGAAGCAGGGGCCGTTGCAACGGCAAGGAGGATGCGGAGGATTCGGCAGATCTCACGATAGGCCCCACTTGCCTGCGCCTCGCAGATGGCATTGGCCAATCAGAGAGAGGGAGATATGGCTCCTTCGCACCCATCGTCCTGCTGGCTTCAAGATGCCTTTGTCAGTGTACCCTTACCTTGGTGAAGAGCCACATCGTGCACCGGCATCTATACACGACGTTGAGTAATCTGACGCTGTTCAGCGAGAGTCTCGGTAAGTGCAACAGTATGTTCAAACCTTGCGTCGCCTGTTCGCCATTTTGTTTACCTTGAGAGGAGTCGCGGTTGCCTTCTGCGTTCTCTGGTCCTACGAAAATCAATCACACAGGACCTTCTTCCCTTCGCCATGTATCAACAGCTTTCGGAGAGTTGTGCATTACTATCTCGAAGAAAAACCCTGTTACCTGACAAGCTGTTGCGTACCACGAGCACGCGAACACACACCCTAGAGGATGAAGCACTCCCCACCACGACTGCCTCAGCGCGACTAAGACTGAGGGCACAACACAGCGTTTTCTATGCCACTGTTACATCTTACCACGGATCAGCTTGTCCATCTGACTGCATCCTCCCTTTCTACTGTTCAGTCATCCCTGTTCTTTCTTTGATTGACCAAGTTTCAACCTCTTTCCTACCTGTTTTGAATATTCATAGTCAGAAGATCTCTGTCTTTGTTGATATTGACTCAAGACTTCGCGGAGAAGAGCTCGCACTTACAGTGTCAACCATGGGTTTCCAGCCTCGGTACCGCATAATTCAACTGCAAACCTGATGCAACGAGGCATAAGTTCTGTTGTCGTTTTTCACATTCACTACTAACCTTCTAATACCGATACGATCATGTGACAGCTAGACAAGATGGAAACACCACCAAGCAGCAACTCATCAGCATCTCAATCATCATATTACGAATACGAAACCTCTCCGATCCGCAAAACACCCACCGAAGTAACGACATCAGTAATTCTCGTCATCTCGGAGCAACAACTGGTCCATGTATCCTTACAAGACGTTCGACGCATCCTCACAGGATGCGCCTCCTCAACGCTACAAGTGCCGAAAGTGCAGCGTGGAAGCTTGGGTCACTCAGAGCAGGGACACCGGATGCCTGAAGATTAGGCTTGTGAGCATTGGTATAAATGTGATGCTATTCCGGAGCGCTAGAACGCCGCTAATGCAAACGTTTACTTGTACTTGTCATCACCAGATGATACCCATACCCACACTCATCGAGCTCAAGACAACAGCGCCGCAGACAACAATTGCTGTCCATCCGTTGCCGCTAGGCCTCAGCCCGGCAGCGGCATCCTCGCTCTCACTCGAGCCAGCCGTGCCGTCCTCTGTACCGCTAGGATTGGCATCACCGCCGCCAGTCTGCTGATCCCTCGTGGTCACACTCCCGCTCACACATGCCCCCTCGTCGAGCGCGCCCCCATTGCCCCACGCGACCTCGGCCGTCTTCGCCCACAGACTCGTAACATTGATATACATATCCGGCTGATACCAGATGCGACAACTCGCCGTATCATTGAGGAACTGCGTCGGCACACCCGCACCCTCCTTGCCCTTGCGGATGTTGTCCTGGAAGTTCACGCTCGCGTCCGACGCAGCGATGGCAAACGGGTTCGGCACGATGCGCACCCAGTCAAGCGCCTGCGTCCTGCTCTTCGCAAACGAAGCAACTACGTACTGCGCAAGCGCTTGCAGGAACTCGGACGGCGTGACGAGCGTGCCCTTGGTGCCGCCGACGGCCACCATGGGCCCGGGTTCCGGTCGCCCGCCCACCGCGATCGTGCGCACGCCCGATTGTTGCACCATCAGTTCGAGGAATATCGCGCAGGTAGATGCGCATATGCCGTCGGACAGGATCACCATGTCCTCGGCGCGGAACGGTGGGGTTGTAATGTCTGCGCGGTCACCGTAGCCTGTCACTGTGATGCCGATAGCCAGGTCTTCGCTGCTGGTAGTCAAGGGGTCGGAGAGGTTGTATCGCAGCAGGTTTGTGAATTGGTCGTTGTGGTGCTTCACGGGCGGGTACATGTCGGACCACGAAGCAAAGTCGTTGCCGTCAGCGCCCAGGTAGGCTGCTTTGCTGAAGGGACTGACGTACAGGTTGGCGTTCAGAACCGTCAGGGAGTCGTAGCTCGAGATGCTCTCGCCGAAAATCTCACTAGCTGCGTGACCGCGCCAGCGCGACTGCGTCTGCGGCTCCTGGTCCGGGAAGAATTGCTTGTACATGTCGTAGCCGGACAAGACCTTTCCGCCGCCGTTCTGGCGCACATCGATAATGATGCGGCTAACGCCGCGCGATTGCGCAGAGGAAATGAACTCTTCAGTAACCTTCTGAAACTCTTGCGCACCGGCTACGTCCTCAGTGTTGAAGGTACCTACGACGAAGACTCCGACCTCGCCGGCGCCCGTGTTCACGAAGTAGCCTGCGAGAGGTACAAGATCGGCCGAGTGAGCTACCGATGGTCTGGGATAGTTCAATGGAGCAGAGCCCTGCTGTATCGTATTGTAGCCTTGCATCTCGTGATCGCGAGGGTTATCAAGGTGAAATGGTATAGCATTTGGATCCCGCTTCTTTGCTTTCATCCCGGAAGAGCTGGTCGTTGAGGGTGTAATGTATACTGAGTAAAAGTCGTCCGGGCTGGAGATGCTTGACCATGTTTCTGGCTGTAGTACCACCGCTGCGTTGAGGTACTCCCTTGTGGTCCCGTTTTCGTATGTGACGCTTGTAGTAGGTCCTGGGTAGAATCTCGGGCTTGTAAATAGCCCGTAGGCCTCAGCGCTGGACATGAAGAATAACGCGTTATATCTAGTGTCGGGATCGTGATAGGCGTTCTTCAATGCTTCTGCCTGAAGAAATTCTTGCACGTCCTGCCCATCAATCTGCGTGATCGGAGATGGTTCGTAATCAGACTGGGAAGCATTGAAGTCTCTGACTGACCAAACCTCGGGAACAGCGCTTCCGTCTCTTGATGCAGATATCAAGGCAATGTTGAGATTCCTTCGCCACCTGAAAGCACCTCCATATGCCATGCCATTGAAGGCCAGGTGTCCATCATGCGCTTTGATGAACAGTTCTGCAATGTCGTTTTCAAAATCATACTCATTTGTATATGTGCCGTCATTGACTTTGGAAGCGATGTCGTCTAGTCCAGCAAGGAGGTCTACAGGCTCATTAGGCCATCCTGTGGGTGGGTCTTTAAGATACGCTAATGTCGATTGAAACTCAACCATCTGCTTGATCGAGTTCACTGTGAAGTTTGCCTCATCTGCACTTATGGGAACGGATTTGAGACATGCATATGCTAGCTACGGCACAATTAGTTTTCTGGTTGAGTGCATCGGATTCTGATAGGAACGGTACTCACCTCAGCATTCACACTGGGAAAGCGTGATTCCGAAGTAGTGATAAGATCTGCGACTTCTGCGCACGCCTGACCTGTCTGTATTGGCCCCGATGCCGTCTCTGTTGCTGTTGGCTGGACATCTCCTATCGACGAGAAACGACGTGTGGTCGTGACAGCAAATGATTGCGACTGTGCTTGGACTGAAGCAGCGAGCGCGATAATTGCGGAGAAGATTGAGGACGACCTCATACTGGACAGTACAAGCTTTTCGATCGTGTACGCGAGCGGGTGCGGATAACCGTCTCTTATTGCAGTGTATTCAGGCCCCCGTCTGAGACAATCTTAAGCGGCTCTACTTCTCTTACCCACAAAACCAGACCGACAGCGCACAACGAATAGGCGCCTGTACTTAAAAACAAAAACAAAAGCGCCAGCCTCCAGCGGTGCAGGGCGCACCGTACTTAACATCTTCCCGCACATCTGCCTGGAAGCCTTACCACAGCCTTCTCGTATACGTCGGCCACGCATACCAAGCTTGGAAGTGTTAGGCTTTTGAGTTACAAGAGCCGCCGCCTTTGACTCCTTGGGACTTGGGGGCGACGATCAGCAAATCATGGCACGGATAGGGACGCCACATGCACGTTGCAAAGTGCACTTGTGGAGGGCCAAGACACCAGCTGGGCCGGCTACGGGATCTCGGGTGCTCCTGGAGCTCGCGGAAGACGGCACTAAGGCTGCCATGTGTGACGGTGTGCATGGCTGTGCGGGTCCTCTTGGAGCAAGCTTTCGTGTGCTTGAAGGATCAGAGGTGACGACATGCATCCTGTGTGCGATCGGGGATTGATGCTCGAGCACATGAGGCAGCTGAGCCGCAAGCGCAAGGTACCGGTGAGGTTGACTCTAGCGCGTCGATCTGATTGGTCTAAAGGAATGTCACGCCTTTTGACAACCCAACCTCAGCCTTTTTACCACATCTCGCAAAAATTCTATTCTTGGAAGATACGCAGGCCCATAAAATGCGTGGATGTGCACGCACCTGCGATGAGATGCGGCTGCATCTGTGTAACAGAGCGACGTGATACTGGTTTTGAAAGGCTCTCGCCTTTTCCCTAGAGCACTCTTTTGGTCAACACTCTGCTACAAAGGTACATACATGCCTCTACCTACTACGACATATGCAGCATTCTTGCGCTCGAGTGGTCCATATATATGTGCTGAGAGCATCTTGGACATAGTGGAATTGATATCTCTCTCGCCTCGCCGCTACATATACGATATGAGTCGAGGCCGTAGAGACCGATTGCGTGAAGAGAAGCCTGAACGAATTCCCGCTCGAGGACCGCTTCGAAAATTTCAAGACGTGCTTCTGGGAGAGGTTCTTCCTTGATCTCTCGTCGCTGTGGTCTACAATCTTACATCTTCCCAATCCTGACTCTGCGAGAACCCCAAATGAAATCTCCCCGTCTTTGCAAAACTCAACGTCGCAACATCCGTCTCAAAATTGACGACTCGACCCCCAACTTCGCCTGAGTCCGCGAGGAAGTGGCAATGTATTCGCGGTCCACAAATCCCCTTCATCCATGTCGGCACCGCATACCCAAAAATGATGCCCTTCAAGTTGCTCTGCTCTCCGCCATCTGTGAACTCAACACTCTTGAACATGCCCACGGCCTTGAACGGTGCAAGCGTATTCACAGCCCTGGCGTGTGCGAGCTTTGGAGATGATAGTAAGTCATCGAGAGATTCCATGTCCAACGAGGGTACCTCCATGCGGAACGTGGGGCGGAAGATGGTGACCATTGCGAAGGGGAGGCGCGCATCCATAGGCGCGGAGGACGCTTTGTTGTCTTTTGATAAGGCGTAGGCTTCCCCATTGTTCAGTATCATCAGGCGTCCATCTTCATACTGCCCGATGCCGTCGGTGCCGTGCGAGGTGAGGTCGCATGTGCGTGGTTGGCCTTGTGAGAAGCCGGCAGCGACTGCTGAGGTGGTGCCGAATTGGAAGATGTCGTTGGGTATTGATGCGACCATGGTGAGATACAAGGGTCGAAAGGTTTCGATACAAAGACCTCGGGTGGCTGGATGTGGGATGTTGATGTATATATTGATCAATCCGGCTGTCGAGGAGACCCGGCTATTGATGTCCGGTGAATCTCCGGTCTGGTGCTCAACGTCAAGATCGATGACTTGCTCAGGCTGAACCAAGAAATTGGAAGAACAGCTTCAGCCTTTCACACGAGCACTTTCACGCTACACGGCGATACTTTCTGTAGTGAACCCGGTTCGTACAGCAGACGAAAGGAGGGGTTCTTTGCAATGATGGCTCAGATTGCGGCAAAATATAGTGGTGAGTTTCCACAATAGGCTCTTGACAATCAATGTCACCAAGTCCTCGACTCTGAGGATGTTCCCAAACCGACTTTCGAAGGTCTAAAACGTTGATGCTCGAGTGTGTAAATGGGAAGGTGCAGCCTTGTGGGGATTCACAGGGAAGGCGGAGCCGGACAGCTCTAGCGTCATTGCCCGGACCACTTTTCAAAAGTTACGCAACTTTGCGATTGACGGTCGCAACACAGTAACACACATCTCGCTCACAAGTCTTCTGTCGCTCGCTACATATAACCATATAGTATCTATAGTCCACAGCAGAAGTGCATACTCGCTCGACATGTCGGGCAACACACCAAAGTCGATGTCGAATCGGCTTATGACAATGAAGGTAAGCTCCCAGACGCGCCTGCTGCGTGAGCATCGTTAACAAAACCCAGTTCATGCAGCGCTCGGCAGCAAAGAACGTCGCATCGTCGCCAACAACACCGAACGGCCCCGCTTCCAAGAAAGTACGACTCTCAAGCGGCGGCTCCGTCGCATCAGACCAACAGATCCTCCAGTCGGCGCTCGCCGAAGAGGAGAAGAAGCAACAAGAGGCGCGCGACAAAGCTGCGCAACACACAGGCGAGACAAAGTGGGTGCTCAGCTACACGGATCCATTGGAAGGCAGGCGATCCGATGCTCTCACTGTTAGACAGGCAGGGTTTGCGGAGCTTGACGCAGAGGATAGCGAAGACGAGGATGAGGAGCCAGCGCAGCCAATAAGAAGACAGTACGGTGGTGGTGTCAAGAAAGCCAGTGTATGTTTGACAGGTCAGACCCCGAGCTCAAGTGCTTGCTAACGGTGCACAGAAACCTGTGTTCGAGAAAACCGAAGGTTCTGAAGGCGAGACCGACTCCTCCTCCGAAGACGACTACGACTCAGACGATCCCACCGCCGAGCTCATACGCGAGACGAAACGAGAGATGTCATCGAAGAAACGTGAATCGCGAAAGAGCCTGGGAGACGCGTCGCCAGGCCCCAGACCCATCAACGAAGACGCCAACCTCGATCGTCTAACGTCGCTAAGCGGAGGCCGCAAGCCTGCAGGGCGTGATATGAGCAGTATGGAGTGCTTCAAGTGTGGCCAGAAGGGTCATGCCAAGGCAGATTGCCCCAATCCTGGACGCGGCTCTGCTGGACGGGGCAGAGGTCGGGGCGGCCGAAGGTGAAGAACATGGCATGCAGTAGGTAAACCTCTATGATGAGAGTCGCTTGAAATTTCTGGTCAAGTATTGCTGCCACAACTTGGTAGATCACCGGGTACGAAGCCATCGCTTGCTGGTCATCTTGCGCCTAGGCAGTCCAGATGCGCCAAGCAACTGGCTGCAACACCCATTGAGAGCCGAGAGCACAAAGACGTTGTTCGCAACAATACCATGCAGGCTTGTGTGGACATGAGGAGGCGGGCTGATGCTCACTCTTCCCCGCACTCCATGTCTGACAGCTGGAGTCTGGCCGTTCAGCCGCACGCCATCTCGACCCTGTTCTATCATAGTACACTCCAACGGCGCACTCCACGTGCATAACAAGTTCCCTGAACCTGAACAGCGAACAGCGAAGGGCAAATGAGACTGTCGCGAGAAGTCACTATAAATCTGATACCGCTCCACGCCTGCTTTGGTGGAGCTGAGAAGGTCGCGATGTTCGTAGAACAGGAAATGACTTCGAGCTGAGTCTTATGCCGTATATAAGGAGGAGCTGTCTCTGCTCCAATTTCACAGCAATCAAGCTTCAACAGAACTACGCAGCTGATATCCTCTTCCTGAAGCTTGTTCACAATGTCTTTCCCAACTAAACCTGCCTTTGTCCACTATGGCACCTGGGGCGACGAAACCCGCGCTCATCCAGCTATGAAGTGGATGTCCGTCTCCCGGCCGCCCCCATCATCTCCCCACTAACGCGCTCAGGGAGCAATACACGAACCAAATCGACGCCAAGGCCGTCGACGAAGTCAAGAACAACCTCATGTCGCAAGACCACGTGCTCGTTCGCACCACGGGCCAGAAAGACTCGGGCGCACAAGCCTCGGTCGACGCCCTGTACAAGGAGATCTACGCCCCGTTCGCGAAATGGGCACACATTCCCCAACACCTGATCTGCTACGAGGTCGAAGACGGGTGGGAGATGATGGGGCTGGCGACGTTGTATTGGACGCTTGCCGTGCCGGGCAAGGCAGAGAGTGGGAGCAAGGTCAAGGATGCGCAGGGCAATGAGTGGGATGGTGCGAATCCGGCGGCGTTCAATTTTAGGTATAGAAAGGAGGGAGGGGAGATTCGGATGTGCAAGACAGAGATTGCGGCGGATCCAACGGCGGCGGTCGTGGGGATGTTGAAGAGGGGGATGATGAAGCCGGAGGATTTGATGAAGTAGAGTGTGGTGTTAGGCAATTCCTGGCCCTGCTCTCGAGCTGCTCGTCTACAGCTTGTAGTCGTGTTCTGGGTGCTGTAGTTGCAGGGCGCTTCATCCCACTTTCTTCCCGTCTTCAATTAATATGTACTCGTCGCCAACCATCATCTTCATCTGGCTGTCGTCCATGAAGTTCTCGTGGTCGCTATTCAGTGCTGCTCCGTCCTTGTCGTACAGAAACTTGGCCAAGGCAAGGTAGTCTGGAAAGACGAATGTGCATATCGCATCATAGTCCATCAGCTTTGCTTTGCCATGCATGATGTCTTGGACCATTTTCCTATCGCGGTCTAAGTGGTATGATAGGCTGTAGCTAATGATTCCATGCCGCTGCAGGATGGGCACCGCGCGTTGAGCGTGGTTGTTGTTGTAATACTCGACGAAATCTGCGTCAGACATGCCTTCTTTCTTCTTAATGTAGATGGTTGCTTTGACGACTTTGCGGAAGCCGGTCGTGTTCGGGTATCCTGCCTCGAAGGCTCTGGGTACCATGATGGTCGGCTAAACAAGCGGCGAGATGGTGAAGAAGATGCACGGGTTCAAACACTGGTTCCAGGGGCTTCGGTCAGGTGGCATGAGGCTCAAACGTGAGTTCAATGGTAGTCAGCCTCCGCGTGTCATGTCTCGCTCCACACAATCGAGTCCGTCTAGCCTTGCTGCGTATCGATGATGATATGTAAGACTAGGGCGTCCTTGCGCTCACCGATGCGCCGGAACCGAGGCCGGGTTGCGTATCGATAGTCATCCATGCAGCATCGTGCATCTTGCACATTCTCTTGCATTCCGCTGTAGATTACGGTATTACCCAACCTTTCACCGCCCTTCGCTGCCTCGTGCGAACTGTCCTCTCTCGGGCGCTACTGATTGGCGTACACAAGCTGTTGTGGCTGGTTTGACAGCACGTTACAAACGCGCGCTCTGGAAACATTTTGGCCCCACTGCTCTCGTGTGGATGAAGACTGCCCAGTATCTGGGGAACCTGTGCCTCGTGCCACACGCTCGATCGCTCCTTCTTGCACGCTCGCCCGCTGTTTGTGAGATTGCGCGATTCACGCCCTTGACGTGTCCCGCCACTAGTTACGCTCTGCTTCGCCATCACCATCACCACCAGCACCCCTCGACTCGTCCTCACACTACCTCGCACTTGCCGCACACTGCCCGCCGACACTACACAAACAGGCATTCACAACATACAGCACACACAGACACAATGGGGGAGCCACTGGCACGGGAAGCGGTGCGGGAGCGCATCGAGAACCTAGAGCGGCCGCAGCTGGACGACCGCTCGTACCGCATCATCACGCTGCCGAACAAGCTGGAGGTGCTGCTGATCCATGAGGCGGGGAGCGACAAGGCAGCCGCCGCGCTGGACGTCAACGTGGGCAGCTTCAGCGACGCGAAGGACATGCCAGGCATTGCGCACGCAGTCGAGCACCTGCTGTTCATGGGCACCGAGAAGTACCCGAAAGAGAACGCATACAACACATACCTGACCTCGCACGGCGGCTACTCGAACGCCTTCACCGCCGCCACCTCAACCAACTACTATTTCGAGCTCTCCTACCAGCCCGCCACCGACGACACAGACCTCGAGTCCAAGGACGATTCGCCGCTATGGGGTGGACTCGACCGCTTTGGCCAGTTCTTCATCGCCCCGCTGTTCCTTGAAGACACGGTGGACCGCGAAATCAAGGCCGTCGATTCGGAGAACAAGAAGAATCTGCAGAACGACACATGGCGGTTGCACCAGCTGAACAAGGCTCTTGCGAACCCAGAACACCCGTACTGCCACTTCTCGACAGGAAGCTGGGTGACGTTGCACGACGACCCGATTGCGCGCGGTGTCAAAATCCGCGACAAGTTCATGGAATTCCACTCCAAGCACTACTCGGCGAATCAGATGAAGCTGGTGGTACTGGGCCGCGAGAGTTTGGACACACTAGAGCAGTGGGTGGAGGACATCTTTGCGCAGGTGCCGAACAAGGATCTGCCAAAGAGGCGGTGGGACATGCCAGTGTACACAGAGAAAGAGCTGCTTACACAGGTCTTCGCAAAGCCCGTCTTGGAGTCGAGATCGCTCGAACTTCAGTTCCTGTACCGCGACGAAGAGGAGTTGTACGAGGCACACCCTTCGAGATATCTCAGCCACCTGCTGGGTCACGAGGGGCCTGGCAGCATCCTCGCGTACATCAAGGAGAAGGGCTGGGCGAATGGGCTGGGTGCAGGAGGTTCAACATTATGCCCGGGGTCAGGCTTGTTCAGCGTCAATGTCAAGCTGACCGAGGAGGGACTTAAGAACTACAAGGAGATTGCCAAAATCATCTTCCAGTACATTGCCATGATCCGCGAGCAGGCACCTCAGGAATGGGTAGTGGACGAGCAGAAGCGCATCAGCGAAGTCGAATTCCGCTTCAAGCAGAAGAGCCCACCAAGCCGGACGGCGAGCGGGTTGGCTGGTGTTATGCAGAAGCCATACGACCGCACAAAGCTCCTGAGCGGGCCAGCAGTCATCAGCAAGTTCGATTCTAAGCTTATCAGCGAAGCCATGGCATATTTGCGACCAGACAACTTCAGGATGACCATTGTCAGCCAAAACTTCCCAGGCGACTGGGACCGAAAAGAGAAGTGGTATGGAACCGAGCACAAAGTCGAGAAGATCCCTGAGGATTTCCTTAAGGAGGTCACAGAGGCATTTGAGAGCAAGAGCAGACCAAAGGAGCTGCACTTCCCTCACCGCAACGAGTTCATTCCAAGCCGGTTGGATGTCGAAAAGAAGGAAATTGAGGCACCCGCCAAGGAGCCAAAGCTGATCAGACATGACGACAACGTAAAGATCTGGTGGAAGAAGGACGATCAGTTCTGGGTGCCGAAAGCAAATGTTCACATCTACTTCAAGACGCCGATTACATACGTCAGCGCGAGAGTGGTGCTCATCTGCACGCTCTTCCGCGAGCTTGTCAACGACGCCCTGGTGGAGTACTCATACGATGCCGACATCTCAGGTCTAGTATATGACTTCAGCAACCACATCAGCGGTCTTTCGATCACCGTCAGTGGCTACAATGATAAGCTGCATGTGCTGCTCGAAAAAGTGCTCTTGCAAGTACGCGATCTTGAGGTGCGCGAAGACCGCTTCGCTGTTATCCACGACCGAATGTCGCGCTCGCTGCGCAACTGGGATATCGGGCAGCCGTACGGTCAAGTCGGTACTTATTCACGCACGTTCAAGAGCGATAGGAGCTTTATGAACGAGGACCTAACCAAAGAGCTTGACAATGTCACAGCCAAGGATGTGCAGGAATTCTACCCCCAGATTCTTGCGCAGTGTCAAGTTGAGGTCCTGGCTCATGGCAATTTGCATAAGGAGGAGGCATTGAAGATCACTGACAAAGTGATCGAGATTGTCAAGCCTAAGCATCTCCCAGACAGTCAGCTGCCCATTCGACGAAACCTGGTTCTACCCCCTGGCAGCAACTTCATCTACGAGAAGCAGCTGAGGGATCCAGCGAACGTCAACCACTGCATCGAGTACAGCTTGTACGCCGGCAACCGCTACGACAACGATATCCGCGCTAAGCTGCTCCTTGTTGGCCAAATGACCGACGAGCCATGCTTCAACCAGCTGCGAACTATTGAGCAGCTCGGTTACGTCGTCTTCTCAAGCGCCGCCTTCCACGACACATGGGCCGGTTATCGCATCCTGATTCAGAGTGAGAAGGACTGCAGGTATCTCGAGGGCCGCATCGAGAACTTCCTGAACTCTTTCGAGAAGACACTGCAAGAGATGAGCGACGAGGACTTTGAGGGTCACAAGCGAGCGATCATCAACAAACGTTTGGCGAAGCTAAAGAATCTGAATCAGGAGGACAACAGGTTCTGGAATCATATCTACAGTGACTCGTATGATTTCCTGCAGGGTATGTCTAGCAATCGCACGGACTTGAACTTTACTGACTCAAATAGCCGACACCGACGCTGAGTTCATTGGTAAGCTCACCAAGAAGGACCTCACAGACTTCTATGACCACTACATTTCCACCGCCTCGCCGCACCGTGCCAAGCTCTCCGTCCACCTGCAAGCGCAGTCCAAGCCCAAGGAGCCCACACTCGACGAGAAGAAGCAGGCCGCCATCGCCGCACTCACCGCCATCTTCAATGAGCACAAGATCGAGGCTAACGCGGAGGATGTGAAGAGCCGCATCGAGGATGTGACTTCTGCCGACGGCATTCCCAGTGCCATCGGGACCTACCTCGATCACTCGTTGTCGCTCAACAAGGAGACAGCAGACAAGATCCTCGACTCAACGAAGGCAGCGCTGGGCGTCGCAGACGCCGGCCTCCCTGCCGAGCCGGAGGTCAAGGCTGATGCAGCAAGCTCTTCCGGCGCCGGCCAGCCGGTCCTCATCAAGGATGTGTACGCGTGGAAGGCTGGTATGCAAGTCAGTGCTGGTGTTAAGCCGGTCAGGCCGTTGGAGGAATTCGTCGAGATTGCAGAGAGGCTCTAGGAAGGCCTCAAAGCATTGGATCCATTGGTGTTTCAGTCGCAAGGCGCGAATGGCAAGGGAGGTCGATTCGACGTGCTTCCAGATCGGAAAGCGACGGTTAGATAGACGGCGGAGGTCGCCCTTTACTCCTCAATCCTAATCTGTACGCACATTTGTCTTGATCAATAATCTGTTCCATCCTCCTGCTAACTCACTTGTGTCTCAATACAGCATCACTCACCACACTCAACCCATCCGCCGCACTCAAATGCACACCCAGCCTCCATCAGTTCGTGATATTGGATCTTGCTGCTCGATGAACCTCTCCTGTAGCTTGCTCGATTGTACTTAGAGTGGACGTGGTTAAGCAATGTCACTTGTTTCACGCGTTAGCAAAACTAGGAGACCCCATTCTGATGTGCTCCTGAGAACGCGAAGTAATCTTTCTTGCACAATACATAGGAGGCCCAAGGTGTCTTTGTGATGTCCAAGGTGTGAAGGATGAACAAGGGTGTGGAGAAGCGCGTTGATCGACGCGTCGAAGCCGAGGCGCACGAGCTTCGAACGTCACACGTCAACTACGCAGAACAGCTCTGCATCCACAATTGTTGCATCGCAAGCGGTCTGCATAACGACACGTAGCTGTCCATCGACTGTGCCATCATGATACAACGCACAATCCTGCGAGCGACGCAGCAACGTCTGCCCACGACTCATCGAACCCTCGTACGCCGACAATTCGCAACCCAACCCACACCACCACCAACCTCCGCATCCCGCATCGACCGCTTCAACCGGCGCCTTCCCAAGTTCCTGCACAAGTACACATCCGCGCTCGCTAGCGCACCTCTCTCCCACATAACTTCCTTCCTCATCCTCCATGAACTCACCGCCGTGATCCCGCTCTTCGGCCTCGCAGCCACATTCCACTACACACACTGGCTGCCCTCATGGTTCGCAGAAGGCGCCTGGGTACTCGCTGGTGTTGAGCAGTTCGGGAAGTACTTCAAGCGCAAAGGATGGATCCGGAGCGAGGATGTCGCCGAGGCGGAAGCTGAAGTTGAGCTGCGAAAGAGAGATCATGTGTGGAATCTAGGCGAAGGCGGGGCGAGAGTGCTGGTGGAGTTTGCGACGGCGTACACGATTACAAAGTTCTTGCTGCCGGTCAGGATCATGTTCAGTGTTTGGGGTACTCCGGGGTTTGCGAGGTGGGCGGTGTTGCCGGTGATTAGGAGGTTTAAGACAGTGTTTGGGAGAGGAAAGAAGCCGGATGTTAAGCAGGCGGCGGGGACTGGGGCGGTCGAAGCTGGTGCTGTGCCAATGAAGGCTGCTGAGAAGGCCACCAGGGGTTGAGGTACGATGGTATAACAAACCCAGCGTCATCGAGTGATGGAAGCGCTCCAGATCTCGATGGAGAATATTGAACCAATTACCTTCAATTGTCGTAGTACAAAAGGAAACGAGATGATAGGAGCTCAGAGAGACAGCTAAGTGCCCACGTGCGCGTACAGCCGGGAGAAGTGGAGTGAGGCAACAGTGGTGAAGGCGCCCTTTCGCGCAACACGTAAAGTGCGTTTGGCCTGGATTCCATACCACCAATTCGCATTTGTAAAGTCCCTCACTCAAAATTGATCCAGCATGTGCTTCGACGACAGAACCAGATACACCACACGCACCCGCGTCGAGAACGGCGTACGCTTCAAAGAGGAGGTGATCGTGCCTCGCCATCGGAGTGGCTGGCGCCGCAGGTATGGGGCGCGTTACTATCCTTCTAGATACTATGCTCGCCCTCCTCGTGGTCAATACATCGGCAGCGGCATACCTTACCCTGCGCGCTATCCTGCAAATGCTGGATACCCACGAGCTGTGGCTACCACCGCGATGGTTCCTCGAGGCTACGTACATAGTGCTGGAGGGTACATGTCTGGCGGTCGTGCTTTGATGCCGAGCTCTCACAATATGGTAAGTGTCACCAAGCTTTCTTCGCTCTGATTTGTTTGGTCGCCCTCGCGCTTGCTCGTCCTACGCCGTTTGTCCACGTGCGGTGGCTGAGATTGGACTTTGACCGCTGTTGGACGGTCTGACTCCGTCTGCACGACACTGATATCTTTTCTGCCTACGACTTGGTCTCACCTGCCTTCACCTCGCCTCAATTCGCGCCTTCCCTCTCACGAGCTATATTCTCCACCCCAAACACTTCCCTCGTCATCCAAACAACTACCACATCGACTCGACGAGCATCCGAGACCATCAAGATGGTCACCGAGGGCTACCCAAAGCCTCGCCACAATTACATCTACACGCCTCGATACGGCCAGCGCGGCGTCCTCATCTACGCAGGCCAGCAGGCAAACGGCGCCTACCCCTCCGGCGTCGCAGGCGGCATCATGTCTGGCTATGGCCACGGCTACGGCTATGGCGTTGGAGGTGTGGGCTATGTCGGCGGCGCATACCCGGTATACAATACTTCAACTTACTCCTACCCCTACTCAGGCGCCAGCTACTACGGCTCGAGTTACTACCCAAGCTATTCCACCTATGGTGGGCTTGGAGGCTACCACAACTACGGACTCTATGGCTCCATGTACCCACTTGCTAACTTCTATTCTCCATATCAGAGGTCTTACTACAACACGATGCCGACGTACGGTCAGACCGCTTACATCTACCCGCCCGGTCCGACTACTACGACGACCACCTATCACGTCACCAACAGCCATGCAGGAATCACTACTGCACCACCGGTTCCAGTGAGGACCGCATGCGCACACACTACCACACGCGAGGACATCCAGATGGAGAACCGACGTGTCGCAACAGAACGCGGAGCGTACAGCGCCAGAAAGATCAAGCCCGCCGACGCTCGTGACGACGACCCATTCTGGTGCCGGGAACGCAACGGCGAGTGGCATCTCAGAACCTTCTACCAGATCGAGAATGAGTGCTACCCGGGTCAGTGGCTCATGGATGCAGAGAAAGGTTTCCTCGTCTTCCATCGCGGTTGATATGATCCTTCTCTTCTTGGATGAAACCTTTCCACTGTTGGATCTTCAGACACAATCTACTACAATCTTCGGTACCCTGACATCCTCCAAACTCCCGCATAGGCCACCAGATTGCAAATTGGCCTCTTTCCATTACCATCTCGACATTCTCTGTTTCACAACTCTCTGCCTGGGAATCCGTAGGTGTCCAGAGCTGGCGCTCTTACCGCGGAGCCTCTCGGACGATTCACGACTGGCGTTTGGAAAATCTTGAGTGTACAGCTGACTGCTTGAGATACTCAACATATTTGATACACGTGTATACATCCTCTTGTGACGCCACTGATGCTCGTTCCACTCGCCTTGGTATTGCTGCGAGATGCAAACTAGGTCGTCATCTTGCCTTCGCTTCCTACAATGTAAACTTCCTTGTTTCAGTTCTTCTCACCCTGGATCGTCGCGACAATCTTCCTCGAGTGCTTCATATCCCTAAACTCCAGATACCAGATGCCCTGCCATGTACCTGTGTTCAATCGTCCATTTGTGATAGGAATCGTGACACTCGCACCGACAAGCGCAGACTTGACATGCGCAGGCATGTCATCACTGCCCTCTGCATCATGCAAGTACAGACCCTGGCCCTTCTTGTCCTCGGGCACAATCCTGTCCAACGCTGTGCTCATGTCGGCGCGCACGTCTTCGTCGTAGTTCTCGTTCAGGCTGAGCGCGCACGATGTGTGCTGGATGAAGAGGTTCAGCAGCCCGGTCTTGTAGCCCTTGATCTCCGGCAGCTCTTTCAGGATGGTGTCGGTTACAAGGTAGGAACCCCGGCTGCGCGAGGGCAGGGTGAACTGTTTCTGGAACCTGGTCCGATAGATTAGCTTACGTTGAGCGATGTGTGGATAGTGAAGTACCAAGACATTGTCGGCGGCGCGGTGCAGATGTTGGGGCTCGAACACAGTACGGTGCTGCGCGGCGCGGCGGCGGGGAAGTAGTGTGCTGCGAGCGAGTTGTAGGGTGCCCAGAGGATGGAGACGAATGTTCCGGGGAAGAGGGAGAGCAGGAAGAAGGTTGCGATTAGGAAGGTGGTCAATGGGGAGATTGACGTGTGGTTTTGCGGCATTGGAGAGTTGCGGCCTGTAAATGTTCGCGGGAAGAGGCTGATGTCATGGCAGCGCGTGGTGGGGCAGGCACGGCGGCAGAGAGATCGCGTGCGTGCGCCTTCAATTAATCGATGAAGTTGTCCATTTCAGTTATCTCGACTTTGTTGAGAATTCCCCAAATAATGAGGGAAACCATATACAGCTCCATTCAAAAGGTATATGCTCAAGCCCGGAGGTGATAAAGCCCGGAGGTGATAAAGCTCGGAGGTGACAAAGCCCGGAGGTGACAGCTTATCTGATGAGTTCAGAGCCGCACAACAAGTACAACCCATTTCCATTGCTGAAACATGAGATATGAAATCAGCCTGGTTCCGGTATCTGTGAAGCTGCTGGATGACGTGAAATTGTGGATGGAAGACTGTAAAGACACACACCAGACTTGTAACGCCGTCAGAGGCGACGAAACCTCCAGGCCTACGAGCTTACTGAGTCGGATGACGGTATACGCTTATGCTCGCCCCGGGAACCGGTTTGCTTTGCTACTCTGAGCTATTACTGGGTTACTAGCAAACAGTCTGCCACGCCAAGAGCGAGTATCAAAGCTCTTCTGATAGCCTGGACCTGTCAGAACTGTCTCAAACACTCAAAGATGCATTCCTCGTCTGCCGCGGGCTTGGGTTGAGCTACATCTGGATCGACTCACTGTGTATCATCTGGGATGACAAAGTCTATTGGGCTGCTAAGTCTGCTGAGATGGCAAGTCTGTACTCACACGCGCATATAGTGCTCACAGCTACACTGGCGGCTGGCGCCGACCACGGATTCCTTCGCCCACACGATCCTCCGATAAAGTTATCCACAACGAAGAACGGAAGACATTCACTCAATCTGAAAGCCCGACAGATAAGAAACCACTATGCCCACGGTCTATAGAGACCCAGGATCCACGATCCACCCCTATTTGGAAGAAGCTGAGCAATGTAAGAGTGACTTCTGGCCATTCGGATCTTGCATTTTTGCTCTGATGAGGTTGTCCTTCACTGCAAGACTAGTGTCAGATGCGAGTGTCGGAAAGATGATCTCCGTTGTGATACGGTCAACGACGTCTTTTTGACTGCCTGTGGTTTACACGAGTGTGGACTGTTCAAGAGGCCATTCTGGCGCGAAAGCTGACCTTCATGTCTGGGTACTATTGCGTTTGGTGGCCCTCGGATCTAAGAATTGTAAGATCGATCGTGTTCCGAGTCAAGAGCACTGTCCTTTCACCAGCTTCCAGCACAGAAGCTAGCATCAGTTTCTTCAGCTGCACTCATTTTCTGAACATACTCGAGACACAGTCGAGACACACCACGATGAAGGAAAACACTGTACTTCGACGCAATCATCTCGATGTACTTTACAACTCCAAAGACAGACAGTGTTCGGATCCAAGAAATGGGTACTCCGGCATGTTTGGAATCGTCCAGCATGAACGAGGTGGCGGACTCAGTCCGAGCTTAGATTATGACATTTCTTTGCAGGAACTGCTTGAAAGATACATCACAGAGATTCAGCACTTGATCGAGGACGATCCTGCAATGACTACTATCAACGAATCAACTTTGCGCCAACGATGCGAGGTACAGCCAACAAACTCTTCGAAGCTAGCAGGATGTTACGGACTAAGTCGAGTCGCTTACAGCCCGACCTATCCACGCATGGGTTGCGAGTCTATGGAGCCAGCTTGGTAACGTGGAAAGGTCTCATTCCTGACTCTCAATACATATATACAACCACTTATCGTCTAAGCCATCATCTTCTCCTCTTCTCATCGTTGCGCCAAAGGCTCATTTGTGACCTTCTGTGCCTCGTTGACCTCGGCGGCATTGCCCTTGGGACCGAGGGGGTATGAGAGCTGGTCTGCAGGCAAAGACTCAAGGTGTGCGCGGTGGTGCTCATGAGCCTGGAAGTTGTTAGCTTGATACTGTTCTCGAACTTGAAAAGATGCCCAGCAGTGGTCTTCTGAGGTCTGTTTCTGGCTTGACATACGAAAGGAAGACCGCAGTATGTGCACCAGCAGATCTGGGGCTTGTCGGTGTTGATGAAGATCCTGGGGTGGCCGAGGGGGCCGCCTCCACCATCGCAAGAAACAATGCGCTCATGCGTCCAGCGAACGGGCTGCTGGTGGATAAGGTCGATAGCGGCGTATGGGCGAGGCTGCGCAAGGTTCGTTAGCAATTATCCTGTTCCTCCCTTGTATTGCGTTCATGCTTGCTTCACCCCACCAATACCCTCAATTGCACTTCCACCACCCCAATTGACCTATATGACGTACCTGGTCCTCGATGATGCTCTGCTCGAACCTCGGTCCGCTCATAGCAATTTCCCTGGGCTGCTGGCTCCTGCTCCAAATACCCTCACGGTTGGGGGCTTGTTGCTTCCTCAGCTTCTCGGCCTTCTCAACGCTCTCCTGAAGAACCTTGTCGAAAGAGCCCTCCGACGAGGTGGCGGTGGCATTGGTCTCGGAAACGGTCTGCACTTCCTTGCGTGCGACGGGGTCGTTGGCGGGCACTTCGGCCTTCTTCTGCGACGAGTAGGTAGCCCGGAAAGATGGCTTGCCCAGGCGCAGGGCGCTGCGTGCGCGGAGGGTTCGGGAGAGCATTGTGTGGTGTGGACGGGCGGACGACCGGCTACAGGTGCTGGGGTAGGCGTGGTGAGCTATGGTGAGGTTGTTGGCGTCGCGAGCACCAACGCCAAGAGCGTTATGTAAGCGTGCACTTCATTGGTCCCTATCGTACGCTTCTCCAACCTCTGTTCTTGTCTCTACTCGTTCCGATCTTATGTCGACACAAGTCTAGCAGCTTGAACATAGCAAATCAACCAGCATCATGAGCCAACGTCACGCGTTGCTGTTGTCCGCGCACAACGAGCAATCGCTCCGAAATTAGAACATCTTGTGCGGACACAAGTCGACTCTTCGTGTGTATTGATCCTATACAGTGATGCCCATCTTGTAAGATACAAAATCTGCAAGAATTTCGACTTCAGCCCAGAATAGTTACACGATCGAATACTCGACCATAGAAAAGTCTCTCACAGCAACCCCTAAAATATTGTTTTCAACATGGCATCAGTAAACAACATCTCTTCAACTCCGTCGCCTGACACCCAGGCTTGTCTCCTTGGAATTGCGAACGACATAGCTCTTGCGTATGCGCAGGGATACCAGTGGTCCACTTGGCACCCTTGGAATATTGTCAACGATCCTGACTTCGATCGCCAGTATGGCATACGCGGTATGGAACGCGACTTTTGGTCGTTGACTGAGCCCTTTGGAAGCTGCCTCGGCGCATCCACAAGCATTTTAAGTCGACTCCAAGGCAAGATTGCTGGTGATACGGACTCAATGATTCGTCGCTATGCCAACTACGTGCAACTGATGACATCTGCTAAGCATGCCACATCAGACAACAACCACCACGCCGTGGTGGCCATGTGCTTCAATGACTTCGCTATCGTCATCGACCACGCTCTTCACCCGGTCGCATTCAAGGTTGTTCTTGGCAGCACTTTCAACATGGCTCCATACATCCCCTTGTTTGGAAAGCCAGGCCGGGAGCGCTTCAAGTACTTCATGGAGGATGGTAAGTTCAAGCTGACAATGAATAACGAGAAAGGCTCCTATCCTACACTCTTCTTCTCCGGAATGGATGCCGACAAAGCAGTCAACCAGCTCACCATTCCAGCCGCTGAAGAGAAGCAGTCAATCAAGGGCCGAGAGCACACTCTCATGCCACCTCGTAAGTACCTCTCGATTCGCTCGCTGCTGGACAGAAAGCCACAGGCTATTCATGCAGTACACGTTGACGACAAGTGGCTTGCTACCACAGTGCGCATCCAGGTCAACTTTGAAAAAACCGAGATCTCCATGCAGGTTCCCAATCTCGACTGGCTACTGCAGCTTCAGGGCGAGGCGTGGCACCAGAAGCTCTATACCGCCGAAGGCATTGGTATAAATTTCCGAGCGGCCGTACGAGAACGCCCGACAAAGGAGACTGTGCTGTTGACGCTGCCACTCAATGCACAGATACAAGAGTACCCGAATCCGGATGAGTTGCGTGGTATTACGTTGTTGCAGTCTCTTGCGTACGAGTTCGGACTGGAGAACGATGTGCTGAATCAGATGATGCATTCGGTGTATCGAGTCTGGGCGCCATATCGCTCAAAGCGTGCAGACTCCATCGTCGAAGTCGAGCGTGCAGATGCTCCCGTTGAAGATGAGCCTAATAGTTCAGTCAATTCTTAATCGCGCTGGTCTTGATCAATCGATGGTACCGATATTTATTGAAAACGCAATTCAACCAACTTATCATCACGTTTTGAAACCGTGTGTATATGTATGTGTGTGCGTGAATCTTTTTTTAGCTCATGGGTCGTTTCTATAGCGCAAATGTGGTTGATGGGTTGGAGGCTGTCTGGAGATCTGAGATGTGCAAGTCAGCGTTGCAGCTCGAAGCTCTCCACACCTCGGCAACCCCAGCTCTCCCCGCGGGAGTGGCAGCGGGTAGCCGATCTACAACCAACAATATCGACGTCGAACATGAGCTATACGAACAGCGCAGGTCCCTTCAGCTGGACCCAGCAATTAAATTGCACCTTCACAACTTGACACCACAACATCTACACGCACAATGTCGAACGCGACCCACCAGCCACCACCGCTCACAGGCCTGCGGGTGCTAGAGTTCGCAGGCCTGGCGCCAGGTATGCGCGACAATCGCAGGCACAATGCAGTGCTGTATTGACAACACGCAGGACCATTCGCAGGTATGCTCCTCGCGGACTACGGCGCGACTGTGCTCCGCCTCGACCGCGCGCCTGCGCACGATTCCGGCGCACCGAGCGACCAACTCACGCGCCGCAAGACCAGCATATGCGTGAACATGAAGACAACCTCGGGTCTCGCGCTGGTCAAGAAACTGATTCCCAACGTCGACATCCTCATCGACCCTTTTCGACCTGGTGTGCTTGAGAAGGCTGGCCTGGGCCCAGAAGAAGTGCTGTTGAAGCTCAACCCACGCCTGATTGTTGCGCGTATGACAGGCTTCAGGAGAGATGGAAAATACAGCGCAATGGCGGGCCATGATATCAACTACATTGCTGTGTCGGGTGTGTTGTCGCTATTCGGCAGGAAGGGCGAGAAGCCATATCCACCTGGCAACCTCATGGGTGACTTTGCTGGCGGAGGCGCGATATGCTTTATTGGTATCCTGCTTGCCCTGCTGAACCGAGAGAGAAACGGTATTGGGCAGGTCGTCGAGGCGAACATGGTGGATGGAAGCGCGATACTGGCAACGATGCCGAGGTTGGGAATGAAGAGCCGGATTTGGGACGCAGAGAGAGGGACGAACATGCTAGACGGTGGCGCCCCATTCTACGATACGTATGAGACGAAGGATGGGAAGTACACCGCTGTGTAAGTTCGTCCGATGTATGCTAGGACTGAATCTAACAAAGTATCAGTGGTGCGATTGAGCCCCAATTCTGGGCTGCGCTGCTAAAAGGCCTCGAGCTAAAGCCAAGCGACCTACCTGGGAACCGCGACAACAAAGATGATTGGCCAAAGCTGAAGGACTTCTTCACGACTGTGTTCAAGCGAAAGACGCGTGACGAGTGGGCGGCAATCTTCGATGGCACAGATGCTTGCTGTACACCGGTGTTGACACAGCCAGAGTTGGAAGCGCAAGGCTTCGATCAACGGCCGGCTGTGACATTGAAATCGTCTCCCGGCTTGGCTATCCACGAGGGCGATGATTCTAGACCTGCTGCGGTTGGACAAGGTATCGGTGTAGAAGGAAGCGGATGGACACAACGGGGGCTGCTAGCTGGAGACGGCGGAGAGGAGACGCTTGCGCAGTGGACGGGCTGGACGAAGGGTCGGCAGTTCGTAGACGAGAAGGGCCTCCTTGGGTGGCAGGATATTGCTAAGCTGTGAATGGATCTGACTTTCGATCAGTGCCGTGTCAATCCCCAGTACTTTTGATGGCTGATTGTATGGTGCCAGCAGGCTGAATGTACAATGCTTCTGTTGTTCCTACACACATAGTTATACACCCAAGAAATGCGCTTAAGCCCTCTGTTGCCTCTTCTTCGGCTTCGCTGATTTCTTTCCAGCATTCCTCAGCTTCTTCTTCTCGATGTTGGCCTGTATCCTAGCCTGGGACTTGCGCCACGCTGCCCATCGATCGCCAGGTACGAACTTCTTGACCTGTACATTTGCCTTCTCTGCCGCCCGACCAATCTCCCAGTTGGCCTCGCGGAAAGCGTAGCCTTTCTTAGCCTTGGCAATTGTCTTCACTGGCCGCGGTGTGTCCATGATGCTGCTGTCGCTGCCAGGGCCCTCTCCCACCTGCATATCGTTGACAACAACCTGCGCCTTTGCTTCTGTCTGTGTGACGGGTACAGCGACAAAGCCTAATCTTCTGGCTCGCGGCATGTCTCGTGGATATGGGAGTTGGTGGTCCTTCTCAAGAGCTACACCAATGTACTGACGCTTGGGGTGTTTGAGGGGGTCCTTGTAGTATCGGACGTATCCAGACTCTGTAGCGAAAATGCAGTGGTCGCGGCCGAATTTACAGTTCTCTCCGGGAAACCAATGTGTGCCACGCTGGCGGAAGATAATGTTGCCTGGAATCACGTACTCTCCTGCATGTCGCCGTCAGCATTACACCCCATCTATCATGTGTAAGTGAAGCTCTTCGTACCTCCGCTCTTCTTCGCTCCCAGTCGCTTTCCGGGCCCATCCTTGGCGCCGTTGGCCCGTCCTTGGGCCTGATGTGCTGAGTGTCTTACGAAAGACAGAGTCGGTAGGTGTGCGGAGGCGCCATTGGCAGAGCGGACGGCATCGATGACGCGGGAAGCGGGTAGTATGAAGGTCGACGGTGTCTGTATCGATGCGCGTACAGGCGCGAGTATCCGTGGGAGCAGCATGGCTGCACTGATGTTGACGTCGCTGCTGGTCGTGCTTGCTGTCCGAGAGTTTTCGAGATCGCGCAATCCGATTTGGGACTAGTGTCTTCCCCGGTTCATTCGCCGCACCTGCGGCCCTGCACATCACAACCAGGAAGCCACAACAAAGACCTTCGACAACGGTACCACATGACGTGCTTGTGACGAGCTACGTATCGATATCATTGTTGAATTACTTCAGCAACGGAGGATATCTGGGCTAATCGAATCACCCACATACAGACTACGTCCAAATCCGCTCGCACGTCTCTGAGCAGCTTCGGGAGGCATTTCCTGACTGAATCATTGCATATCACATAGCAGCCTCGAACATGGCAAAGTCTTGTTATGTCTCAAGTTGGCCTGTTGAACGAGAGAGTGACAAAGACTGTGAACGACTACCATGCAGCCTACCCTCGAGGTTACATCGACCCTCTCCGCACGCGAAGTATCTGCGTGTGAACTGCCCTCCTAACAGTCAACGGACAGCATCCGACAAAGATAGCAACAACCTTCGCTCGCCTAGAGGTCGAGTTGGTCGATTCCGAAACATCCCTAGAGGAACACTAGCTTGCCGCTCGGCTCACCGCTTAGGTAGATCTAGCGTGAGCGTCCATGGACTTGATCAACATTTGGAAGGCAATTCTCGTAGCAATTGAATATGATCGTGGTTATGCTACAGGCGTTGGCAAGAGTCCCTTGGGCTCTCTAGCTAGGAATCAAAATTCCATACGCGGGAAGCAAGCAGTCGTGCATGACGCTTATACATCAAGTCGCCGTTAAAGAGATTCCAAATTCAACTCCGCGAACCTCCAGAACGCGATATTTTGATGTCCAACGCCACTAACTCCAGATCGAAGCTGACACGCAAAATCATGGGTATTGTAGAAACAGTTTCGGGACCATCATCGTGACTCGCCGGCGAGTGTTGAGTGCGTCTAAGACTTGCCCACTGGAGTGCGCCCGGTCTGTAGCGACGTCTTAGGTTGTTGTTTTGTTCGAGTCAAAATACTCGAGTTGTTGAGCTCATTGCTGTGATAGAGATCACCGCGCTGCCAGACTTGTGCTCAGCCAGATCTGGTACATGTTGAGGAGGCAGCCTTTGAGAAGAGAGCGGCTTTGAGCTGTAGATAAGCCTCGATGGCAGCTTGTCGAGATGTGGCGTCTTCATCTGAAGCAGAATGTGGCTGGGGGCTTCGCTCAACGGAGGATGTCCATGATGTGATGGAGGAAGCGCGACCCGGTGTCAAGTATGGGTGTTGGGATTGTTGGGATGACACAGAGGTCATTGTATCTGAGGAGCAGATCGATGATGTTCGTGAAGATGTTCTTGGGGCCATTGTGATGGCGAACAAAGAGGGTGAGAGACGAGATATATTCAAGATGGACGATTTGCAATTGTCGTAAGTGACCGACAGACTACTACTCTGCATGGAAGCCTGCGACACATTTTGCAGGGTGCGATAACCGAAAGCTGCGGGACGAACCTCCTACTTGTCTAGAAGCAGGCTCATCCCGATCGCTAGGATGATAAGAAATCCCATGTTACACCTAAAGATGATGACATCCTAAGAGGATTTGCGAAAACAAAAGGGAACGTTTCTAGTAGAGCGTGAGATTAGCAAGCGCAGCCCAATCAGCGTGTAGCAGGTTTGGTGGAGCTCGGTTTCATCCTGCAGATAAGTTCACCGTCTGGACTGGAATCAGGCATTTTTGACAAATTGTTGTTATACGCGAGCTCTACTGCACGCCGCGACCTAGCCGCCTCGTGGTAGTATTTCAAATCTTCCAAATCGGGATGGCGCTAGGCGCACCTTCTCGAAACAAACCCCAATGATCGCCCCGTTAAAGTCACGCATGCACTCAAATCTCGTCTGCGCTTGATGCCCAAAAAAAGCTTAACTTACCTTCAGGCCAATGTCGATACGACATGACATTCATCCGGCTCCACCTGCACTCCGCCCACGCTCGCTTACGCGCTGGGGACCCTGTGGACGTTCTACGTACCTTCCGAGCTAAAACCAACCACCATGACTCCATCATATATTGCTTCGTATAGTTGCCATCGTGTCGGATCGGCTCGGATGCGGCCTCTCAACACGTTTCTGCATGCAGCCCGAGTAACACCCACACAAGTGGCCTCCACTCTATGACTTGTAGTCCTTCGAGACACCTATCACGAGTTCGACAGGATTCGCTGTGCCGCAGTAGCCTTACCCAGATATCCACATGCTGCTCCGTCAACGATGCCGCATCCGTACATCGTATCGTGCCACCGACCTTCAACCCCAGACCGCTTACACGTAGCATGGTGACAAATACTGACGACCTCTACCAAGACTACCTACAAGCAAGCTGAACAGTACGACCCCATTTCGCCATCCCCGCAGACCAGGGATTCCGCATGCAGCCACTTCAACGATTCCACCACGATGCATCGCAGTATATCACCACATGGTGAATCTCGTTTTGGTGACGTGGGCACATTCTATAGCCGAGAGCCGGAAGATCTCAAATACCTTACGGCACAGTCAAGGCTTACCTGTAATGGTTCGGACCGCAGACGGTAGGGTACTCTCACAGCAAAAGGAATCCAAGGATCTAAAACCTAGTCCTCAACAACACCTCACACAACTGAGACTAGCATGCCTCCATCATCGGTCAACGATTAAATCTTTTCTGGAGTGCGATACCCCTGAAGGACTGAGTTCAGCGGAGTGGTTTGACGTCTCGACCTCGAGGTACGATTGTCGCACAATTTTGCTCTTTGCTGGGCTACTCCGCCTTGAAGATATTGCAAAGGCCTCCAGCGCTGCGGTATAGCCAGTCGAGCCGGTCGAGCCGTAATACATCCACTCGTATCTGTCAGCAGTATCAGAGGAGAGGCGTTCCCAAGATACACTTTTCGATCTCGTAAACTGAGGATCATGCCCGTCGGAAAGACCTTTGCAGACCAATTGCGTTGTCGTCAAGATATTAGGTGCCTAAGATTCGGATTTGCCAGAATACGTCTTATGTGACACATACATTCTCAGCGGTAAGCTCAGAAGATACAGGTTTTGAAGTTGTGGCTCACCCAGTTTCATTCATGAAGTTCACGAGCGTCTAGATCAGTCGTTGCATAGGCGGGCATCAAGCGATCACTCCCTTGGATCACAGGTTACCAGAACAGGTTGCAAAACCATCCAACGACTGCCTCCACGCAAAGTGGCTACTCGAGGCAGTTCTGATGGCTATGATAGCATGCAACCCCACAGCCGAACTTCAGTTCATCTCGATGTCTCTAGTGCACATCGCTACCACTGTCGTTCGTGCTTCGTAAGCTCCACCCAACGTTTATCTCAACGGTTGAGTCGGGCATCATGGGGAGAACCGAGTCTTCTATTACAAGACCTTTGTTCACCTCGCTTGTGAAAGGAGAACAACGGACTCGAGGCCACTGCGTTGTTTTGTGTTGCTTCTCATCCTTTGTAGTCACGGCAACGACGCGAGACGTACCTTCTCGAGAGATGATGATCATCGTACGTTATTTACATCATGTCAACCACATTTAGGACCTTCGAGTGCACGCTCTGAGCAGGCCGTTGACTACAAAGCTATCCGTGTGTTTCTCGTGGCTGCATTACAGAACACCCTCTCCACACGTCTCGCAGCGGTATGCTCACACTTCGCATCTTTGCGGCCAGGCGACATCATAACAGCGCAATGCACATACACTCGCCGAGCTGGTTTGTCTTGTCGCAGGAAGCAACGGGGAGTCTTGCACAGTCCGCCCTCATCCCGTCTATTGTCTTTACGACTGTCAGTTTTTTCATCGTTTTATTGCGATGGGTTAGCAGGTTATGCCTTGCACCGGGCACGTGTTACAGGGAAGACTTCCTGGTCACATCAGCTATGGTGCGTATGATCTTGATGTTCGAGGACAATCAGCCTAACCTGAATCTAGCTCATGTCTATTGGCATGACAGCAGTCGTTGGTGCAGGTGAGTCCCATCACAAGGCTTCATTGCAATTTGCGCGTGCTAGTGGTTTGCTTCCAGAGTGTTGTTTTGGTATGGCTTCCACCAAAGATCAGCAGGCTGCGCAGGACCGCCTCTCGAATATGCTCAAGGTACGTACCATGTACTCTATCCCCGTCTTTCCTTCTGACATCCCACCAGCTCGTCTTCGCACAATCTCTCCTCTACCAGCTTGCCATCAACCTCGTCAAAGCGACCTTCGTATACCAATACCTCCGCATCTTCTCGCACCTACAGTACCCAAAAAACTATTGCTATATACTCCTCGTTATCATCACTGGTGCCACCGCATGGGGCGTGTTTGGCATCATCTTCATGTGCGACCCTGTCAAGACCTACTGGGATATCAGAGTCGATAGGCGATGTATGAACGCCGAACATCACTTCTGGTCAACGAGCATCATCGGCATTGTGATTGATTGGGCGATCTGGATAGTGCCTATGCCGATTGTGGGGAAGTTGAGGCTGCCGAGAAGACAGAAGTGGGGGATTTGGGGGGTGTTTGGGTTAGGTGGATTGTACGTCTAGCCACACCTTACCATTAATGGGATTTGTTGCTGACAGTAACAGTGTCTGCATCGTCAGTGTTTTGAGGCTGACGCTCGTGCACAGAGCGGCTCATGAAGGAGAGATGACAAGTGAGTACAGTACCGTATCTGGCTCCAGGGTGCTGATGAGATATAGAGTCAGGCACCTATGCTGTCGTCTGGTCCACAGTAGAGCTCAACGTGGCTATCACATGCGCTTCACTGCTTGTGATGAAGCCTCTATTCGCCAAGTGAATACCAGCCATGGTGTCAGAACAGCCCATGACGGCTACAGAAGACCGAAGAGTATTAGGCCAGTTGACAGGGTTGGTGTTGCTGACCGAAGGACTAGAAGATGAGGAGAAAGCAGATGAGCAGGTGCAAGCACGGCCAGATACTGGAGTTGCAACACCTGGCCGTGGTGGTAGTGGCAATAATGGTTTGCCGACAAGGCCAGAGTCGCTCACAACACCGGCATCTAGTTGGAGTACAGAGTCGAGTAGCCATTAGTAGAGAGAGTCAGCTTCCGAGATCATCGAAAGTTCTGTTCAGCCCGTAGTGCGGTTTCAGTCTGGTTGAGCATGTAGACTGCGGTGCGATGTCAGCCACTGAACGAGCTCAACAAGCGGTCCTTCGTGGCTGCAAAAGGTAGACTCCAGACAACGCATCCAGGTATTCCCTGGGCGAATTCAGGCCCGCCTATTGCGCTGTCGAAGTGCTTTTACCGGTATGACGTATGCCTTGTTCTTTAGCAGCGCTGTAGCTCTTACAAGCGTGTGTCAGAATCCACACGGGAGCTGAGAGGACACACAAGGCGACTTTGCATCTGTACACAGTCCAAATCATCAAATTCTTGTCACGCCCGAAGGTTTAGCTGTGAACGGCATATGACGAACGTGCCTTCCTAGAAGCTAGGGCCACACGCTAAGCCGGACATCACGACCCACCCACCTGCCATCTTCAACCTTGATGCTCAATCGACCTCGCCTCAACAAGCGACCCTCTCTTCTTGACTTGATCCAGAAGAAGAACATCTCGTATATCTCGTCTTTCTCGAGCAGTAGCAGCCTGTTCGAAGACGACGTCGAGCCGCGCACCGTCCCGCTCCCCAGGAGCCCACCGATAACACCTGAAGACGTCAGCGAACCACCTCCGCCGCCCATCGCATTGGACGAAGACAGCAACAGGGAACATAAAGAGCCACCAGTAGCAAGCATGGGTCCGGTAAGCTCTTGAGGATGCAGTACTGGCCCTGCGCAGGCAGCTAATGGGTGGGGTGGCAGAAACCAAAGAAGCAGCAGGAGAAGCCTCAGCAGTCGCAGGCTGAGGAGAAGGCACCTGATGGTGAGCGCTCACGTTTTTATACATTGCAGCAATTGCTAACAGTCTCCAGGCCAGGTCTTCTCTGTCTCCGGGTACGTCACCGCATCGCTCGTCCGCGCCGCCTACTAATCGCCGCAGTCCCGTCATCGTCGCTGAGAACATGATTGGTGTTGCCATGTACGAACTTGTATGTGCCTTGAGAATACACTCTGAAGACACGGGCTAATGGGCGTAGGTCCGTGTTGGTCATGACAACCTCGTAGGAGAGGTCATTCGAATTGAGAACGACAAGGCCACCATTCAGGTTTACGAGGAGACTGGTACGCCAAGCTCAAAGATATCTCAATTGGCCCCCAACTGACAGGATATAGCTGGTGTGACTGTTGGTGACCCCGTCATTCGATCTGGACAGCCTCTCTCTGTCGAGCTTGGTCCTGGTCTCATGGAGACCATCTACGATGGTATCCAGCGTCCTCTGAAGGGTATCTCCGACGCCTCGAGCTCGATCTATATTCCGCGTGGTATCGACCTGCCCGCCCTCGACCGCAAGAAGAAGTGGGAATTCACACCTGGCAACCTCAAGGTTGGCGACCACATCACCGGTGGTGATGTCTTCGGTACCGTCTTCGAGAACTCCCTGCTCAGCGAGCACAAGATTCTCCTTCCTCCCCGCGCACGCGGAACAATCACCCGCATCGCCGAAAAGGGCAGCTACACTGTCGACGAGAAGATTTTGGAGATTGAGTTCAACGGCAACAAGACTGAGCACAGCATGATGCACCGCTGGCCTGTGCGAGTGCCCCGTCCTTCCAACGAGAAGCTGTCATCCGACCAGCCTCTTATTGTCGGTCAGCGTGTCCTGGACTCGCTCTTCCCCTCTGTCCAGGGTGGCACCGTCTGCATTCCCGGTGCTTTCGGTTGCGGAAAGACTGTCATTTCTCAGTCTCTGTCCAAGTTCTCCAACTCCGACATCATTGTCTACGTGGGCTGTGGTGAACGCGGAAACGAGATGGCTGAAGTCTTGATGGATTTCCCCGAGCTTTCCATCGAGGTTAACGGCAAGAAGGAGCCCATCATGAAGCGTACCACGCTCATTGCGAACACCTCCAACATGCCCGTCGCTGCTCGTGAGGCCTCTATCTACACTGGTATCACTGTCGCAGAAGTATGTATTGCCATTCCACCTTCACAAGCCTAGAGCACTAACGTTTGTTTTTCAGTACTTTCGCGACCAGGGTAAGAACGTCGCAATGATGGCTGACTCTTCTTCGCGATGGGCTGAGGCTCTTCGTGAAATCTCCGGTCGTCTCGGAGAGATGCCTGCTGACCAGGGTTTCCCTGCTTACCTCAGTGCTAAGCTTGCCTCCTTCTACGAGCGTGCCGGTCGTGTCACCGCTCTTGGAAGCCCCGAGCGTCACGGATCCGTTTCCATCGTCGGCGCCGTCAGTCCTCCCGGTGGTGATTTCTCCGACCCTGTCACGACCAGTACACTCAACATTGTGCAAGTCTTCTGGGGTCTGGACAAGAAGCTCGCCCAGCGAAAGCATTTCCCGTCTGTGAATACCTCGATCAGTTACTCGAAGTACACCACACCGCTCGACAAGTACTACGCCGAGAACAACCCAGACTTCCCTCGCCTTCGTGACCGCATCAAGGAGCTGCTCACAACCTCCGACGACCTCGACCAGGTCGTGCAGCTTGTCGGAAAGTCTGCGCTAGGTGACTCTGACAAGATTACCCTCGATGTAGCCACATTGCTCAAGGAGGACTTCTTGCAACAGAACGGTTACTCTGATTACGACCAGTTCTGCCCGCTGTGGAAGACCGAATGGATGATGAAGAACATGATGGCGTTCCACGACGAGGCACAGAAGGCAGTCTCTCAGGGACACAGCTGGCCTAAGGTCCGTGATGCGACATCAGAAATCCAGAACCAACTGCGAAGCATGAAGTTTGAGGTGCCTTCTGAGGGCGAGGAGGCGATCACAAAGAAGGTATGTTCTGTCCAAACACTTCGTTTTCTGACTTTGACTGACAAACTTTGCAGTACGAGCAGCTGTTGCAGAAGCTGACAGAGAAGTTTGCATCTGTCATTGACGAGTAGACAACTGTACAAGGAGGCGGTGTTTGCATAGCGAAGTAGTTACGAGTATATTGCTGAACATAGACTGAATTGTAGAAAGCCCCAAATGCTGTCGCCTGAAATCGTTGACGACGCGTGCTCGTGCCCGGTGACCGCAGGCCTCGTCATATGCTTGGCTGAATAAGACAAGTTGGGCAGGTACACAGCAATCTGGATAGAAGGAGCAGTATATTGTACTATTCACAGTAATTGATGTGATGTAGGAGGCGACGCATATCGTTTGCAGTCATCACAGTGGTCGAAGTGAACCTCGTCCAGGGTCTCGCACTCCGTCACCGTGCGCTCAGCCACAAGTGGCGCTGCTAGCTCGGGGACATGTGCGTGCGTACGTTGAATGAACACCCTACCAAACACTCCTGCGCCGGTGCCCGAACGTGCAACTTCCTTCTACCTACATAACCTCTCCTGTGCGCATACCGACTGCGTAATCCGTACCACCGCGCACCTTCGCCCACCATGGCGACAAACCCTAATGCGTATGTCTGCGTTCGAGGGGCATTCTGGGGATGCGGTCTGGGGTCCAAAGCTAACAAATGACAGCATCAACGTCAACGATCCAAGCTTGATTACACTTGTGAACAAGCTGCAGGATGTCTTCACCACAGTCGGAGTACGTCCTTCCCATAGTTCGCCGCAAATGCGTCTGCGCCGCCTTATCCAGCCCGGGCAGCTCCCGTATCGAAGTAAACAACGCTGATGCCTGCCGCAGGTACAAAACCCTATAGATTTGCCCCAGATTGCTGTCGTTGGATCACAGTCCAGCGGAAAGAGTTCCGTGCTTGAGAACATTGTTGGTCGCGATTTGTGAGTGCCTCGGGCTTCTTGCGCCTTGTCACCGCTGTTGGGCAGCATTACTGACTACCTTCTTCAACAGCTTGCCTCGAGGCTCCGGTATCGTTACCCGAAGACCGCTCATTTTGCAGCTGATCAACCGCGCCGCGCAATCGAACGGTGTCAAGTCGGAGGAGGTCAAGACCAGCGATGCCGAGTCCAACGTCGACGAGTGGGGAGAGTTCTTGCACATTCCTGGGCAGAAGTTCCACGACTTCAACAAGATCAGGGAAGAGATCATTCGTGAGACAGAGGCAAAGACTGGACGCAATGCCGGCATTTCACCAGCACCCATCAACCTGCGCATATATTCGCCGAACGTCTTGACTCTCACCCTCGTCGATTTGCCCGGTCTCACACGAGTACCTGTTGGAGATCAGCCTAGAGATATCGAGCGTCAGATTCAGGAGATGGTTTTGAAGCAGATCAGCAAACCCAACGCCATCATCCTGGCTGTCACCGCCGCGAACACCGACTTGGCCAACTCAGACGGTCTGAAGCTGGCGCGAGAGGTGGATCCTGAGGGTCAGAGGACAATTGGTGTGTTGACAAAAGTCGATTTGATGGACGAGGGAACCGACGTTGTCGACATTCTTGCTGGTCGCATCATTCCTCTGCGACTAGGTTACGTCCCTGTTGTCAACCGCGGACAGCGGGATATCGAGAACAAGAAGGCGATCTCCCACGCTCTCGAGCACGAGAGATCGTTCTTTGAGAACCATAAGGCATACCGCAACAAGGCTGCGTACTGCGGTACACCGTACCTTGCGCGCAAACTGAACTTGGTAGGCCCAGAAGACTATCAACACATCGCTCACTTACTAACAAAACTAGATCCTCATGATGCACATCAAGCAGACTCTCCCCGATATTAAGGCCCGTATCGCTTCATCGCTACAAAAGTACCAGCTCGAGCTCGGTCAACTTGGAAATTCCATGCTCGGCAATAGCTCGAACATTGTTCTGAACATGATTACGGAGTTCACAAACGAGTACAGGGGTGTCCTTGATGGTAATAACCAAGAACTTTCGGCGACTGAGCTTTCTGGTGGAGCGCGTATCTCTTTCGTTTACCACGAGCTGTACGCAAACGGTGTGAAGGCTGTCGATCCTTTCGACCAGGTCAAGGATGTCGACATCAGGACAGTGCTGTACAACTCGTCTGGTTCCTCGCCAGCACTATTCGTTGGTACAACAGCTTTCGAGCTTATTGTCAAGCAGCAGATCAAGCGCCTGGAGGACCCCAGCTTGAAGTGTGTAAGCTTGGTGTACGACGAGTTGATCCGTATCCTCGGTCAGCTCTTGAACAAGCCCACATTCAGACGCTACCCAGCTTTGAAGGAGAAGCTGTACGCCGTTGTCGTTCAGTTCCTTAAGAAGGCCATGGATCCTACCAACAAGCTCGTCCGTGATCTTGTCGGTATGGAGGCCGTATACATCAACACTGGTCACCCCGACTTCATCAACGGGTCGCGCGCTATGGCCATCGTACACGAGCGCCACAACGGCGCCAAGCCACAACAGGTCGACCCTAAGACGGGCAAGCCTCTGCCACCCCAGGTACCACCACGATCGATGTCCCCATCCCTTGGAGGCTCATCTGAGGAGGGTGGTGGTTTCTTTGGCTCCTTCTTCGCCAGCAAGAACAAGAAGAAGATGGCAGCTATGGAGCCTCCACCACCAACACTGAAGGCTTCCGGGACTCTCTCGGAGAAGGAGGCTCAGGAAGTCGAGGTTATCAGTAAGTACTTCTTATGTCAATATCTTCGAGTTGATGCTAACCCTTGACAGAACTCCTCATCACATCCTACTTCAACATCGTCCGTCGCACAATGATTGACATGGTCCCCAAGGCCATCATGCTGAACCTCGTCTCGTGGTCAAGGGAGAACATGCAGAGCGAGCTGCTTACCAACATGTACAAGACCGACGAGCTCGACGAGCTGCTTAAGGAATCCGATTACACAGTCAGGAGGCGGAAGGATTGCCAGCAAATGGTGGAGAGCTTGTCAAAGGCACAGGAGATTGTCAACCAGGTGCAGTAGATGGGGAAATAGGGCGGTTAGATTTCTGCTACTTTCTCTGGGCTGGCATTCTCTGTAGGGTGTTCTGGTGCTAGATCCTTGTCGTGGAGTCAATTGAGCGGTTATATCCACAATGAGCAAGAATAAAGCGATAGAGCACATGGTCGTTCCGCCTGAAGAAACTCGGTGAGACAATAATGCCTAGTACGGTAGGTCTGAAAGGTGTTAATTCCTGTCGATCAAGAAGGAAAAGACCTCATAGCCAATCAGACAATGGAATTGCGTAAAGTGGGGCATGCGGCTGCCTCGGCCCTTCGCGCTCAGTCAAGTTTGCGGCCTTCCATCCACAGCACACAAGCTCTCTCTTGCATTATCTGGTGCAGTGCAGAACATTCTGAATCAATTGTTGTGCTTCTTGAATATGCAGCAATTCTGCATGTAAGGGGTTTGGGAAGTATGGATCTTGATCTGGCACTGCCAATGCGTCATGGCGACAACACATAAACGAACGCGAACCGGATGCTGGACATGCAGAGAAGCTGGTTACAAATGTGACGAGCAGAAGCCTTTCTGTCAGCGATGTACTCGGCTCAAGATCACTTGCAAAGGCTATGGAGTCAGACTCAAATGGCAAGACCAATCTGCTGGAACCTTGGTCAAGAAGCCTCGTGCATCAAGGAAGAGAAAACTACAGGAGGCCAATGGCATTTCGACCCCAGCGAGCACTACCAGCGATGCGTCAACATGTTCTCCGGCCACAGGTTCGCCGGACGTTCTCCAATCACCTATATCAGTAGTCAGCGTCCCACGTACACCAACACATGGCATAGGCCTCGGGCCAGAACTGTCTGGCAGCGATACAAGACTACTTCACTACTGGATCGAACAGCTCTCCCCATCAATATCTGTCACTCCACGTAATGGCAAGCCGTCTCCATTCCAGCTTCATCTCACGTCAATGGCATGCGACTCGGCCGCTCTTCGATCGACCGTACTATCTATGGCAGCGAACCATCTAGCTCTGCAATCATCGGACCCATCGCTTCGGGTTCAGGCTTATCGACATCAACGCGATGCTATCCATCTGCTCCAGGCCCTTATCCAAGACCCTCGACAGGCCTACTCTGAATCCGCACTAGCCACCGTTTTGATGATGCAAGTCTCAGCACGCCTCTTCGGCGACGACGACGAGGCAAATATTGCCAACCACTTAATGGGCGCGAGGGCTATGATCTCCAGGCGTGGGATAGGCGATTGGCTCAACTCCTCAAGCGCACGCTTCCTCCTCAGTCTTTTCGCCTACCACGACATCCTATCGTCTGTGTCACGGGCCCATCGACCTTTGTTCGACCACGACGCGGACTTTGAAGCTGTAGAAGGCGCAGATGACATGCGCGGTATAGCTAAAGTTCTCTTGGTCGTGGCACGCACATCTCAGTTGCAGCACACAATCAAGACCCGACAAGAAGCTGGGGATGAAGGTGCGCTTACAGAGCAAGAAGATGCTATGGGTCGGGCTCTCCAACAAAAGCTTCTGGCAATGCAATTCGATGCACAGCGAAACGAGCCTAATGGTAGTTCTGATATAAGCCATACAGCAGAGGCTTACCGTCACGCCGCATTTATCTATCTATATCGGACCTGGCTCGGTGTGGGTGCTCCAAACCCTATTAGCGTTGAGCACATCCAGAGCTGCTTGACCTACTTATCAAGGGTTGATGTCACATCACCCCTCATCTCATCTCATGTTTGGCCTCTTTTTAGCGCCGGTTGTGAAGCAGTCGATCCTGTCCAGCGTCAGTTCGTAAGAGAAAGGTTCCAAAACATGTATGTATCTAAATTGTTTCCCAGCTGGAAGAGAGTTATGCGAGACATTGAGGAAGTGTGGGTAGCAAAGGACGAAGAAGAGAGGGTGAAGGGTCAAGCTGGTGCAGAGAAAGTGGACTGTATACAGGTCATCTTGAGGAGGAGGGGAAGGGAGGTCGACTTCTCCTAGTAGACACAAGACATGTTGTTGTTTATTTTAGCACAGACTCACATTCCGCTTTCTTGAGATTAGCAGCAGATACATATGAGGGGCGGCTTTGACTTGTAAAGAGCTTCAGAGGTCAACGGTAAGACGCCCTGCCGTGGTGAATTCATATTGTGGGTCAAGTGAATCGCTCGAACATGCAAGAACATGAGGACTGCTCGAACACGCATCGTGTTCTTGCATCGTCGAGTGCAATGATCCAATCTTACGCATGGAATTCTTTGTTAATATCGGCATCAATGCACGTAATCGCACAAGTGTAGGACAGACTCGCAATGTTGCTATTGCTCAAATCTTTTAGCGTTAACGCACAAGCAGCCCTCACAATCTGCACTCTAAATTACAAACGCGCTCGTGTGTTCTTTGAGTCAAGTGAACGCGTTACAGCTTGCAAAAACATACATAAGCTTCTGTAGAGATCTTCTACTCGCGATCTTGGTCATCACAAAAGCGCGTAATAATAGTTGGTATGTACAGCCCCTATGACACCGCCTGCGCAACAGTGAAAAATGCGCAGCCAGCTCTAATGGTGCTCGATAGCTTCCCTCTCCGCAGCGCTGAATCGCAACCGCCCAATAGATGAACTCGATAGCGCTCGAACAAAACGTAAGAGGCTGATGAGATAGGCGGATGAACTGTCTGATGGTGCGTTGGAGAAGCGGAGGGTTTGGTGCGGCGAGAATTTTATTGACATGGAGCCGTTAGTCAGCGGAGCTAGGCGGGGGCACGGATCAACGGTCAAGGCGGGCGCGACAGGATAATGATGATACAGAATCCAGCGTTTTGCACTTTCGAAATGTCTTGGGGGGTGACCTGGACCATAATCTATACGTCGCGCTCTCTGTCGCCTCGAGTGCAGTGGCGCAAGAGACCTTGGCGATTACAAAACCGTGTCCTTAACCGGCTACTGTGTCTACACACGCGCCGACTTCGTCACTCACTTGCTGAGCATCGTTGCTTCGATACATCTTCTCAGTGGATCATTTCTCGCGTTGCATGGGCGCGCGCATGAGGAGCTGAGTGCAGTTGCTCAATAACTCAACCCTCTGCCCTGTTTTGCATGCAGCCTCGTCCTGCCCCACCCCTGCTGAGGTCGCCTCAATCACGGAACATGTCGAAAGCTGATAACAAAAGCGTTGTTTTTCAAGAACTTGAGCCACAACGGCGTATATATGATGCCATCCAGAACAAACTGAAGGCACAACGAAGCCCAGCGTACCCGTGTTCGACCATGGATCAATCATCCAAGCCTAGCTTCAACTTCGTGAACCTCAAACATCCCGACGACTTGAAAGATGAAGAAACGCAACTTCGTATACGGCGATTTGCGATGACAGAAGTTGGCAAAGCGCGGCGCAAACCAAAGAACAAGCGCCGACGGAACGAGGTTGTCCTTGAATTTCACGATAATATACGAAGACAGCCTGATATCGATCGCCTAGGTAGTGGATGTATCGATCCTTTCGGACGATATCCTATCGAGCTAGACGACGAAGCTCGAGCTTTGGTTGCAAATAGTGAGCGCATCTGTCAGGCGCCTTGATACAATCGCTGATCGTGGTCAGTCTGGAATCCAAACAGTACACATGCCCGCGGATTGAGGGGCTCGTGGTATCCAGTAGGCCTCGACAGCCCGGCAGCTTTTCACAACACATTAGCGAACTCTCAGAACTTTGTCTTCCAGAAGATGCGGGGAACCTTCCCATCGCATGACAACGCTCAGGCTCTAATCCATCACCAGAAAGCGCTTCGTTGCGCGATAGAGCTATTGAACGACTCGACCAAGCACACAAGCAACGAGACGCTAGGTACCATTGTTTCATTCACCTGCCATCATGTCAGTGACTCCGCACAAGGTGATGATTGAAGCTTACGATACAAGGCTCTCTTGGGCAGCTTTACTGGTGGCGAATGGAAACAGCATCAAGATGCGCTCCTAAAGCTTATTGAGCTCAGAGGGGGCTACAATACGATCGACTCGGAACCTCTCCGAGTCACGGTATCATGGTACGCATACCAACATCACTTGTGTGCGGCAAGAAAGTGTCTCGACAAAAGCTGACAATGGTCAGGGGCGATCTTATGGGTTCGTTCGCACAAGACATACCACCCTCAGTACCTTTGCCTCGAAAGTGGGAGGTTGACTCTAGATCACCGGCTGGAATGCCGCGACGGAACAATGCCATAACGCTCGCTTGGAAACAGCAGTTACCTATGCAACTGGACTGGGTTACCATTTTCGACGACGTTATTCAGCTGATATCTTTGGACCGCGCTTTCAACGAGCATCAGATTGAACTGGCAGTTACAAGTGGTAGCTGGATGGAGCCGACAATATATCGCCTACTCGCGATACGGCCTCTCTTGATGGGTGATGATCGAGAGAATGTGCTTGAAGAGGTATGTCGACTTGGTACGCTTCTCTTTCTAGCTCCCTTCTGGCGAGCATTGGGACACAGTCCGGTCTGGACCGCAGCAATCTCAGGGAACCTTCAACTCGTTCTTTTACAATACAAGACAGAGTGGCATGAGCTCAAACCTCTTCTTGTCTGGACACTGTATTTTGCGGCAGTTGAAACGAGCGATTTGGCAGAGCGCAGTCAATTTCTGTTCATGCTGGCGATGATTATGAGCGGCATGCAGCTTTGTAGCTGGGGCGAACTGATGGACGTCGTCAAAGGCGTGGTGTGGGTGGACAGTATCTTCGCCGGCAGCGACGAGCTGATCAGGGATGCAGTAATGCAGATTGTCGGACAGAAGAACGCTGTACCAGTCGCGGATGAAGCAGCATTTGCTCTGTTCGGAAGTCGCTCAGGAGCATACTAGAAATCAAACCATATTTGGCAAGTCTCACATCCCTGTACCTGCATCGTTAGCGTCGTGCCTGCTTACTGTCTGCCGCGCTGTATCCTACCTTTGAGGCTGTAAGGCCCGAAGGAAGCTTCTCAACACGTCGTGAAGGCCATTAGAGCTTATTATAAAGCACAGGGATGCTTATCCACATTACGAGTGTGGCTGCCTGCGCGGATTGAGAGTGGGAATAAATACGGTCAGCACGACCTCTGCTCTCATCTAACATCGACTCACCCCACCCCAAGCCTCTTGTGTCCCCTTCACTTAGCTTAGACACCGCACACAGCAATGGAGAACCTTCCAGTCGACTACTTTGTCAAGACCATGCAATTCACTGCAAGGACTCATCGAGATGTCTATGCTGCAATCGATCCTAATCAAACCGCGCTCTCTCAGAAGGGCAAGGTGATAGTCATTACCGGCGCCAGTCAGGGCATCGGCGCTCAAGGTTTTGTGCCTTCATTTGCAGCCGCTGGCCCTAAGGCAATCGTCCTTGTAGCGCGCAAGGCCGATAAACTCCAAGAGGTGGCCAACACCATCGCAAAGTCGTACCCGGCAGTCGAGACTCTTGTAGTGCCTACCGACATTGGAGACCCAGCTGCAGTTCAGGCCTTGTTCGAGAAAGTGAAGGAGAAATACGGCCACGCTGATGTGCTCGTCAACAACGCAGCCGTTTTCAAGGAAGAAAAGACTGTCAAGGATGCCGATCATCAGATCTGGTGGGAGGAGATGGTGCGGTTATCTTAATCTCCTTCTCCGTTGGTTACTCACTCGATCCAGACATTGAACATCCGCGGCACATTCCTTGCCACTCAGCAATTCCTGAAGCAGCTCCCTTCTCCGGAAAGTCCAGCCAAGATCATCACTTTGACAACCGGTCTCGCCTACATTGTCTATCCCACAATGAGCGCGTACGGCATTTCGAAGCTCGCAGTGCTTGAGCTGATGGCCTATGTCGCGGCTGAGAATCCCAATGTGGTTGCGACAGCGCTGCATCCAGGCATTGTGATGACTGATATGACGAAAGATGCTTTCAAAAGATTCGCTCTCGATACCCCAGAGCTGGTAGGCGGGATTGGAGTCTGGCTTGCTGGCTGGGACGATCCGGACCGAAGCTTCCTAAGCGGTAGGTTCGTGGCTTCCAATTGGGATGTTGAGGACTTAGTGGGCAGGAAGGATGAGATTCTGGAGAAAGACCTGTTGAAGATGGATATGAATGCGAAGCTGGGAGCTGAGCAGTTTGAGTAGTTTGACCAGTTTGGCGTAATTGCGACCTGCGAATGAAAGATGCAGAACAATATGTTCATGTCTTGCTGTCATACGGTTCTTCCACACATGCTGTGAGCTCAGAGGCTATTGTGGGTCGCAACCCTACTTGAATATGTTCTGGTCGCGAGACTTCGACGTCAGGATTTCAAATTCGCTCGACAACGGTGTGTGATAGTGACGGCGGTCCACCAGCTGAATTTAGAGACGCGTACGCGCCCCGGCTGACGACGCGACACTGGCGAGTTTCCATGTTCTATTATGGTGATGTGGTGTAAGAAAGAGAGTAACATGCCGGCGTTGGTGACCCCGTTCCACCGACCGATCGACAGCCGGCCCTTCCGCTTCGAGCGTCACCACGACTTCACAAGCAGCAGCCATCTATTCTCCACACATCCAAGCATCCTCGTGTCTCTCGATCCCTGATCGCATCTGCACTTCGAAAAGCTTCTTTTGGCGGATTTGCACGACAGGATGACGCACATCGCACATGACTGACAGATGCAGGTGCGGTGCTTCCACGAAGATTATCCTCCGCGTTTCTCCCCCACCCCATTGTCCGAAATCCACTTCTGCCACACCACAACCAATGGTTTGAAACAAAGTCGTCTGCTAGACCCAATCAGATCATGTCTTGCCCGCATAGCTGTCTCACAGCCTCTTGCCCTTGCTCCTTGCCGTCGCTTCTGACACCCTAGATTCGGCAATTCACCTACGCTACTCATAAGGCTGAAGGCCCTGCAGCTTCCTAGTAGACGACTGCCCAGCCTTGAAACGCGTCAGCTGGCGCACGTCACGTCCTTGCTGTGTGGATATCGATGAGATGAGCCTCGCGGGACCCCTCCGGACTCTATTACGGTCTGCAGGTCAGCGAGAGGCGTCCAATGATTTTGTGGGCCGCGTATGTGACGCTGCTGTATTTGAAAGTGTGTATGTCGCGTGGTAAGCTATCATTTTTGTTTCGTTCAGACACAAAAGCTTCCTCTCGCCATCAACATCCATACTGCTATCAGACGGAGCACCAGAACGACCTCGTAACTACAAAGAACGAAGATCATGAAGTTTACCTTCGCAGCACTTGCAGCGCTCGCTGTGCCTTCATTTTCGCAATCCACAACAGCCGGGCCTGCCACGCCAGTCGTGACACCTCCATGGGCGACTTCAGATCTGCCTAGGTGGTCGTCGTTCTACAACTCACTTCTTTCCGCTGGCAAGATCCCGTCAACTTTGACAGCCGCACCATGGCCCACTGGCGGATATGGCCCTGGATCAGGACCATGGGGCCCGGGAAATCACGATGGCGACAATGACCATGACGGTCCTGGAGGTCGCGGCGGTCCTGGACATTGGGGAGGTACGTTCTCATTGTCCACCAGAGGAAAGATATGTATACTAATGTAAATAGGACCTGGTGGACCCGGTCCTTGGGGAACAGGCAGCTACGGGCCATGGAGCGATTGGGCGACGAAGTCCGACTGGCGCTCAGCCCCATGGACAGCATGGTGGGGCGGCAGCGCATGCCCACCTTCTGACTGGCCTGGCTGGACTGCTGGACCGTGGAGCACTGCTGCGCCATGGACGACATGGTCAGGCTGCACTGCTAGCACAACGGCAACAAGTGTTGGAACTGCTACTGTCGATGGAACCGCCACAACAACTACCGCTTATGGATTGCAAGTTGCTGCTGCAAGTGGCACAAGCGCTGCTACCACGGGGAGCACTGGAGCCGCTGATGCTAAGACAGCGAGTCTAGGACTTGCAGTTGGCGCGGCTGTTCTTGGGCTGGCTGTCGGTCTCTGAGTCGGTGATTAAAGAAGAATACAGAAAGCATGAGGGAAGACGGGACGTTGCGATCAAGGCTTCACATTATCGCTCGTCGTTGGGGAGGCATAAGCCCTAAACCCTACACTCGTTGATGATATACCATCTTTTCCATATATTGGCAAATATACTCAAAACAACATTAGCCTGGAGATCTTCAAAGACCTCATGTGCGTTGTCTAGATTCCTCGTTGCACATCCTGGAATCTTCGAAGAGGAGGAGCGCCACCCTGAACCGCTCCTGCGCAGCCACTCATATGCACGAGCCGAAGTATCGAGGGTGTGTTCGTGGTACACGCACCCCGACTTTGCGGATCGTCCCTCAGATTGCAATGTTTTTATTCATACAGGAAGTGGTCATGCATAAAATTATTGCTCTGCAAGTATATAATCTCGACCTGCACTGTCATGTCACCGATGCAAAGTACTCGGCAGGGTGCTCAACTGCTCTCGATTCACTCCCCTTTGCGTACGCGAAATTGGCAGCAATCAGACCACAACATATAGTCTCTACCTTCTCTTGCATAATCCTCCATCCCACATTGAACCCATACGTCACTTGAGCTTTAAACCTCGCCAGGTCTTGCAAGACAACCCAACCAAGACAGACACAATGCATTTGGCCACTCTCATCGCCATGACACTGGCCTTTACTGCAAAAGCTGTGCCTGTTGAACCTGAAGCCGGCACCGACCCTGTGAGACAGATCCTCACTACTTATAGTCATCGTGTCGCTAACACTACTCAGATCGCCCACAATACTACCAGCAAGATCGTCCAAGTTAGAACAACTTGGACAGCTAAGGGCGGTTGTCGAACCGACTGGGCCCGCAACGGAAAGTGCTGGCACCAGTGCAAACAAGAGGCTCACGAAGGGTGGTGCTTCGCCATGGACACCATGCGCGTCGATTTCCTTCCGGAGTGTGGTAAAAATCACTACAGGATTTGCCAATGTACCTGCAAGTACTAGCCTGGAGGCAGTCAGTGATATCAAGGATGGGATGGGATGGGAGCGAGGAGGGGCGGATCTTGGTGCTCAGCCGAGGAGCAAAGCGACGAAGCAAGCACTGTACACAGGATCTATGCTACAAGAACGGAGAATTTGATTAGTTACGAGAGCTGCCAAAATGTTACACCTAAACCGTGCGAGAAACAGGGAAAGAAGAAAGTGCTTGGTGTGCGTATGTAGAGGAAGAAGAAGGTAAGAAAGGAGCAGCTATAAGAGGCCTAAATCAACGCTAAAGAGAAAAGAGAGGATGCTTCTACCCCTTCTTTATTCTGCCTTAGGCTTGCTAGAGTCTTCTGCAAGTGCCTTAGCTGCGCATGGATTAGATCGTTCATGCTCACGGCTCGTTATCATGGTTAGCATGAATATCTATGCTGACTTATGCTAAATACAATGTCTGTTCCTGGAATCATCTGCTGTACAATGCCAGTGCATTCTGGTTAATGAAGTCGATGCCTTCTTGCCTCCATGTATCCGCTTCCACCCTGCTGGTAGCATTAACCTCGAACACAAAGTCCTCTGGCTTCTCCAGATTGTACTTCGGCCATACCGGTACAGTTGAATTCCTGCCCTTCCAACTATTCGGGTCCGTATCGTGCACAAAGCTGATCCAAGTCCTACTGACGAACTCCGCGAGATCGATGTATCGCTGCGGCTTCCCTTCGAAGGGTTTAATGTCCGGTCTGAACCCAACGCCCTTGATGTTGTCGAACACGAAGCCGATCTCTTTGAAGTGGCTCACAGCTAATTCTGTCGCGAACCCAGCTTGATCGGCGTTGAAACGGTACGCATACGCTGTGGCATTGTGCTGCGCCCAGCTCACAGCTGTCTGTCGTCGCGGCGCAATGAAGACCCGATCCCCAATATACGTTGCCACGCGACGGAACTGCGCTCCAAAGCGCGCAGCAGGACGCTGGCCACCAAGTGCTTGTATTACATTCGTAGCCAAATCATCCGGGTAGGCCCGCAACAACATGTTCTGCACATCTGAGGGAAGCCCATCGGCAGCTAGCGCGGATTGGAATTGAGCAGTCGTGTTTACACCGGTAGGCGCGAAGGAGGCACCTTCGTCGCTGTTTGTACCTACGATGATCGGGACTTTAACGAATTGGCCCCGTGAGAGTTGCACTGAGCCGTAGTCTTGGATGAAGTCGCCGTCTGTAACAGGGGCGAATCCGCCGGTTGAGGAAAGCGTGCCGTTCATTGTTGCGTTGAGGGTTGTGAAGGGCGTTTCGCGGAGACATTGGACTTTATTGGACGCTGAAGCACAGCCGACTTGAGCGACTACAGTGTTGAAAGCGGTTTGTGAGGCATTGGAGCCGCGTTGAGAGCTATAAAAGATTGGGTTACCAGACTGCAGGATAGCGGAGCGGAAGAGGTGATCGTCTCGCCCTCGGTAGGCAGTGAGCTGAAGAAGTCAGTACAGGGTCACCGCAGAGGTGAGTGTTTTCAACACAATACGTACATGGAACCCAATAGAAGCTGCACCGGCAGATTCACCAAAGATCGTAACTTTTTTCGGATCACCGCCAAATGCCTTGATGTTCTCTTGCACCCAATGCAGCGCCAGTCTCTGATCCTTGAGCCCGATATTCAGAAGACCTTCGCTTGCAAGCTCGTTCGAGCTCGTGAAGCCCCAAACACTCAGACGATAGTTGATAGACACACCAATGATGGGCTTACCGATCTTGACGGACTGTTCGACGATGAATGACAAGTTGTAGCGCTGGTCTGCACCACCACCTGCGAAGAGAAGTAAGCAGTGTGCTGCACAATGAGGTCGCAAATACCGTGCCATTGGTAAAAGTTCCACCATGGATCCAAAAGGCCACGGGAAGCTTCATGTTTTCGTAGCCAGATGGCCGGATGACGTTCAGATACAAACAGTCCTCTGACGCTTTGTAGAAAGTTTGATCAAGCTAGACGGTAAGCAGGAAGACCACTAAGATATCAGCAGCTTTGACTGACCCCGTAGCCTACGCAGTGAGTAGAATATTGCTTTGCCTCCCGTATCCCCTTCCATGTGGTGTTCAAGGATTGAGCTTGTTTGAAGCGGAGGTCACCAAGCGGTGGTTGAGCGAAAGGTACTCCGAGAAAGTAGTCTTGCTTGTAAGACGTGGAGCGTACACCTTCAATAGTACCATTCTTAACGCGGGCGATTGGAGAAGCATCTTTGGATGGCGCTGCAAGCACGGTCGCCGATAGCGCAAGCAATGCTGTCAACGAGGACCACATGATCAATTCTTGATACTCCGGGTTAGTTGTAGCCGTCAACTGTGACTCAAGGTCTTGAGGGTCTGTCGTATGCACTTGTCTTTGTATTGCTACTCCTCATCTCGGCAGTCAATAACCGCCGATGACGCCATTCGGCTCAAGGCTCGATCAGGCAGGTCCAGCTTTCCGCAGCCAGGGAAGCATGCCGCTTACAGCAGAATGCGCCAACGCCAAACTGCGTTCAGCATCGAGTGCTTACAGAGGCGAATGTCGTGACAGCTGAAGGTGCTTCATTCTGACTCTGTCGCGGTTGCGGAGAGGAAATCAAGCTTGTAGTCCGGCTCTAGATATAAGCAACGACACCGCCATCGAGTCATTGGTTCGGCAAGCTATCATGAATTGTCTCTTTGTAAGCAAGCATCTCCTGGTTTGCTATGCGGTGTCTCTGGTCATCACCACAGAACGAAGGCCTCTCTACATTCCATTGGTGACAGCGCATATTCGTCTGGTGCGCGTGGTTCATCGTTTCATTGGATGCGTCTATCATCGATCGTCCCTCTTCTCTTAAGCCACATCCGGCAATCGTACAGCGATATCGCCAGATTGAGTGATGTATCGTACCCAAGGCAAAGACGGATATTGCAGCTGTATTCTTGTCAGCAAGAGGAGATTCGGAGAGCGTGCCGGAACTTGCCTTGGGCTCGATGATCTTCAGGTACCTGACCTGAATACCACTTGTCGTGAAGTATGGGATCTCGAACTTGACGTTGATCGGCCTCTTGGCCTTTCCACCGCCAACACCACCCATACTTCCACCGAAGCCACCCATCATACCACCACCCTTCTCGTCATCTCCTCGTACGGAAGGTAGACCGAGCTCAGCGCGCATGAGGAACTCCTTGCTTCCTCCGAACTGCTTGATCTTCCATACTATCGAGGATGTCTCAGGTGCGTAGTGTACGGTGCCAATGTTTGTGCGGAATCTAGGTGTGTCTGCATCTTCGGGTACGGGAATCGAGATCTGAACGTTGTTCGCTGTGCTTCTTCGTTTGAACTGTGCTTTCGCCTTGAATATGTTAGCTCTGCAGCTGACTACAGAATAGGTTGTACGTACCTTCAGCATGTACTCTATCCTGCTGCCAGAGTGACTCTCGACTATGCACTCAACCCAGATTAATGGCTTGACTTGTGTGTTGAGACGGTAGCTCATAAGTTCGAACTCGCCATCTGGGGGGATGAAACTGATCGTTCTGTCGTTCTCGAATCTTGACAAGCGCACGCACTGGTGAAACTTGACATCCTCCATCTCGACCGCTTTTCCTCTTGTAGCTCGTCCTGTTGTCTCGAACATGGCCTTATCATTCAGTCCTAATCGCAGCTCGGGCATACCGGACAGGTAGCACTTCATCTTAATAGCTCCCAGGATCTCAGACCGCAGTACATTTCCGTTCGCAGATACAAGGAGGTTGAGTGACTCAACAACATCGAGGAAGACCTCGTTCTTGCGGTAACGGATGCCCTCACTTCGCCAACTGACAGCGTTGGTGACTGCGATAGGTGGCCGTGCTTGTACCTCAAGCTTGTGTGATTCCTGTGTGATGTACTCTTGCAGGATCTTTGTTTCGGTTGTCTGTGGGTATCCAAAATCCATCATTTCGTCCAGCAGCTCGTAAATGACAACGAAGTTGTCTCGTATACTTTCCTCCTCCAGCTCCTTGAAGTACTCTGTGAATACCTCGACAACCTTATGGAGAAAGAGGAGAATCTCGGCGGCATTGGTGTTGCGTTTGGTAAGAGCAAGGAGGTAGAGGTTGTTATGGCGGATGTAGAGGTAGTTGATGCCTTCGTTCGAGAAGCATGGTGGGACGGCGGAGCTTTCTTCTTCGGCCTCGCTGAGCAGGACAGGGAACTTCTCAACCGCTGACATGGGAATATCACCACGGTAGTTGCGCGCCAGCAGGGTCTGTATATGCCTGTTAGCAGGCAGCTTCTCCACGGTGGGTACCCCACGAGCGTACCTTGCCCTTCAGATCAAGAAAGAACACCGCCGACGCCATATTGGGGATTTATGTCAAGATTTAAGGAACCGCTAGTTCGAGTCGCTCAAGGGACCATCATGCGTATACGAGAAAGAAGGTGGATGGTGTTGGCGACGTGTTGTTGCTGTTGCACCCTGAATTCGATGGACTCCCGAGCCGAAGGCCAGCAGCCCGCAATCTTGGCTTGGCACCGCACGGTCCGCGAACGTCGCGTCTGCTTCACGAAGGTCTCAAACTACATCATCATGGTTCAACAGGTGACGCCAATCAGCATCTAGCAAAGACAGCAGCATTACAGAAGCTTTGTTCACCAATACTCGATCATTTCACTGTCTCACATCAGTGAAATGACGTCATGGCTGGCATTTGAATCCATTCAGCCTCGACTTCAGTAAGGAGCCGTTGCCAGGCTATAATTGCACCTTCAGACGGACTAAGTGCTGGAGCTGGTAGCCAATTCTCTATCATCTCCAAGCCATCGTCATCAGCACGGACAGTCAGCCTCTCGACTTGTCCAGTCTGGGGAGGAGAAGGCGCGATTGGCCGAGCTGCAGCCCTGTGAAGCTTGCATGCTGTCCGCCTGTCTTGCTAGCTTTGGCAGTGCTTGTCTCAACTTCGGTGATTTGTACGAATGCGCCAACCCTCGAATCGCAAATTCCCCAGATCCACAGGAATTGCGCTGTGAGAGGGATCAATCGCCCTTCGCGGCCCGAATCTTAAAGAGAGTGTTTGCTGTTATGACGAAGATGTATACCACGCATATACTACTATGTGAAGGGATCGAACTCAAGCCAGCCCACACGACCCTTACATCGTCACCGCAGCATGGCTCCCTTACGCGCGGCACGCCTTAGTAACGAGCCGCAGCAGGAATGTGAGGAGCATCGTGACCACGTACTGCATATCGCGAGATTCTCTCCGAAGAGTGGAGACGGTCACTGCTAGAGGCGAGTTCACACGCTGTCTGCTGTCAGATTTCCCCAGATCTTGGGATCGCCGTTGTCGATCCGCCCTAGAGCGCGGGGAAGCCAATAAGGTTGATAGGCTGCCCCATTCACGACCATCAATTGCAACCAATGGCGCCGAGCGCGTCATGCAGAATTTCGTCATGGCGGGAGAGCATCACAATGCTACCCGACGCTCGCGTGCTTCACTGAAATAGCTGGGGAGGCCCGGAATGTCTCGCGCAAATAATGATAGTCTGTCTCTCTCCTATCACACTAAACTTGACAGACACAGGACGACTGGAGAGTTCGAAACATGTTTAGTATGGGCTCTGGAAGACCGTATTTTGGTCTGACAGGAACATGGCTCACTGTTTGGGTCACTGTAGCGTGCGCTACTGACATGGTGAGCTTCTACGAAATTGAGCATCAGATAACGCAACTAATTCGTAGGCAGACACTCTTTGGTTACGACCAAGGTGTCTTTGGTACGTCCAACGAAGCTCTGGATGGAAGGTGAAACTGACTATTCCGTAGGTGGTGTTGTCGTGACACCGGACTTTCTCGATCAACTCAATTTGAATAACAACCCATCTCTCATCAGCACGGTCACAGCTATCTACGACATTGGATGTTTCTTTGGAGCAATCTCAGTCTGCGCTATCGGCGATCCACTCGGGCGAAAGAAATGTGTTCTTCTAGGCACGACTATCATGAGCATAGGTGCTATCATACAGATCGCCTCGTTCAATGTACCTGAGATGATTGTTGGAAGGTCAGTCCCCTTGAACTGCGTTCCGTGTCTAGGAGGCAATAGGCGTTTATCTGTGCATTATCTGCCACTGGATAAAAGCTGTAGACGCTACAGTCTCTTCTGTATTGTAGCCCGCGTCTTCCACAACATCAATCGCTACCTCTACCATCTCAGTAGCTGACCTGAACAGAATCATCGCAGGTATTGGAAACGGTATTAACACATCGACTGGTACGACTCAGCTTGTTATAAAAACGACTTAGACTAACGATCTCAGCACCCGTATGGCAAGGCGAAACCTCGAAAGCCAGTTGGCGCGGCAAATTGATCATCATCGAGATGATCATGAACATTGCTGGCTTCTCATTGTCGAATTGGATTACATACGGCTTCTCGTACGCTTTTCCGTCATTCACCAGGCTGAAGGCACCTACTCACATCTTGCAGGTTCGTAACCGGAAGTCCCTCGTGGCGCGTTCCTCTGGCTTTCCAGTTTCTATTCATCTTCATCCTCTTCGCAACTGTTCCGTGGCTCCCAGAATCACCTCGCTGGCTCATGGCCAAGGGCCGTGTGGACGAAGCCGAGCGAATCCTGGCTGATCTTGAAGCCACCGACATCGATGATCCATTCATCATCACCCAGTCGAAGGACATTCAGTGGGCTGTACAGTACGAAAAAGACCATGCTGTCCCCTGGAGCGATCTGTTGCGTGGCCGTGCAGGCGACCAAGGAGGCACTCACACTATCAGACGAGTCATACTCGGCATGGGTACCCAAGCTATGCAGCAACTTTGTAAGCTACACGCTGAGCATTAAGTGGAGTCTGCTGACAACCTCTTAGCCGGTATCAACGTAACATCTTATTATTTACCAACGGTTTTGATTGAATCCGTGGGCCTGACCAACAACCTCGCCCGTCTCCTAGCAGCTTGCAACTCAGTCTCCTACCTTCTGTTCTCTCTCATTGGCATCCCCAACGTTGAGCGCTGGGGCCGTCGCAAGATGATGATGTATGCAGCAGCCGGTCAATGTTTCTGCTACACAGTCATCACGATCTGCATCCGATACACCGAAGACACCAGCCTCTCTCGAAGCGTGCAGGAATCCTGGGCGAAAGGCTCCATCGCTTTCTTCTTCCTGTACTACATCTTCTTCGGCATTGGCTGGCAGGGCGTACCATGGGTAAACCTCTCCTCCCGAAAGCAAGAAAGTGACACATGTGCTGATACTATCCAGCTCTACCCGACCGAAATAAACTCTATGGCGATGCGGACCAAAGGCGCCGCACTGGGCACAGCGACAAACTGGTGCGTTCCACCGACGCGACTGTCGAGACATCCGCTAACAGACGTAGGATTTTCAACTTTATGGTCGTCGAGATCACGCCCCCAGGCATCAGCAGCCTGGGCTGGCGCTTCTACATAATCTGGTGTGTGTTCAACTTTGCATTCATTCCCACCGGTAAGTCGCTCCCTCCAGAGAACCTCCCCTCCCTCCCCTAACCTTTTTACAATTACTCTCGTCCTAACGTCCCGCAGTCTACTTCTTCTATCCCGAGACCGCAGGTCGGACGCTCGAGGACCTAGACCGGTATTTCGCCGGCGATGCGCCGCTGCTTGTGTTCCGCGATAAGGAGGTCATTGCTTCCAAGCGGCCTGAGAAATTCGTGCAAGGCGAACAAGAGGAGATGAGGAGGAATAGCAGTGTGGCTGCTGGTCATGCGCAGGCGGCGACCGAGGCGTACCAGAGGAAGAAGGAGACCGAGGGTGCTGAGTTCCGTGACGATGTTTAGGATCGCGTGGGGAATTTTAGTGCTGGACGTACTTACGGCTGTTGGAGTACTATGTGTAGAAGAAGGACTGGGGGCGCTCTATGTGATAAGAGGGTCTGGATCGACCACTTATGTGAGTGAAGACGTCGACTAGCCCATACAAAAGGTACTGGGAAAACAGTAGATGACCCAAGACTCTCAGCAGTAGCACAACGAGAGCAATTTCTCCATACTCGCTTCGCCTAATCCACAGTATGAATCGCACTGGTTTTCGAACGAAACACTGACATGCTTCTACCACATGATGCCGCCAACTCAACCGTTTGGAAGCGATCCGAAAGTCTCAGCAAACTAAAAGTGATCATTGAACGCATCACAAGACTAAAAGATCGCACATGCAGTCCTACACAGCTTGTCGTTCTGCCAGAAGCATTCCGTGATTATGCTTTCTCTCAACTGACCTATGTCATCACGTCCGATTCTACAGCATCTTAGTCAACCTCGCTTTCCAGCCAGCCTTCTCTCCAGACATGCCTTCCTCTCCACTTCCACTTCCACCAAGCGAAACCCCCTCATCAACAACGCCTTGCTGATCATAGATCTCATCCGGCAGCACAGCCCTATCAACGAACGACTCCCTCTGCGGCGCAACAAACAAGCTAAGCACAACAAACACCACACTCGTCGCGACAAACCCCAGAAACCAGCCGAAATGATACGGTCTGTCGCCCACGCCCACCTCAATGCTGGGATTGATGCTGTGCATCAGACCCGGCAGATTAGGCACCACACCGACCAGGAACGCAATGATGGCGCGCCAGTTCCAGCCGCGCGAGTACCGGTAGATGCCGTGGGGCGTGTACAGCGCGCGGGCATCGTACTTGCGGGCATGCACGAGCCAGAAGTCGCAGACCATGATTGCGGCAATGGGGCCGAGGAAGACGGCGTACGCGACCATGAAGTTGAGGAAGGAGCCTGCGCTGGCGAGGATCTTCCAGGGGACGAGGGCCCAGGCGAGGACCGCGCAGAGCAGCTGGCCGCGCCGGATGTTGATGTACTGTGGGAAGAGCGCTGTTAGGTCGTTGGCGGCGGAGAGCGAGTTGGCGGAGATGTTGACGCCGAGGGCGGCTAGGGCGAAGCTCGAGGCGCCGAAGAAGCGGCATGCGCGGTTGTCCCAGTGCGAGATAAGTGCGATCGGGTCCCAGTTCAGCTCGCCGTATTTGACGGCGCCCGCGGAGGATGCGGCGATGCCGATGAAGGCGATGAAAGTAAAGACCAGAGGCAGGAAGGGGACGTAGATGATCTGCCACTTCACGCTGACCCGGGAGTAGCGTGAGAAGTCAGCCTGGAAAGAGTCAGTGATCTTGCTTTCACGAAGATGGGTAAACGAAGGGGAATCAGAAGCAGCCAAGACGTACCTGGTTGACAGACAGTGTGGCATAGTTGCCGATAACGCTGGTCAAGCTCGAAAGAAAGCCCCACGAATACGCCGACCCAGAGAGCGTAGCCTTCTGATTCCACATCTCTCCTCCGTCGGTCGATACAAACGCCCAGATCAAGATCGCGATCCAGGCAATCGGCACAATGATACTCTTAGCCATAAACAGCCAGCGCAGATTGTTCGGATGCATGCAAAGGAACGGCACTTGGATCAACCAAAAGATGAAAAAGCTGATCATGGTGTTGGTTTCGATGCCCTGGCTCTGCGGAATCCCGTTCTTCAGCGTCAAGAAACTCGGCCAGATGGCAGCGATCATGCACTTGACAGCGTTGGCGCCGTTCATGTTCTGGATCGCAAACCAGAAGACGGCGAGAATGGCGCGCGAAACGATGGCAATGTAGGAGCCCCAGAAACCCCATGATGCGCGCGCGAGCACGGGGAAGGGCGCGTGGTAGATTACGCCTATTGCGCCGTTCAGCGCGATCACGAAGGAGATTATGAAGAAGGCTAGGGCGACTACGGCAATGGATTCGCGCCAGGTGAGGCCTGGAGATTGTCAGTATGTAGTTGAGGATGCGAGATGACAGGTTGATATACCAATTGCAATGATACTGGAAGCGAATTGCCAGGTCGCAGCGCTTCGATCTAGTCAGTGCTTGAGCATGACAATAACTCCATGGTCAGATCATACTTGAAAGCGTCAGAGATCCAGTAGGCGAGGAAGCTCGTAACCCCCCACTTTCGATTGTGTCTTGGCACCGGGTCAAGATCTTTGTTAGTCCTGGAGGTAGTCAGTACACTCGGTCAGTCACACATGCTACACGGAGCTGTTACCATCGCGCATTGCCTTCAGCAAAGGTCGACTGCGGCTGCTCGACCTTGAGCGAGAAATTGGGTCGCTCAATGCCCAGCATGATGGAAGACGTCTGAACTGGAGACTCGAGTGCAGCGCCATATCGCGTGAGGGGAGTCTCGCATATTTATTGACGTGCAGCTAGCTCCAGCAGAGATTGTGGGTTACCTGCAGCTATCAGTCCCAAGATAAGCCAGACCCTGTTCTGCATGTTTGTCCTCGTTCTGGATAGTTAGACGAACGCCCCGGTCCTTGGTATCACGTCTCAACCACTCAGATCACGAGCGCAAAGACTTCACGGCCATGGCCGGCAGTTCATCGGACACTAATCTGACGGCGGCTTGAGGCTGACTGGATCTCTGTGCAACTCATGCGCGAGAGATAAGGAACCTGGATAGAGGAAAGTGATCGTCTTGCCCAGACGTTCATTTGCGTGTTACCGGTTGCACCTCCCCAAGTGGGGAAGTTCCCCACGTTGGCCCCACTTTAGGTATGAGAGCAAGTTGAGCAACTCCTACATTTCCATCTTTACATCACAGCTCCCATTGCACTAGAATCCATTCATGTAAAAAAAATGCTTACACAGGGGTATATACATTTCTATAGAACACTGTCGCTCATCTTTAAACTAGTTGAGAAAGGAAAACAGGCCTGCCAGAGCGCTTAGGGAGGTGATCAGCTCGCCGGTGAAAGGCTTTTGGCTTCAAGATCGATGTCGTGCCGTTGTGTGTTCATCGCTCATGCGAGGAACCTGCGGAGAAACTTGACGCTGGCGGAGCGCTTCTGGTTTCCACGACCGTTGCCTCCGGCGTTGCCTCCGCGTCCGTTGCCGTTGCCAGCATTAGCATTGCCTCCATTAGCGGCGTTCTGGTTGTTGCCGTTTCCTGCGTTCTGGTTTCCGCCGCGGTTGTTTCCCTGGTTTTGGTTGCCACCGCGGTTGTTGCCCTGGTTCTGGTTGTTGTTGTTGTTGTTGTTGCCGCCAGCGTTCTGGTTCTGACCGTTGCCTGCTGCGGCAGTCTGAGTAGCACCGGCCTGAGGAGCAGCTGTAGCGGAGATGAGAGCTAGAAGAGAGTCAGCAATTGCTCAGTCTTTCCCGATGAAGTGAGACGGAGGAACGCACCAGAGATGGCGCTTGCACCTTCGTTGCCGCCTGCAAGGCCAGCTGCCTGGTTTGCTGCGATGGCAACGGGAAGGTCTTTCTGGTTCTGCAAGATCTGGTTGGAGATACCCTGCAGCGTCTGGGCTGTGTCGACACCTACCGTAAGGGTGAGTCTATGTACTTGGGCTGAATGTGCTGAAGAAAGAAATGTAGAACTTACCAGCAGCGGTTCCGTCGGTGCGACCCTTGCCGTCGGCCTGCTGAACAGCGAAGCAGCCACCGAAAGGACCGGCTACAGCGGTGTTGCGGCAGCGGACAGTGCAGATGTTACCAGTCGATGCGCCGATGCAGTTGAAGTTATCAGGCATAGCAACATTGATGGTGAAATCCTGCTCCTTGGCCTGCGACAATCCGTTGGCACCAGGAACATTGTTGGCAACCTTGAGCTTTGTGAACTTGGTGGCAGCGTTGCTGGTCTCGTCAAGATCACACTCGTAAGGTCCAGCACCATCAGCGTTGACCTGGTGGATAGTGACAGTCATGACAGTGCCTCCGGAGACCTGAGTCACACGGCCGGCAGCCAACTCGTTCTCTGTCTGCTCGCCGACATCGATGTTGCCGTTGATCTCGGTACGGCCACAGGAGTTCACGATGTTCTGAGTGATCTCAGAATCGCGAATGATGGTGGAGTCCTGCTGGCAAGGCGAGATGGTGGTGCAATTACGAGCAAGGTTCTGATCGACTACGGCTGTGTTAGTAGGCAGTTCGCCATCGAGTCTTGCGAGGTACTTACCCAAGAAACCCTGACTCTGGCCCTTGTCTCCGACGGCCGCGAGGATAACTCCGTGGGCCTGAACACTGGCGGCGAAAGCGACTAGCGCGATGGAAGAAGCAGAGTAATACATTGTGAATGAAGTTGAAGTAAGAATAGAGTTAGCGACCGGCGCGTCGAATAGAATGTAAAGCAAAGAAAGAGTGGAAGAGAACGACTGAGTGTGGAGAACTGTTGATCGGTGATGGAGGTATACAGCGGAGCTCAAGTCGAACTATATACTCGCACTGTGGAGACGAGGCTCAACACTGACGAAGGATCAAATCTACTCAAGGCCCATGCGGTGCCCACTTCCACGAGACGAACTACTACCGTGGTGAAGTGAGGGATGCGCATGTCGGCAGCCTGAGCATGCCTCAGACCCCTTGAAGAGGATCCTTTGCTCTCGGCGGACGTTGCATCTGACGCGCTGAGCGGCGAGTAACAGGCACGCACTATACAATCCTTCACGGGATCCCTCGCCAGTTTGGTGGCCGGTAGCGGCAAAGATGATGCGCACCCACCAGGCTCAAACTTCTGGAGCTCGTAAAGAGATAGACACGCCACCGCGCAGTGAGCAGGAGGCTGTTGCCAAGAGTTTTTTGCTTGCTGTTTGCTCCGCGCTGAAGCGGTTCGGGTTTAGAGATTTTGTGTTAAGTTTCGAAGCGAGCGGTAACATGCCACGTCGAAACACGACAGCTCGGTCTCGATGTATCTCCAATCCGGACATATACCGAGCTCTTGGCATTTCAGAGCGATCAAACATACTGCGAGTGATATAGCGATGAGGTTGGATTAGCCTCAGGAAACTGGCGTTTGAGACGCAGGCGCCGTTAAAAGCGGGTCTTATCCGAGACGTGCGAGTGGAGTCGTTGTGTCAGCGCCTCCCGAAAGGAGGTTGCGAAGTATTATCGACAATGCGAATGATAACATCAGCCGACGGGTTACCTTCTGAGGCAAGACGTTGTTTGGAGGCGCATCCTGCTGGGCAACTGTTGCCGCCCGAAAGTACCGAGGGATGTTTGAAGGCTTATTACCGTGCGATGTGCTTGTGCTGTCAAGCATTGAACTTTTCTTGACGTGCATGACATGCCGTTCGTGCGTTGTCAGACCTTCCCGGGTTCCATGCGCTGCCTGCTTTGAATGAAGGATGCGCGGCTGTCCGCACTCGAGGAGTTTCAATGACATTGCCTACGCCCAACAGTGTACAGGATCAGATACCACAGAGAGGTTGACCGGACTACCTGTTTCTGCACGAGAGTCGGACATGGAGATGTTCGTCAACCACTCTGTTGTGAGGCTGCGACGTCAAGCTGTGGCGATGGTCGAGTGCAAGGCGAAAGGCGGAGTTCGTTGACCGCCGCGCCAATGAGAGGGCTCTTCAGAAGGTCAGCCCTACGGATCAGACCACTTTCATCATCACCAAGAAAACATTTCGGAACCGCACAGCTGCCACCGCACCTGCCAGTCTCGAATTTCTCTGTCGCTACCATCCACACATCTGCAAAAATGAACACAGTAAGCCTTGTCCCAGTCCCCTCGCGCATACAGCAAGCTGACAGCTCCCAGGTCAAATCAGTATAGTACGTCACAGCTCCGGCGGCAGCTTTCGAAGCGGTCTCTGCGCGCCCCAGCACCCAACTAACAGCACCGCAGCTACGGCTGGGCAACCCTCATCGCCGCGGGCGGAGGCGCGTACTACTTCGCGAAGAAATCCATCAACGCCGACCGCGCGCAAAAAGCCGAAGCCGACCGCCTGAAGCGCCAGCGCCAGTTCCAGCTCGAGCAGGCGCACGGCCTGCACGCGCAGACGTCGTCCAACCCGACCGTCTCGCCAAACGCGGTGGTCAGCTCCAACACAGCGGCGCCGCGCAGCACGTCGGACAAGGGCGCGCTGGCGGGCGAGATTCGACGAGAGGATAGAGCAACCGAGGACAGCGGAAACCCCAGCTTGCAGGCCAGCCAGGATCCGGCGGCTACGAGACACGCGCCGGAGGCTGAAGGCAGGGAGAAGAGCAAGTACGAGGCGAGCGATGTGTTCAGGAGCAGGAAGGGCGACCGGTTCTCGTAGACGTGCGTCGTAAAAGGATGATGATGATGACGAGAGGAAGAGGGAATGATGTATATTGCAATTCAGCCTGTACGAGCACTGCCCCCAGACACGGGAAGCTCCAGGCGTTCAGCGTGTAACATAACGAAGCATGGGCTCGAACTACGATGGGAGAGTCAACCAACAACGCAACCGCAAAGAAAGACCTTGAGCGATCAAGATACGCCACTGATGCCCTCGTGGGATTTTAATACAAGCGTGAACCGTGTCCATCGAGCAGTAGGCTGATTGCACAGACACGACAGGTTTCAGGTGCCTGCGGCTTTCGTGTGTATATGATCAATGACAATCGCTCGTGAATTTCAACCCAAACGCCTCGCCATATATCAGGGTATAAAGCGGTATCTACTGCCGGCCCATGCACTCCATCCCCCTTCACGCAAACATGCCACTCCTCGGGCTATCCCTCCGCTTCTCGTACAGCCACTTGTTGTTCAGCCCTACGCTCGCCTTTCCCGTCGCTGGCGTCGGTGTCCCTGGGCCGGTACTGCTTCCGCTCTCTCTGAACAGACTGGTATCAAAAGGACTGCCACCGCCATAGCTCGAGCGCCTGTTCGCGCTGCTGCCCAGACCCGGCGAATATCCTGTACCACTCGCACTCCGGTTCAGGCTCGCGGCAGGACTCCCCGAGCTCAGCAGCGGGCGCTCGCCCTGGTTGCTGAAGCTGCTGCGCGGTGTGGAGCGGCTGTAGCGCGGGGGCGTCACGTAGGCAGATGCTGGTGAGGCGTAGGTGGAGCCTGAGGAGCTGGGCTTCAGGCCCATGGAGGTGCGCTGCGAGGGCGTGAGGGGAATGTCGGCGATGTCGTCGGGGTAGTAGCGGCGCACAAGCGGCAGCAGGGCGTTGACGATGTTGACGAAGAAGAAGAGGCGGATGGCGAGGATGCCCCAGGCGCTGTAGGGCGTGTGGTGGATAAGGGCGTTGACGGGGGCACTGTGGGCGTCAGTAGCTGCAGTGGTGGTCCACGAGGGGTGCACGTACGCGGCGTATTCCAGCAGCTTGACCTTGGAGGTGACGGCGTCGGCGAAGAACGAGGCCGTCAGGAGAGCGCCGTTGGCAACAACGATGCGCACATTGCTTTCGTCGAACGTGGTCGCGTACTGGCGGCGCGTGATCTCGTCGAACTTGGGGTGCTTCCAGGTGCCGTTAGGCGTGTGCAGCTGCGGTGCCTGTCGTGTTTGTGCCTGTGGTGTCGCCGGCGCGGCCATGGAGAGGGCCATTGTGTCGGGGTGCTGCAAGATTTGTCTGCTAATACGCAATGCTGGAGGTCTTCGCTGTCCTGCGGTTAGTGGTTAGTATTGCGATTCCCAGGGCCGTCGTGGCTACCGCATTGCTGGTCGCCGGTGATTGTCGCAGTGACGGTTGTCAAAACAATTGATCTATGCACGTCGGTAGCTCGCCCGCCGGCAACGCCAACCAGCCACGCTAGTACTGCCGCGGGGTCCACCGTCTACCGCATTGCAGCTGTCAGCCGGCGTCACAGCTTCCTCTCTGCACTCGCACACTCCTGACCCAAGTCAGTGTTGGCAGTATTCGAATATGTCCGGTCTCTTGGAGCAGCTGGACGGAGCCATCTCCGACCTGTTCCAGGGCTGGAACATATACTCGACTGTGCTCCTCGTCGGCATCCTGGGCTTCGCTGGCTGGGTGGTAGCCAACAACGCTGATGCTGACACGCACCCTCTGCTGCTGGCTCGCCAGGCTCAGGCCTCGTATGTGAGGCAGCCGAGAGAGTCTGCAGTCTTCAGGTCTCCCGAGACTCCCCATGGCTGTAAGTCCACTCGATCACCTCCTAGTCTGCTTGCGCTCAGCTGATGCAACCAGATCCTCTGCGGACTGGCCTCGCCGTCAAGCCTCCGGGCGCTCCCATGTACTCGGCCGGCAAGGATGGCGACCTACGAGATATCTGGCGCCGCGTTACTGGCGAGATTCCCCTGGAGAAAAAGGCCAGCTCAAGCGGTACGGCGACCATAATGACCGCCTTTGGCAAGGAGGACATCTCGGAACACAACATCCCAGGCGTCTCCAAGGAGATTGCAATCATCGGCAAGCATCTGCAGGAGCACAGCGCCAAGCGAGTGGCTGTCTACCTGCCGAACAGCCTCGAGTTCCTGGCAGTCTTGTTCGCCGGTGCTTTCTACGGCTTCACGCCAATCCTGATCCCCTACAACCAGCCACATACCACTCTCGTTGAGTTGCTCCAGGCTGCAGGTGCCGATTCGCTCATCGCACAAGCCGGCTCGGTTCCTCTGGCTGATGTCACCCGCAGTGTCCCCAACCTGCGCCAGATCGTGTGGACGGTAGAGAAGACAAGCAGGCACATGGATTGGAGCGAAGTTCCCGAGGGTATCGGCGGCAAGGTCGATTTGTCTGTCTGGCATGAGCTTGTGCAAGACTCGAAGCACACCGAAGACGTGCTGCCCTCCGACGGCGCCAAGGCACCCGGTGTTGTCTTCCTCTGGCAGGAGGCTGTTGGCAAGCCAGCTGAGATCGTCGAGTTTACCCAACAGGTAAGCAGTTCCCCTTTTCTCGCAGCATACATACTAACTCCGACAGAACATCGCTGCTGCCGTCGGCTCGCTCATCACCTCTCTGCCTACTGTACACCGCTTCTCGGCTTCTGACACCTTCCTCCCCGTAGACGCCTTTACAAACTCCTACTGCCTCTGTCTCACCCTCGCGGCGCTCTTCTCCCATTCCACTGTCATCCTCAACTCGGTCGCGGGCCCTGGTGTCGACTTGACCCTGGCCACGCGCGCCCTGGCTCCCACCATCGTAGTCGTGTCCGCCGAGACTGCCGCAAAGGTCCACAGCACCACCACTGCGTCCGCCGTAGGGGGTCTGAAGCAGCTCGCTCACCACTTGGAGTCTCGCGTCCTGGCATCTGGTCGTCTCCCCACCAGCAGCCTCCTGACGCCCGCACGAGCAGCGATTGGCAGCACCCCTGGCAAACTCCGCTTGGTCTTCACCTCTGAGCGCGCAGGCCTGAACACACCCCCACTCAGCTCCAAGGATCTGTCGGACCTGCGCATCTACACGCAAGCGCGTATCGTCTATGCTTTGACCGCTGCCAAGATCGCCGGTGCCGTTGCACAAACCAACATGTACGACTACAGGCTGGGAGCGTCATCGAGCAAGCACAGCCACTTCGGTGTTCCGCTGAGTAGTCTGGAGGTCAAGGTCAAGGACACGCCCACCCTCAAGACGACCGAGGAGCAATCGGTCGGCGAGCTGGTCGTTATCGGGTCATCTGTTGCCGGAGGCGAGGCGTCGCTGGGCTTCAACGCGACATTCCGCGAAGACCACACTCTAGCGTACGTCTAAGGGCCGGGTAGTCTATGTAGGAAACACATGAATCAAACACGTCCCCTAAACATAACAAAGCGCATTGTGATGTTGGTCGGGGGTGACGATTTCTGGAGTATCAGAAAACTGGAGGTGTTCGACGTCACTGCGAGCATCGTTTGAGTGCGGAAAAATAGCATTCGTACCCATGGCGTAGCACCGGTGTTGCGTATCTCGGGTATCACAAAATCGTACACAGTCCCTCTTGCAGCTACAGCGTAAGAAGAGCAGAGCACCCCGTACGATGACACCTGATATCCGTGCCACACCTCAACCCAGGTCCGCCTCATGGTCCTGCAAATCATCCTCGGCATCCTCCCAATCCGTATCAAGCTCCTCCTCCACATCCAGAAAGTCCCCATCGCCTTCCTCCTCTTCCTCCTCTTCCTCCCCATCTCCCTCCCCCTCGTCATCACTGCCCATCTGGATCTCAATCCCCTGCTCCTGCATATGCTCAATGAACTGCAGAAACGCCTGCTCATCGCCGTCGTTCTGCAGATCGGCGATCATGGCCTCGAAATCACTATCCGTTTCTTCGTCCGTGCCCTCGAAGTCGTCCTCCAGGTCCGACAGCGGGACGTCGTGGTCGGCATCGTCCGCGTCCGTCATGCGCTGCAGGCCATAGTGGCGCGTGAAGCGCTCTTTCATGCGGTCGAGGAGGCGCGCGCATTCGTTGGTCAGGCGGGTGATGTCGGTTGTGCTTAGTTGGTCAGTTTTGGGAGCGAGGGGTCGGTGGCTGCGGGGGTGGTGATGGTTCTGTTGGTGGTTCGTGTGCGGGGGGCTCGAGCTTGATGTGTCGCGGGCTGAAGGGGTGGAAGGGTGTCAACATGTGTCTTGGCTCGTACTGAGGGTCGTTGTGGATCATAGGGTCGTTGTTGATGCGCCGGCGGAAGCCGACTTGTGAGGCGTCGTACAGGCAGCGGACTTCTGGGGCGGGCTCGCCGTGGAGGTACGGCGGGATGAGCGAGGAGCCGCGGCCGAGTTCGATGCTGACTTTGAAGTTGATATTGCTCTCTGACAGAGCGTAACCGTACGCATGTCGGTTGCGAAGGCGGTCAGGCTCGCAGATGTACTCGGCCTCTGACATACTATTGAACGAGACTGCCGACTGCTTGAGCTCGAGGGTGTGAAGCGATGGGAGAGCGGTGTAGTAGCACACATCTGGGAGGTAGTCGAAGAAGTTCTCGGCCACGAAGAAGTGGCGACGTACAACCAGTGTGTCCAGGTTGGGCGGACAAAGTTCGTGGTTCATGACGATCGCCTCGTGTAGGAAAGAGCCTGTATCGCACTCCATCGTTTTCAGTGAGTGAAACTGGCGCATCCCATCCCCCGTGATACGCTGACGAGCAATGTGGTGGTTCTCTGGATTGAGCCGCCATTTCGAATCTAGATGGACCAGCGTCTCGAGGGAATGCGCAACAGGTGCGAGGGCGTCGAGTGCATCCAGAGGATGTGGAGATAGCTTCGGTGATAATTCCACACTGCGGTTGATGTTAAAGACATTCTCGCCGAGTGTGAGATGCTTCAACTTCTCCGGCGCACTCAAAATTTGCCGCAAGCTCTTGGTCTCCAGATTGCATTCGTCAAAGATAAGTGTCGTGAGTGGTGTTGTCGATTTATGCGATTCTAGTACCTCCAGAGTCTGTGGAAGCGTCACACAGGAGACATGCAAGTACCGTAGACTGGGATGACGAAAGAGACAGTGGAAGCCATCCAGTTCCCAGAAGTCCGCATGCGCGCCGTGCGAGTGTATAGTGAGCGACTCCAGCTGTGCTAACCCCACCGTTCGCTGCAGAGTGCGGTATAGCTGTCGATCTTGTGCGAACCTTTTCCTCTCTTGCGCACCATCTACACATGCCTTCTCCAGTGCCTGCCGAAAGCGCTCCATGTCGCCCTCCACCCACTCATGACCGCCCTTCTCCCACTTGAAGTTGTCGTACGGGCTCTCAATGTGCCATTCGCGCAAATTAACCATCTGCGCGACGCATTCGTTGAAGGACTTGCGCCGCTCCAAGCTGACTTGCAGGTTCTCGGTCCATCGGTACAGAATCTTTAGTGTGTGTACGGCGCGCACTCTATCGGGGCGGGCAAGGAAGGCGGCGATGATTCGTTGAAGATCTTTGACGGACCGCAGTTTGATGGTCTTGTAGATGTGCTCTTCAGCGAGCTGCTGGAAGCCACGGCATGTTTGCGCGAGTGTGCACAACGCGCGGTTGTCATTGGCAAGTTGTTGGACGACGGCGAGAGTCAGCTCGTTGGGCAGCCGATGGTCGATGCTACCGAGCAAGGTCGAAGACATGGTAGCTGAAGTCTAGGTCCTGAGTAGCTTGGGTGTCTATCGCGCGTAGACGTTCGTTGGAAGTTCAAAGGGTCGGTGGTGGGGCGGAACTTTTTGATGTGGGGAAGGTGCAGGTGCTTGGGCCCAATGACGTTTGCTGTATGTCCGTTAGCTGCATGTCCGTTACGTGCGCCAGCAAGCACCGCGGTACACGTCGGCTCCTACGCGGTACCAGGCAGCAGCATTCGATGCCAGATGTCTGCACTCACTCTCCTCCTCTCGGGGTCGCTTCTTTGGTCTGAGGCTGGACATCCTCGCAGCAATATAGCACGTCCCACCTCATACACAAGATACGTTACTGTCCTTACAATGTGTAGGTCACCAAGGTACTCCACAGCCGCCATGTTCTGTTGGTGTGATCACAGTCACAGATTGGTACCACAAGCACAACGAAGTGGAAAAAATGGAGTAGACATTGTTACTGAAGTATAGTCAGGTAGAACCTGCATGCTGCCATAGGTATCCCTCATGTTGCACAAACAATCTGATAGATGGTCTGGATCTGTCGAAACATGGGAGGTAGTCGGTGTTTATATATGCTTTATTTGAGCACAGATAGTCTCTCTGCTGGCTACAATAATCTTGCTCTTATATCCAACTTCTTCTACGACGCAAGAGGCTATGTACCCAAGAATCCAGAACGCCAACTATGCCGTCTTGCAGAAGCCATCCGAACGCCGAGATTCAATCAAAAGATGCCGGGTATGATGGAAAGGTGGAAGCTGAAGTTTGTGGGACGAAAGTAATCAAGCCGAGTGGAAACGCAAGGCCTGCGAAGCAACATCAGCACCAGCACAAGCCAAAGGGCTCCACGCTCGACTTACTTGCAACCTGCTCATCGAGCACACTGATGGAATTGACTTGAGCAATACACATTTTCCCTTCGCCATGTCAGCCCTGTTCCTATATTGATGCGCATTCCCCAAGGCTCATTGCGATTGGTCGGTTAAGACTTCTTCCGACTACGCCTGCAGCTCTACCCACGAGCTCGGGAGTGCACTTTTGTGAAATCTCGGTACTCACCTCGTCAGATAGCTTCCATCTGCCTTTGCTCTCCTAGTCTCCAGCAGCGGCGGCACAAATGGCAGTGCAAGCGCCGACACAACGTAGCCTGTCGCAAGAGTGGCTTTGAGTCGGTAATGGGGGTCACGCGGTAGGGATGTGGAGTACCGGCGGATGGAGGAGAGGGCGTGTGTCGAGAGTGCCATCGTGGATGCCTATGTGTGTACAGTCGATTGGATTCCAAGTCGATTTGGATCTGGGAAACCAGGTGTCTTGTATCCGGCTGGAGGTGGGGCTAGGCAGCTGTGTTTGAAGTGGAGGGCTGATTGAGGCTGTGGTTAGCTACGGTCAAAGGGGCTGTATAGACCTGAATAGTCTCGCATCCACAGCGGACGGCGTGCTTTATGTGCTAACAACAAGGGTGCTCACGCTCTAGCGCAGGCGATGATGCAAATTGGTCCTTTGAGTCAGGCGATCGTAGGGCTGCACCGCTCATACAGATGCTGGGTGGAGCTCTCCTCTGTAGGGCTGCACCGTCTTTGTTCACCTCACTTCTCTGCCGTCCAAAGGATACTAGAGGCCGGGTTGATTGATTGCTTGGAAAGCTGTTCTGACAACCCGATTACGAGAGAACCTTACACAGACACCTGCATCTAAGAGAAGCTGAAGGTAATCGTGTGTTCGGGATATGTGGGGTAGGACCCCTAAGGCCCAACGTGTGGGCGCTGACAAGTCCACTTCCGCGAGGAAAATCCGCAAGGGTCTCCCGCCTGGACGTCGGATCAGCCCACACTCGTGCGATCGTGACTCCAGCGGCAGGAACAAGTCCGCCGCACCTGCTGCAGTTGGCAGTTGAACGTTAGATAAAAGCGCAATCTGGGCGCTGCGTGGGCGCATTGGTGAGCAGGCGATCACGACATTGGCGCGAGCGATGGCATGCTGGTCCATGGATGTGTCTCAGGGCGCACGCTGTGTCAGCGAAATCGCCGATTCTCTGATTGGTTGATGTGATATCAATACGTGATTCGTGATCCATCTGGAGTACAGTCTTTTGTACCCCTAGATTCTTACGGTTTTCTGCTCTGCAACAGTTCTTGAGTTCGGCATAAAGATATGAGGCCTTTCGGAACCATAAGCGGCGGTACCGGCTGTTCCTTCCTAGTGTGTCTGGAACGAGCGACCTCGAATCCACTTGCGCCCACCGCTTCTCGGCTGATCTTCGAATTGACGACACTGCGCACCTGCGCAGTTGAACTTCTTGTCTGATTTGCAACACTATCAGAGAATGTCGCAGCATGATCGAGCATCCAGTGTAACGAGAACGGGGAAGTGCGAAGGTGTTGGACGTAACGGACCAAGATGGAGCTTCCCAAATCGCTCGTCAACGTGTGGCCATCGTCGGATATCAAATGTCGACCTCCATCTCGTCAGGACCAGCTGATTCCCAAGCTGCCGCCAGTGCCCTCAAGTTCAGCAGGATCTCCCGCCTCTCCTGCTCGCTCGGCCAACCCATCTCGATGACCTTCGCAGCACTTCCATGTCCCAGCTTCCGCGGTACCGGTAGGTTATTGCCCTCGTCATTGACAAACCCGTAGAGCACGAAGTCCATGTAGTGCCTCTGCACATCCAGGCCCCGTCGGATGCCCTCTGTGATCACCATATCCACCGCACTTTCCATCCTCTGCCCATCCATGTGCCAGCCTTGTCTAGACAGCAGACCCCAGAACTCCTCCGGTACACCGTTGTCGATCTCATCGTCAAGCCAAGGATGTGCATCCAAGTCGAGATCCTCGCTCAAGTAGGTGCGAACCAGGATATCCGTCACTTTGTCGTAGTCAAGGTTTATCTCACCCTTCAACACCTTGTACAGCATCGATAGCCCCTTCTGCGTAAGGAGCATATGACTCAGCTCTCCAATGCCGTTTCCGAGGACTGGGTCTGAGAAGCGCATGTCCAGCTTTATCAAGAAGAGTTGAAAGATCAGAATCTCTCCGTCGCTCCAAATACCCACGTCCTGCAGAAACGCCTCCCGTAATGCAGTCGTCTTGCGCTCCATCACCACCCAGAATTTGCACAGCACCTCGAAGGCTCTCTCCGGTACCCGATGCCCCTCGACTGCAAGTCGCGTCAATATCCCCCGCACAACACTTTGCCGATGCAGCACCATCCCCACCCACCGGAACCCAGGTACATCTCTTGCCAACCACGCCCTATCATCCATCGGCCGCAACATCGGATCCGAGATGCACAGCCCAGGGTACAATATCCACGAAAATATCTTGCTCGCGACAGGAGCATGATAGAGCGCGTATTCATGGATCAAACTGACGCTGTATTTGTTGAGGCGGTAGTGGAGTTCTTTGTCGATTGCGTAGAGGCCGACAATCGAGGCGTAGGGAAGCCGGATGCAGAACTGGAAAAACAGGTTCGGGTGTCTCAGCAGCGATTTATAGATGTTGAACAACGCCTTGGGGCCGCTGAACGAGCGGTAGGCGGCGGGCAGGGCGCTGCTCGGTGCGGAAGGCTGGGCGGGTGTAGCTGGTGGCGGTGGTTGTTCGACTCCCCAGACGGTTGCTGCAATATTGCGGCGACGGTGATGGTGGCGGCGCAGAATGCGCGGTGCGTTGCTGTCTTGCACATGAGGCGGCATAGGGTGGGAGGGTGTCGTCGGCGAGAAGTTTGCTGTGCAGTTTAGACCTTGAGGGTACTCCATGGTGATATGAGGCTGTTGGCAGCTTGCTAACTCGAGTTTGTTGATTGCTGAAATGTGTTATGGAAAGTTGTGGGGAAAGAGAGTGTGTCAGACGCATTGAGAAGCAAACGCGTCGAGGCGATCAGGCAGCGACTGGGGTCAAAGGTGAAAGAAGCTTCTGGGCCGTAACTGGATTCGAGAGGTGTGAGACTCGAAATGGGAGAGGATTGAACAGAAAGGCAGTAACCAAGTATCTGTTCTTCATTGTTCGTTATCACTATTGCAGCACATGCTGACTGCTGAGCAGCATTGTTCAAGAAGCCAGATGCCAGTGTGTTCTCCAACATCTCAGTGCAGGTCCCTCCAAGTCCAACTGGACTAAGAATGGGCGCCTTTTCAGATCAGTGTCGCAAGCCGAAACATGTCGGTGATACGGGTCAATCAGCCAAAAAGCGACTAGGGCTCATCAGTGCAAGTCTTGTAACCATTGATGATCACCCTCGCGTCGCGCTTGAATGGACCCTGCCACTCTGGCAGCAGTTTGAGGAGGTCTGCCGCGTACTTATCCATATACTTGTCCACCATCTTGCGCGTCTTGCAGGGATGGAACTCGTCTACGGTGTCTGGAAATTGCTTGACTGCGTTCGCACCCCATGTCTGGATGTGCATGAAGTTACCATTGTCCTCAGAAGGGTTCTTGACATGCTCATCCGGCGAGTAGTCCCCACGCTGGCTTTTCTGGAGGTTGACCTAAAGTAAATCAGCATCACAATTTGCCCACCGAGAAGACAAAGGCTGAAGGACACTTACGCGCACAAGCTCGGGCATGTTGCAGTAGATCCCATCCCAGTGAGAGTTCTTGACAGCTGGAACATCGTAGCAGTTGTACCCAATATCCCGCCGCGCGTAAGCCCGCATTGTATCAGCAGCCAACTGCATCAGCACGATTCGAATGCCCTCGCTGGCCCAGCAAGCCTTCACAGGCCGCACTTTCACCTCACGCAGGTCAATCGTCCACTTGGGGTCGCCCTCGATAAGTGCGTTGGTGAAGTAGCTGCCCCACAGAGGGTGTTCCTCGTCGTTGCCGCAGCAGCCAGCGCCAGTGGAGAGTCCAGAGGGACCGCACTTCTTATTGAGAATGTTGAAGATTCTGTCCGAGAGATTAGCGCCCCGTGCGTCCCCGAAGTTCACGGGCTTGCGTCCGTGGCCCCCAGTCCAGATCTCCACTGTTGAACCTCCCTGCCACTCAGTGGAAGGATCGTAGCCGAGGGTGGTAACGATGTCGTTGGGGGCGTCTGATTCATGTGTCAGCAAGGCTTTTGTGGTGGAGAAGGTGCGGTCAGCTTACCAGCAGAAATGGTGTGGTTGAGAGCGTCGTGAGCCTGGAGGTCCTCGAGGGCAGGTGAGGGAGCTGCGACCGCGACCGCCGCAAGGCACGACGCGATACTACCGAGGGTAAAGAGCTTCATCCTGACAAAAGTGGATTTGTGTAGACAGTCGGTGGTGGTTTTAAGCTTCACAGGCTGTGCGCGGCGGTGGTAAAGGAGGAATGGAGCTGGCTTGCTAATCATGTTATAGCGTGGGGCAGCGCCTCGAGTGAAGGTCGGTCACGGTTTACATGTAACGTGGGCAGATTTGCAGTGAAAGTCTCAAAAATCTCCTCTGCAACTTGGTAGATTACCCTTCGAGCACTGCTAAGGTTGTCAGAACATGTGCAAGGTTTATGAGGTAACACGCCTGCTGCGGCACCCAAGCTAACCTACACGAAGCTGAGAAGCGAAGCATGAGAAGAGCATGGCGTCGCCCAGCGGCTCAAAAAGATAATGGAACTTCTGGAGTATATCTCATCATGTTCCGTGCTACTGATTCTTGGATACATTGATTGTCTTTGCGAACAGCCAAAAGACTATCGGAGTCGTCGTTGTCTACGTGTATCCCTGTACCCATCGTAGTCTTGAGGTTGTCGGCGATAAAAGCACCTTATCGCAGTGCTGAGCATTGTTGGTTGTGAAGCATCACGAGTGAACTTCTTCTCTTCAATAAACGCCTCTAGGGCTTCACGATATCCATGGAACAGCTGCGCAGCACAGCGCTCAACCCCGTGCTGGTCTCACAACGCTTGAGCTCGTCCCAAGGAGAGTAGGTAGTCAGCGCTCCGTTTCTCGAAATACTTGTAGTGGTCACATTAACAACCCTTAGAATAGGCCCAAGCACGATAAAGCTCAAAAAATCAATACTAGCACACTATGTCTCACGGAGATTTCGTAGGTGTCACCTCGTCCGAAACGGCAATGTGCTGAGTCATCGTCTCGTCAAGATCATCCCTTGCCAATATTTTCTGCAAAATCTCGTTTTTTCCTGCTCCATAATGCCCGATACTGTCGAAGACATTCTTTGCAAGATTCTTCTTGACCTCGGCGTATTCGAATAGTAGATCAGGGTGGCCAAGTAAAACCCGCTTCACAATCAAGTGGTTTTGGTACGATGCAGCTGTTGGCATGACAAGGTACACAGCGCGTCGGATGTCTCCATCCTCTGTGGGCTTTGTTGCACCTGAGTCTAGTATGTGAGCCAGGTACCGGAATGACATACGGTCCATACCGCCGGGCTCGGGCTTGAAAACGTAGCCGCCGTAACCTTCGACCAGCGTCAGTACTCGACAATTCGAAGGATCCTTTCGACTTACTCAGTGCTGATGCTGCGGCTGCAAATTGTTCCGGAGCCACAACCACATCAATGTCGATGATCGGTTTGGCGGCAAGGCCAGGAACAGATGTGCTGCCAACGTGTTCGACAGTGATGACTGGGATTTTGGTCAAAGCTTCCAGAATCTCAGCCTTGATGCGTGCGAAATGTTGAGCCCACAGAGGGTCGTAATTCAGCACAGCGATCTGTAAACCCATGCTTTTCGTGTTGTAAGGCTGCACGCGAAAACGTTATAAAAGTGCACGGTACGTATGGAATACAGTTTCGATAACATCCAAAGCAGATCAATCTAATTAGGAGGATTTGCAATCGCGGTTTGTAACGTAAGCTCGCGTAGCTCGGCTGCGATAGATGCAGGCGCATGGGTTGCCTCGGCGCGTTATCATGGTTTGGCGTTCACATACAATTCGTCAACTGTCCGGTCTTCTCGAGACTGGAGTCACCTAGTCTGAAGAAACGGATTTTGTGAAGAGAGTTGTCAATCCAGATGGCTATACTGAGCTTCGCACAGGGGAGGTTTACGCGCAGTCGCTCACGCGATAAGAGGCTGGATGCTAGGGGAATTACGGGAGGTCTCGCTGATGACTTTGATAGGGACCACAGACTGATAGTGTCTCTGGAGAGCACAGTAAGCTGTAAGGTGTGTTCTAGCGAAGCAAGAGAAGAAGAAGGTCGAAACTATCTCCGCGCAGACTCTTCCTCATTTGGCTAGCGTATTTGGGAGCATGTTGATGTCATACCGTATGTAGCACCTTCCACGTTGCAACAACGTCTGCGCCTTTGCCAGCAGTCGCGGTCATGCAGCCGATGCTCCAGAAGTTGTCCAGAGATCTTTAACAATTAGACTTTCTACACACCACGTTCGACGCGAGGAACGCTCGCCCGAGTATTGCCTGCGCTCACAAGAGATCTCCCACATCAGAGCTCTCATCTGGCATTTACTGCGATAGGCAATCAACATACAACTCGGATAAAACGGCAGGTATCTCTACTGGTCTCAAAGCTGATCGTATCGAATAGTGTGACTTCGATATTCGCGAACCAGGAGCCTCTCCCGCCCGATGTGCCCACAGTACGCTAGCTATCAATCCGGCGAAAAAACTCTGCACAATCCACCGCAACCTTGCATTCGACCAAATTGCATGGTGAAAAGCTCTTCAAAAGCGCTTGGAGTGTGAACGAATGCAAACTCAGGTATACAAAGGTGCTCAATGCACATTTTTTCATCAATCAGATCAGCAGCATCTGGCCTAATGGCCCAATGGCAAGGCGCTTGACTACGATAACCAGGGGTCGACCCTGGGTAAGTTCGAAATCAAGAGATTCCAGGTTCGACCCCTGGTTAGGTCAGTTATTTTGTTTTTGTATCCAAATCTTGCTCATCTTGGCTTGTTCATGCGCGTCTGAATTGATATGACTATGTCAAACTGGCGGCAGGCGCGATGGTGAGGACTTCCCTATCGAGTCGCAAAGAAAATCGACTAGACGAGCGAAATTCCCCAGGGCATGGAAGGCAGACAAAGTTTGTCAGTATGCCATTTACACGAGGACAACAGCTCTGTAGGCTACAATCACTTTTGTGTGCTATGGCCAATTTTTCCTGCAATGTGAGAGCCTTCCTGCTTACTGGGCCTCTTGGTCCTACACACGTTCCCCACTGTCTGCTGCAAGGAAATGAATACAACTCATGTCATAGCCCGAAGCGCTTCCATGCATGGAAACACCTTCTATTTCCTTCGTTCTACCCGACCATGCCCTGCTCCTCAATGCCATTGTTCCAAAATGGGTCTTATTAGTTGTAAGCCCTCTTAGATTCATTAAGCCTACGACGTCTCAGCTGTAGTCTCGCCTCAGCCTGAGGGTACACAACCTATTCAAAGACGCTGGTTGGCGTTCACACTCGCCAGGGCACAACCGTCAGTTCCAGCTCTCCGCGCAGCCTTGCGCTCACAATGACTGGTCTTCGATGCTTCATTCTCCTTCTCTTCGTACCAGAGACGCATAGCCTCAACGTAGCCAACATCCCGAAGGAATGACGAGTGTTTGTCAGTGTGCACCACGTTGGATTGTGCAACTTGAGCCTGTTCATTGTCCATGTTTTGCAGCTCCTCGACGTGGGGCTTGGCGTCGCTGTTGGCTGCCTCGATGTCCAACCCACGAAGCGTACGGCGACTGCGGCGAGTGCTGATCGTCTCTCGAGAGGCCCTCGAGGCTGCATCGTCAAAGCTCGGTATCGATGGCAGTGGCATCTCGCTCGGGCTTCGTGAAGATAGAGACGTGTTCTGGGACTGCAAAGACTCTGCTCGAGCGGGCAGTGAGAGCGAAGGCGAAGGTGGATGCATACGCAGCGGGTGTACGTTGGTGGCAAGCCCACGATGGACGTTTCCAGTCACGCTGACGGAGCGCGGCTGTAGAACCGTATACTTGTGCTGCACGGACAGTACAGGTTGAGCATGTTGACGGAAGGCGTTTCCTGAAGGCTTCCGAGCTAGAGTTTCGGCATTTTGCACAGTGAAAATGTCTTCCACCTCTTCGTCTTCGTCCACACGCTCCGATATCCAGCCACCGAAAGTTGACACGGTTGCAACACTCAAAGGTCGAATGGGCGGTACGCGAGACGGAGATTCGAACACATCCATACTATCTGGTCTACGAGGCGAGAAGGTAGTACTACTGTTGTTGCTACCCGGTCGCGACCGGGTCGCTGAAGCGCGTTCCCTTCTGGGCGTGACCGATGGGGACAGGACTGGCACGTTACCAACGCCCCATTCTTCTACAGGCTTTGAGAAATTTGAAAACGCCCGAATGAAACCACTGCGATGCTTCGTTGGCGTTGGCGATGCCTCAAACTGTGGGTGCGACATAGTGGCTGTTCTTGGGAAGTGGTGTCGAGGTGATGGAAAAAAGCGCAAAGATAGAGGGAACAGGAAGCAGGTGAAAAAGCATAGGAGAGATACCAGAACGAAAGAGGCAGACGGCAAGTATTGGTGGTTCATCTTCACTTTCACCTCTGACCAAGCGAACTATCTCTGGTGAACAGCGTACTCTTGGACCAATGAGAGATTGAGTATGTAGTTGATTACAATCACGATGACAGTATGTGATTGGAGCCCGAAAATTGCTGGTTACCTGTTGTCGCGTAGGTTGCGTAGCAAGTAGCACTGGTGAAGCGACCAGGGGCGCTTGGTACCCCAGAGACTACTTCGTAAGGCAGTTTGGCAGGAGGAGATGTGGAAGTTACATACTGTCAGATAGTAGTAAGGATCGTATCTGTCCCTGTCAAACCACTCAAACCTATCGATATGGGTTTCGGTGCACATTCGAAAGGCGGATAAATTGTTGTCACTGGCTTTGACTTGGAAGGTTGAAAATGACCCAAGCGTGACGGCCAGGCATACACAACGGAGCCTAACATTCCAGAACACGGACTATGTTGTGCTGACTCGTCTGACAAATCAATCTCTGAAGTCGAGGCTTCAGAGGCCGGCTCTGCAGTTGGCCTTGATGGGTAGATAGTGGCCGAAGGTGGCGGAGCCAGATCTTCGATACAATACGCATTGTGGTGTAAAATTGCACGACCGACAGACCGATCGTCAGTCGCACTGTAGATGGTCGCTGCGGTAGCGGTGAAATCGGTAAATAGACCAGCTTCCTGAAGCTTCGGCCACGATACAACATTCGTGTCAGCACGAGCATTGTATAATACATCCTCAAGTAAAAGCATGCTGCCGCTGTTGAAATACAGCGGGACAGCACCAGTCCATCCGCTGTCACTCGCAGTTTGCGCATCAAATCTCAGAATGGAGTCCACGTTACTGTAATATTTGCTGTCTTTCACGACATGCGTGGAGGCGTTCAGGTCAAGGAGCCAGCCCTCACGGCAGTTCGATGCTACATCCGACAGCATCGGTTGGTTCTGCAAAGAGCGAGCCAAAACCGCGATGATTGCCGTGGAAAGTAGCACAGCACTCAGCTTACCCTTGTGCTTACCAATGGACTTACCAAACAGACGAGCTGACTTGCCGGCCTTTTTCACGCCAGCGTTGGCCGATCTTCGTAGTCGATCCATGATTGTGTGAGGACAGCGTAACTTCCGACTGTTCGATGGACTGTGTGTAGCTTGTCGCTTGCCTGTCGTCTCGCCTAATGAAATTCGCGCCTCGTCAGAACCAGATACTTGGTTGGGTCCCGACTTGGCAGTATGACCTTTGTTCCAAACGAGTTGTCGCCTGTGTTTATGGTGTGTACGAGCGTATTTGACATTCAAGTCTGTACTATCAATCTTGTGAGGCAGCAATCCAGTGAGGTCACGTAGTGCACGCGCACTAACTTCCGCAAATGAATGGAACAACTGCCGTACACCGTCGGTTGTACGGTCATGATGGCCATTGCTGACTTGGTCACCTACGTGACTTATCTCTGCGTTGTCAATTGGCTCCGTTCGACTTGAATTAGCAGGAGATGACGTCGCATGATCTTTGAGAGAAGGCGCTACTGTCGGTCCCGTTAACACGACCTGAGCATCGGTTACTTCTGATTCCTCTGAGCCACTATCACTAATGTCGTGGCATCCCTTGCTCAATAGGTTGATCTGATTGTCAGCTTCGTGGGAGATATCGACCGCCTCACCGTCAATAGAAGAATTTAAACCGCTATCGTCAGAACTGAACGATTTCTCGGCAGGTAGGGCTTGGATTGACTTCGACAGCTCTGTCGGGAGCTCAGCCGACATAGCGCGCTTGGCAATAGTTGACAGCTCGCTGGAGACGCTCGCCACCTCGGCATCAGCAGTCATCGCACTAGGGCCGTGACCCTTCGGCTGATACCTCGAGCGTGACCAGTTACCAGGATGACCAGTTCTTCTACAATGTGCGAGGAAAGCGTGTGCCGCTGTATAGCCAGGACCGCACGAGCAGTAGAAGTGACGTGAATCAGAAGCGGGATCCGGCATCATCTGAGATGCGGCTACAAACTCACTGTTGTGTCCATTAAGCTGGAGATGACGCTCATAATAGTCGGCTCGAGTGTAACTTTGTCCACACTCGCAATGCAGGGTTCTGACGTGTTTGTTGACACGACGTTGCTGAGACCGTCTCGGAGACATACTGCAGATGTGGCTATAAGTAGGTGACGTTGTAGTTTCAACCTTCAGAGGATTTCAAATGCTGGATGTAACAAGCCCATCAGGACTTTAGGTGAATATACCGGCAACAGACATATATGCGCGTTCGCACCAGCATAGAGACAAAGATCCACGGCCAGAACTAGGCTTTGTTCCAAGTACGGGCAACAAAGCCTTGCTCTGCTTTGAACCCCATGATGTGAAAGGCATAGCGCCAATGGACAGTTGTTAGCTTCGGACAGAGAAGGACGTTGTGTGGAGAGTTGCCTTATGTCGCGTCTTCGAGGATAGATGTGTGAGCCACCAGCGCTAGATTTGCTTCGGTCTGGCGTTACGCGTACAGAACGTGTCTTTTGCACAACGCTCCTCGAAGATCTGGCATTGTTCAAATCACGATCACGATTGCGCTACGTGGAAAAGGTCCCTGGGATACGTCGTGAGCGAGCCACCATGGCAAGTTACACCGCGTTCGTCGAGAATACTGCGGCTGGCAAGTATCAAATTTTTCTGGATACCTAATCACGTTCAGTACATTCCCTTCGAGCCAGCGAAAACCGACGCTATAAACTTGAGTGCGTCTGAATTTTCCACTGGAACGTAGCACGCCTAGGCTACTCAGTCTGGACAGGATGAGCGCAACGCATTTAAGATAAAGTGCTTAACTCAAGCAAATCCACAGTCAAGCATGCCATTTGCTTCACAAAGACCTTTGATCTTCGACTCCATACAGTCGGCAATTACAGAAAGAGGCTTCCCCCCTGAATCGGTGTTTTAGACTCAATGCGGTGCGGTCGTTTGATCTCCGTGTATACACAACAGGCTCTCTCCACTACACAGCACCAACATCACCTTTCGCCCCTTCCTCTCTTTTTGCAATCTTGTCCACATTCAATTCGGTTCCATCTTTGAGAAATTTCTCTATCCCCTCTTTCCTCACGCCGCATTTTGCGCTGTAACTGCGTTTGTCTCTGCAACAGTTCGTGTTTACCAGAAGCTCTCGCCTCAGCATGTACTACCAACGAGCTCCAGTGCCAGCACACACACGACCAAGCCAGTCGTATTAGCGACCAGCTGCAGACTGCTAAGGTGCGCTAATGGGAGACAGATGACGAAAATAGCGATTCCGACTCGAAAGAGGGGACGAAAGTGTTTCTCGGTGCGCTGGTTCGGAATCTTGCGATGTGTATGCGTCCATGCGATGATGGTGAGACAAACAAGAAAGACACCAAGACCACCACAACAACATCACACCAGAGTATCAGAAATGTGATCTTTTGATTGAGGTATGAAAGTTTCGAAGAGTGAATCTACATCTGCATCAGGACAATCGTGAGCGCGGACGAGAACCGCAAGCGCACCCCCGCTTAGAACGAAAGACATAATGAAGGGTGAGTGGATGGAAAATCAAAGCATGGATACAAACAGGGTCAGCCCCTATTTGACATATTCCTGATTGAGTGACTTGCAAGACCAGACACGTCATCTGATGGCGTGCGTATGCAGGTTGGAAGAGTCAATATCAAAATAGATCCAGTTGCATGTGAATGCTTGAATAAGCCCAAGCACAGCCTTACCGAAAAACGCGTTCATGTCCATAGCCGAAGGGCTTTGGTACAGGATGGCTAGTACGCAAGACCCAAAGACTAATGTTACGAATGCATTTGTTTGCTCAATCCTGTGCTCGATATTCATACCCGGGAAGAGCTCCAACCGTTCCTTCCAGGTTGCTGGCAATTTGCGTCGAATGACTTCCGATCTTTGTACTGTGATTCACCAGAAACTCTCGGAACAGATCGAATACTATCACTGTCCAGATTAGACCCTGACACTTGGGCTTCTCGACCCGAGTACTGCCAACCCAGAGAGCCACTGGAACGAGCGCAATGATACCTTGGCCGATCATGGGTGCGCAAACCATTGAAATTTGATATGAGTACCGGAAGAGGCTTAGGATCAGGTACAGCCTTGCAGTAACATATAATGCGACAAGTGACGTGAATGTGGGTTCAAAGGCCTCCACCATGTTGGTCGTAGGGCCAAGCAGATATGTCAGAATGGAAAGAACGCTGCAGCGCCGCAGTACATCGTCACTGTCGAACCATGAGATCAGCGAACCAATGTCGCTCCAGAATTTCCAGCCGACGATGAACGTGATGATAAAGTGGAGCAGTGACTGTCCATCCGGATGCTCGGCTGCAGTATCATCTGTAATCGCGATGATGCCAACATAGAACAGATCGATGAACAGCTCGTAACTGGCGACTTCTTGTACATCTTTCGCGCATCAAAGAAGTTCTTTGTCGAAGTATCCCAAGCAATTTCGTCTCTGGCCTCGAGCCAATCCCACACGAAATTGTCTGCTTGTGAAGTGATGTGCGACTCTGTTTTGATGTCTTCTATTCCTCCAACGTGCAGTTATCGCGAATGCTACCTATCAGCAGCGGACGATGTAAGCGGCCAGCGCTCAGCTATTAGATCCGATCGGGGCTCTTGACTGGCTCCTGCGTCACAACTAAAGGTGGTCTGCTGTCCTTGCTCATTGCTGATACGCGGCCGGAACTCACTAGAGGCCTGACACTTGCAGAATCGACAGGTCCACACTTCCAAGACGCGGTGTTTGGGTCCGGCTTGGCTCGGATTTAGGGGCTGGCAGACATCCCCCTGCACTACACGCATACAGTCACCAACCCTCTTGTTGGTCTTGTGCGCAAGGTAGTAGCTCCTCCCAATAGCACGGCCACAACGCGACAGTGCCCTGCGTCCTGCAAGCTGCAAGCTCACCGCCAAGGCAGTTGCCCAATCTGGCAACTCTGCCCATTCTGACCGTCACTGGAGAGGCGAGTCACCATGCGCCATGTGACTATTGCACTGTGGCCTCCCTAAAGCAAGCTAGCTGTGATAGGGCAGATCATCTGGAGTTGGGTAAAGCTGGCATCCATGGTAACGGACGTATGATGTTTATGGAAAAGATCTGCGCAGAGAACTGGAATCGTATTCATCAACAGATTGGAACGAGCTCTTAAAGCTGCAGTGAGGTGGATCTGGCGTCCGGGAATAATATGGTAATACAGGTGTAATGGCGTCAAGAATGTGTAAAGAGGATTCTTCGGTAGCAGACGCTTAACAAAATGCTTCCTGGAAAGTAGTTGATGTGAACAGCTCGGGATCTGCAATGTGACTGTAGATGACGAATTTCGCATGATAGCAAAGACGAGCGCGTTCATAGTTCGTCGTGGTGATCATTGCAGCCAGACCCCATCTGTGTGGGGCTAGCGTGAAAACGCGTTGAACTATTGAAGGCGCGTTCTGCACCCACAACCTTTGACACCATCTGCCAATGACCTTACCCGCGATACCCTCAAATATCTTTGTTGATATATTCCACAGGCCCAACGTATACCTTGCGTCCTTTGAGATAGAAATATCCGATCGAGAACACCACCACAACGCCGTAGATCAGGATGTTCCAGTTCATCAGATCAGGTGTCGGATGAGGAAACGTAGGGAAGAAGGCAAATATCAGTGCTACGCACAGATACACAACTGATATGCCGTTGATCCATATTCCTGCGCGGCCCAAAGAGAACTTGCACGGCAACAGAGGCTCTCCATTCCATCTCTTGACAAACATACAGGAAATGCTGATGATGTAGGATGATAGCAGAGCACACGTTCCCAGCGATGCGATCGAGTTAAACGCGACCGACGAACCGATATTGATCAGCGACAGAGCAACCGCGATAATGAACGACACTATGACTGAGTTGAGTGGGATATCCCATCCGGGTCGGACCCGTGACAAGAACGCGCTGAAAGGAACTCCTTGGTCGCGGGCGAATGCAAACAACTGTCGAGAGCAGGTAGCCACGTTGTTCACGCATCCAAACACGGCCATGATAGTCGTTATTGATGCCATCGCTGTTGCTCCCGGGATCGACTGCGTTGCGTTGTACATAATCTGGATGTGTGGCTGTCCGGTCGGGGATGAAATCGCACTTTCTACGTCTCCGAGGCAGAAGCAGAAAGTCACCAGCATAAGGAACCCTAGGCTGCTGTTCACTACCGCGGTCCAGATCATCGCCCGGGGAAGTGTGTAAGAAGCGTCTTTCAGCTCTTCGGACATGTGCGTAGCCTTGAAAGTTAGAAGCGCTCACTCGATCGTAATGAGTTCACTTACAGCATCAGCGCCTAGCAGAGCGAAGATTGGCGAGAGCTGCCCGACAAGCACGGACAGTCCTACGCTACCCCAGCCGGCATTATCCTGAAATCCCCCAAAAACTTCCTTGGACGGGGTTCTGGGACCAAGGACCCACATAGTGATGAAAACCGCAAAGAAGCCGAAGATATGCAGGACCAGGACTATACCCTCAACAAGAGGCAGCTTCCGTGCCAGTAAGGTGTTGAAAAGGATCGCGAAGGTAGCCACAGCAATAACCAGGAGAGTGCCGTGCCACCGCTCAGGAACATAACCGCCGTTGTTGAGAATGACCAGTCCTTGAATCTGACCCCCGGCAAGGTAGGCAATGGAGGCAATTCCAGTCTGCCAACCAAGGACGCACAACCAACCCACAATGTACGACAGAAATCTCTGGTGCTTCTTTGGGGCGAATTCTGACACCCAATGGTACTGTCCACCGGAGGTTGGGGCCCTGAGGCAGCGATTAGTCTTCTGGTAATGCGACGGTTCGTCTAAGAAGCTTGGACGTGCCACTACTCACATCGACGCCATTTCAGCCATTGATACTATAACAAAACCCATACAAACTGCGGTGACCAGAAACATGACGATTGCACCACCAGTGCCGCCATTTGTCAATGGGATGATCAGCGTTCTGTCAGAAGTCAGCTGCTTTACCACCCGTACAAAGCGGACTGTGGACTAACGTTAATACGGTCTCCCAAGTCGCCATAAGAACCATGCTGTAGCCGAAGATTGACACGAAACGGAAGTTCCGCCGCAGCTCTTGTTGCTTTCCCATACGGTACATGTCCTTTTGGTCGCCAGCAGTGCCCTTCTTTTCCGTGGCAACATCGTCGTGCTGGGACTCGCTGTCGCGAGCTTGCGCGACAGCCTGAGTCTCATGCTTGGATTCGGCCATAGCACAAGATGGGAAGGAAGAAGTGTCGATGCTAAGAGTAGGTTGTACAGGAGAGTAATATTCGGCCAGGACAGTGAGCTCACGGTCTGAAAAAAAAAGATTGACGCTGCCGAGGATGAGAGGAAAAGTGAGCTGCTCCTACTAAAATCTGATCATTCGGCTTGCACAACAGCCGGCAGATTTGTGTGTCGAATAAGGAAGCTGGCGGGTCTGACGGCGAGGGTAAATCTGCCTGAACGCTTCGTGCTGATCACAGGAATGGCAACATCAAATTACCAACACGGTACCAAAGAACTTTGCAAATACCAAGCATGTCCTCACGGCAATGATCCGATACGCCCGTCCGCATCCTTGCAGGTCTGGCTGGCGTGAAGGGACGGCTGAGATGCCAGCTTCAGTGGCTGCGGCCGAGCCGCGATGAAACACCATCAGGCCACGGCTGCAACAGCACGAAAGGAACGCATGCGCGAGCAACAGGCTCTCAACCGTACGGGATCCTCTCCAATAACACGACTGGCGGAAAAAAGCGTCTGGTACAGGGGACGGCCCGACTAGAGGCTGCGGGAGGCTAGCGCCACCAGATACTGCCCAGTTTGGCGGGTCTCCGACGGGGGGGAACGGCCTTCCAGCCGGTGGATTCCTTCGTGGCGCGCCACCAACACCAAGTACCGTCTCGACACAGTTCGCTTGTAACTCTTGTGGCCAACAGCAGCTCGCATAATGTCGGCTCGTGCAAGATGCTCGATTCGTGATCAACCGAGGATGCCAATTTATGCTCACCAGACGGGACCTTGGGCCTGTGCTCAGCTGTTGTAGGTACACAACAGTCTGGTTGTTGCAAAGAATTCAAAGGGGTCAATATGGTCGTGGGAACCCAACTTTGCCGCCGTCTTCGATCGATGACACGTCTACAATGATGGACGATGACTATCGCTGGGCACGCATCACACCGGACGACCACAGTGGCGCTGTGTACATCGTCACGTTCATCAGTTTCACGTACGGCAGTCTTACTTTTCTGACGCGCCTGTTGATCAAATGGCATCTGCTGGGACTCGACGACCTCGTGATGCTGGCCGCACAGGTACGTTCACAATCCACACGATGTGTGGTTCGAGAGACTTCGTCAGCATGCTCACTACAGCAGGCCGCTAGTATCGTGCAGTTTGCGATATTACTTGCTTCTTTATCAGCTGGACTAGCTAGGTCATTTGAGACCCTCACTGAGCAGCAGTATTCGACGATGTCATCGGTGAGTATCCTCACAACTCACGTGTGATCACACATCTAATCAGTTCACAGATGTATGCGGGCACTCAGATTGCGATATACATCTCCCTTGGCTTCTCGAAGCTTGCCTCGATCCTGCTCGTACGGCGGTTGTTCATACGTGACATGAAGAGTGCTTGGACGATATGCAATGCCATCACCGCACTCATTGTTGCGTGGACAATTGCCTCTGCAGCGCTTGTATCTGTGGGCTGCTCGACGGACCGTCTTTCGCCAAGGACACCATCAGACATATGCCCTGGTATAGAGGCACGCTACCTGTTTGTTGTCATCACAGACGGTATGACTGACCTGATCCTTGCATTCATACCCACATATCTGTGTCGTCACCTACAGATGAATATGCTTTTCAAGCTGCAGGTGTTTGGCGTTTTCGCTTTGCGGTTACCGGTACTCGCGCTTGCGGGCGTCTTCTACAAAGCCTGGAGCGCCTCGATGCACAGCGATAACCCTGGCGTTGACCGCACCACGAGCTTGGTGTACCAACAATGTCAGCTGTGCTGCTCGCTGATCGCCGCCACCATACCATGCTTGAAGTCGTTCATACAAAGCTTTGACACAGGCAGTGGCCAGAAGGCTGGCTTTGGTTACTCGTCACACTCGGGTGCGTACGGACATATGTCGAGCGTGCATCACAGTGTAGTGCAAGTTGATGATGGCGAAAATTACCAGATGAGTCGCCTCAATCAAAAGCGGCAAGGCGGATCACGATTTGGTCGTTCAGGAAACGGTTCTCAGGCGGTCAGAGTCAACAGGAAAAGTGCTACGGATGTTGGATCAGCCCTGGGAGATGCTCTGGAGCTGGAGCGTAGAAGCACCCAAGAGTCTGATCGGAAAAGCCAACAGAGTACTCAGGAGCTGGTCATCAGGAAAGACGTTCAATTTGACGTCAGGCGCGAACCGGCGAAGGACAACGAGATGCACCGGCCCGGTCTACTCCGGCTACCTAAATAGATACGGACTTGCGCACTGGTTCTATGGTGTCTCAGTCTTATCAATTCTATCATCCTTGTTCCACATGAACAGGATATTGCCACCCTTCACATCCTCTTTCCGTAATGGATTCTCGGCCCCCCTCATTCGCATTGCCAACAACCTCGTCAAAGCCACACTTCAAATAGAACGCATCTGACCCATCGCTCGCTATCACGCTGGCCCTGACTCCCTCATTCCGAGCACGATCTAAGCCCCACTGCACCAGCAGCCGTCCCGCGCCCTGTCCCTTCACGTCTGGATCAACGCAGCAAAGCGAAAGGTACCAGTTCGTAGCATTCGCACCAGCCCAGTAGTGTTTCGTGTGCGGAGCAGACTCTTGCAGAATCGTCTTTTTTCGATGGGTCCAAAGCACGATTCTCTGTCGAATGTAGGGTAGGCCATGTTCCGGGATCAACCCACTCTGATTTGATTCTCTGCGCGCCTGCATCTTCGCCTTGCCGTTGCCATACTGCCAGGCCAATGACTCTTTCCTGGTGATTTTCATCACTCGTGACAGCGACGATGACCTTGTTGCGCGAATCTGACCAGTCGTCTCGGACCCATTCATGCCAGAAGACCTCCACATCGTCGGGAAATTCGACACGGCGGGGATGGATCACTCGTCCAAAGAGATCCTCATTGAAGAAGGCGCGGGCGCAGATGCGCGCAATTGCAGGTTCGTCTGAGGGCTTTGCCGTGCGAAGATGCATCGTGAGGAAGATGCAGTTTTTCTGACAGGCACAATAATGGTGCTTAAGGCTCGACACAGGGTCAAGACTGTCGTAGAGGTCGGACATCTTGCCCATTCGGTATTAGCCCGGTGAAGCTGTTTTCATCGGTGCGGCTGCGGCTTGTGCGGCGGGCTGCGGGCTGCGGAAAGCAGCGCCTCGGATCCGGCGCCATCGATTTGGACCCTGCGCTTGTGTCCGCTCCTACTTGGCGCCTTGAGTACATGATAATCCGCCAATACGAACAGCTGCGAATCTACTGTCTTGAGCCTGGTGGCTTCGTCTTTGAGTTAATAGCGAGAGTCTGCGGGCCAAGGACCGTAGCGTCTTCGGCCCTTCAGACCACCACAGCGGTCATCCCCTGCTAAATCCCTATGCCTCTGGAAAGTCAGCGCAGCGAAAATCTAACGATGCTTGACGCTGATTGTCGCTTTGCGTAGAGTATGCGCGGAGAATAGCTATGTGGAACTTGTGGCTGATACCTCTCAATACACTCCCTCAGCGTTGGCCGACCCTCGTTCACAGACCGTCTGAGACATGCTCCACTGATCTGAAGGGCACAGCTACACAAAAAAACAACTGCAAGGTGCAGTCGGTGGAAAGACGAATCTTTCAAACACCTTGATGAGATCGGTGTCAAAAGTGCCGAATTGGTCTGACGTCAATATTTCCACACCGTTGTTGACGCTGGAATGACGGCTCGGAACACGCCAATACCATTGGGAGCCTTACAAGTAACTGACACAAGTGCCGACATGGCGACTCGTGATACTCGTAATGGACCATATGACGCATGAGAATCAATATCTTAGGTATTTAGACCAGCAGCATGTTAAACTATTCGGGTAAATCACCAAAGGCAGGCGATCATTGTACTCACACGAATTCATCGAAGAATCGAATAGACGACGCAAAACCCCCACATCATGTCTTCAGACCAGGACCGGTATCCTACAACGCAGCCACCGCAGAGTACATACCCTGAGGATGCTGTCCGGAACAATGCAAAAGGGCAAGATCTCGACAAGGAAGCTCTGGAGCGATTCAAGATCCGCGAGATCTGCGAAGGCTGGGGCGTCTACCGCGACGCAGCAGAGTACGCATCCAAACCATCCAAACTCTTCAAGCACCAACCCTGCTAACACACTTAGATGGGAGAACTACAGGTCCATGTTCTTCGACGATGCGTACATAGCCACATCGTGGAAGCAAGGCAACATCGACGAGTTCATCGAAGCCTCGAAAGAAGGCTTTGCGAAAGGCTCCAGCTTCATGTACATTCTGCACCGCATCATCGGCTCCTCGGTCGAGGTCAATCCGCAGCTCACCCGCGCGGTTTGCAAGATGAAAATCACAATCACGTGCCGCTTCACCTTTGACGGGATCGAGATGGACAACGAAGCAGACTGCCGGTTCTTCTTCCTGCTCGAGAAGCGTGGAGCGCGGTGGGGTGTCGTGTTCTACACGCTCTTGTTCGATAAGGATAAGTTTGTGGCTGTTAATCCAGAGAGGGTGTTTCACATCCCTGAGGACGAGGTTGAGAAATTTCCATCGGGATATCGGTACCTTGCTTGGGCTGAGTCGAAGATTGGGAGCCCTCCGAAGATGAATCTTAGCAGTCATGGGCCGGAGAGGGATGTGTTGTATGCGAAATGCAAGGCGTGGTTGCAGGGCGAGAAGATCGTGCCGGACCTGACTGGCAAGGACATCGAGGGTTGGAAGCCTTAAGTGATTGTATACCGTAGTGTATACTCAGACTGGGACCACACAGAATCCTCGGCGCCTTCTCTGTTGATAAGTCAATCGGCGCTTACTTTGCATGTCGTCATATAGTGTGAGATAAGCCAACAGATATATCTTGCGTTCCCAAGCAATCTACATCGTGCTAATACTACCGGCAATTTCGGAATAGCACCAGAGAAGGGCGTAAACTGCAACATGGTACGGTCATTTCGAAGCGCAAACGTTGCTATAGCGGAACAGAAGACAGCGAATGCACCACTTGCTGCTGTGTGTAGTATAATTGTCCCTGGATTCAGGTTGCATCGGTGGTACTCTGACCCAGACGAGGCACGTCTGAACCTGAGCCTCAAACATTCCCTCGGACGCCTTACTGTCTATAATTAATTAGACTTCCAGGGCCAAGAGTGCGGTGGAATCGCTGTACTGCTCGCGCTAGCTGCGATAGACTTTTAATTATACTTCTCATAAATGCGTGACCCGAACGCCTCCAGGAAATGCGATGTCTGACCCGAACGCGTACGCCTCGCTATGCCGTGATGTTTGGTATCCAAAAGCAAAATCCCTCAATGCCGAGCTAAGGCTCCCAGCGTATTTGGAGAGCCGGAAGCTCGTGACCACCCACCGACTCGCTCGCCTCATTCACCAGAGTCGACCATCATACTCTCGCCCATGCCGCTCTCCTCCTCGACGAATCCTGCAGCATGCCTTCTCCGTCTGCCACGTCGACCAGCAACTCGGTTCGGCTCGACGTCCCTCAGCGCCTCCTGTTTCCTCCTCTTCAATGCCTCCTCAAATCCATCATCCTCGATTTCGTCCTCAATGAGCCCCATCATACGCCCACTCAGCGCCGGCTCAACTGCAGACATCCTATCATCTATTTCGTTCGCCTCAAGCGCCCTGTTCAAGAGATCTGTAGCCATAGGGTCCTGAGGGCTTATAGCAAGCGCCTCATGCAGCACCGTAATGGCTTCCCAGTTGCGATCCATTTCCATGAGAGTGAGTGCCTTAGAACTCAGAACGTTGGCGTCTTTAATGCCTTGGCGAATTACTTCGTCGAAGCCGCGCAGGGCTTCTTCCCAAAGGTTATGTCTGCGCAGACCCATGGCGAGGTTGTAGCGCATTTTGAGAGACTCGGCGGGGTCGGCTTGATTCTCGATGGAGTGTTCGAGAGACCGGCGGAACATGTCGATCGCTGTAGGCAAATCTTGCGTGTTGTATGCTACGACGCCCATTTCGTTCAAGACGAGCGGATCGGTTTGGCAAAGACTGTATGCGGTGGTGAGGTACTCGCGCGCCAGCGAGAGGTTGCCGAGTTGCAAGTTTTGCATACCGAGAAACAACTGTGGGAGATGCGTGCCTTGGAAGAGACGTGCAGCCGTGCTGTAGGCGCTGATGGCTTGGTCGTGTTCGCCTTCGGCTGCGAATGTGTGCGCGAAGCCTATCCAGGCGGGACCGTAAGTCTGGTTCATTTGTGATGATTTGGAGAAATAGCGCCGCGCTTCGGCGATTTTGTTGGCTATAAGGTAGTGGGTACCAACTGCGAGCCAAGTACCGGGTTCGTCAGGGTGTGTGTCTGCAAGCTCGTGAGAGAACAGATAGAGCGCGCTATCCAGGCGCAGTTCGTACATGGCGGCGGTGTGCAGAGGAATGACCGAGAAGTTGTAACGGTCTATAGCGAGGACGGACGAGGTAAGGGCGAGGGCGTCTTGGAAGCGGCACTGGGTGAACATGAGGTCGGCTTTGGAGCGTAGGATGTCTGGATTGTTGGCCAAAGAGTAGTGGGTGCTGAGCGTCTCGCTGGCATTGGTAAATTCCTTTGGTCTTGCATATTTGGAGAGGCGGGTGATGTAGAGGTTCCTTATGAAGTCAGGCGTTTCTGGCGATGCAGAGGAGGTGCCAGGAGCGCCCAAGGAGTCGAAGTTCAGCGATTCGAGAAAGGTCCACTCTTCTTCAGGCGACATGAGCGAGTTGTCCACCAGGGCATTGAAAGCCTCCATGCATTTCACATCGATCTGAACGGCCGTCTTGTAGCACTCTTTGGCGCGGTCGAACGAGTTCTGCCTGGCATAGCAGACACCTCTGAGGTAGCACATGGCTGCCTCGGACTTGAGGTTCTCTGCATCCTCGCGATCGCGCTCCTCGCTCGTGGGCATACGCTCGTTGCGCGCACCCGCCTTGTTGTGCCTTGCGCCGGTGCGGCTGTGGGTGTCGACATGGCGCAGCTTCTGTCTTGCACTACCATGGCTAGGTACGGATATGAGGTGTGAGGGGTCCGTCTCACCAAGAATCTGGAGTGCTTCTTCGACCTTGCCAAGCTTGAGGGAGCTGTGTGCGTTCAGGTATCGGCACTGCGGGTTGCGCTCGGTGAGGTTCTTGCTGGCGAGCAGCGACTGGCAGCGATTGTAGTTGCCCGCCTGGAAGTAGACATTGGCCAGCCAGAATGCATCCTGATCGTCGTCTACCCGTGACTGTCAGCTGCTGTGGTCACGTTGCGTGGGTGCCTGGTTATGTGTACGAACGCACCGGTGATGGCCAGCAGCTTGTCGCCGATGTAGATGGCCGTGTCGTACTGGTGTCGTTTGACGGCGTCCCTGCCCCACTCCTTCAGGTCCTGCTGCAGCTTCGAATCCTTCTCCATGGCTCGGCTAGGCCATGCGCTGCTGTGAGGCGTGGCCGTGGTGTTGATGTATAGTCAACAAGGGTGTCGTTCGCGTTGTTGATCGCGCCAGCCCTGCGCGTCATGTGGGACAAGGTTGCCTGCGGCGAGTCCGGGAGAGCCAAGCCTCAACTGAAGCCGCCTTCACCCACGCTTTCCTCTGCCACTGCAACACTCTCTCACCTGTCGCCTGCGTACCCCGCCGTCACCCCAAATCCCGGCCACGTGGAAGCGCGCGCCGCCGTCGTCCCGTCCTACGTCAACACACCCTGAGCTGCCGCCATGTCTGAGCGAAAGGTGCTTACCAAGTACTATCCCCCAGACTTCGATCCCTCGAAGATCACCCGCCAGCGCGGACCCAAGAATGCCGGCCCCAAGCTCCAGACCGTGCGCCTCATGGCCCCGTTCTCCATGAAGTGCACACACTGCGGAGAGTTCATCTACAAGGGTCGCAAGTTCAACGCGCGCAAAGAGACCACCGACGAGAAGTACTACGCCATCGCCATCTTCAGATTCTACATCCGCTGCACACGATGCTCCGGCGAAATCACCTTCAAGACCGACCCCAAGAACATGGACTACGAATGCGAGCGAGGCGCAAAGCGCAACTTCGAGCCCTGGAGAGAGGCCAAGCTTGCCGAGGAGACCGAGGAAGAGCGTCTTGACAGGCTGGAGAAGGAGGAGGCAGAGCGAGATGCTATGAAGGAGCTGGAGACCAAGGTCATTGACGCCAAGACCGAAATGGCTATTGCAGACGCGCTTGATGAGATCCGCTCACGAAACGCGCGCATAGCAAAGGCAGAGCAGGACGGCACAAGCGCAAGCGTTGCACCGCCTCCAGACGACGCAGACGCACGGCGGCAACAGCAAGAAGAGGAGGATGCCGAAGCTGCGCGCAAAGCATTCGCCAACCGCGAGATGCCTGATCTGGGAGAGGAGGATATTGACGAAGATATGATGGATGAGCCTATCGAGGTCACAGCAGCACCCGTTTTCAGCAAGAAGACGAAGGAGAAGAAGGACTTCAGCGCAGCCCTTGGCATCAAGAAGAAGGCCCCAGCACCTGCCGTCTTAGCACCAGTCAAGGCTGCACCAGCACCATCGAAGCTCTCTACGATGCTTGTAGCAGGTTACGATAGCGACGACGACTGAGCATATTTCTAGCAAAGCATCTTACGGCGTTAATCTTGGCATTTGAGGCGCAGGATTGTGAAGATACCAAATCAAGTTTGTTGCAACAGCATTCCAACCTCGTAAATCTACCCTCGGCGCGTAAGCACATGACAAGCAGAGCACTGACTCCGGCTACAGGATGTCATCGCTTAGGTACCACGTCAACCACATCCAAGACGATCGCTGGGTTGATACTTGGATACAGCTACACCGCGTGTCCATTACTGGTCCGCATGAAGCTACACCAGCAATTCTACTACACCACTCTCTCGCAGGGACCCTCAATCAAATACGATAGCAGCCTTCACACACTCCTGCTTTCTCACAGCGTCCATCGCCTCCTCCCACTCTTCAATCCTGAATGTTCTATCCACGAGGCCACCCAACTTCAGCTTCCCCGCGCGAACATACTCAAGCACATGCGGCATGTGCTGCATACTGCAGAAGCTGGCCAAAATCGTGATCTCGTTCTCCCAGATCTTGAACGGACTCCACGCAATCTTCACCTTGTCGTCGTACACCCCGTACACGACTAGTTTGCCGCCTTTGCGGACGTAGTTAATGCTGGTTTCGAGGACGGTCGGCGCACCCGTGGCTTCTACTACGATGTCGAAACCGTAAGGGTTGGCGGCTTTTAGTGCTTCCAGGTCATTCTCCGGTTGGTCGTCGGAGATGGTGGTGTAGGCGTCTGCGATGTCCAGCTTGCGCGCAAGATCGAGCTTTGGACCGCCTTTCGAGGCGATCGTTAGATGTGCTGCGCCATTCATACGGATCAGCTGTGCGAGAAGGATGCCGGTTGGTCCACAGCCAAATAGCAATACCCTGCTGCCGACTTCGAGTTGCATACGTTCGATGCCATGGGTGGCGCATGCTGCTGGCTCGATTAAGATGGCCTCAAGGTCTGGGAGGTCGCCGACGGGGTGAACCTGCCGCGCTGGGTAGCGACAGTATTCTGCGAAACCGCCGGGTACGTTGCCGCCGAAGGCTGTGATGCTTTCGCAGAGGAGCGGTTTGCGGCGTGTACAGTGGAAGCAGGAGAGGCAGGGTTGCATAGGGTCTGCTGTTACGCGGTCGCCGATAGAGACGTTGCGGACATTCTTTCCGATGGCGGCTATGATTCCTGCTGCTTCATGGCCTGGACATAATCAGATACTGTCGTCGATGTGGAGGTGTACGTGGCCATACCAGGTATGAGTGGCCACTACTTGAACTGTCAGTCGAACGCCTTATGAACAGTAATCGTATTTACCTTGGCTAGAAACTCGCCTTTGTGGTAGTGCAGATCCGTTCCACAGACTCCACATGCTGATATCTTCATCTGCTGATGTCAGTGATGCTGATCAGAGAGTTGCTGGAGAGTATCCTACTAAGACATCGTCATCACCAATCGACGGTACATCGATCTCGACAACAGCGAAGTTTTCAGGCTCCGAATATCTTCAGATGGTCAGCTTTTAATCCACAGGCAATGAGTCGCACATACTGCAATGCTCTCATCTTCTCAGGAACATCTCCGCGTCGGCGTTTGCTCGGCCGAGTATCCCCATTCGTCTCGCTAGGTGCCATCGTCGTCCAACACAATATCGTTAAGACCTGCGTGAATCAAAAACATTGTCAAACTCGGGTCTTCTTTCGCTTTATGTAGTAGTGAGAGCTAAAGCTCGAGGCGAGATGGCAGCTACACGCGTGTAAGTAGAAAGCGGGGTCCGCGTTCGCTAGCGTGCCAGTCGTTCGTGGAGAAGCCATGATGGGAAACCCGGGTGGGTCTCGTCCGACCTCACTCCATTTTCGATATCACCGAACGCAAGCTCAACACGTGCTATGGATCTCGGCGGTATCGTTTGGGTCTTCATGAATGATTGTCATGCGTGGAAAGTCCACCGTAGCCATTGTTGCAGCAGGACACATAAGACGTGGAACCCGCTAACGCCTCGAGAAGCCTAGGACTATGTCGTCGAGTCGATCGCGCAAATTTTGGCTTGCAAGACTAATCTCTTGAATGCCATCATACTTCTAAGATTCATGAAAAGCACTTGCTCAGAAGGCGGCAGGGCCGGCGTCGCAGCAGCTTTGGTCCACTCCTGCGGACTGGTCATCAATCACACGCTCTGTGCAGACGTACCAACATGAAGCATGCAGCGTGCAGATCCTCTCGACTCCCACTACAGCAATTCAGTGCAGCAAGTGAAAGCTCATATCACCACTTACTTCCAAGACTTGGTTTACTTACTAGGTCTCTAGCTCTCTTCCACTGAGCCTCTCCTTACCACTACCGATATCGAGATGGGAATCTCGTCGATCGTAACTTCTTCTGCTGGACTTCACTCACCTCACCGTGCGGCAACAGATGCGCATGCAGGTATTGGAGTGAACCCCACAGATAGCTTTCTCTATTTCCTTGACCGTAGAAGCGCATATGAATCCGCCAAGGTGTTATGAGACCACAAATCCACCCCGCATGAACTACCGGCGTTGAGATCAACATCTGATATCTCATTCGCCTTCTGGAACAGGCTTGCATCCGCTGCGAATCGTAAGAACGTTAGGTATATCCTGTCGTGCCAGGTCATCAAAGATCGCACGGAGGAAACAATCGAGCGTGCACTAAGAGCGGTCGATGCTGGGGATACCGCCTTGGGGCCGTGGCCAGGTACTGACTTCGAATTCGCCTTCGGTGTGAACAGCGATGATGAGGTCGAAGCGGCCCTTGCACTTCTCGGTACGATCCTCAGATGTTCTACAAGTGCTGTGACTGACTTCACGCAGGTTCACCCAACGGTATCGCTGCCGCATACTTTCTGATACAGCACAAGGAGCAACTGGGATGGAAGTACGTCTGGAACGTCAAGATCTTTTTGTCATCGGGCAAGTTCCCAGACACCTATATCTTGTTCTACGTCTCAGACCAACCGCCTTGGGAGGGACCTATTTCCAATATTGGAGCCCAACTGGTGAAGTTGCAATGCAAGCCACGCAGAAAGCGCAGTCAGTGCGTGGCATCGAAGGAGGGCCAGAACAACAAGGTCAAGAGAAGCAAGAAGATGCACAGGAAGGCTGCCTCGCGACTGTAGATAGCTTAAAGTGCCGGAGATGTCGTAGAGAACATTGTGAAAAACTGGTTTCTACATTGTACTTTGTTGTCTTCGATGATGTAGGTCCCTTCACTTGGTGACTGATTTCACTTCCTCGCGTCATGCAAACGAACGCATCAATTAGCTCGCGTCACGCACGCGAACACGTTACGTCGTGCTATCGGTTGCAAACTACCCTAGAAATTCCTCCGCTCTCTCAACCACGCGCATCATGAAACTTCTTCCGAAGATCACGTTTTTAGCTTTCGCTACTTCTGTAGCTAGCCGTGCTATTCGAACTCCCCATCGTTCAGCCGCAGTTACCACATCTAGTCTCTTGCCCGCAGCACTACACCTGCGCGATCTTCAATCCAACAACGAAACCTCAAATGCCTCCACGGTTATCATAGCTGCAGACCAACCCGATATTGAATGGGGCTTTGGTGACGATGAAGATAACGGGTTTACCCCAGAACAGAAGGAGCAGGTTTGGTGCAAAGTTAAAAGCCGAGGGATACAGCTGACGAAAGCCATGATGATGAACGATCGGGATGCTGCGAGCCTGCTCCAATGGCCGTACACAGAAAGTCCATGGGGCGGCGATCTGAAGTCTGAGCTGAGGAAGTGGGGCTACAAGGAGACCAACAATGAGGACGACCAAATCGACGCAGCGTGCGACTTCGACAATACGCATGAAGTTGGGGATGCCTTCAAGGAGATCAAGGTTGATCCGCGCCCGGCAGGACAAGGTGGCCCAAATCACTGCTTCTACGTCGAGCACATGAATGGACCGACAGTCATTCCTGATGAGGACGGTGAAATTCCATTCGAAGAAGACCAGTACTATTATGCAGATGGCAAGAAGTATCGAGTAAGTACCTGACTCCACTGTGGTCAAAGCTATATCCTGACGAATACCTTCTACAGGTCACGCAAGGCTATGCTAAGGTTGGTGTTAATCCAGTCGACGGTCTTGTGTATTTTATCCACCGTCAGAGCCCCGAAGATGCTGCCGAAGAACACTGGCAGCGTAAGCCCAACGCCAACGAGCTACCAGCTCTGAGGGCTAGCTCCGATATTGCATGGGGTAGTAAGTACCACGAACTTTTTGAACAAATCTTAAATTCACTAACATTTGCAGTGTGGAACCGTGTGGTTCAAGGTTCGCAAAAGTTGAATTACTTCATGGCAGTGCAGATCGTCAATGCAGAGTCTCACTTCATCATGAAGCGCGCAATCGAGCAGTTCAACATCAAGGAAGTGCCACCGTGGCCAGGCAAGGATTTCGAGTTCGCGGTCAAGGGCAAAGACCCAAGCGGAAACGTTCCTGACGACGACTTACTGGAGATGGAGGCTGCTCTTGCGCTATTGGGTACGTCGTCCACCCACACTGACTTGTTTGGCAGTTCTTTAACAATACTCAGGCTCCCCGAATGGTCTCGCCGCTGGGTACTTCCTCATCCAACATCGCCGTCAGCTTGGCTGGAAGTACATCTGGAAAGTCAAGATTTGGATGGCTGGCGAAGGCGAGTGGGCAAACCCCAACCTCCTACTCTATGTCTCCAACCATGCACCGCTTGCAGGGCCGCAGACGCTGGATGATCAACTGAACAGATTGCATATCGCGCAGAAGCGCAAGCGGGATCCTGGTTCGACTATAGTGGCTCCGGTTGTTCACACGAGCAGTGACGGCAAGAATGTGATTCGGGAGCATAGGGTGATTGCTAGATTGTAGGGTAAGAGCATATCGAACGCGAAGACTTGAGACTGGAAAGGGAATGGTAGAGAAAATCAATAGCGCGCCCGGGATGAAGAGAGCCCACGGATAGATAAACTTCCAAATTTGAGACAGATGTCTGATATGGCCTGGGCATCTGACGTCGCGTTCACCCAAACGGTGTCAGACCCGGCAACATCAAGTACTTCATCGTAAACCAAGTCATCAACACTGAAATAATGAACCTATTGTGGAGTCTCTCAAGACGTACGAACCTCAGGAGGTTCAGGCTCGTATAGACCACAATCTTGAATGGTCAAGAATGACATGGGCTATTGAAGACCATGAAGGAGCAGCCATGCTCGGCAAGTGCAACACGATGTCAAAGACTGTGCCAATGATCTGCAAAGGCGTACCGGCTCGCCTAATGGTATTGCAATTGGTTACTTCTCTTCGTAACACAACGCGCAGCTCGGGGCCAACAAATATTTCGACCAAGTGCAGGTCCACGTCGAGAATGAAGGTGGGTATCCATACAAAAACTCAGTGTCAAAGACGCACCGGAAGTTTTATAGGCTGGTGTTTTAGTGTGTTCAAATGCTAGGGTATAGTTGACTCTGGAGGTAGTCAGATCATCATGTCGAGATATCATCTTTCACCTTCACCGTGATCCCCGCTAGTGACATGACATGCTTCCGCACGCTTAGTACAAATCAAACCCACCCCACCACCTCGACATCCCGCAGCCACACTCAACACCACTCGATCACTGCCTCGACATGAAGATCTGGGGTGTGACTGCCTCAGCGCTGCTGCTTGCGCTTGCAGAATGCAGGGTTTTGCCTTCTTTCCCACGGCAATACACAGCAACAAACATTAACACCCTCACCAAGGCCGTTGGTCCCCCGATCACCATCACAAATGACGCTGAAGATCTTCAACGAGCTCCTCGTGCCGATCCTCCACCAGCAAAACGCCCAAAACTGAACCCTCCTTTCCCGCCAGCAGAGCCAAGTACGCCGGACACGGCACCACAGTCAGAATGGGACATGCATATATGCCGCGGACAAAAGCTTACTCAGGCCTCGAAATTGGACAAAGACAAGGCAGAAGCGATCGCTCTGCCCATCGGCACTCAATGGTCCGGCAACCTCGAGGCTGAGCGCAAGCGGTGGGGTTATTTCGACAGCGAAGATCCTGACTGCGATTTCGAAGGCTCGTACTACGATATCACGAGAGCTCTGGAGGCGCTTGGTGTCGAGGATGGCGACTGCTTCCGTACTCAACATTACGATCCGGAGAAGGAGACCGAGATCAAGGACCAGTGGTACAAGGTCGGTGAGAAGAACTACCGCGTAAGCTCCTCTTCGTTACTCACACAACATCGTACTGACTACCTCTAGGCTACTGGCGCTCATGGTACTTTCGGTATCAATGTCGAAGAAGGGGTTGTATTCTTCATCGAGGTGGCATCCGCCCCGCGCAAGGCAGCGCAGTTGTGGAACGTCGACCCGGTCCCAAAGGATCAGCTTCCTGATCTGAGGCAGATATCTGACATCGCATGGGGCTTCTGGTACCAAGCTCATGGCGGTTCAGATCTTGGACATATCACGAAGTTTGTCATACCGCAGGTTATCAACGAAGTCACTGGACGCTTAATCAATCAGGCACTCAAGAATTACGACGTTTTTGAGGGTGAAGAGCGACACGACACAGTACCTGAGTGGCCGGGAATCACTTTCGAGATTGACACACCATCAGGAGATGCGTTATTAGGTAAGTCATCCAGGGCCCATTTCTTGAAGATGTGCTGACTCCACACAGGGTCTCCTGTTGGCATTGCCACTGCATGTTTCTTGTCCCAGCATAAGGCAGAGATTGGCAAGAACAAGTATGTAAGCAAGGTGACCGTGTTCCGTCCAGACGAGAATACCGGATTTGACGAGCCGACGATCGTTTACTATGTCAAAGATGCCCCAAAAGAAAAGGAAAGCGCTCAACAAGGACAACACCACACCCGCCGTGACCTTGTACTGGCCATCGATGATATTGTATCAGCCACAGAAGAGACAGACTCCTGGTTCGAATGTGTATGTCGTGGGGAGAAGCTCACACAAGCGTGTAAAACCAACAAAGAAATGGCAGTCCATTTCGTAACGCCCATCGAGACGCCTTGGAGGGGTGATATGCAGGCCGAGCTTAAGGAGTGGGGCTATCATGAGATGCCAGCCATGTCTTACTGCAGCTTCGGGGACATTGAGGATGCCCTCGAGGCCCTAGGTACAAGCACCTGGTCGCAACCTGAAAGCGGGCTCAACTACTGCTACCAAGTCCGCCACTCGTACGAAGAGGGTACAAAGGGCCCGGATGGCAAGGTCATCGGCGAGGAAGACCAGACTTATACAGTCGGCCACAAGACGTACCGAGTAAGTTGCATGTCCGCCAGCTTTCCAGAATTATGAACATAACCTAGGGGTCAATTTCGAGCCTTTCAGCGGTGTGATTGCGACTGCTTGAGCTGATATACGACACTTGAGGTGTTCCAATTCATACCGAATTCGAGTCTTTGACTATCTTGCTGACCTTGTACCTCTAGATGACTGGCGCTCATGCCGTTGTTGGAGCCAATACCGTTAGTGGAGTCATTTTCTTCATCGACGTCAGGTCTGCTTCCCATGCAGCCCAACAGCTCTGGTATCCCGAGGTCCCAACGGTCGAAACGTTGCCTAAGCTGAGGGCGGTCTCGGACATCTCCTGGGCGTTCTGGAATAGGGCGTGGATGCAGCAGCCAGCGCAAAGGCGGAACCTCGGGAACATCAACTATTTCTTCGTTAACAACATCGTCAACGAGGTAACGATGGGTTGATCGATCAAGCCCTTGAAACTTACGAGCCGCCAGAAGGGCAGCATCGGGTGGCCGAGCTACCGGCATGGCCAGGGCTGACATTCGACATTGAATCGGAGGCAGGTATGGCACTGCTCGGCTCTCCCAACGGTATTGCCGCCGGATACTTTCTGGCCCAGCACAAGACCGAGATCGGCACCAACAAGTACGTGTACCAAGTCCAGATCTTTACCTCAACATGGGGTGTCGGACCCACGATGATCTTGTATGTCAAGGACGTGCCAGCACCGCCATCGGGTAACGCAAAACCGGCAGAGAAGAGAAGGCGAAGCGTCAGTCTTGACGACAGTACTCGAACGCCAGCAGCCAAACCATTCGCCCCAAAAACTCCTTCCACATTGGGGGATATAGTGACTATAGCTGCTAGGCCAGTGCTCGACGATGCTACGCTTTGGAACACGTGCAAATGTCGCGGCGAGAAGATTACCCAGGCCTCCCTGCAGAACAAGGATACCGCAATTAACCTTGTGACTCCTATCGAAAGTCCCTGGGAGGGGACTATGGAAGAGGAGCTAAAGCTTTGGGGATACAAAGAACCCAAGGGCCTTTCCCTTTATTGCAATTTCGACAGCGTCGCAAGAGAATTCGGGGAAATGGGAATCGATACGAAGTTCAAGGAGAAGACACAGACTGGACAGAACGAGTGCTACCAGGCTCACCACAGCAGAGGAGGACCTCGCGGGAAGATCAAGGACCAGACATATGAGGTTGATCATAAAATCTATCATGTAAGTGAAGAACTCACGCTCGTTGGATCCGACTGACCTCTCATCGCTTCAGATGACTGATGCCATCATGCAAATAGGGGTCAATGCTCGCGATGGAGTGGTCACGTTCTTCAACATTCGATCCGCGGAGCAAAGCGCTATGCTGCTCTGGAAAGTGGATCAGGTCTCTGCCAGTGAGTTGCCAGCTCTCAACCGGATTTCTGACATCTCGTAAGTCCTGCTCATCCCTATCTTCAAAGCTCAGATTTACTGATAGTCGTAGTTGGGCCTTCTGGAAGCGCGTTCATAGGAATGACGCTGGCCTCAACAACATCCAAAAGTTCCATGTCCATGATGCTGTCAACGAGGAAACTTTGAGATTGATCGCGATGGCTTTGAGGACCTACAGGGTGCCGGATAGAGACGTTCGTCCTACTCGTCTTCCCAAGTGGCCAGGACTGGTCTTCGACATTGAAACAGACGAAGGCAAAGCCATGCTTGGCTCTCCGAATGGCATGGCAGCAGGATACTTCCGTGAGTGTCAAACTGTCCTCATCCCTCTCATTCCCAGCTGACTTTTACTACTATTGTGCAGCGCAAGACCCAGCTCGGCGGCAATAAGTACATTCACCAAGTCACTCTCTGGATGAGTTCAGATGGTGATGTCCAGATGATGTTCTGGGTCAAAGATGCACCTCCTCCGCAAGCGATACCGCAAGAACAAAAGAATCGCAGGGATCTGACGCAGGTCGTGCACCGCAGCCAGGATGGTAAGAATGTCATCAGAGAGCATCGGATTTATGCGAAGCTGTAAAAGCCCGTGTTGCTCGGAGGAGGCTGCACGTTTGCGTCTGGCGAGGGCGTTCGTGGAAGCGTGAACTAAGCGGCTCGCATCACAATCTTCCGCAAACAGTACAATCAACTATTGCCAGCATGCCTATCTCCTACTGTCGACGATAGTTTGGTGACGCGTAACTTATCGAGTCTGCTAATATCGTCAGCGGTTCATCTCCGAGGATGTTGCCAGCCCGCACGATGTACGATCACTGGTATGCTTAACATTGTCCCCAGGCCCCTCCAGTGATACAACATCGGATAACGCACTCGACGAATCACAGGCTTCGGCCGCATTCGCATTCCGCTGCACGTGCGACCGTTTTTTCTCAACCCTCAGCGATGAGGATCTATTCCCGAACCTCGCCGTTCAGAATACCACACGAAAATACCTTCCATTGCCCCACACGGAGCCGCAAACCTCTTTCCTGTTGGGTCTCTCCGCTCAAGCTCTCATCCCTGCTACTCAGCGCGGCTAGAGCAAGGGCTTAACATGGCGGTATCAGTCTTCCCTGCATCGCAACTCTGCATCCGCCTGCCGTGGGGGCAAACCCATTGTTGACTCGCAATTTTCCCTTGCGTCTCTGCAGCGGAAGTTTTAGCGACTCATGCGCGGCTGCCTAGCCCAGTTGTGTGAAGTTTGAAGGGGAACGCCAGTTTCCCGCGGCTGATGTTCCGTGGCTAGGCTCCTGCTTCCGCGCCGTGATGCATTCGGCCTCATTCGCCAGGGCCCCAAGGAAAAATTGGCCGTTCGGCGAGGTCTGCGCTCGAGGCGCGATTGCATAGCGGTCGCTGTAAGCAGATAGGTATGCCGCATGCACGTAAGCAAGCAAGCGCAAGTGCATGACGGTCTGCAGATCTGAGGAAGGCTTTCCGAGCGCCAATGAATCGCAAGTGTCAATTTCATGCTATTGGTGCGCGGAAGATGTGCTCCGGTGCGTACAGCGTACGGTGCTTCGATGGAGCCGAGCGGGCGGAGGGCTGACGGAGAGATGTAGATGAGCCTAAGCGTGAAAGGCCCGATTCCGGGGTGTTGGTAAGAATTGGTAAGGCATTTGTATGCTAACGTTGAGGCTCGATGCGAGGTACCGTAGCACAGAAGTGGGTCAGTACATCACTTGGGAACAGAGTATTCTGGAAGAGGTATGCGTCCGGCGAAAGTCGCGTTGCAGGATACTCAAAGCCACAAGAATGGGAGCTGAGAGACGGTCTGAAAACACAGACTTTTTTGAGGCTATTGAGGTGGTGAAATGGGGTATCGTAAAGGTGCGAGCAAGCTCTCGCGTGCGACCTCGGAACCAGAATAATGGAATCGGAAGTTCAAGAATCCGCCTTTTCTTTTCCTTTGCATAATGCCAACGCCTGCTTGTCCTCGAGACTCAGGTTCTCCCACCTGGAGATGACAGCGTCCATCCTCATTGTCTCCGTATCTTTAGCAACTGATCGTGTCTCGGCAATGTACTGACTGCTGACGAGCTCTGCAGCCTTCTTTGTCCACTCTTCGCTCGTGCAGTAATCTAGTGCGCCTTGTACCTCTGCTGGAAGTCGTACGCCTAGTGCTGCACACTTCTGCGTCAACAATCGGAAAATCGGTTGTGCATAATAGCTGTAGCTAAGCAGGACTGTAAGAGCGCGTAGACAGGTGACGAGACCCTGATACCGTTCGTCGGTCTGTGGTTCTGACAAGACAGGCTTGTCGTGCGACATCTCGTCAAGGGTACCGAAACTTGCCACTGTGATGCCGTGTATAACAAACGTTATGGCGTTCGACCAACCATGATGTGTATCGTGCAGCAATACTAAACGCCGAATCTCCCTCAGAGATGATGATATAATGGACCTTGCGCGATCAATGTAAGGTGCATCTTGCCTAGAGGATGCTTCACGGTCCAACACTGGTCGAAACAGCTTGACGATGTTGACGTTATATTGCATGCTACGCAAAATCAGCAAACGTTTACTTGATCTCAAGAGACTTGAATGACTTACGCGCAAAGTAAATGAACCTGGGAAGGATATTTATCAGGACCCAATGTGGAAGGTCTCGAGTACCACCAAGACCTTAGCCGGGAGTAGCAGGCTTCAATTCGGTCGGCATTTTGTGCATCGAGTGGGTTAGTATATTCGTTGTCTTGTATGATGCTGACGCAGTCAAGAAGGATGATGTGCAGCGCACACTCGGAACGGAAGATAGCTAACAAAGGCGTTAGCTATGCAGACCATATGAGATTACACTACTTACGTTCAGCATCTTCGTATGGGATCCGCGCTGCAGGAAGTTTCTTGATAACCACAGGAAAGGAGTATGTGATTGCCATAGAGCTCGGGTACCATTAGCAGCACTCTTTCGCAACCTCAGGCTTGACTTACAGCTGGAAATTGTGTACCGCCCAGGCGGTCACTGCTCGAGCTCTCCTCCATCTGTCGACAGAAATGTGTGTAGGTGTTGTGCTGTTTTGTGGCGACTCGAGGTCGAACAAGCCGAGATTTTGGGCAGATATGCATGCTTCAAGCAGGAATCTTTGCCCATCCCTATCTCGACCGTACTTCGCGAGGACCAGATCTAGAGTACGAGTCAGTGCGTGTTCGAGGCACTTACTCCAGCTGTGCTGTCTAGAGCGATGTTACACGGTGGTGCTTACAGAATATCATGCCAGCTTGCACTTTCGTCAGGCTGTCCTTGCCCTCTTCTAGGTCCCACAAGCGCCGCGCCTCATAGTAGAAAGATGTTTGAATCGAATTCTCCGAGAAAGGCTTGTTACGGTCCTTGACCGCAGAAGAATGAAACTACCCTGTCGTCAGTATAAGTTGCATGTGCGACCATGACCAGATACATACACATGCTGAGGCAAGCACAACGTTGACTAGAAGTTCGGAACAGAAATCATTACGGCGCGAAGAAAGATCTGCGAGGAAAGCATCTCGGTCCAAGAAGTGGTAGTAGACATATTCCCTTTCCGTCCAAATCGTGACAAGGTGGGCCAGAAAGCCAGTGTCGTCCGTGACCCGGGTCCAGTCTCCAACATATCCCAGCCGCGGATCCGCGGCCAGGTCGCCTGCAGCTGCAGTGGAAGGTGTGTGCAGAATGGCCTCGATGGAAGTGGGCCGTGGCAGAGAACTTGGACTATCTGTGCTGGAGTTGGTCAAAATCGCTCCCGGGTGCTGGGCGCACATTGCTTACCGAGCTGACAAGTCTTGTGTGTATTTGCGTCGTTGGTTGGCTGGGCCATCGAATCCCATGGGAAATATAGCCGAATAGGGCAGGCTGTAGGACTCCAGTCTTTCAGGAGACTCCAAAGCTTGGCGAAGCGGAGGAAGTGTTACGGAATGCAATGGGTCGCGTTCGAGGCTGCTCCCTGGTGGTGTTTGCAGCGGCTGCTGGATGAGCGGATCTCCATGACGTACGAAGTCTGCCAACTCCTGGATGCGTTGGGATGATGACACGTCCGGAGAGTTGGATCTGATGCGCTTAAGGATATCCATAGCCTCGTGCTCTGGGCGTAACCGGAGAAAATCATAGAGCTGCCGGAGATTGGAGAGCTCGCCTTGCATCTCCTCATTCTTCCGTTTCATCGCCTGCGATGGCTTTTCGTTGGGACCAAGTTCGTAGACGCACTCAGTGTCTTTTTGCGAGCAGCATGTGCATACTGGACGGTTGCCGTCACATTTCGATTTTCGTTTCCTGCATGCAACACAAGCACCGAGTGTTACGGTACGCTTTGGTTTCGACGTCAAGACGGGCCGAGTCTGTGGCTGTGGTGTTGGCTCTTGATCCATTGGTGCTGGTTGAAGAGCCCGGAAATTAGACGACATAACGGCGATGCTCATCAACAGATGGTGTTTTGTAGAAGGCGAACCATGCCAAAGCGAAGACGATCAGGGCAAGTGGGCACCAGCCCTGGAGTCGCGAGTCAGTGGTTGAAGTCGATTTGGAGAAAGAGAGATTGATGGCACCGTATGAGGAAATGCGCTCGTGATATTAGAGGCAGGATTTTCTGTGGGGAAGGCATGCCGGCGGGAAGGTAGGGACGAGCTTTACAGCCACCGCGGCAAGGTTGTCAAGGAACAACGTCTGGCCTGGGCAGGCACACAACGCCGGAGCCTGTCAAACTTTTAAACTGACGACATTGCAGCGGCAAGATACCATGGCCAGCCCAGGGTCCTTTCTCGGTCGTATATGGTACGGTACAGGACAGCTCAGGGCTCCGCGGATGAGCGTGCCTTGACTTCTGGGAATTTTGGTAAACTTCGGCAAGTTATTCGCTGCGGGGCTGGGTCCGTTCGCACAGACTGGGGCCTTTGCCGTTGCGTCAGGTCGCCCGATAGGCGCCCTTTAGTTTTCCGATTCAGCTAGGTGACCCCGCGGATGCATGTACGCGCAGGTAATCACGATCAACAGTCTGTCATGCTAGACTTGAGAGACGTTGTGGCTCGATCATGCAAGCTGGATTTAAACTTAGCATGCTGATAGCTCGAAATGCATTCATCGCGATCTATTTGCAGCAATAAGATGAGCAGGCCCGGAACATGCCGATGACTGATGTTGCCAGTTGCAAGCAGCAGGAAGCACCGTCTCTAGCGGACTAGGGCGTCATTCACTATCGGATCCCACCTCCGCGCAAGTCACGTCGTTACACAATCACACCCAAAGCAGGCGCCGAAAACTTGTCGCGCAAAAATCGTCGATACCATGAGAGATGGCGGTAGTCAATACGGTTTAGGGCCGACAATATTAGGGGGTCTGACCCATCACGTCAAGACGCTCCTGTGATCACACCCAGACCCCTGGGACGGGGAGACGGTGCAACGCTACCATGTAGCAGACGATAGATCTGTCGGGACCGACTCAACAAGAACGTCACCTTCGAATCTGCACCACTCTCCGCCTTTCAGCTGAAGGGAAAAAAAAAGCTTGAGATATCGAAAGCCGAGGTGATCGGTTGCAGACTTGCGGACCGGCAGCCGCTGTGGTGGTCAGGCTCATGTGGATCTACCCATAGGGCTGTGGCGCTTCATCTCGACTCCACACTACCTTGCCTTGCTTCCCGCCATCAACGGCGATGATCTGGCCGTGAACGTGACTGCTGAAATTGTGGCTTGCGATGGATAGTATGGACATGGCGATAGCCTTGACCGGTATTGGTTCCCCCGAGTGCAGTCTATGCATGTCAGTTACGAATCTAGTGTGAATACATCGATCGTGTGTGAGTCGTTCGACGATCTTGACGGTCATGTTGCTGTTAAATCTGTATGATGATGGTATGCACAAGGGAGGTGTTCTTACCGTTGCTTGGGCTTCGAGATAGTATTGGTCTGGATTTTGCTTGCATTCTTGCTCCCACCGATCCGTTCGAACCGGTCCTGGAGCGATCACATTGACACGAGCGCCGGGCCATTCACGTGGTATGTCCGCTCGGAGTGAGTTGAGTAGTCCGTCTTGTACGGCACTTTTGCCAAGGCTATATTCAGCATTTTGTCGCTCACCAAAGAGACCACTTTCGCTGCCGATAATGATCAAGTTAGGATGTCGCATTGGTGTGTTACTGTTCCTTGCTTGACGCAAGCCACGCACCCACTCGCGTGCAGTCAGCCATGTGCCAGCGATGTTAATGTCAAGGACTTTTCGCAGCTGATCGAACGACGCATCAGCGAACGGCGCGGCGTCCAGTACCGAGAGGTCTAGAGAGGCCAGCGCTATGGCGATGTCGACCGGACCGTGTGCAGCGACTGCGGTCGCAAAAGCTTGTTGTGTCTCGACCTCGCTTGACGTGTCGCAGTGGACGGAGATGAAATCCGGATGAGCCGTGTTTGACGGAGTACTGCCATCTTGAGAGGTCGAAGCGTAAACGATATCTAGCGACGATACTTTCGCACCTGCTGCGATGAAATGATCAACGAGAACACGCCCAATAAGGCCTGCTCCGCCTGTGATGAGGACATGAGAGCCTTCGAGGCCCAGTCCAAGAGATATTCGTTCCATCTTACGAGTCCAATAAGATAAGATTGCAAAGTCGATGTTAAGCTAGCGAGTTGAGGGTGGGGAAATTGGGTTCCCTAAGGTTGCGGGGGACCTGTTGCCAGCGCACGCACCTTTGTCCGCTGCACTATGGAGGGTCTCTTTCCTTTGCACTGTTGAGCGATGATCAGCATCCCGCTGTGCGTATCAAGATTGCGTCAGGGCTGCACGCGAGTACCACAAGCGAAGTGAACAAGGCGCAGCAAGCGGAGTACATACCGTTTGACCAGGAGCACGCTTGCGACAGGACTGCCGCGGTCAACTTTCCCAATACGGGGACATCAGCGGCATACAAGAGGTATGATCGCAGAACAGAAATGTTTGAGAGTCGTACAAATCAGGATTTAGATACCGCGGTGAAAACAGCAGCGATTTCGAAGCCTTTGCAGTTGGAGAATCCTCCAGGGTCTGGTCATGCAGGGTCATAGAGCTGCAACCTGCTTCCGCACATCATTCAAAGCATGCGTTCGAATCGAGTGACGACAACCAATCATACTTGGAATACAAGCACTCATATCTGACCAAAGTGGTTGGCTCCTTTGATCGTGCAAACTGCCCAGGCATCTCACAGAGCGCCGTTTCTCCGTAGCGGATTTCTCTTAAGAACCGTTGTCTTCCCGCTGTACGCTTGTCTTTGTAGACAAGGCTACATTTGCCTAGCAGGAGAGGGTACAAGTCGCGCATTGATATAAAAAGCTCAAGTGTTCTTGCTGCTAAGCTTTGACGCACAGGCTATATCGCCCCATCCTTCAACACTAAGCCTTGCGTTGCACCGCCAAGCCGCTCAAGTTGTGCACTACTTGTGTGTGCAGAGTACAAGAAAGCAATGCCGAATAGGATATCTACCGGCTGTGACTCTCTCGCCTTACTCCGCTTGGCAGACGGACAACAGCACAGCGGGTAGCAAGTACGAGCTATCCCAGTTCTTAATTTGTGGGTCATTTGCTGTTCCGCGGAGTGGCCTAGTCGCCTCCGAACCAGCCATGCATCTTCGCACCTCTAATCTGTGCTAAGATCAGCCACACACCCCACCATGAAAGAGTCGGGATAGTTAGATTGCAAATCGCCACATCCAAATCCCCGAGACCCTCGACTCCGCACTTTCTGCGCTTCCTCGGTCATTCTTATAGCGCATCAGCCCTCTTGAAGTTGGCAACATGAATCAAGGAAAACACTTGACTCGAGTGCTGCCGCAGAATTGTCACTGTCTGAGAGGATTTCAGTCTTCTTTCAACACAGCATCATGCACAATAATGTCATTGTCACTGTCAAAATCTCGTGCTCAGAGTAGTAACAACGATTGAACCAAACACTCGTTAGGGTATTTAGCCAGAACCTCATCACGTCGACACATCAGAGTAACTCCATACCAGATAATCACAATAACAATCCTAATATCAAAGACGGACGCAAGATCGACCATATCTTCTCCTTCCATGACAACCACTGAGTAGCTCATAAAGCGTCGCGGATATACAACCGCCCCGTCCGTGCGACTCAGACCTGAATCAATCATGGCGCAAACGCTACGTCAAATCCCCTTCACGGACATACCTCGAAGTACTACATCTGAAATCGATAGTGGACATATCGAAGTTGGTTTTTGCTTAGTCACGCAGAAATGCACGATCACATGCTTCCGCTACTTGTCTGCACAATACGGTTGTAATCGGAAATCTATGTAACCCAGAATCAGAAGGTAAGTACAAACAATACGCAGAAAGGAAGCAGCAAAGAACTTTCCTACCTTGTAGGGCAAGATATGATCTGGCACGTTTGCGTTCTGAAGGACATGGGAAAGGCTCGGGTTTGCGTATGCTCATTTCGTATATACTCGATCTAAGCTTTCCGGCGTTGACATGATGGAAGATATGGCCGATGCCAGTAGATAACTGAATGACTCTCCACTTTCAACCCGCCCGCTCTCATCAACTCACTTGTTTCCTTTGAAGACAGTAACGCCAGGAGTCGACTTGACCTTGGGCTTTGTCTTCTTGACATCAGTCTTCGTCTTGTTGACCTCGGTTTTCGCCTTCTTGCGCCCTGTCAACTCATTTGCTTTGCCCTTCTTGGCCGGTGCCTTGCCCTCCACAGCATCGGCCTTCCTCTTGCCGGTGACTTTGCCCTTTGTCTCAGCCTCCTTCGCATCACCCTTAGGCCCCCTTTTCACACCTTTGTCACTCCTCTCCTTCCTCTTCTTGGGCTCGGGTTGCGGTAGGCCGTGCTTCTTGACGTAGTGGATGATGTCAAGCGCAATGTCGCAGAACTCCTGGCACCCTCGAATGAGCTTCAGCGTGCCTTTGCCAGACATAAGGCCAGCTCGCCAGCGATCAATCACCGCAAAGAAGATTTCGTCGACATCAGCATCCTTGGCTGAACACGTGCGTGTAGGCTCGTCGTCAGAAGATGAAGGGCTCGGGCGGAGCGTTTGGTTGTCGATATTCCCTCCGTGAAAACCGTAGCCTCGACCCATCTCATCACCAATCTCGTACTGAACGAAGGCTTCGAGTACCATCACAGAGATAGTATGGAAATTGATGACTGCGTGAGCTGGTTCGGGATCAGCCGTCTGCAAAGCTTGTTGGGCGGGAAGGAAGACGTTGAGGAAGAGCTCCATCTCGTGGTGAGCGTGGTCTTCTGTAAGAGCAACTTCCGAGCGAACAAGGTTCTTCTTGCTGCCAAGGATGGATACCTTCGCCATTGGCAAATCATTAGGGGTAGCAGGAGCGTGGTAAGTGACCTCGAAATCTGGTAGCTTCCACGAGATAGCCTCCCCAATCTCGTCATCATCTTCATCGTTGGACAGCTCAATGACGGAGTTCTGCTTAATATTCGAAACAGCCGACTTCGGCACATCTGCCCCACACTCCAATCTCAAGCTGGAGTTGCTCGAGCACTGAGCATTTGCAGGCATCGGGCTGGTAGTAATGGAACGACGGCGCTGAGCTCGTGTGGCCAGGGGTTTATCGTCGTCAGAAATCTCCAGAGCTTCCTTGCCTTGCACTCTAGCTGTACGTTGTGAGCTTACCAAGCCATGGAGTGGGAGACCTTGGGCGATCGGTTGGCCGCAAGGGGGTGCATGTGGTATCATTGTGTCAAAACTCCAGCCTGGGATCATCCAAGAAGGCTGGGATTGACCGTGCTGTGTCGCCATGCAGTGAGCAGGGTACTGCGGGTTCGAGTTGTAGGGTGTAGAACTGCGCTGTTGCTCGTGAATAGGCAAAGGCTGGTATATGGAAGGCAGCTGGTTCGCTGGGAATGGCTGTGGAATACCCTGGTCTTGAGTAGACATTGGATCGTGGAGTAATGTTGGATTCGCATGTACTGCATCTGCAGTCAGACCACGAATAGAGAATAGCCTCTGTCGCTGCTGCCATTGTTGTGCAAAGTGCTGCGGGTGTGCTGACAAGTTGATGGCACCAGGTGATGAAGCTGTCTCTTCTGATCTGTGTCGCTGAGCAGCAATGACAGAGTCGACAGAGGGAGATCGCGAGTTTTTGCTGTTACTGCGCTGCAGCTGAGAGTCTAAGATGGCCTGCTCGGGGGTTTGAGCATACTGTTCAAACGAGTACTGCTGTTGAGCGCTGTTGGGGTGGGTGGCTGGGCCGAACGAAGCTTGCGACTGCAGATGCATCGGCTCAGAGTGAACACTGGAAGTAGTCACGACGTTCTCGTGGGTGATCTGTGGGTCAAGACCTATCGGAGCCTCCTGAGTCTGTTGCGTTGTGACAGTCGGAGTGGTGGTAGCATCGACAGTCACAGCTCGCTCAGCTGTTTTGGCAGATGGCAGGCACTCATAACCAGGCTCTTGCTCGATCGAAGATGGGTGAGAAGCAGTGTGATTTGCGGACCCGGAATTCTGACCAGTCTTTGCGCTTTGAGCATCGTTGTCGTGGTAGTCTTGATTCGTAAAGTCGGCGAACACGTCCCGGTCATCTTTCTCGTGCATCGTTGGCTCCTGCTTCACTTGAACATCCGCGCTAGCGTTAGACACGATATCCAGGAGCTGCGGAGCGTTCAAGTTGTCGTTCATGAGGGCATGGTACTGAGGAGGCTCGGAAAGTTGTGGAGTCGCGGTACGCGAAGGCATCGGCTGTCTCCATTCGTCATACTGGACATTACCGCCTCCGTACCCAAGCTCTTGAGGGGGTGGCACATTGCCATACATGTTGTTGAGATGCTCTTTACCTTCCTGAACCGCAAACTTCTGGTTTGGCTGATCTTGTTGATACGAGACAGCGGGCTGACAAGCATGACCTTGTCCAGGAACTTCGTGATGTCCCAGCAACGGCAGTGCAGAACCGTCCTTGATGGTCAATCCGCTGTTGGCGGCTCGGTCCAGGGAGGCGGCTCGGTGCGTCTGCTCGGGGTAGCTATCGCTCATGCCGTCGAAGCGGGGGATTGAGTTTGGGGTCGAGCTGGCAGAAGATTGGTTACGGCCCAGAAGGTTTCGCAGAGAATTGGCGAACGACGCCATCGTGGCTCGCGTGACTGTCGGTAGCTATTCGATTTGGTGTAGTTGGTCGTTGAGAGGGCGCCGATTGGTGTAGAGTAAGGTCGATGACGAGAAGAAGTAATCGAGGCGATGGTGACGGCTCTTTATATAGGTAGCAGTATTGTGAGCTTCTTTCACCTACAGGCGGCTAATCACCACTCTCTCACCTACTCGCGAAATAGCACGTCCCGAACACGCAACCAATCGCTACGGCGTAAAGTCATGAGCAAGAGCGAACTTGAACAGCTTCTTCGTCGGTGTACATGAGATGATCCACTCAAAGTACGTTCGGGGCCTAGATCCGTTTGCTCGCTTCAGCAGGTAAGGAGATAACCTTCAAAAAAGGATCGAGGAAGGGTCTTAATTCCTCACTTGCAAGCATTGCAAGATACTTCATCAGGGTTGGAACGACATATTTGGCTGTGATAGATGAAGGCATATTTTGACCGCTATATGTTGGGCGCAGTGCATGGTCGATACAAGCTGGGAGTGGCAGAGCCGTGGAGCATAAACGTGAGGTTCAGACGTGCAGCAAGACCAGTCGTTCGAGAACAAAGTGAAGATCGAGCGCGAACTCCATCGGCGCCGATGGTTTGATGTTCGAAGTGTGCATGGAAGTGCCAGGAAGTTTAGAGAGAACCAAGTCAGAGGTGCCTGCCGCGCTAGTGCCTCTCCCTCACTCGGCGCACCCCGTTACCCAGCAGACACATATGAGTGTTCTTGTGCTGGAGGAAGGACCGTTAAAATCATGGACTCCGCTTTTGATTTGACAATCTGTTGCGCCATTTGTTGGTATCTTTACTTAGCTCTTGTAGCTGTCAATTCTTCACGCAGCTGTCCTGACATCCACCAACAGCCTCTTAACAAACCCATCAAAAAGCGGTGCCAACGAGCAATCTCTGTATTTGTCCACAAAGAGCCCTTCCTTCGATCCTCCTGTTGCGCCATTGCTGCTAACGTCTGTGCCCTCAATAATCGTGCCTTTGGGGTATACTGGCCGCGCGCCCTCTTCCACCAGCATAACAAACGCGGGATCAATTGGGACCGAACCTAAGAACGGCACTTCAAAATCTCTGGCCATGATTTCTCCGCCGCCCTTGCTAAAGACGTTTGTGCACTCGCTGCAATTCGGGCACACAAAGCCCGCCATGTTTTCGACAACACCCAGCACCCGTATCCCTGTCTTTTTGCAGAAGTTCAGCTCCTTCTTGACATCTGATATAGAAATCGCTTGCGGGGTTGTGACCACAACCGCTCCAGCGAGCTGGTTTGGTGGCGCAGTAGGGCTCGCGACTTGCTTCAAGAGCGTTTCGAGGAGGGAGATGTGTTCATCCGAAGTGCCCGGCGGGGTATCGATGAGGAGGAAATCAAGTTCGGGCCACAACACATCTGTCAGGAACTGCCGCACCATGGCGGTCTTCTTGGGGCCGCGCCAGATGACAGCGTCGCTGCGGTTGGCGAGAATGAATCCTAGTGACATGCAAGATAGTGCGCCGATTGTCTGCCCTTGTGTGTCTGCGTCGCCATTTGTGGTGCTGCTCTTAAGAGAGAGGGTTTGCGCCTCGTGCACATCGACTGGTATCCAGCCGCCTGGCGCCTGTCGCACCTTCTTCTCCTCGATGCCAAAGAAGCGCGGTATTGAGGGGCCGGTGAGATCGATGTCGAGGACGCCCACAGAATGTCCTTGTAGCGAAAGGGTGAGGGCGAGTTGGGTTGTGATGCTCGATTTGCCTACCCCGCCTTTGCCAGATAGGACGAGCAGGATGTTTCGTACATTCTCAAGAGGCATGATGACGTACGTCAGTCGGGCGCGCGAATCGCTATGAGAGGAAGGTGTGTGAGGTAGAAACGCGAAAAGATGCGCATTGTGTGAAGCGTGACGTGCATGTTGTGGTGCTTGATAATCATGGGTAGAGAAGTGGCGGCGGAATCGGAGCACTAGTGCAGCAAGGTTATTTTGACCTTGGAGGGATATGACACTGCATTCTTATCATCAACATTACACACATGCACTACAAATTAGATATGTCACATTACTTGTACGAGAACATGCATTGCTTGTACACGAATTACATCCTCCATACAGCCCCAACTCCACCGTGCAGAAACATTGGACTAAGATATATGAGATACAACATATGGAAACACTGCCTGCTTCATCTTTACCAATGCATTCGGTCTCCTCATCAACACACGCTTACATGCACTGCGAGCGCTCCAGGACCTCGCTGCAGGTCTGGTCGCTACAGGGAGTGTTGCAAGAAGTGCTGACAGCCAGGTAGACGTAAGGCTGGCCAGCAACCTTGAACTGCTTGGAGAAGTCCTTGGCGTTGTAGTTGTCAGCCCTGAAACCGGCACGGCAAGCGCAGTAGTACTTGCTTCCACCGGTAGTAGCGCAGCCAGTGGTGATGTCGCAGAAGTTCTCAGCTGGGTTGAAGGGGTTGCAGGTGTTGGGGCAGATGGTGTCAAGACTGTCACCAGTGTAGTCGCCAGCTGGGCTGCCGGGGTTAGACGAACCACCGCCAGTCTGCTCGGGGTATGGTTGAGACTGGTAGTAGGTTGCGAGAGTGGTTGGCTCGTAAGGCGCAGCCGTAGGCTCGTAAGGTGCAACAGTAGACTCGTAAGGTGCAACAGTAGGCTCATAGGGGGCATAAGTAGACTCGTCGGGAATTGAAGTAGCCTCATACGGGACGGCAGTGGATTCGTCGGGAATGTTGGTGGGCAAGTAGAGAGCAGAGCTGTTGCCCTGAGGGTACCAAAGGCTCGAAGTGTAGCCGGCATAGGAAGCGTCGGTGGTCTCATCACCGTAGTATCCGTCTGTAGTGGGCTCGGGGTAGTAGGGCTCCTCAGTGGTCTGGTAAGGACTCTCGGTGGTCTGGTAGCCACCCTTGCGCGTGTAGGTGTAGGTGGGCCTGGCAGACGTGGTCGCGTAGTCAGCAGTGGCGGTCTTGGGCTTGTAGCAGCTGGCAGGGCACGTTGGCTTGGGGCTGAGGGTGGGCCTTGGGGGCACCGCTAATGTCATAGAGCCAGTCAGGAATGGAACCATCCTCACTATCGTACTCGCCGGAGTCATCGTCGTCCGAGTACGCGGGCTGCGGGTACGCAGCGGATCGAGGCCAGTTGAAGACCTGTCGACGAACAGCGCGAAGGATCGAGCGTATCTTCTTAAGCTGAGGGTAGCTCTGATCGGGCTCGGGGTAGTACTGAGGCGCAGCCTCGTAGTCTGGGGTGGGCGTTGGGTAAGGACTGTACGCTGGCGTGGTCTCATACTCCGGGTATGGCTCAGCCGTGGATTCGTATTGAGGATAGTCAGGAGTAGGAGTGGCTTGGTAAGGACTGTAGTTATAATCGGAAGTCGAAGTGGGGTACGAGTCGTCCTCAGAAAGGCACCAGGCCGGGCATTCTTCGTAGTCGTCGCTGTCATTGCTACCGGGGTAAGCATCGTCGTCTTCGCCGTCGTAGATGCCGTTATCGTCACCCTCCCAGCCGGGGGGCTGAGCGGTGGGGTCGTAGTTAGGACTGTTGGGATCGTATGGGCTACCGGGAGGATACGGGTCATTGTAGGGGTCGGAGCCGATAGGCAGAGCAGCACTACCTCCGGGAGTTGGCGTAGGAGTAACGATGATGGAGCTCGTGGCCGAGACAGGGTTTGGATCAACAAGAGCAGAGCTGCTGGTCAGATCGCTGGGCAGAGCACCAATAGGAGCCGCAGTGTCGCTGGGGCTCACAGAAGAGGTAGAGATAACGATGATGGAGCTCGTGGCTGAGACAGGGTTTGGGTCAACAAGAGCAGAGCTGCTGGTCAGATCGCTGGGCAGAGCACCAATAGGAGCCGCAGTGTCGCTGGGGCTCACAGAAGAGGTAGAGATAACGATGATGGAGCTCGTGGCTGAGACAGGGTTTGGGTCAACAAGAGCAGAGCTGCTGGTCAGATCGCTGGGCAGAGCACCAATAGGAGCCGCAGTGTCGCTGGGGCTCACAGAAAGAGTAGACCCACCGGCAGACGATGTGTCAACGGGAGCCACAACAACAGCGGACGTCGTGTCAACGGGAGCCACAGCAGCAGATGTTGTGTCGACAGGAGCCACAACAACAGCAGACGTCGTGTCAACGGGAGCCACAACAACAGCAGATGTTGTGTCGACAGGAGCCACAACAACAGCAGACGTCGTGTCAACGGGAGCCACAACAACAGCAGATGTTGTGTCGACAGGAGCCACAACAACAGCAGACGTCGTGTCAACGGGAGCCACAGCAGCGGATGTTGTATCGACAGGAGCCACAACAACAGCAGACGTCGTGTCGACAGGAGCCACAACAACAGCAGACGTCGTGTCGACAGGAGCCACAACAACAGCAGACGTCGTGTCGACAGGAGCCACAACAACAGCGGACGTCGTGTCAACGGGAGCCACAGCAGCGGATGTTGTATCGACAGGAGCCACAACAACAGCGGACGTCGTGTCAACGGGAGCCACAACAACAGCAGATGTTGTGTCGACAGGAGCCACAACAACAGCAGGCGCCGTGTCAACAGGAGTCACAGCAACAGATGTTGTGTCGACAAGTGTAGGGTCGGCAATGACGACGGGATCGGTGGTAGAAGTAGTAGCGAGAGTAACAGTAGTGTCAGCGAGCGCTACTGGCGTAGCCTCGGCGAGAGAAGCTGTATCAAGAGCCGGTGGCTGAGAAGGGAAGACGAAAGTACTGGCTGGAACTACGTCAGCCTTGAGTATTCTCCAGCCGTCTGGGCCAAAGCTGATGCCAGTTCCTGGCGTACTGCCACCGCCAAAAGCTACTACAGGCGTAGGCTTATCGAGCACTTGATCTGCAGTGCCAGTAGAGAGCTCAGAAAGATCAGGTAATGGTGAAATGGCATTGGGGGAACCCAGCAATAGGTCTGGTTCAGCGGGGGCATCAATACCTGTAGTAGCAGTATCTGCACCCGCGGCAGGTACAACCTGCGCATTCAGGCCATGCAGGAGCATAGCTCCTACCACGAAGGACTTCATTTTGGCGAGTCCTCAATGATTTCAAAGGAGAGACAGTGGAAACGAGTGTGTGTCTAAAAGAGTGACTGAAGGAAGGCTTGGCTAGACATTGTGTCAGCTTCGACGCACTTGAAGATATAGCTGGTGGGCTTGGATTCTTGGAAACCAGATCAAAACAAACCCCACAAGTTCTAGTGTCATCTTCGAGAGGCAGCGGAGTCCTCCAAGCTCGTTTGGTGGTGAGCAAGGTTTAGTTGAGGCGGCGACGACTAGGAATGTGGTACAAGAGGCGATTGCTGCGTTCTGGCCTCCCGGTTCAACACTGGAATGCGAGCACCGTAAAGCGTATTGGCGGGACACTTCTTGCAGCGCATTTTGGGCTCGAAAGAGAAGATGAAGCTGCTGATGCCTTGCTGCGGCATCGTACGTGGCCCCTGGTTCATTCCGCTTCTCAGATGCTTCATGCGGCTCTTCGAGTTGTGACGCTCATACAACCAGTCATCCGAAGCAGGCTATCCTCTCGTTGTATTCTCGGATCAATCAAGGTTGCGTCCTTCGGTGTAGTGGTCTGTTGATTGCAACAGGCATCCTCGAGACGATCGGGTCCGGTATTCTACTTGAGCACCGATCTTATCAAGACGCTGGTACTGCTGCTGCGTCAATCTGTCAGCAACTGCTGGCCGCGGCACTGCGCCAACTAGCATCTATAGGCAATGTGCCCATCTGTCGCCTCGAAACGACGTCGCTTATACATTCTCAGTATGCGAACATTCGAATAAAATCATCTATTCGGCTTTTGCAAACGTGTCGAACCAACAGCGGGTAGCCATGCGCCCTTGAGAGGCAGACAGTCGAGAACGGGCGCCGGGACGCAAGCACAGGGATAGCCGGCTCCTCCGCACACGCCGTCATTCTAATCTTTGCTCGATTTCGGTAATCAAGAGGTCATGCGAGTCGTATGTAGTCGGATTAGCTCACGATGTGCCTCCGGTCCACATGGCTCAAGCAGAAGTTGGTGTGGTCGACAGGACAAAATAAGGTCTTTACGTCACCACCAAATTTTAGCGTCGAAGCGTCACGCTCAATGAATTGCGTGTCACACAACGACTCCTTTATAACACCAGTTTTTAGCAACAGCCTAAAGCCATGTTAGCAAAATCTGTTTCACCATGGATCGTAATTACACTTAGCTTGTTCCAGTTTTTGCTGTTGTTGTGTATTCTCATCATGAGTCTCAGCCATCTTGATGAGACGCTGGTCCGTGAGCAGGTTTCTGCCCAAATGTTGAACCGCATGCAGCCTCTTTATATATCTTTGCAGTCGCCAGTTGAAGTTTGCCTCCGCAACTGTTTCAGGTGATGCCATGGTTTGTCTCCCATTTCGAACCAATTTCCCAAGATTGACAGTAATCATTCTAGAAGTTCAGACCGACTGTTGAAACGTGAAAGTTAGTCTCGTTCTGCTTTTCCGTGCAATTGTTTTTGTCTGCTTGCCCTTGCTGCTTTCTGCTCGATCCCCCTTACATCCTTTACATCAACCTCGTCAACGTGCGACTACAGCTTGTTGAGTTACCTTGAGTGCATCGCCTCCTGACGCAATCGTGGAAAACCCCCTGGGATCGCTTTTTGGCAACGCTTGTAGTGCATGATCAGGGGTCTTGGAGGCACTTGAGGAGGTCGGTCCGGCCACTGTACGGTGACACCTGGCAGACCTCTTGATCTCTGCTGCTCGTAGTCATCACACTCCTAAAGTAGTCCCCATGCTTCTGGTTTTTCGTATAGCTCATTAATTTGTCGGAACACAATTGAAGCCCCGCTCAGTCAAATCGAGGCTTCAATTGTGTTCCGAAAAGACATAATGACGCTTTAGCAGAGCTGCGGCAACAAGTTGGAGCATCGCCGACTTCCATTCGCCATCTACATTGGACCTACTTTCACCTCGACCTGCTAGCCTGTACCTGGACCCATGATTGCAGCCACAAGCAAAGGCTAGGCCCTCTCCATATAATAACCCTCTTCCAGTCGCTTTTGCTCCTTCTCTCCTCTAACACGCTCTCAACCACTGCAGCGCCTTCGTCTGCCTTGAAGGGTTTCCCCCTTCATGCTCGAGCACACTCCCGCTATCGACAACTGGGTCTTCATCAAGTCACCATGTGCATTCGTGCATGTGTCGACGAACGAAGTTTTTTTGTTCCTCGAGGCGGTCAGTCATTCTCTGTGAAGCTGTCAGTCACTTGCAGCAACTTCTGCCGTCCGTCGTTGCTACGCCTGTAGCGGTCAGTCGACTCGAGGAAGGAGCACACCGTTCCTTCCAAGAGCGTATGTACGTCTGTACTGGTGCGTGTCTACCAGCAGCATTCACTGCATGTCCTTTTCGTTAAGCTCCTCGCTTTGCAGCCAGACTTGGAGAAAGAGAAGATTACCACGAGGCCTTCGATGTCTGGTTCCCTGGGTTGAACCAAATCCATGTCGAAGATAATCACATGTGTAAGCTCCAATGCATGCGCGTTGCGCGTTCCAACTCTTTCACAGGCTCCAGGCAGCGCTGAGAGAACTTAGGCGCAAACCTCCAAATCGTCATTTGCTGAGCCATTTACCACAAAGTTGCGCCGGCAATAGAGCCTCAGGACACACAAGAAACGCATCATTAGGTACGGCTTCCAAATCTGCTTTGAGTGTAAGAATGAAGCACTTGCCGAACGCAGCACATGCCTCATCAACATTCGCCCAAAGCGCGCTAGCAAATCCTTGCACCCAGAACAAAAAACTTTTCTGCATTTCATTCTTCTCTTGCGTTTCATCTCGCTCCTGCAAAAACACACCCTGTGCGACAACTGCATGCCTAAGCCTTACGCACCTCTGTCCATCGAAGTCAAGCCCAGGTTGCTGCTTCCAGGCCACTACGTCGGCAAAAAAATCGACACCTGTGTGATTCGAACACACGCTCCCGAAGGAAATGCCTGACTATGAATAGCAGGGCATCGCGTTAACCACTCCGCTGTAATTCCGATTAGTAAGCGTAAATGTGGTTCTTCTCGTGGTGAAGACATACCCAAAGTGCCATGATTGGTTCTCATTGGTTGATGGAGGGGTGAATGAACGTAAAATTTATATTGCAGACGATTTGCAGCGAAAGCGTGCAATCTGCATATGAGGTGATCAGGAGAATGGCGCCAGCTTCATGTGGAGATGTTGAACAGCTCGCTTGCTTGTCGAGCGCATGATGCGGGGTTAGGTGGGGACTAATGCATTAGTGGGCAGCTTGAACGATACGAGCGAGAACGCTGCAGCATGGCAAGCCTCCGTATAGTCAATTAGAGCTCACAAACTCGCACTGCTGTAAGTCTTGACTGACATTCCATTCAAAGTAAGGACAGCCTTCGTCTACTGAGGACCAACGTGCATCAATGAACTTCAAGGCTGATGCAGGAACAACACTCATCCGCAATGATCCAAGCGCAAGCTCAGGCTTGCGCTCCCACAGTCTCGCATCAGCGTCCTCAAACCAGCATCATAACGAGCAACATCTTAGGTATCAATTCCACACTTTTCGTCGCCCAACCTCCAAGATCATCATCGCGATCTCCTGTCAGCTTCGTGCCTCTACCCCCAATCACCATACTTGCGACATCGGTCTGCAATCATCATCGGCTGATCATCAGATAAGATGAGATTTTCAATCTCTGGCGAATGAGGCAGGGTCGCAGCATGACCCCGCTTGCGCCATCGCCGACTCAGCCCGAAGGATCTCCACCCAATGCTCGCCGTGCCGCTCTAATGGTAGTGTGGTGTAGCCGGTGCTTCAGAGGAAGCCGGATGGTGATGATGGGCTGATGCCGAGGCGGTGAGGCAGCAAGAGCATCATTGTGCGTTTCACCGATGCCGAACAGTGTTGGTGACCTATCCGCAAGCTATGACTAATGTGAAGATTGCTCCAAATGCCATCACGGATGTTCATAGTATCGTTATTCGTTCGTTGTATCTAGTTGCGCATAGATGATGTAGCTCAATAGCTGCCATGAGGACCGTCGCTCAGTCAGATAATCGACAAAGTGGAAAGGAACGAATTAGATAATGGATCGTCGCGGCCATATATATAAGCAACGTGTATGCGCCCATATCTATGCACGCGCTCCCAGTGCTGTACTACCAGATCACGTAAGGAGACAAAGGGTATCAACAATGATTGGAAAGAAGCAGAAAAGTCTAAACAGATGCAGCGCAATATCTTACAGCTCCATAGGAGTTGGAAGGTCGTCGTGGGAGGGGCGAACGGCAGGTGAATGTGTGGCACGGCGTCGCTCCTCAGCGGCAGCAACCAGAGGTGCATACTCGCCATCAGACTCTCGAGGCTTCAAGGGTCCTCTGCTGTTTTGCATGGTCGTGATGATGTCCGCGGCATCAATCTCCATGGCGCTGTACACACGTGGCTCCATGGTGAAAGTGTCGCGTCGGCCATCAGAAAGCATAGGCCGCAGGGTCCGGAATGCAGAAGGATCGTCCATTGGAATGCGTCCATCAAGGAGCGTGAACGTCTCACTGCAGCCAACGGAGCGTTTTCCAGGGATGGGAGATGCGCGGCTGATGTTCATGTCGATCTGCGAGACGACCGGTGGCTCCAATGTGTCCATCTTAGGGCTCTTTGGTCCTGAATTGCGCCTTGAACGAGGACCTTCCTCCTCACGTAGCTGTGCAACACGCAGACACCAGGCCCGCCTCGCAGGATTAGTCTGACATTCGTCGCAACCACCAGGCAAAACCAGCTTCTTCTGCTGTACAGAAGTACCGCTTGAGACGCGCGAGAGTGGTACAAGTTCAGCCTCAGCCTGTAGCTTCTCTCGAGCATCTCGGCAAACGCAGTGGCCACCGTTCTCGCAGAAGCCACAAGAATCGTGGATCTTCTGGTCGTCATCAAGCAGCGCTGTCGAAGGACGCCCAAATCCTGTAAAGTCGATCTCCTCTGGTTCGGATGAAGGGATGATGTTAACCTCGGTTGTCGAGCGATTGTTGCGGCGAGGCAATGGAACAGCTGGCATGAAAGGTTGATCCATGATATTCTCTAAATCCTTCATATCTTCTTCCATCTTATTGATGCATGCGCAGTTGCCAGGCTGGCAGTTAGAGCAGCCGCCAGGAACATCATCAGAGATAGGAGTGCCAAATCCAGGAAAGCTGCTGACAGAGTGGCGAGCCGGGGAGTTATGAGACGCGGGGGGCTGATAAAGCGTCGCTGTGGCATCGTTGCGGCCGTTGATCTGGCTGTTGGCCTGGCCGTTGTCGTTCGGCTGATTACGTAGTACGGTGTCATGCTGTTCCTTCCAGTAGTCGCGCTCTTCCTCAACCTGCTTGGTGTAGTCGCATTGTTGCTCTAGCGCTCGCCTTGCATCGTGCAGCTGCTTATGCAAGTTGTTGATGTCGTTGAGCAGATCATTCTTCTCCTCGTTGTGCTTCTGCTGCATCTGCTCGACCTGCTCGGCCAGCTCTGTCACTTTGGCGGCCTTGCGAGCGCGGAACGCTCGCTGTGACTCCCGGTTCTGCGCTTTGCGCTTCGAGGCAGGCTCATCGGTGGCAGGCTTTCGGCCAGGTTTAGGCCTTGGAGGGATCACATAGCTCCTGCCTGTGGGGCCAACGGTAGGGCCGCCCGCTGCAGGAGTGCAGGGGCCGCCGCTGCTAGATGTGGAAGACGTCGTGGCAACGGTGCCAGAAGAGGTTGCTGCGCATAAGGCAGGTGTGGGAACGAGAGCTGACTGAGTGTTAGCATTCAAGTATGTGCAGATTTTGAGATATACGGAACAGAACGGGTTAGCGGAAGGCAGAACCCCGCATTCCACCACTATGACCTGCGAATTGGTACACCACCATGCAGTGGAGGGTCGACGTTGACGGGAACGCGCGAGCTGCTATAGCTATGGGCTGTGGCGGGGTGGAGGTACAAGCAGAGCACTGGGATATACTCACTGCGGGCGTTAGACTGGCGGCGAGCAGAATCTGCGGCCGGGCTGTGAAAGTATTGTGGCGAGCTGTAGTCGGCGGGCGAGCCAGCACTGCTGTGGTAGTCAGCTGGGGGCGTCAGGGCAGCAATGCCTTGGTCGTCAGAAGACATGTCGAGTTGGCGGCGTTTGCAGTCTTTCCCGGGGGCGTTGTGCTTATCAGATCGTGATTATCAGATTTCGGAGATCCAGGATCAGGTCATCCGACCTTGGCCGAATGCGAAGTCGGCGCAGCGGAAATTACCGCTAGCGGCAGGTGCCATCGCTGCGTCATCAACATCGGTGGGCTGGGAAGCTTCAATCACCTACATGCAATGGACTATGCGGGTATACTGGCGGTGGCTCCCTTTGAACCTATTGCATGAACTCTCCTGCAGCTGAAGAGCGGAGCGACGAAGAAAGCACTGTACACAGGTTCTATTGCAAAGGATGCAGCAGACGCTTGTACGTGTAACCGTTAACAGTGTTACGGCACCTTCGTGATCCCCTGAGCTTTGAGTGTAGTGCCTCAGCTGCGCATGGTTTGGATTGTTTCACACCCAGGGTTCTTTATAGTACAGCTATGTCGTCAACACTTTTTCAAAGTCGTTGACTGCATCTGGGCATTCAATCCTCGGAAAACGTGCCGGATTTCTCGCAACATTGATCCGGTGTACGCAATTCAAAGCCAGATCTGTGCTTATCCAGAGTGTCTGACTACTTCCACACTTCGGACTCAGCAAAACCATCAAAGCATACTTTAGCCCTTGCTCAGACACATTTCTCTACCTAATAAAGCATGTGCTCGTTTTTGAAACCTCTGACGCCATGATCAGTGGCTTCCAAGAACACACGACTACCTCCAGCCGAGTTCAATGTGGTCTACTAACCCTGTCCATTTGTGAGGCGGGATCCTGAGATAGACTGTTGAACCATAGTTCGTTAAAGTAGACCCTTTGCGCGATGTTAATGATCACAGGCACCGCCTCACCCAGCTGTAGCTCAGAGCTCTTGTTACCACATTTCTGTTCGAAGCCAACGCTACAATAACTTGACCAGAAGCTGGAAAATAGTTGCAACTTACAACTCACCCATCGAGTCCAACGACAAGACTCAGGGCGACCTCAGAGTTTTACAAGACAATAACCACGGATGACTGCGGCTCCACAATAGACTGCAGCACTTCGCACTGCGACACTTCGATGCACTGCGGCACGTCGACGCATCATGACACATCAACGCACCATACCTCAACGACGGATGAGTGCGCTTCGCAACTCCCCTCCTCATCTTCAGGCAATTCAAATCCTTTCTCTGATTCAGCTCATCCCTCTATTTCTTCGTGCAATCCAAATCCATTCTCCGACTCAGCTTACTCGTGTACATCCCTATACTCGACCACCCATCGTAGCAGCACGAAAACAGCCAAAAGTCCGCGATTAGCCGTCAAACCACGCACCGTCACCACCACCGCCTCCAAAGCAACTGTGGCTGAAGTTTCCACTCCTACTGCTGCGCAAATACTTCCTGAGCCGAAAATTCCAAAACGACGACGTCAGCGCGGACATACTCGGACTCTCAGGACTTCGTGGCTACAAGCATAGAGCCTCCGCAGCGTACCATCGCAACAGCCCCTCTGTTCAGAAGCCACTATGGAGTCCTGCCGGGCAGTGGTATCGAATCAAGACTACCCAGTACTGAGCACCAGATCTGCCCTCAGATCCGACATTCTACCAGGGGGTCCAGAAGGAGATTCCGAACTTGTTGCTCGGCTGGAGTGTGAGCCCGTTCTTCGGTTCGTGGCGAAGGGGTAAGAGCAGGGTATGGCAGTGCAACAAGAAGTACTGCGGGGCAAGGGCGTGGGTACAAATGGACCGGAATACCGGCGCGTTCGTTTTGCAGATAAGTCAAGATCAAGCTCGACAATGAAATTATTCATTACGAGGACTGAGGAAAGGCTCAGGACGGATGTTTTATGCTGAAGCGTCCATACCACCGGCCGCCCCAAACACATCCGTGAAGTATTTCCTCAGCTCTGCACAAGTCTCTGTGCTATCGTCAGCTCTACATCCCTCCTCAATCACGACTTCCCACACACGTCTCTCAACGTCGTATCCAAACATACGCACAACACCTTTCGCCTCGCCCCACAACCTCGTATACGTCCCATCTTTTCTCTTCGCCGCCGTTCCATCCATCTTCAAAATCCGCTTAGGATCCAACTTATGCATGAGCTGATGCACAAAAAATGGCTTCGGTGCTTTCAGAGGTCCGTCGAGCCCATCCCATTTATCGCTTTTATGAATGTGGCTCTTACTCGGCGGCTTGTACGAGAAATCGCTTCGCGGGTCCATCTGCGCCATCCCACTCATCCGGTACTTGCCGTCCTCGTGATATCCCAATGCCGCAAGACCGGTCTTGACTTGATACCAAGGCAATCCGACAGCCATGGCAGCCTGCACGAATGTCTCCTTGTCGCCTGCGCCATGGGACCCTTGGCAGAGCAGCGGGTAATAGTAATCCGGTCCGAAGTAGTTATAATATACCATCATGAGTAGCGATTCGCGATGGATTGCTTTGTTGAGCAGAACGATGCTGCTCTCCGTCGATAGGCGTGCGGAGGGGGATTCGTAGGGGATGCCGGCGATGTGGTAGTAGTGCTCGGAGACTGTGAGGCCGAAAAGGTCAGGCCAAAGCACGAGGCCATGCGTTGTGTATGGTGCTGTGGCGAAGAGGGGCGTTGGGTCGTGCGCGGGAAAGGCGTCAGTGTCAAGGAAGAGGACGTGTTGAAAAGAGGAGAAGAGGATGGCGAAGAGTTTGAACTGATAGCTTTTCGGTGCTCTGGCATTCGGAGCCAGTTCGTAGATCTCCGAGAGCACTACGCATGCCGCATTTAGAGAAGGTAGGACGGACTCGCAGATGTTAGGATCGTACTTGGTCCAGTCGTCAATGAAGACCTCGACAGGGAGTTGACATCCAGTAAGCCGTAGCATGCGGATTGAGACAAGAAGTATTGGCATATACTTCGCATTTGCTGTGGTGACAATGCCCTTGTTGTCTTCTGAAAACGCTAGCTGTGGTGCAAGACGTTGCGCAGAAGTGCGCATCTGGTAATGCGACTTCAACATCGCAGTTTCCTGCTCGTCCGTAAAGTTAACCAGCCTCGAAGCAGGAGCCTTTGAGCTATTAAGTGGCTCGAAGGTAGTCTCTTGGCCCGTTAGGTGCCCTTCCACCACTTTTATGGGTTCAGTGTGCGGTCGAGCATCTTCGAGAGCAAGGGCGAAATCGTTCCAGAAGTCCTGGACTCCTTGGCTAAATGTTGACTTTGTTGCAGTAAGGTTCGACGAACCTATTACAGCTTTCGCAATGGGCCATATGGAGTTGCTAGACTTTGTTATGCCATGGTAAGTTGAGCTCTTCGCTAAGACACAGTAGACAACCAGGACAATAGGTATGGGAAGCAGTCTCAACAACGCCGATGCCTTGGTGACAAGCATGGCCACGATACGCAGTCAGGAGGAAAACAGAAGAATTGTCGACCTAAAAAGATCGTAAGCACGGGAAGTCGCGATAATGTACTGCGCTTATCAGCTCCCAGCAGCCACTTGGCGAGGCCGAAGGATTCGACCCTAGCAATCGAGATGGTAATCTGACCAATTGACCACTCAACTAGGCCCTGTCTCGTTACCGTAAGGCCAAACCAGCAAATTAGAAGGCTGACCCTGGCCTCCCCTGCTCAGTTCACAGTTGTGCCAAGTAGCTGATTGAAATTGAAGATGTATTCGGGTATGGCGAGATGGTAGGTAATGAATTCCGCGGAGCGAACGTCGAATACGAAAAATCATCCTGCCGGAGCGCTGAGAAGGTAACGAAGTGCTCCATTGTTCTGGGGTGTTGCCTTGATTAGCCGCACGCGTGCAATCTTACTGCGATATTTTGAGACATGTACAGGTATGATTCAGCCTCACCTCGGGTAACGTCCTTCTAAACGCAACGGCCGTCTTCATCGAGGAAAGACCGATAGAACGGCTGACGCATCATCACGGCCGCTGGAGAGTCTCGTAACGGTGGCGACGCCGTATGTTGCGACTGTGTGATTGTGGCGTTTCTGAGTTGTGTTGACGGTTGGACAGGATGCGGTCAAGCTTAGCGCACCTTTTCTAGAATGAGTAATTAAAATCTCGGGACGTTGCGCTCCAGCCAACACTGACACCACTTCATTATTGTATCGAGTCTAGGTTCAATCGACTCATCCGAGATGATTACAACAGTCTGAAGGTGATCAGTCTGTTCTACTGGTTAGCACGATAGCTGCTAGCAATAGCAGCCACCAACGGGCTCGCAAGCACCGTTATATCACTGCACCACCTCAGCTTTGATGCGGTCGTTTGCTACCTTATGATAATTGAATTCTTTACACTGCTCGTCGCTCAACCGGGAGAGGCTGATGAGGGGCATCGTTAGTGAGGCGAGACTCGTAATAGGACCTGATAGTCTACCAGCTGTGGATGCAGGAGGGGAAGTTGCGCACACAGACCTCGACGAAAAGGGAACTGCGGGCAAAGGGACTGGCCAAGTCGCGTGTACGAGACCTCGTTGTCCATACAACAACCTGACAATACCACCATCAAATATTGGACACCACAATTAATCGTATAAGTTGTACTTGATTCTAACATTTTAAATGGTACATTCTTCTACATGTGTGTGTACTTTTATAGCAATTTGAAAAGCAGAGAATGCACAATGAGGATTGACTAGGAACAGCGGCAAGCAAGTAGTGAGATGCAAAGGTACAGTCAACGGATAGTTGACATGCAAATACTTGAGGCGCAGGACGAACACCTGACCGTTCACCATAAGACATCGCAAGACGAGCTGAAACCGAGAACGGAAGAATGTTGAATGATCGACCAAGGAAACCGATATCCTTCCAGCGCCTCGCTACCACCCACCGCGCTATGCCAGCAAAAAGGAACGAAGTCGAATAACATGCAAAGCGAATTGGGTAATTCAATTCGCAAGTTATCCGAAAAATGAGAATCGCATAAACACAAGAAACTAATGAAAGAGGACGGACTGACAGATCCAAAGCTCCAACCAGCCCCTGTTGCCGCCGCACAGCCGAGCCTGTACTTTTATCCTGTCCAGCTTTTGTTGCAAATCCACCCCGGAACACCACCGTCCGCTAAAGGTATCAAACTCCATCGCTTGAAGTCCCCAGTCTATACGCACACCGACCCGTTTCCATGCCAGGTAGCCCGCAAATGCCACGAGATCTTAACCATTTCCGAACGACGAACTCCCCGAATTCAATCTTGCCAGCGCCAGCCTTTCCGAAAAACCCATCGCATACCAAATCGCTTGTGCATATCCAAGGATACAGATGACAAGTTGCTGAAGAGCTCCACGGGCATGTATGATACCTTATATACGAGTGGCTTACGCCGGTGACTTGTTGGCCGAGTTCGAGTTATTGCGACGGTCATCGTTCATCGACAGCGAGCTAAAGCCACCAGAAAGGAAAGAGAAGGGATCGCCGCCGCCGTTAGGAGCGCCCTGGTTGGGGTACGAGTCAGCAGCGCTGAAAGCAGCTTCAGCAGCACGGCTGTCGAAGGGAGTTGAATGCATGCCGCCGTTCTGGGAATACTGACCGCCCATGGGAGGGTAGGGGCTTGCAGCGCCCATGCCGGAAGGCAGAGCATACTGGCTAGGTGGGCCACCGTACTGCTGGGGAGGGAATCCACCCTGAGCATAGCCAGCAGGACCGTAAGGACCAGCACCAGGGGTACCACCCATAGATGGAGGACCCATGCCGAAGTTTGAGGGTGTGTCCATGGGCGAGGGGAAGGCGCTGTCAGCAACAACGGCAGCTCCCGCGCGGCTCGCACCGCAGCGCAGACAAGCCGTGTTCTTGGCAAAGTTGTGGTAACCACAGCCATTCTCGCCACACTTCCAGTCACCAGCACGGAAAGGAACGACGCCAGTGCCTCCGCGCATGTGACCGCCGCCCATGCCGTGTCCGTGTCCGTGACCACCCATGTGGTGCTGGGGAGGACCCATCATACCGGGGTGACCGTAACCGTAACTACCACCACCATATCCACTCATGGGGTCACCACCCTGAGGTCCTTGCTGCATAGCCGGGAAGGAGCAGCGGAAGCATGCGGTACGACGCTGGAAGTTGGAGAAACCGCATGAGGGGCAGTTCCAGTCGCCTGGGCGAGGCCTGTTCTTGCTGGGCGGGAATGGTGTGATGATCTCTGCGGCGCGGTCGAGGACTCGGCTTGAGGAAGGCGAGACCTCAATGGCCTTCTCGTTGAGGGCGCGGCCGTTCATGCAGAGACTCTCGGCAGCCTCTTCGTGAGATGAGAAAATGGCAAACCCGGTACCGGTAGGCTTGTGCTGGTCGGGGGTGCGCAGCGTCCAGAATGCAATTGGACGACCGCCAAACTGAGTAAACCAACTTTCGAGTTCGGATTGAGTGGTGTCGTGGGGAAGACCGCTCATGTGAAGAACCTTGCTGCGCTCAGAAAGGAAGGCACGAACGTCGGCGCGAGCGTCCATGGGCTTGGTGAGCACGTCGGGGTGCTCTTGGGGCGGTTGACTCTTGCGGATAAGGCCACGAAGTACTCTTGCGAGGGTGACAGCCTCTTCCATAGCCCGCCTTGGCGAGGCGGGGGCGAGAGCCTGCAGGTGAAAGGGAAGGTTGTGCTTGATAGGAGCTGACGACTGTACAGGCTCGACCTCAAGAGCAGCGCAGATGTTAGTCAACGCACTCGAACCGAACGGCAGGGACTCGGGGTGGTGTGCTTGCCAGCGCTGGTACTCGGTGCGCAGATCAAATGTGCGGGAGTGCTGGAGGTATGGAGGCAGGACCACGGCCTTATCGCGGGCCTCACGGGGTAGCTGGACACGCAAGTCCCACGAATCCAGCGTCACAAAAGCGAATTCGTAGTTTTTGGGGAGGATGTGCTCCTGTGCGAATGCATCGAAGCGGTTGATGGCATCCCGGAAGGAGCCTGCGTTACGGACCTGGTCCCACGTCAGGGTGGTCAAGCTTGCTGCAGGTATATGTCAGCCAATCGCGGAGCAGGGCTGGTGGGAGAGGACAACTTACTGCACAATGCAGTGATGGGGGTGTTGACGGGTTTCACAAGTACGCTCTCACGATGAAGCTGACGACATGCATTAGCAGCTGCGGGCGCAATGGCGGATGCAGTGGAAGCGGTACCTCTTCGCAAGACTTTGCGTCCAGCAGGATCCAGCCAAGCTCAATGACCTCAGCGGAGTCCTTGGTCACATATACGCCGTGCTCATCACACGTCGTAGCGACGTGTATCACGACATAGCGGTCGAGGTTCGGTGCCTGCGGCGTGGGGGTGGGTTGGGAGGCCATTATCACAGGATTGCTGAGGGGACCAGCTGCTCAGTTATCTTCTCGAAATGATGCGTGGGGCGTGGCTGCACTCGGCTGCGAGCTGACGTCGGGTAAAAGTAGTCTGGAAGGAGCGTTTGTTTGGGCCTGGATGTGAAGGAAGGCGCGCGGACGTCAGCGGGCAGGTGAATGGGGAGCACCTGATGAGGGGAGCTTCAAGCTTCAAGCTTCGCGGAGGTGAAGTGGGCGGTGGAGTCTCTGGCAACAGAGACAAGATAAGGCAGCGGATCTCCAGGTGAGATGAGACAGGTGGTCGGAGGTGCGGTAGGGATGGCAGCAGCTCCGTGCGAGTGTTCATCAGAAGATTTCTTGACGTGGATGGAGGAGCTAACGCGCTCTCAGCGCCAGACATGGGACTTGGCGAGTTCGACGAGATCTGTGCGGTCCTGCAGAGCCGGAGCATGAACGCTGTGTCTTGAAATGTACTTATTCTCGCGATGCTTGGCCTCTCGCAGACAGCACTGGTGGCGAGTCCGACGCCCGCACGGGGCCTGTTGTTCTACACAATTGCATCTGCCAGCTCCAAACCGCATGTTCTCCATGCTCCAGTTCCAGTCTCGAGGCGGCCTGCAGGCGGGTAGCGGTTAGCGGCCGGCGACAGGACGCTCGGCGAAGCTGCCCGCTTGATTGGCACCTGAAACCACCACAACGCCTCTCATTGATCAGCGCACGCGTCTGTTGAACGCTCTCGCGTGTGCTCCGCCTCCGCTGTGCGACTCTGTGCCTCCACCTAAATATTGAATTGACACCAGCCTGCAACCGCAGTCGTCGCTGTCCGCCTGCTCGCTCGAGCTGAAGGCTGCTGTCCTCTGTGCCGCACCCGGAACACCACCCTACACCACAGCATTGCAGGGCTCAACGAGGACACGCCGCGCCGGCCCTCACGCAACGAGTGTCAAGCAGCTCCCTGCACCTGGGGCCTTTTGGCGAGTGTGTTGTCAGTGTAATCCTTATGCACTTGTCGTGCAGTCTGGGGGCAGATGCTAGCTTCCAATATTACAATATACATGCAGCTATCGATTCGCTATCTTGCAATTGAGAAGTTGGCTGTCTCTCCTGCAGAACAACACCTGAATCACTCCCACGTTGAGTGACGTCCACGCGTAGATCTATAAATACGCTGGACCTCCTGAGACGCTGTTCCGCCTTGACAAAGCCTCCCGTCAACGGGCTCCCTCGCCATCGAAAGTTGCTTACCCCTGGCACGCGTCTTGTTCCCCGCAACCACACGCGTTCAAAGATGTTCACCCATCACTTGTTGCAGTACACGGCACAGCAGATCCGCATTTCACTATCCTCTGCTGTGCTGGTGATAGGATGCTCAACCGCCTTGCTGACATGTCCCACGCACTAACTGTGACCAAGCTCCATTCGTCCATGTCTGCTCGGTGTTTGGCTTTGTCCCATTGAAGAAGGCCACAAAATGCCCCTTAAACACGAAGACCGCGCCGCACTGAGCGTTTGCTGCGACTGATTGCCCTCCTTACGAACAGCCACTGCCCACTTGCACCCTCCAATTTGCCGACTTTGTCATTGAGCGCCGACCACTTTTGAGCGTGGAGTTATTCAGCGCGTTGATCTGGACAATGTCGCGGCGTTTCAAAGGCCCACAAGCCGCGGAGCGGTAAGTCTTGTCTCTGAGCTACGCTCTAAGTACCCCGCGTACCTGCCGCAGCACCCTGAATTTACCCTGCCGCGAGCCTGAAGGTCGTCCATAAATTTATACATCGACTGATTGAGCGTCTAGATCTGGCATCATGGGGTGGTTCAAGCGCTTCTCAAGGAAGAAGTCGTCGACGCCCAAGAAAAGCGTAGACCTCCGCGCGCCGCGCAACGACTATTACTCCCCTGCGAACTACGAATATCATGGGCCGGACCAGACGACGCGCCTGCCGGAGAAGGTGCTGCGCCGCATCTTCGAGGAGGTCTGCCCGCACGCGACCGACAACACGCTCGACGGCAGCGAGGACAGTGGCAACGATGGGTGCATGACCTGCGATATGCGCGACCTGGCACATTGCGCCCTGACTCGGCGGTCATGGTACGGCATTGCTGCTGGTCTGCTGTGAGTACCTCGACTACCTTCTGGATCCATAAGGCTGATCCAGCGTAGCTACAACAGTATCCGCATTGACGCCGTCCACTACTGCGAGCTCGAGGAGATCTTCGCCGACCAGCGGAGGCGAAAGTCGCGCCATGGAGATCAAGAAGACGTTCCGACTGCGCGACTCCAGATGCTGAGCAACAGTGTGCGCGGGAACCAGCATCTGGGCCAGCAGGTGCGCTTCGTGAAGCTGCCATACATGACGCGCGAGTCTTGCAAGGCAGATCTCGCGCGCCTCGTGTCAGGCTGCCCGAACCTCGACTACATCGATCTTCCGGACGGCTTCTACAATGGCGACCAGTCTTGCCAATTGCTGCGACAAGAATTGCAGGCGCGCTGCCCGCACATCCAGAAGATGAAGTACAATGAGGGTGGAGAGCAGTCGCTGGAGTCGTTGCTCCATGGCTACTGGCAGGAACTGCGAGTGGTCGAACTCAATAAGCTGCGTATTGAGCCGAGCATACTGAGGCAGGTCTTTGGTATGCTTCCTCGATTGACTGAGCTCAGCGTGACAGGCGGCGCTTGGATGAACGACTCCTTCTTTCATGATGCACCTGGCCTCCCACAATTTCCGCCTCTGGAGACACTGAAGCTGGAGAAGGTGCACGGCTTGACAGCGCAGGGACTGGCGCAATACCTGTCAAACCACACGTGCGCTGCCAGCTTGAAGACGCTTGTCATCAAAAACTGCAACGGGATTACAGTCGCAGACCTCCACGCTATACTGAGGGCAGCTTCGAACCTGAGAACGCTCGAGTACAATGCCACGGTTACAGCATCGCTACCTTTGGATCCTCTGCCACCTCTACAGTCTTACAGTCTTCGAAAGCTGCACTACGAAATCATCGCAAATTCAACGAACCAGATCTACTCACCTGGCGCCTCCTACTACCAATACCTGGCTAAATCGCTGCTGTCTAATAGCCTTCCAGGGCTGCGTCAGGTGTACGTTCAAGATCCTGAGTTCCCTGAGATCCTCACATTAGCACCTCCCATCCGTCCCTTCAGCGAGGCTCCGCCTCCTCTATTCAATCAGCCACTCGAGATCTTCTCCAAGGGTCTGGATGAGCTGGAATGGATCTTCACATCTATCATCCCACCAGAGGCTGGACAAAGGCGTGCGTCGATGGCCGGTGGTCGCCCGCTCAGCAGCTACTCAGCACACAAGGGTCTGGGACCGCAATGGGGCGGCGATGCCCGGAAGAGTATCGTCGTACCCAACGGCTTCGGTGGCTTTTTAGCCATTCCTGCAGACAACGACGCGCGACCGAGAAGCGCAGGAAACCCTACAGCTGGTGGCGCCGATGGCGGCTTTGGCGGCTTTGGTCACAGGCACTCGCACTCCCTCAGTACAGGCCCTGGCGGCCCCGGAGTGCGGGCAAGCTGGATGACACACGCGGGACGCGACAAGCGTGCCTCGAGGGCTGATCTATGGCGATGAGGTAAAACTCGTTGCTATCGCATATCTACAGACTTGCATAGATATTGCATCGCTCTGCATTGGATCCGGTCCTAAATCCCCCGGACTACACTGGATACCACGGTCTCCTATGTCGACATCTTCTTTCGCGATTCTATTCTCAAATACCCCTTTCTTTCGTCTACCCGATTGTACCATAGCAGTAGGCGTTCGGGACTTCATCATGGCTGAATACGATACCTCATGGCATCAGGGCGGGTTGGACAGCATCTAGTTGTACATAGAAATCGGAGTTCTTATTTGCCCACCTCGTCCTTTCTCGTCATCATGAACGCCTTCACGGACACTAATCAGCAGATCACTTCCTCCAAGATATCACGCAGCGATAGCTTGTCACGACTGCGGTCGAAGCCGAGGGTTGCGTATGCTCGGGCGAGTCTCTGTCGTTGGAGATATGACGGGGAGCGGTGATGGGGGAGAAGGACGAGAGTAAGAAGTATTGTGAGAATTGCTGCGATGATACGAGTTCATGCCGCATGGTAATTAGTGGATGGGCTTGAAGTGAGACGAAAGATCCTGAACGGGGGACATTATGGGGAGAGGGTTGCAGCTTCGTTCGTCGAGGTGAACGTGAGAGCGCGAGTGGGTCTGATTGGCAATAGCATTGCTCTTCTCATGTGTTGTAGAGGACCTGCCTTCGGGGTAAACTTGAGTGGTTCCAGAGGAATTACAGGATTACAGAGGACTCCAATGGGAAGGTATACTGCCTCCATCTTCTTGGATTCGAGATAATTCTTCTACAACTTCAGGGCACGTGTGAGATGGACTCGTCCGCACACGGTGCTAAGGCCCGCACTGATAGTAGGCTGTGTAGTGACATCTTGAACAACATCAGGCCCAGCATGCATGATGTCACTCGGCCACAAAGGCGACCATCAGCAATATTGACCGGCGTAAACTGACCGGCACGAATATGCGCAAGCTGTTGTGCAAGCCGATAGGGAGGTGAGCTGGCAACGCGCCAAACGCGTATTCGTGTATGTCTTCGTACGACCTGGGCGCCTGCCAACGGCTTTGATCTCCTCCTCCTACTCTTTGATAGGACGCAATTGCCGGCTAGTCGAGCGCAATTCGTTTGATACCTCTCAGCCGTGGCTGGATGCCGAATTGCCCGTTTCGTGAGATTGCAAGCAGATCATGGGAAGAACCTTGCTGTTCCATCTGCAACAAGTCTCAGCTCGTGGCCACAGCGATCCCTGGTCTTAGAGGTCTGTGGGGGAGTCGCGGTGTTCATGGCAACTGGAAAGGGCGTGTTTCATGCTGTCTTCTTTTAGGAGTGCAGTGCAGTGGTCTCCTCTAGGGCTGGCACTAGGAAAAGAGGGGTCCACAAGCCCTGTCTGTTTTTAGGCCGGCAGGGTCGAGCCGCCTTAACGCTTCCTCCTGAAATGAGTGGCAGGCGAAGCAATACGCCGTTGACCTGGTGCTTGATATAATTTATTGAATGGAAGCCGTTTACCCGCTTGCACCTACCGCGCTGATCGTGCACCTCTTGCCTTGCCTCAAACTTTCCAGGTCTCCATGGGCGACTGTACGGCAGCTAATGCACAGTTGAGTCCCTTGCATACACCACGCTCAGGAACGCAGATGCACTTTTGTCGCACAGCATGGCAAGCGACATAACAGAGCCGCCGGCTGCGGCGCCCCAGAAGATGTCTCGCTACCGCAGTGTGAGACGCGCGCAAGAGCAGGCACAGCAACCGCAGCAATCGCAGCAGTCCGCACCACCAATGCCACCGATGCCTGCCCTGCCCGACTCGCATACCTCTGGAGGTGCCCAGCGCGAGACGCCCAACAGCAACATCGGCAGAAGCATGAGCCGTTACCACCGCCGTCCTTCGGCCGCGCACGCGACCAGCCCGAACCCACCGCCTCTGCGCTCCAACACCGCCCCGCAAGTCCCTCCATTACCCCAGACTGCACCACCGCCCTCCTCGTCTGCCCGCCACCGCGCCGTGAGCACACCACAGCAACCGTTACAGACGGCAAACAGTGTCCAGTCCCGCCCGAGGACCGCCAAACACCGCGCAGATGCTGCACCACCTCCCCCACGAGATGCTCGACTGCCCCCGCAGCAGCAGTATGAGGATCCAAGAATGCTCCTGCAGAAGGAGAGGGAGCGCCAGCGGCTGCTGAAGGAGAGGATGGAGGCAGACGCGCGCGCAGCGAAAGAGGCCAAGATAGCCGAGATTGAGCGTCTGGAGAAGCTGCGCCTGGAGCAGGATGAGGCAGCACGTCTGGAAGCTGAGCGTGTAGCTGAAGCCGCCGAAGCGCTGCGACTACAACGAGAGGAGGAGGCGGCAGAGAAGGAGCGGGGCAAGAAGCTGCGCAAAGCAGAGGCACAGAGGATGATTGAGCAAAAGAAGGAGGAGGAACGTCGAGCGAAGCTGGAGAAGGAGAACAAGGCACGGCTGGCCGAGAAGTCACGCACTTTTCTGTCACAGTCGTCAGGGTCGCCGCCAGCATCACCGCCACGCCATGAGGGCTTTGGGCTATTCAAACGGCGGAAGGAAGAGGGTCTGTCTATATCGAGTGAGGAGAGGCCGACTACAGCTGCAAGACCTCAGACTGCGAGGCACAACAGCTCGAACGATCAGAGACCTCGAACAGCTACGCGGCCGAGTGGCATCAAGGAGCCAGATGCTATCTTGACTGGCGGTGGCGGCGCTGTACTAGGCATCGATGCCCCAACTTCGGCGGTCAATGGCGGCGAGAGGCGTGTCACGGTCGTGTTCAATAAAAGGCGCATCCAGCTCCCGGTCACGCCCACCACCACTGCACTCGATCTCTTTAAATCGGCCGATGTCATTCTTCCTGATCCAGTTCCTGTCCGGACAGCTGTGGCTATGGAGTGGTTCAAGAAAGTCGACATCAAGCGGCCACTTCGCAACTACGAATACGTACGCGACGTCATGAACTCATGGGACTACGATGACCAAAACGAACTCATCATCGTCGACTCAGCAGTTGACGGGATCGATCAGGATGAGCTGCTTTCCTATGGTGTGCCAGATAAGAGACCTGAGGGCATGTCATGCATGCTCAATTATTCTTCGAAACCTGGCAAATGGACAAAACGGTTTTTCCTGCTGCGTCCGGACGGCCAACTTGTTACAGCCAAGAACGAGAAGGTGAAGACTTCGGATCAGGAGAACGTGTGCCACCTTACCGACTACGATATCTACCAGGTTACACAAGCGAAGATAGGGAGAGTCAAACCGCCGAAGAAGATCGTCTTTGCTGTCAAGAGTCTACAGAAGTCAAACATCTTCGCAGATGAGTCACAATATGTTCACTTCTTCTGTACGAACGACAGAGCTATCGCAAACGCTTTCTGGAAGGCTCTGCAAACCTGGCGCAGCTGGCATCTAAAGTACGAGAAGGGTGAGGGTTTGAAGAAGTCACCCGCTACGAAGAAGGTGTTGGACAGCGCTGGACCTGGCATCCTGCCTGCAGGTCCATCGCACAGCCGTGGCGAGTCTGTCGGATCACACTATCAGTTGGGCGCATTCACATCACTCATCGACATGAGCGACTTCAACAAGAAGCTGGATGAGATCGAGGTCCACAAGCCAGGAGAGTATCCAGACGATGCGCCGCTTTCGAAACTGGGCGGCGTGCAGACCATGCAATCCAGGAAGAGGTCTGTTCGCACTAAGCAGCCACCGCCTGTCAGTCGTGGTCTTGCGGCACTTGCAACGAATAATGCTCCTGAAGACAACAGTCGCCAAAATCCCATCACGCAGAGCTACAAACCTCAAGATGAGGAGACCTTTGCCGCTGGTGGCCTTCTCGGCCGGACCTACACAACTCGCCAAAAGGCAGTGCAAGAACGCGAGCAGAAGCAGAACGGTGCTTTCACGGAGGGACCTTCACTGATCAGCAACATGGACCAGATGGTTCCGATTTCTGGGCTCAACCGCAGCTCTTCAACCCGGAGCAATCATCACCGGAGGACTTCGAGCGATATGCGACGCACTGCGTCCAAGCGTGTCCCTGGCATGCCACAACCTTTGGTTGACTTAACTCCGACATACCGCCCTCCACCTCAATTTGCTAAGCAAGGCAAAGGCTACAACCCTGGAGCCAATGCAGGTCCCCTCGTGGAAAGCGCGACTTCAATGGAAGAGGCTATCCAAGTTCCCTCGTCTACAGACTGGCGCGCCAAACCTCGTCCAGTCTATGCTCCTCAACCGAACGAGCGCACCAAGTCGCTGAAGGGCCGTGGCCAGCCATTGGCGGCTCACACCTTCAATAACCACAATGGTGCGCCTCAGGACGACAGAGAAGCCTTCACTGGTGGGTTGCTGTCGCAAGCTGGCTATGCGCAAGGCAATGCAAAGGTCGGCCGTGGAGTGATGGACGGTTCGAAGGCACGAGGTCCCATGCTGGACTTTTCGGATGAACGGGAGTTCCAGTCAGGCAGTTTGCTTGCGAACATCGGGGGCGCGAGCGGGCCTGTCATTGATCGATCAGGCAAGTAGCCTTTGGCTGATCGTTGCGTGAAGGCGAACAGGAGGAGAATCAGTTATGGGTCGAAGTCGGAACGGTGTCATTCTTAGCATTTCAGGAGTTCGATATCCTGAGTAATGGTGTTTGGGCCTGCGGGATCTGGGTGTCGTTGTTTGTTGTTGGGTTCGTATTCGCGTGCATCGTCTAGGGCGTTGTTTGGAAGCTGTTGGGGCTGATGAGGCCCTCTGTGCGGGTAGAATCTCGGCCTGCGCTTTGTGTCTGTTCACAACCCCAGTTTTCACAGAATTAATGCAAACGCCCCGTTGCTGCATTTCGCTAGCTACCCGACGCGCTACGATGGCTAGAGGTGAAATCTTCACGTGGCCCACGTCGAGGCTCCACAGCTCCACAGTCTTGAGGCGGAGAGCGTCTGCCATTGCCAAACAGTACCCCGGCCCCGCAACGTCGGTGGTATGACGGAGCTTTGCAGCGGTACAGCTCTCCAGACATTGGCTGGGCGCTCGTAAGGTTGTTCATGTGGTGTTTTCGAGATGGGTGAGGCGTCGAAAATGAATGCGCCCGGCTCTCGTCGGCCGTTTCTCCGCTTTCATCTCCACTGGCAACTTTGTTGAGCTGTTGGCGACAAACCCTGCTGAGGCTGCACGACCTCACCAAATCCCACGGGCCGCGGACAGAGGAAGAATTGCTTGCTTGGGGCTGGTGTTCGTTTCGCTGTGGAGTGCGGAGTGTGGAGTTGACGTAGCAGCAGCACATATGGCTGCTATTGGGCAATGCATCGAACGATGGTTGTGAAATGATGTCAGACGGCAGCTTGGACCCGTGATAGCTACCAATGAGCCCCAACCTCTCCCACGAGCGGCAGAGGACGCTGGGCAGCTCAATGCGTTGACAGTTTGACAGTGATTGTTCTCTCCCTTGTTTGCTCTGCTAATCCCGGAGACAACTCTGCATTCTTGCCCTGCACTCCCGATTGCGGCTCCTCAACGTGCTCCGCACGGCCAGATCGATCCCAACACTAACAATTACACGCGCTTGTCTAGTGCCACCCGCAGTAGCTCGACCAGCCTCGAGCTCGAAGCTCTCCAGCTGGCCCGAGACCCTCTCTCAGTTCCCCTCCTCAAAACTGCGGCGCAGCCCGTCACACCTCACCTAGCTGCCAGCATTCCTGACCGACACAATGGCAACCGAGACACGAGACGTCAGCAACCACGTCCTCTTTGAGGTCGCGACCGAGGTCGCCAACAGAGGTAGGAGCTGCTGCGAGCTTCAGTAGAAGCCGTCTCCCCCACACTTCACACGCTGACCACGACGCCGCAGTGGGTGGTATCTACTCTGTGCTCAAGTCCAAGGCCCAGGTCACCACCGCCGAGTATGGCGCAGCGTACACCCTGCTGGGGCCCTGGAACAGAGCTTCGGTATGCGCAATTGCAGCAAAACCAGAGTGCTGCATCACTGACGAGCAATACAGGCGCAAGTCGAGGTTGAGCCCATAGAGCCCAAGGACCCTGCTCTGCTAGCCACGATCAAGTCGATGGACGAGCGCGGCATCAAGACGCTGTACGGACGCTGGCTCATCGACGGAGCTCCTCGTGTGCTTCTGTTCGACACAGGCACAGGCTACAGGTGGCTCGACGAGTGGAAGGGCGACCTGTGGTCTTCAGCCGGGATTCCCTCGCCTCCTGGCGACTCCGAGACCAACGAGGCCATCGTTTTCGGCTACCTCATTGCATGGTTCTTGGGCGAGTACACGTTCCACGAGAAGAAGCGCGCTATCATCGTGCAATTCCACGAATGGCTCGCTGGTGTTGCGGTGCCACTCTGCAAGAAGCGCCGCATCGACGTAACCACCATCTTCACCACCCACGCCACGCTTCTTGGTCGCTACCTCTGCGCTGGCTCGGTCGATTTCTACAACAACCTGCAATACTTCGACGTCGATGCTGAGGCTGGAAAGCGTGGTATTTACCACCGCTACTGCATAGAGCGCGCAGCAACACACGCGGCCGACGTCTTCACAACCGTCTCTCACATCACCGCATACGAGAGCGAGCATCTTCTGAAGCGCAAGCCGGATGGTGTCCTGCCCAACGGCCTGAACGTCAAGAAGTTCTCGGCTACCCACGAGTTCCAGAACTTGCACCAGCAGTCCAAGGTCAAAATCAACGACTTCATTCGAGGTCACTTCTACGGACACAACGACTTTGATCCTGACAAGACTCTCTATTTCTTCACTGCCGGACGATACGAGTACCGTAACAAGGGTGTGGATATGTTCATTGAGTCTCTGGCACGACTGAACCACAAGATGAAGAACGAAAACTCCGATATGACTGTCGTGGCTTTCATCATTTTGCCAGCGCAGACCACTTCGCTCTCCGTCGACTCCCTCAAGGGACAGGCTGTCATCAAGTCATTGCACGACACGGTTGACAACATCGCCGAGAACGTAGCGAAGAAGCTTTTCGAGCGCTCATTGACCTGGACCGAAGGCCAAGAGCTGCCCGAGGACAAGGATCTGCTCTCACCTCAAGACAAGATCCTGCTCCGTCGCCGATTGTACGCTATGAAGAGGCACAACCTGCCTCCTATCGTCACCCACAACATGGCAAATGATTCTGAGGACCCCGTTCTGAACCAGTTGCGAAGGTGCCAGCTGTTCAACCACCCCTCCGACCGCGTCAAGGTCGTGTTCCACCCTGAGTTTTTGAACTCAGCCAACCCCGTCCTCCCTCTCGACTACGACGACTTTGTCCGCGGAACTCATCTTGGTGTTTTCTCATCATACTACGAGCCATGGGGCTACACGCCCGCCGAGTGCACAGTCATGGGTGTTCCTAGCATCACGACCAACCTGTCAGGTTTTGGTTGCTACATGGAAGAGCTGATCGAGAATGCCCAGGACTACGGTATCTACATTGTCGACCGCAGGATGAAGGGCGTCGATGACTCGGTCAACCAGCTCGTGGACTACATGTTCGACTTCACAAAGAAGAGCAAGCGCCAGCGTATCAACCAGCGCAACCGGACTGAACGATTGAGTGATCTGCTCGACTGGAAGCGTATGGGTCTGGAATATGTCAAAGCCCGGCAATTGGCACTGCGAAGAGCGTATCCCAACTCATACGAGGACGATGATGAGCCCGACTTCTTCAGCGCTAACGAGGCGAAGATCTCGAGGCCGTTGTCAGAACCGGGATCTCCCCGGGATCGCTCGGGGATGATGACCCCTGGTGACTTTGCCTCGCTGCAGGAGGGTCGTGAAGGATTGAGCACCGAAGACTACATTGCCTGGAAGCTCCCGTGAGTAGACACAAGTCACAGATGTTTTGCGTACGCTAACAAGGATGCAGTGAGGAGGAAGAGACGGACGAAGTGTTCCAGTTCCCGCTTACGCTCAAGCCCAAGAAGGGCACAGGCTCGGGCGCGGCGACACCAACGCTCGAGACACCGTCCAAGGCCAACGGCACAGAGTAAGGATGTATAATGGAGAAGTGGAGGTGGAAGAAGTTGCATTGCCTATCATTTCCTAGTGTTTTCCACGCCATTGTTGTTGCGTGAAGAGAAGCCTCGACGCGTTACCATGTACTACCAGATCTGTCGATACTATGTCAGTGCGCACAGTGCTCTTGAACCTTGTCTTGGTGCTCTTGGACCTTGTCTTGGTGCTCTTGGACCTTGTCCATGGTGCTCCTAAAACTTGTGTCTACAATACTCTTGAGCCTTGTATCGATACTGTCCCTGAACCTTATCTTTACAATGTGCCCATGAAACCCAATCTACACAATGCGATGCAGACCAGGTTCGGGCGAGAGGGTCGTAGTGGCGATCTGCAATGCGTGCAGTGACTTGGCAGAGGCGCAGCGGCTTGGTTGCACGAGATAAGAAAGTGTCGTGTCGGATGCAGACGGCTGGCTGTTTCGTGTTTCAGGGCTCGTTGCTTGGTGGTGCTTGATTCGCTGGGTTCCGTACGGGCGGTTTCTTTTCGCGTGGCCCACGGGAGCACAACAAAGCTCCGGCGATGACGCCAAGTGCGAGATTGCGATGATTCGAGACCACCTCCCGCACAGCGCTCATCCACCGACCGCAGTCCACGCAGTCCACTCGGACCCGCTCGACTTTTCTACCCACCACGCCCCTTCCCCAGTCGCGACTCGCCATGCACACCCACCCACTTTGCCTCTCACGCTGCACGCTACTCGGGTCGGTCCGTTGGATTCTTGGCTGAGCGCGCTGACTACTCCTGGCTCCTGGCGAGGGCGCGAAGCATCCACCGACCGGTATCCATCGCCTCCCTCCTCCACTGCACTCGACTGCCTGCGCCCACACGACCGACACCGCCTGAAGGCCCGAGGGCGTCGAGGCTGCCAGCATGTTCGCCGAGTACATTGTCCCCGCTGGCCGCTGGGTCAGAGAGCACACGCCCCAGTTCCTGACCCTGTTCAAGCCCCGGCTGAATTTCATAACGCTGCACTGTACGTCGCGAGCTGGTCGTGCCGTGGACGAGTGCTGACGGGAAGCAGATACATACATAATCGTCATGACCCTGGTGGGCTCCGTCATCTTGTACGGCGTGCGGAACATGGACTACATCGACGCCCTCTTCTTCGCGAGTGGTGCCGCGACACAGAGCGGACTGAATACGTGCGTGCCGTCGGAGCAGTGGAGAGACCAACCGCTGACCACACTCCAGCATCGACGTCAACAAGCTCGCCCTGTACCAGCAAGTTGCAGTCATGATCATCGCCTGCTGCTGCACCCCGATCTTCATAAACACCTTCGTTGTCTTCATCCGCCTGTACTGGTTCGAAAAGCGCTTCCAGAGCGTCGTCCTCGAGGCCCGCAGCATGCGCGCCACCCGCACCCGCACCCTCTCTAAGCGCAAGAGCCAGATGAAGGAGGAGCAGGAACGGCACCTGGGCGATGAAGAGCGTGGGGTCGGCAACCGCCGCATCAATGTCATGCGAAGCGCCAGTGGACATGCCGAGGGTGGAGTCATCGAGGACGAGCATGCTTTCCAGGAAGCGAACGGCAATGCTGGGCTCGTTCAGCGCAAGCCTTCGCGCTCAAGCAGCGATGTTGACCCTCTCGAGCGCCCGAATACTCCTCAGCACACCAACTCGGGCATTGTGTGGGCAGACAATGTCGATACAAAGACTCCGATGCGACGCCGCGATTCTGATGCCGTCGATTCACCCGCGGCCCATCTCCCAGTCCCAGACAAGGAGAAGAGCATCGCATTCGTAGAGAGCCAGCGGAACAGACACCCCAAGGAAGGCACCCTGCGCATACCAGGCCCCCGAGACTTCGACCGTGGACTGGTGCCGGAGCGCGTCACTGATGGTGGTCTGACTCGCGAAGTGACTCGTGCCTCGCACGAAGACGACGACCAGCGACCCTCGAGACTGCGATCTCGCTCCATGAGCGCAGGAGAAGCGAACGGAGAGGCACCCAAGTTCAGGAACCACATCACCTTCGACGGCCCTCAGCGCCCTACCACCGGCGCCTCCGTGTACCGGAAACCGGATCCTGACGCCTCCAACTCCAACATGTACCTTCGCAACCGATCACGATCTCGCACAATCGCCAGCTTCTTTACTAGGGATAAGGAGTCCGATCAGGAAGAAGATCCCATGCCTTACCTCAGTTGGGCACCCACAATAGGACGTAACTCCAACTTCGTCGATCTGACCGAAGAGCAGCGAGAGGAGCTTGGCGGCATTGAATACCGCGCTTTAAAGACACTAGCTTGGGTTCTCTGTGCCTATTTTGTTGGCTTCCATCTGCTCGGCATGGTCTGCTTGTTGCCTTGGATTGTCCGGTCTAGGCGCTACACCCAAGTTGTTGAGGACGTGGGTGTTAGTCCTGTCTGGTGGGGGTTCTTCACTCCAGCATCCATGTTCAACGATCTCGGCTTTACACTGACCCCGGATTCTATGGTCTCCTTTCAGTTTGCCGTGCTGCCCCTCCTTCTGGGCACCTTCCTGATCATCATTGGAAATACCGGCTTTCCTTGCATGCTTCGCTTTGTAATATGGCTCTGTTCCAAGTTCGTACCGAAGGGAAGTGGTGTGTGGGACGAGTTCCGATTCCTCCTCGATCACCCTCGTCGATGCTTCACCCTGCTCTTTCCCGGCAAAGCCAACTGGTGGCTCTTCATTGTGCTGATCGTACTGAACGGTACCGACTTGATCTTCTTCATCATTCTCGATCTCAATGATCCAACCGTCACCGTCCTTCCGCCAGCCTTTCGCTTCCTCGACGGCCTGTTCCAAGCCGCCGCAACCCGCACTGCTGGATTCGCCGTCGTCAACATCGCCGAACTGCACCCCGCTATCCAAGTCAGCTACCTGGTCATGATGTACATCTCCATCTTCCCAATCGCCATGTCCATGCGGCAAACCAACGTCTACGAAGAGAAGTCTCTCGGCGTCTGGGGCGATGATGACGACGACGAAGCGCACTCCAGCTACCTGGGCCACCACTTGCGGCGCCAGCTCTCGTTCGACTTGTGGTTCGTGTTCTTGGGCTTCTTCCTCATCGCCATCGTCGAAGGCAACCGCCTTGAGAACACAAATGACTTCGCCTTCACCCTCTTCTCCGTGCTCTTCGAAATAGTCTCCGCGTACGGCACCGTCGGCCTCAGTCTCGGGTATCCCGGCGTCAACACGTCGTTTTCAGGACAGTTCAAGACGCTGTCTAAACTTATCATCATCGCCATGCAGATCCGTGGCCGCCACCGTGGCCTGCCTTATGCGCTGGACCGCGCTATCCTCCTTCCCTCTGAGTCGCTGCATCAGAAAGAGAACGAGGACGCTACGCGGCGCATGAATCTACGACGCAATAGCGCGGCCGTGGGTGCGTTCGATGCGCCGGACGGCCTTACAAGGCAGGGCACGGGCATGAGTCGGAGGAGTAGCATGTCTAGTCAGAGACCGTCGGCTGGGGATCGATTCAAACCTAGGCAGCTCAAGCGGATTCTGTCGGGCGCTTTTAGTGCTGGGCCGAGTGCGCCGCGGCATAAGGAGCACTAGGTTTGCTCTATGGCGTTTGTGGGAATTTATAGATTTGTAGCGTTTTTGCGATGTGATAGACTGGTTACATTCGATGTGTATATTTTGGAGTTGAGGCTGTGGAGCAACAAGCCCTACAATGGAAGCTTTGTTATCGACACAATCATGAAACCGTTGTTGATTGTGTGTGACCAAGGGCCTTGGAATGGCGTTCATCTCACGAGCGCCACTTTAGCGGAGCGGCGATTCGATATCGGATACAGAAGCCGTCTCATTCACCACAGGAACGCTTCCTGGTTCACAACTCTCTGCCTTTCCAATCCCAGTCGAAATGAACGTCAACATCGCACCACCCACATAGCCCCAGCTCCTTATCACACATCCCATCGAAACCCTTCCTACCACTCCCCGACCGTCCTCAACTCCCCATCCCCCCTCTCCAAAACCTCTCGCGCCTTCTCTCGGATCTCCCGCTGCACACTCTCCACATCACGCCCCGCATCCACCACGACGAAATCCTCCCCTTCCCTCCTCGCCCTCACCTCCTCAAACAGCTCCCTCACTCGCTCCTGCATGGCCGCTTTCTCGTACCGCTCGCTCCCGTACCCGCCGCGCTGCGCCGCCTCAGCAGCAGAAACGTGCAGGAAGAGAACGAGATCGGGACGTGGGAGCCCGACGTCGGGGTGTCTGCACCACTCCAGGGTCATGCGTGGGATCTGCTTGGCTGCGGAGTAGACGATGCCGGAGTAGTAGTAGCGGTCGATGATTACTGTTGTGCCTTGTTGGAGGGCTTTGGTGATGGTTGGGCTGGGGTTGTTAGCATCCTGCGAGGCGATGCGATGAAGGTGATTCTGGGTGTTTGACGACGCTGAGGAGGGGGATGGAGAAGTTGAAATAGGGAGAGAGGGACGTACACGGCTTCCCATCGGTTGGCGCTGAAGAGGAGGTGGATCACGTGGTCTTCTTGCTCGGACTCGCCGCTCAGGTAGCTGTTTATCATCTGGCCGATCGGTGTTGTTCGGTCTGCAGCACGAGCGTATCAGTCACGCAATCCAGACTCTCGTATTACCCTCTTCTTGCATGTGCTGTGCACTACACGTACCAGGGAAGCGCATAAACAGCACGCTCTGGCCCTCTTTCTGCAGCGCCTCGACGAGCATCTGGCATTGTGTCGTCTTGCCTGCTCTGTCGAGGCCTTCGAATACGATCAGCTTTCCTCGCCCCATGGCGCCAGACAAAACTCAATTGCGATATTTGGTGTCGAGGAGGGAACGTACAAGATGTCGCGGATAGGGCTGCTAGCGCCGGTGCTAGTGTGATGCTTGTCTCGCTTCTAACATGCTTCGCATCCCCAGCTTGCCAATAGTCGCAAACACGACATTGCAACGCCTTCTGAAAGCACGGGAAAAAAGCCAAGCTAGCAAGACCTCGTCGACTGATTCCAGGCCCCCTTCCGCTACTGGAACTAACCCCATTGCCCTCTGCCTCCCACCTCCCCATCCGCCTCGACACCAACTACTGCCTGCCACCACCATGCCCCGGGACCCCATCACGGCGCAAATCACCCCCTTCCAAACAGAAGTCATCCCCCTCCCCGACGACCTCGCTTACGAAACCTACGTCAAAAACGCCACGGGCCGCATCATCCTCGCCTGCTTCTGGCCCGAGGACAAGACGTCCCGCATCCTGATCAACCAGCTGACTAAGCGGCTCCCGGATATCAGGGACCTGGGTGTCAAGGGTGTGTATAGTCTGGATGTGTACAGTTTGCCCAAGATTGCCGAGGAGCTGGATATCACGTTTGTGCCGACGTTGATGTGGTGAGTTGCTTGTTTCGATTTGTTGGTGGGCGTCACTGGCTGTGGTTATGTGCCGGCTATTGTCCTTGTTGGGGGTTGCCTTGTATGGGACTTCGATTGTGTGAAGAGTGGGCTGATGCGACTAGGTTCAATGACCGTGTGCAAGATGCGCTGGTGTGGCATGATGGGGTGAGGATCGAGGGCGAGAAGGTCAGTGGGGGTGTGCAGCGGATATTGTCGCGGATTGCAGAGGCAGGGCTGGAGGATGATGGGGATGATGCGTGGGAAGGGATGGGAGGGATATACCGCGGTGTGGGATCGGGCTAAGGTATCCGTAGACGTGCTGGTTGTCACCCATCAGTGCTGTTTGAAACAGTCCATTAGTGTCTCCGACCGAGCGTGGAAAGACGAAGGCGTTGTACGTTTTTGTATGTTTCTTGTGCGGCTGAACATGCTTCCATGATGAGCGCTATCTAGAAGGACTCTCGGGTATCTCTACGTCAGACTCGTCGACATCCTTCATCCACGTCTCATCGAGGTCCTCATCCTCTCCCCCTGTTTCTTCTTCGACTTCCTGCGTACCTGTCTTCTTCTTGCGCTTCGGCTTGAACATAGCAGCGATCTCCTCGTCGCCAAATGTACGCAGACTAAGCTCCTTCATCAATGTAGCCCACTTCAGGTTCGTGCGACACCCTGGACACGAGCCCTCCATGGGTATCAGAGCGCCTTCAGAGTTGTCGTCTTCGAACAGAAACCGCTTCGACAAACACGACAGATGTGAGACTGTTCTGCACGTCTCCACAGGACAAATAACCACCATCGTAGAGCGGCTGTGTGCACCTTTCTTACAAACACCACAGCTCTGGCTTGATCCTTCTTGCATTGTTTTCAGAGACTTCTCGACATAAGGTTTGCAGTCTTCATACGCAACTGGAATGCTCCGTATGATGTCCGGGATGTAGTGCGACCCAATCTCGGCCCAAATTTCAGGCGCAAGCTTCGGCATCTCAGCAGGCGTAACCGTCACCGTAACACTTTCTCTAAGTCGCTCCTTCATCTTCGCCGTGTGCCGTTCCCACTGCTTGAACACATCGGGCGTGAAGAACCTCAGATGCAGCGGCCATCGTCGGAAGCTATCGACACCCAGCAGATGATGCAGATTCTTGAGTCTCGCCTCCAGTGACATAGGCGGTCTCTTTCTTCTCCCTGTCGATGCAGGCGCAGCTTTCTTCCCCTTCTGCAGCTCTACGGCCCGCGCGTCTCTAACGTCCCGGTCGATGTGCCGCGTCATGTGGGTGTTTTGCCACGCCCATTCGAACTGGAGCGCAGCGAAGTGAGACGGAAACCCCGTCACGATGCACGTCATTTCCCACGGCCGCTTGCCCTGCATGGCGGTGCGCTTTGCGCCGCCCTTGCTCGTGCCATTGTGTTGGCCGAGGCGGCGAGCTGGGTTGGGCGTGCTGCCAATGTAGTAGGACTTGCGGTTTTTGGAGCGCAGAAGGTAGCAGCAGTAAAATGCGGGGATGGGCTTGCTTTCGATCCTGAAAACTTCGGCCATGGGAAGATGGGTCGATGTGCTGGTGTTGTTGTTGATCAATGGTGACACGATGCCCAATGCGGATGGGTGGATGACAGGTTTGGAAGGAGGTCCGCTCTGATTGGTGATGTGGGCCTGATGTGGGCCTGAGGCTGACGGGCTCGACTGTACACCCTTGCCGCTGCTGACCACAGTCGCTGGTGGCCAGGCGTATGCGGAATTCCCGGTGTACAGACTGTTCAGATACCGGGCGTGCGGAAGGTTATGAGTGCTCTTGTGCTCTGAGACAAGCTCTGGAGAACGACTGACGTCCGCTGGTGCCCAAGGTCCTATGCAGCGAGGTGGCAAACATAGCTCATCTAGATTGTCGGAGGACGCAAGGTTGCGAGTTTGCAATGAAGACAGCGCTATGTACCGCTAGAAGCTGCAGTATGATGGAGCGCGTATTCCCGGCATAACATCCCTGCTGTTAGCATACAAGTTGATGGCAGCACCAGCTTGCGGTGCGATGAGAGCGTGGTGCAGCCTTGCGCTACCACAATCGGCAACTACAGCTGTGCGCGACTACCTCCGTCGTTGATCGAGTCGACTGTTGATGCAGTGTGCGCAACGAAACATGTCTCAACAACACTGTCCGTGATTGCCCATCAAGTCTGACTTGTATCGATTGTACTAGATGCGTGCGGTGTTCGACCAGAATCATGGCTACATGGCTACAGGGTAATGCTCCGCATGTTCCTTGGGTCTGTAGCGCTAGTGTGCATTCGCGCATCGCACCTCGCCCCGGCTTCCTTCCCTCGTCGCTACTCGCCATTTCCCTCGACGCCTTTCTCTTCACACCACCTCTTAATCGGCACCACTGCCGCGCCGACTCGAACGCCGCGACGGCGCCCACGACTGCTCGAGGGTGCGCATGCACTCTTTTCCACCGAATCGCAACGGCAACAGCACATATCCGGGCAAAGGCAGGCGTCTGCCGCATTCGCAGGTCCCATGCCTGTAGATATTTTCCCACGATAGCCCGCGCATCACCCCAATAAGACCCCTCGAACGGTTACTGCACGTCCTGGACCATTTGAAAGGCCGTTGCGGAGTCAAAATCCAGAATATTCGCCAAAAGCACAAGATCCATCTGACCTGAACATGGTCGACTTCATGCCAGCGGGCGGAGCGCCGACCGGCGCAACGATAACCACGTTCCGAGTCGCTACGGACGGTGGCGTGTCTGACGGAGGGCCCTCACGATCGCGCATGGGCGGTGCTGCCGTTTCCACGAATGGCGCAAATGTGAACACGATACCTCTGAGTGCACGCAAGGCAGCGCCACTGGATCTGTCCACCGTCGAGCGCAGGGGATACAATGCGCCAAACCACCTACCGCCGAAGCCACAGCGCATGTTCGGACTGCAGGAAGCTCCTACATACAGGCCGACCGCCGAGCAGTTTAAAGACCCGGTAGCCTACATGCAGAGCATACGAGAAGAGGCGCAACAGTTCGGCATTGTCAAGATCGTCCCGCCTGACACGTGGAATCCGTCATTTGCTGTTGATACCGAGCGTTTCCACTTTCGCACTCGACGACAGGAGTTGAACTCGGTCGAAGGCGGTACACGTGCCAATCTAAATTACCTCGACCAGCTGTCCAAATTCCACAAGCAACACGGCCACAGTCTGACTCGTTTTCCGAGCGTAGACAAGCGTCCACTCGATCTGTACAAGCTGAAGAAAGCCGTCGAAACTAGGGGCGGCTTCGAGCGTGTCTGCAAGCAAAAGAAGTGGGCTGAGATCGGTCGTGATCTTGGCTACAGTGGCAAGATCATGTCTTCGCTCTCTACGTCGTTGAAAAATTCCTACCAAAAGTGGCTGCATCCATACGAAGAGTACCTGCGGGTCGTCAAGCCTGGTGTTCATCAAATGCTTGAGCATGAACATGGCGGCCCATTCACACCATCTCCTGCGCACTCTCCTCTGAAGAAGCAAGGGACACCGACAGCGAATGCAATTGAATCGCCAGCGATCAAGGCATCAGCCGCGCTGAACGCATCGCTACACAGCGACGCTGTGCCCACACCACCCGAGCTCCCTAGACCAGCGATTGCATCAGGCGGCTTCACAGCTGTCAACTCTGGAGGTTTCACGTCAGTCAATGGCAATGCACCGCCGACTCCTGCAACGCCTGCGCCCAACGGGTTTTCCGCAGTGAACACGCCAAGTGGACTGCCCAGGGACTTCGCCGACTCGCGCACATCAACTCCACTGCGCAGCGGCGACAGTCCCATGCTCTCAGCTCACAACACGCCAGATTTGAGGCCAACATCACACGGTCTGACACCACTATCCAACGGACATGCGTTCAATCAGTTGAAGCGCGCATTGTCTAATGATGGGGAGAGCAGCATGAACGAGGAAGCTGATGAGGCGAGCGGCCGTCGCAGTAAGCGGCTAAGAAAAGGTAAGCACACACTTGCATGCACGCGTATGCAGAGTCACCTCGCTTGCCGTATCCTTGCATGGCTCGGCTCAGACTCTCATTCTCATTGGTGGTAACTCTGGCTAACGGGCTGATTTGTAGATGCGCCTACCGTAGCCGGTTCCCACATGACGCAGCCTCGCCAGTCAACGCCAGGCAATACCAATCCACGCGTACGGTCTGCTGATGAGCGCCCCGGCGATGTGAGTACTACGAATATATCTAGATGTGAACGTTTGGCTGATTATCTTAGCGTTGCGAAACCTGTGGCACAGACAACGACCCGACCAACATCTTGCTTTGTGACAGCTGCGATAATGGCTACCATGGCTACTGCCTCGATCCACCAATCCGTAGCATTCCTACACATGACTGGCACTGCCCACGATGTCTCGTTGGCACAGGCGAATTTGGCTTCGAAGAGGGAGGCGTATATTCATTGAAGCAGTTCCAGGAGAAAGCACAAACCTTCAAGCAAGCTCACTTCGCTGGCAAGACTGTTTTCGATCCTATCACAAACGCGCACAAGCAGCCCTCTGAAGACGAAATTGAGAAAGAGTTCTGGAGACTCGTCGAAAACCTCACTGAAACAGTCGAAGTGGAGTACGGAGCCGACGTCCACACAACGACACACGGCAGTGGTTTCCCAACTATCGAACGCAATCCTCGAGATCCATATTCGACTGACCCGTGGAACTTGAACATCCTGCCTTATGCACCGGATTCGCTCTTCAGGCACATCAAATCTGACATCTCGGGCATGACGGTTCCATGGCTCTACGTTGGGATGGTGTTCTCGACCTTCTGCTGGCACGCCGAGGATCACTACACGTACTCAGCCAACTATCAGCACTTCGGCGCTACAAAGACCTGGTACGGAATTCCCGCAGAGGACGTAGGGAAATTCGAGCAGGCCATGCGCGAGGCCGTCCCTGAGCTGTTCGAGACACAGCCGGATCTTCTGTTCCAGCTGGTCACACTTCTGACACCCGAGCAATTAAAAAAGGCTGGTGTCAGGGTCTACGCCCTTGATCAACGTGCGGGAGAGTTCGTTGTTACGTTCCCGCAAGCTTACCATGCTGGCTTCAACCACGGTTTTAATTTCAATGAGGCCGTCAACTTTGCGCCAAGCGATTGGGAGCCATTCGGCGAACACGGCGTTCTGCGTCTCCAGGAATATAGGCGACAGCCCTGCTTCTCGCATGATGAGCTGCTGATGGCGGCGGCTAGTCGCAAGGACACAACGATCAAGACTGCCAAATGGCTAGCTCCAGCTTTGGATCGAATGCGTGTGCGCGAAGAACGTGTACGAACAACCTTTCTTGAAGCACACAATGCATCGCGCCCACACGCATGCAAGCTAGGTGGCAGTGAAGTTCCTAGCGGACATGACTCGATCCAGTGCGAGCTTGAAGTCCTTGTTGATGATACTGACGTACAGGAGGAGGAGATGACCTGTGCTTTCTGCAAAGCGTACAGCTACATGTCTAGGTTTTATTGCCGTAACTCCAAAAAGGTCATGTGCTTACAGCATGCTGGATTATTCGAATGTTGTCCTGGCAATTCAATGGAAAGGCGCTATCAGGGCGACGGAGGCGAACATATTCTCATCTACCGTACTACTGGCGACGCTATAACCTCGGTTTTCCAGAAAATTGCGGACAAGGCGGGTCTACCCGACGCATGGGAGGCTAAATTGGAAGCTCTTATGGCGGAGGGTCCCCAACCGCAACTGAAAGTGCTGCGCACCCTAGTGAATGAAGGCGAAAAGATCGACTGGGAGCTTCCAGGACTGCCAGACCTCAGGGACTTCGTTGAGAAGTGCACTGAAATTGCAGAGGAAGCCATTGCCTACACCACACGCAAACAGCAAGCCCGCCAAAAGAATGCACGAACTGGCAGGGGCAGGGGCGCCAACAAAAGTGCAGCAGCAGAAGCTGAAGACAAGGACCGTGAATATCGCAGCATTGAGAACATCCAGAAGCTTCTCACAAAAGCGAAGGATCTTGGCTTCGATTGTCCAGAGATCACCGCTCTGCGCGATCGTGCGCAAAGTATTGCCGAATTCCAAGACAAGGCACGCATTGCGCTCCGCGATCGCCCCAATCAGCAAAGCATCGCCCGTCTCGACGAGTTGCTTGAAGAGGGCAAAGCGTTCAATGTGGACGTGCCAGAGCTGGAATCGCTGGAGAAAGTCGTTCAGCAGCTGAAATGGCTACGCGAAAGTGACGAGTTCAAGTACAAGCCCGCTACAACGCTCCAAGAGGTTGGCGAGCTCATAAGTCGCGGTGTTGAGTTGGGCATTCCCGAGAACCACCCCGAGATCCAATTCCTCCAGGGCAAGAAAGAGCAGGGAGAGTTTTGGGAGACCAAAGCCAAAGAGCTAATGGCTGTTGAGAACGTTCACTATCAACAGTTGGATGCTTTGTCCAAGCAAGCCGCCAGCTTGCCAGTCACGCCAGAAACCCGAGCTGCAGTCGATGCCATTCTCAAGAAGCAGCGTGACGCGCAAGACCTTATCATGTCGCTGTTCGAGCGGAGCAAGAACCCTGACTTTCGTCAACGACCAACCTACAAGGAGGTACGCGATGCTATGGAGGCCTTGAATGCTCTCAACAGCAAGCCAGCTGGGACTATCGACCTCGAGAAAGAGCAGAAGCGACATGAAGACTGGATGCGGCGTGGCAAGAAGCTCTTTGGCAAGGCCAATGCGCCTCTACACATCCTCCACCAACACATGAAGGCTGTAGACGAGCGCAATCGGTCGTGCTTCGACTTGTCTGACCAACCACGCATGCCTGTAGAGCCTGCTTCACGTGAAGCCAGTCCAGTTGACGGAGAGGAAGTGGATGGTTCCAACTCTAGTCGAGACGTGTTTTGCATCTGCCGTAAGCCTGAAGCTGGTATGATGATCGAGTGTGAGCTCTGTCATGAGTGGTGAGTCCAGCATCGTAGTCTGTGACCAGGAGTTGCTAACAAACATCAGGTACCACGGCAAGTGTCTCAAGATCGCGCGTGGCAAAGTCAAGGAAGACGACAAGTATACTTGTCCCATCTGCGATTACCGCGTAAAGATCCCGCGCGATGCCACACGACCAAAGCTCGAAGACCTCATGGTCTGGCAGGATGAGCTACCCAACCTGCCTTTTCAGCCTGAAGAGGAAGAGACGCTCGATTCCATCATTGACCACGGTACCAAGTTCCGGGAATACGTACAACAGTACATTAATCCGCTGATGTCCAGCCCCGATGAGCTCACCACTCAGCGTTTCTACCTCCGCAAGCTGGAGGGCGCCGACATCCTTCTCACCGAGGAGGTCAACTTCTTCCGTCAGGAACTACACAAATGGGCTCCTGTCGCGCCTAACCCACCACCCATCCTACAGGTCTCCTTGTCAACTCGCAAGCCTCGACCGACGAAGCAGCAGAAGCTCATGAGTCAGCTGGGTATCTCGAACCCAGACGATCTGCCACCGCACCTGCGCACGAAGAATCATCAAGTAAAGCGCAAGGATGGAGAGCCGGGTGGACCCCAAGGCGCTGGGCCCAGCGCGAATTCATCACACACGCCGCCAGGTGATCCCCGTCGCGAGTCGGGTGAGAACGACTTCTTCAACTCGAACACAACCTCGGCGTACAATAACTCGCCCACGTTCGCGACTAACGCTCCCCTCAGCTTCGGCGTCAGTTCTTCGGTCGCTCCACTTGACCCAGGTCTGTTCGAAAGCTCTGCGCAGGTGCCGACGAGTCCTATGCAAGATCTCTTCAAGAGTTCGGGCAACGGACAAGAGATGTTTGGCGAAGCTATGGAGATGGGTGGTGGCCAAGCAGAAGAGGCTCTGGCCGTCACGGAAGGCAACAGCTACCTGGACTAGGTGTCCAGTGTCTTCAACATGCCAGACTCTTCGCCGCGAAAAACTGCCCGACCAACATGAGCACTATCTCTTATTCCAGCCTCTAGATCGACCGTGTACAACATCTTCTCTAACAGTCGGGGCGTCACTTCTACTTCTTACACATGTATGCGTTCTTTTTATCAAGGGTAGTTCCACGGAGTATAGATGCCTTCTGATGACTGTTGTACAGTCGTGTGTATCTTCACCACATGGACTGAACGGCTTGTTTGTCGCATTCGACTGGTGTTATGGGGTAATGGCGGCTTGGAGGCCGAGATACCCACTGAAAAGGCGTAGTATGCACTTCTTTGTAATTGAAAGTCGAGAAATGGATCAATCATCTTTCAGTTTGTTCGTCATGTTGTGCGCGGTGACCGTTCGGTGCTTGAAGTTAGTTGGCCCGTGCGTGTACAGCTTCGAAAAAGATGGAGAGTCTCGAAGCATGACCTACGACTTCGGACGACATCTCACAATGCTGCCAAGTAGAGGGCTGCGGCCCGCCCAGTTCGCTCCCTTGAACTCGCGCCAATCGACATATATCTATTCTAATGCCTCAAGAAAGGTGCGCATCATGCAGACTCTCAGAATCGCTCCGCAGCACACCTCCGCCTCCGCAGGCCGCCGCGCAACCATCGCGAAGATGCAACGACGCGCGCCCACGAACTCGGCACAGCCATTGCGGCTATACAATGAGCAAGCTTGCTGACACGTGGCTTGCAGTTCTCTTCCCTTCCCCGGACCGCCGGTCTCCCTTCTTCTCGCACAAGCCTGCTGTCCGCTCAACGGAGGACTCGCGCAGGCGCAAACCCGCACATCGCCCTGAACGCATCGTCAGTCCGTTACGGATCATGGTACGCGCCATGGAGCTGGGGCAAATCGAGCACACCGGGCGGGCCTGTCGAGACAGTACCCATCGCTGAGTTCTCGAATTCGCCTACACCACCTGCGCCCGCACCTACACCAGCATTCGAGCCCGAAGTCACGACCGCCACACCCGAGATGGCGCCCGCTGGCATCGACAAGCCTGCCGTCACCGACAGCACCATCACATCAGTAGAGGGCACACCGTCCACCCCCGATCAGCAGACCCTGGACCATTTGCTCGCCAGCGCCACTCCTGTCAAGGACGTGATCCCCAAGGCCGAGTTGGACCCAACACAGCTCATCGACCACCCCGGACAGCTTGCTGAACTCGGTTTGGACTACGGCTATGGTATCACCACCATGTTCGAGAAGCTGCTCGAGACAGTCTATCTCCAGACTGGCTGGGGCTGGGCAGGAACCATCATGGCGAGCACTGTCGTTGTTCGCAGCGGCATGTTTGTGTTCCAGGCACTCAGCTCCGACAAGATGGCTGCCATGGCCGCGTTGAAGCCAGTCACAGGTCCTCTGCAAGAGCAGTTGAACGCTGCTATTGCTTCTGGCGACAAGCAGAAGGCGGATTTGCTCAGGATGCAGCAGGCAGCTATCTTGAAGCCCTACGCTGGAGGAATGGGCGCCATGTTCGCTTTCACAGGTGTACAGGCCGTGGTCGGTTTCTGCGCCTTCCGCTGCCTTCGAGCCATGGGTGAACTCCCAGTTCCTGGAATGGTGCACGACGGTTTCTTGTGGTTCTCTGACTTGAGCGCTCGCGACCCCTACTTCATTTTGCCCGCTGCTACCACCGCCATCATGTACAGAATCTTCAAGGTACGTAATACTCGCTAGTGCGCCTTACAGAGCTGACCAATTCGTAGAGCGGCGGCGAGACTGGTGTTGCAGATGTGACCGCTGAGGCTGCCTCTCGACGCAAGCTTATGACCGGCATGGCTTTCTTCATTGGTCTCATCACCGCGTTCCAGGCCTCCGCTCTGCAGCTTTACTTCCTGGTCTCCGGTATCCTTGGCGCCGGAACCAGCTACCTGCTCAAGCAAAACAGCTTCAGACGCATGATCGGCATCCGCGCGCTCCCTACCCCCGAGAGCCACGAAGTCTTCACCAAGGTCGTCAAAGGCGAGCTGAAACTCAAGGACATCAAGGGTTCTGACGGCAAGATCCGCTACCAGCCCCCCACCCAGTTCAACAAGCCCACTGTCCGCCGCAACAACGCAACTCTCGCTGGCGGCGCTATCAAGATCAAGGAGGGCACCACTCTGCCTCTGCACCTGCGCCCGGAGCAGCCCAAGGTCGACACGGAGTTTCCTGACCGGGACGCCGATTTCGATGAGGGCCCCAAGGGCAGCTTGAGCGAGAAGATGGACTACTACCGCCGTAACTACAAGATGGCCTATGTCAAGCGCCGCATGGGCGACGGGATGCGTGACATGATGCAGAAGGCGGGGTACGATGTTGGAACCAACCTGAGCAGGGAGGAGGAGAAGAGGAAGAGAAAGGCGGCGCAGTATGAGGTTGAGAGGACGAGGAGATTCGAGAACAGGAGGTAGAGATTGGTTGTAGGAATTGTACAATAGCAACGGATTGCATGTTTGAACTTGACGAGACAGAGGATGGCGCATGTACGCGTAGATTTTTGTACAAATACTTGGACGCTGACGCCGTCTCGCTTGTCGTTTGATGTTCTTGTTCAAGTTCGCATTTTGCTCGACGTCGATTGTGTATAAGCAATGGCGTCTCGTGTGCTCATTCTGAATTCACCAAACCGCACCCCACCCGTCGTCAATCGCTCTTCTGCTAACTGCGGCTCTCCCTACTCCAGAGCAGTGTACATGTCAAGCTCCTGTCCATTCCTCCTCCGCCTCTCCACGGGGTCTGCGCGCATCTCAACACCAGGACCCACACGTCTCGAGTCTGCCCTTCCAGCGGGGAAGATCTGTACACGCTGTTAGCCTCTGCCTGCCTGCCTAGCTGCCCTCAATCTCTAGCGTCTCGTTGCTCAAACCATTCTAGTATCCCCCTTCTTGACAGTGTTTCTGCCAGCAGCACCTTGCCCAAGCATCCTCGTTTACGAACGTAGATTGCAACGTACCTTTGTCCCGCTCCACCCCAGTCTATACGCCGCCTCGTTGGCCACCAGCTCCCCGAACCCCAACATCAGCCCGTTGACGAACGGCAGAAGCAGGTTGATGGCTGCGCCGCGTATCAGGCCCCACAGCGTGGGTGGAGAGTATAGGATCAACGGCGAGCTGCTCGACGGTGGCGACGGCGAGTGCTCCTCGGAGTTGTAGTTCTCGCTGTCCGAGGGGAAGGTGGTGGTGCTGGCGTCGAGACCGCCGGCTGCGGCTGGGTCGGTGGGGAGGATGTCGAGGGGGTCCGACATGGCTGCGGTGGTAGGTGTGTGTGCAGGTGTGGCTGATAGCTTCACGGCCAGGGGATGGTGTGGTTTCTGGCTCTCTGTCAAAGTAGGAGAGATTGTCCAGCAATTGGCGTAGCAGGTCCGGTTGAAAGAGAGTCGAGGGCGGATCCGCTGCCGAGGCCGTCGTGATGGGTTGATGTTACTGAGGCTCTGGATATCTCCGGTCTTGGCGCGGGAGCTGGAGCTTTGATCGCGGCGGTTACATGGGTATTGGGGATTCAGGACTATGGCATATTCGATTCGGACAGTACTGAAGCGATTGTTTGAGACATCAGATAGCCTTCAAAACCTCACATTTGCAGTCGTCTGACCCCTGCAGTAAGCAGGTGAAAGATTGTTTGTTTGCGCTTTCCGCAGGTACATAGGTACGTCACGTCAGCCGCCGCCGCCTTCGCAACCCCACCGCGCCTATTGGAGCTTTACCAACATCAACGCCTTTTGGCTCTGCAACACACCATACCCCACAACCGCTCCTGTTATGTCTTCCAGCACACCCGCCAGCCGCGACGACCAGATTGCACAGCTTGCAGGCCTGACCGGAGTCCCTCCCGCAGAGGCGAGCCACCCCAAAGCTGCCCTGGAGGTAGCCGAAGGCCCTAGAAGCTACTTGCTAACTTTCGGCTGCAGGCAGAGCGATACCTCGACGCAGCAAACGGCGACCTCCAAGTCGCCGCCGAACTCTTCTACGAGCAATCAGCAGAGGCAGAGCAAGCATCAGACACGGACATGACAGGCGACGACCAGAACACGAATCCCGCCTCCGACCCGCCCCAGCAGCCGGTACCTGGTGGCGGCCGCACCCTGGGAGGCGCATACGTTCCGCCGACGGAAGCCTCGTCGTCTTCGTCGTCGCGACAGCAGTCGACCTCGCGACAGGCGCCACAGCAGCGGGGTGTGGCGGGGCTGAGGACGCTCAAGGACCTGCAGTCTTCAGGTGGCGGCGGACACGGGCATGCTCACGACGACGACGACTCGGACGAGGATGCCAAGGACGACGAGAACCAGGACTTCTTCGCTGGAGGAGAGAAGTCTGGTCTCGCTGTGCAGAACCCCAACCAAGCCAACCCGCGGGACCACATCAACAACATCCTGAAGAGGGCGCGGCAGTGAGCACAACCTTGCCTCGGAGAGTGGCACCATGCTAACCAGAGACACAGAAACGCTCCTCGGCCAGGCGGCGACGATGAGCAACCTACATCGCGCTTCACAGGGAGCGGTAACACACTCGGCGGCGACGACGCTCCCTCGCGACACATCCCCGACCCCAGCGCCAACCAGCCTGCACCGCAGCCGCGTGCTCACCGCGAGCTTCACCTCTGGCGCGACGGCTTCTCGGTCGACGATGGGCCCCTCTTCCGCTACGACGACCCGGCCAACTCGCGCACCCTCGAGATGATCAACACTGGCCACGCTCCGCTCCACATCCTGAACGTCGAGCACGGACAAGAGGTCGATGTCGAGGTGCACGCGCACAAGGACGAGGACTACAAGCAGCCAAAGAAGAAGTACGTTCCCTTTGGTGGTTCTGGCCAGCGACTCGGTAGCCCAACACCTGGCGCAAGCTCTTCGGCTGCACCTGCTGCGGCCTCCTCGAGTACCACAGCTGCCTCGGCCTCGACAGGCTCTGCGCAACCTTACGTCGACGTCGACAGCTCGGCCCCTACCGTCACACTGCAGATCCGCCTCGGTGACGGCACACGCATGCAGTCGCGTTTCAACACTACGCACACCATTGGCGACGTCTACGATTTTGTGGACCGTGCCAGTACCGACGGCCGTGCATATGCGCTCATGACTACGTTCCCTTCGAAGGAGTTGACAGATAAGGCGCAGGTGTTGGGCGACATGGCCGAGTTCAAGCGCGGAGGTGTTGTCGTGCAGAAGTGGAAGTAGAACACGCGTGATTACCTGGATTGACGGGCATCTTAGTGATGGCCTCCGTCGGTGCTGGCAGCGTGGACGATTAGTGTGTGGGGGGCTGGGGTTGGGGAGGCCCACAGCGAGCAAGTTCAAAAGAGGATTGATTGACGGGACCGCGTCAGCCTCACGCAAGACCCACCAAATCACAGCTGGCTTGCAGACTGATATTCCACATTCAAAATGACACGATAGATCATAGCAAGGGGTGCTCTGAGCAAAGCCCTTGATCCAGCAGATAGAAACAGAATGGACATGCAGGCGCGGATCCTCACACAAGAACTACCTCTTGAATCCAGGCCCTCCTTCGTGCACTGACTGGCACAAATAAATTGAGACCTTGCTATATAGAAACAAAAGTCCAATGGGCGCCGTTCCTGCTACGAAACACCCGCCCTGTGGTGTAACGAGTAAGTGGTTCAAACCCGTTGAGGTGCGACCTGACATCTGGCATCATGCATTGCAGTGCCGGGCGCGAAGCGTTTTGCCGACTCATGCCCTCAATGCGCGAACCAGAGGCCTTTCGACAAGGGCGAAACAGGCGGAAGTTGGCAGATGGGACGCTCGTCGTTCGTTTGCCGCGTTTTGGTCTCACCCGAACTAATCTCTCGAGAAAGAGAGTTGAGCTGGGCAATTTACCTTGCGGCATCGGCGTGCACAAACACAGAGAATAGACACAAGTCAACGTCGATTGCCGGCATCATCATATGACAACGTAACGACCGAGTCGGACCCTTGCCGAACCACTGAACTGAACACACTCACCTTCCCTTGCCAGCACAACACGCGGTGCCAGCAGCGGTAGACGCGCACCCGCCCTGCCTATCAGCGGAGCCTCATCTAAACAGGTCCCACGAGCTTCCAAGGATGCGAGATGAACCATCACCGCAAGAGCGCCAAATCACTCCGCAAGCCGCAGAGTGGTGCGGCTCTTTCCCACGGCTCAGCGCTGATCGCCTCACCTAGATGAGCATCGACACTCGCGTTTCGAAAAAGGCCCGAGCGGAGCCGTCGCACCATCAACGCCATTGCGAAACGCGGCTGAAGCAAAGTCGAACCCAGAGCGATCGCCAGGGTAAGGAGAGATGTGCAGCCCGCAAGGAAACTGCTGAGTGGCTGCCGCAACACAGGAGGGCGTGCGGTGGGGACGTGTAACGCGTCATCGCCGTGCTGGGAGGTCCCTGCAGCCGTGGTGCAGCGCTGTGTATGGGCCCATGTATGGGGGGTGGTGAGGAGCGATGGGTGGCCGGAGATGAAGAACATTTCTGGGCGGCGAGTTTCTTGGGGTTTGAGATATTGGTGGGCGTTGTGCCGCCTTGTTTCTTGTTCTGAGGTTCTTTTGTGTCGCGAGTTGATCTAAGAGACTGTCTTGTGCATACCTTGCTGCGCTTCTTTTTCTTTGCTCGAGTCGATTGCTGGTTCCTTCAGTCGCTGGACCTGCCGCTGTGACGACGACTATCGAGTAGTCTTCAGTCGCTCCCTCCTTTACAGCGCAAATCGTTCCTTCTGTCGCCGCGGCTTCACAAGTGCTGTGTCGTCCGCATCAAAGGCACACCACCGTCCTTACAAGTTATCGTCCGAACAAGTTCTACCTACACTCGTTCCCGCTGCGATGCAGCACTGGTAATCCTACGCGCCGTCATCCTACAGCACCTGATACCGCAATACGTTAGTTCGCAATCCTAGGACGATAAACGAATACACGAATACGAGCGCCTACACATCCACCAACATGTTTGTCCGATCACCTCGCAGATTTGCGATTCTTTCCTTTGTAGCGTTTGTTTTCATATTAGCTGTTCTACAGCAGAGCCCATGGGCGAAAGAGAGAGTGTACGAGCAGGTGTCGCTGCTGAATGATGCATACAAACACCACCAGGAGCCAATATCGAACGACAGTCAGGAGCAGACACAAGCACATCTCGAAGATGCATGGCAGCATGCTGTACCGGCAGCGACACCGAGTGCGAGCCAGACGTTGAAGAGCCCGTCAAGTGAGCCGGTGTCAAGTACAAAGCCGCACCCTCCGTGGGTGACTGCGCCGAGCAGGATCGGCAACTTCATTCCTCCCTTTGTAAGGCCGACGAACATGAAGGCGTACATGCAGAAGATGCTGAAGTGGGGGAGACCCAGCTGGGATGGCCACTGGCCGCCTTTTTCAGACTATATCAATAAGGAGTACGACCCGAACCGATGGGAGCAGTTCGATATGGACTTCAGCGTATACAATGCTGGACACGATGATCTGAACAGCACTCTGGTCAACAGTCCAATTGTCTACAAGCCGTTTCCCAAGTACAACAGCCCGGATTGGCAGGAGAAGTGGCATGGCGAGTACGTGCCGTGCATTGGACCGCGAGGCGCTCCGCTGAACGAGAGTTCGGACGATGAGGTTCAGGCTTATCGCGGTCTGCCTCATGGCTTCCCCAAGGCGTACGCTGGAGGCTACGATGTCATTGGTCTCGACGAGGACGTCTGCTTCGACCGGTACTCGCGTTACGGCCCATACGGATACGGCGATGACGAGTTCCCAGAAGAGGTGAAGGACTGGAGAGCGCCTGAGACCGTTCCTGAATGGGACGAAGTGAAGTGGGGCGAGCTGCAGGATCTCTGCCTTGAAGTCAACAAGAACCGCTTCCGACCGGAGGCGCGATCGCCAATCGTCAAGATCCCGAGCACCACATTGCCTGCACCTGCTGTTGCATCATCCGCCTTTGCGATCCCTACCGATACGAGCCACAGCAACCTGGAGAATCGCGGCAAGTTTGAGAAGAAGTATCACCACCGCACAGCTATCCTGATCCGTGCATGGACTGGATACACTTATGAAGAGAATGATATCACCGCCATTCGAGCTATGGTCTCTGAGCTTTCCCTACAGTCAGGAGGCGAGTACGCCGTCTTTTTGTACGTGCATGTCAAGGACCGCAACCTAAAAATCTTCGAAGACCAAGCACTTTATGACAAAGTACTCAAAGAGAACGTACCTGTGGAGCTTCGCGATATTGCCGTCCTCTGGTCAGAATCTATCTTTCCCAACTGGTATCCCAAGGTTATGGATTGGCAGGTCTACTGGCAGCAGTTTATGTGCCTTCAGTGGTTCAGTCTTACACATCCCGAGTTTGACTATGTCTGGAACTGGGAAACGGACGCGCGTTACACGGGACACCATTACCATTTCTTCGAAAAGATTAGCGAATTCGCGGACAAGCAACCCAGAAAGCTTCTGTGGGAGCGCAACAAGCGCTATTATCTCCCCGACGTCCATGGCGATTACCAATCCTTCGTCGAACAGACCCATAAGGACGTTCTCAATGCTTCGGCAAATTCACTCATCCCGAGCCCAGTATGGGGTCCCCGACCATGGGCGCGCGCTGACCCGCCCCAAAAGCCCCTCGGCCCAACACCTCCCACAAGCTTCGAAGACGACGACTTTCAATGGGGCGTAAACGAACCCGCCGACTTCATTACGCTGCTCCCCATGTGGGATCCCCGCAATACAACCTGGTCCTACAAAGACAAGATCTGGAACTACCTGCCCAACATCCGACCCATCTTCACCCCGCAAGACGGCCAAGCAGACTGGTTCACGCACCCAGACTTCGAGCAGATCGACCGCCGTGTCTTCATAAACACTGTCGTCCGCTTCTCCAAACGTATGCTTCAGGCCATGCACGAGGAGAATCTCGTCGGCAGGAGCATGCAGGCGGAAATGTGGCCCAGCACCGTCGCGCTCCAACACGGCCTCAAAGCCGTCTACGCACCGCACCCCATATTCAACGACCGCCACTGGCCTGCGGCGTACACGGAGGCCATCTTCGACACATCATCCACGGTCAACGAGCTTGGCGGCCCCGTCGAATCACGACAGGGCGCGTGGTGCGAGGAAGCAGACAGCCCGTACAACCATGATCGCGAGTTCAACTTCCAGGGCTGGAGCTGGTACTATGCCAGCCGCTTCCCGCGTAATCTGTATAGGCGCTGGTTGAATTGGCCCATCAGTAAGCAGAGATGGGGCGAGGAGGAACACACGGATGGTGGGCCGGGAAGCGATGGCAGGTTCGAGGAGAAGAGGATGTGTTTGCCGGGGATACTGCTGCATCCGGTTAAGAAGATGAAGAGGAATCTGGTTAAGTTGTGAGCTCTGCGTTTTCAGGTTCGGTTTGCATGTGCCGGATGTGTTGGATGAGCAAAGGGGAGATGGTATATCTGGCATATTTTCTCTTCATAGACGCGAGCGTCGTTTTTACAAACTGTTGGGTATATGGATATCAGGATTCTGGCGCATAGGCGTAAGTGACCTCGGGTCAAGCAGGTTGGGCTACAGCGCCCCCGAAGCCGTTTTTCTTAGTTGTGTTAGCACGCTGGATAGCGAATCTCATCAAGTTCAAGAGCACATCATTCTGACATGCAAGGACGCGATTGGCGTCTGACAGCGTATTTGAGGCTGGAAGCCGCCGCGTGCGAAGGTCATTAAGACCAAAGGGAAAGAGCAGTTGCTTCGCGCGTATGTCAAGACTTAGAGGTTAGCGTGGATGTTGGCGGTGTTGTGGTGGGGATACGAGGGAGGCATTGATGGGGTGATTGTCGCTTGGTCTATGTTGTGTTGTTGAAGGCTGGCTATAGGCAACATGACTTGAACGGGCGCTGCAGGTTAATAGCAAGTGTTGGCGAGGGGTCCAAGTGTTGTACTGCTCTATATACAATAAGCCATCCCGGCAACTTTTGACATCATACAGCTAGAACCCGTAGATAGGTATGTAGCGACTATACACACGTGACGACTATCCCTGCCACGCTCTCACTCCTCTTCCTCATCGCTTTCCTCGTCGTCCGTCTTGTACATGAAGTACTGCACGAACACGCACGCGTCCAAGATGAGCGTTCCGAAGCTACCCAGCAGCCACGAGAAGTTGACAGCAATGTACCGCCCGTAGATGTCCCACGCCTCGCCTTCTCTGCAGTGGTGGTGCCTGCACCGCGGCTTGTACACCACGATGCTCAGCACGTACGTCAGGTTCCCCAGACACGCGAACAGGAAGAACAGCATGCTGATGCCGTCGGTCGACTTGCGGCGGTAGTTGAGCAGCAGCTGCGGGATGCGGGACCCGAGGTACAAGGCGGCGCAGATGTACCCGAAGATCTGGCCCCAGAGGTTGAAGTCCGGCGCCTTGTCTGCGACGTCGGGCGTCGAGTCGGCTGGTGCCTGGATTGCGCTGAGCCACCACCCAAACACGCCGGCTGCCATGACGAGGACGATGGTGCCGAGGTTGAAGAGCACGGTTTGCGCAGTCGATTGCGTCTGCGGGCGTCGCTCGACGCGCACTTCGCCGTTGGCGTCGCCGTGCAGGGGCGTTGCGGGCGAGAGGTGCGTGCCATCGATTGAGAGGAAGCGTTCGCGGAACGAGGACTGGGAGTGGTTTGAGTGGCGGCGGTCTGCGTCTGAGATGCGAGGAGGCTGTCCGTTCGAGTGGCCGTTGGCGACAACGCTGGCGTATGAAACGCCATTCTGACGGCGGTCGGAGAGCAGCGGTTCGTCCTCGCTCACAGGAGAGTTGGATTCATTCGAGTCCTCGCCAGGCTTATGGACTACGTCGCGGAGCGTGAAGCCTTTGTACCAGAAGCATTGGAGTAGCAGGACGATATCGGCCAGGGTGTAGTATACAGCCAGAATAGTCATGGTGGGCAGCACGCCCTGGAGGACGGCGCCGAAGATGTTGAAGAAGTCACCGAGAAGCCATATTATGATGAAGACGACCGAGAGCCCTTCAGCGGAGCTTCTCTTCCAATTCTCGATGATCTGGGGCGAGAAAACGACTGCGATGATATGAGCTTGTGATTCCCAGGTTATCATGCAGCAGACATGCGACAGGTCTACGCATGTAACCCCATGCAAGAGAGAACTGACCTATCCAACAAGCAATACTGATAGAACCAAAAATTTGGCTAATCGCATCGATGTCCAACCGCAGGCCTTGGGCCGGAGGAAACATTTTGCCTATGACGTATGCGCACACTCAAACCTCGACGGCTCCTTCTCTTTCAGCTCGAGGTAGAACCAATTGCAAGTGGTCGTGGCTTTCGCAGATTTCCAGGTGTCCGACACGTCGAGATATGTCCTCGAGTGTGAGTTGTGGTGATTTGCTAGGAAAAGAGAGGCTGGTTGCGTCTCAGAACGAGAATGGCGCGTGCTCAAAGAAATAACTGTGGCCGAGCTTCCTTCTCTTGCCGATGCTTGCTTCAGTCTTCTGTAGATACGGATGAGAACTTCTCTACAATCCAGGCAGATAATATTGAGCAATTACTGATGGAAATAATGGAAATGAAGGCTCAATGGTTCGCTCCGTGATGACTGCACAGATGAAAAGTTGCGGGCAATTGGTTATGCCAAGATCTGGGGTAAGCTGCAAGGTACAATGCGACCGATATTGAGCCGCATCACGTGCAGTCTCTGAACCTAGGTGTTGCCAGAATAGATAGATTTGGGGTAAGTGTCATATATCTACTCGTCTCCAGTCCATGCATATCCAACGTACACTCCCCATGATATCCGTCTTCGACAAACCTCGGTCCGACTGGGATTACAGGTTGTTGTCGGCCTTGAACTTATCCCAGGCCTCGTTCAACGTCGCAAAGACAGATGCGCTGATCATTTTCTGCTCCGTGGTGGCAGATTGGGGGATCTGTTAAGTAGGTTAGTAAATGCCTGGGTCGAATCTTGCAATTCAACATACCTTATCAGGATGCACCTTGGCAATCGCCTTCATGTAATTGATTTTGACCTTGTTCGGCATGACGAGATCACCCATACCGACCTTCTTCCATCCAGCCTCAGGCCACAACACATTGTCCAAGGATCCGAGAAGCGCGCGCAGATTATCGGTCTTGCCGCCCTTCCATGCGATGAGCTTCGCGTCAACCTGGTCAGCAAGGGCGAACTTCTCATCGTCGGCCTTCTCAGCTGCCGCGTTAGCAAGCTTTAGTCTCTTCACAGCCTCTGAATCAGGCGCGCTGCCACCAAGATCTGACATCGCAGATGGCTTCGGCGCTGGCTTCCGGACAGGCGGGCGCTTGACAGGTGTTGGCGTGGAATCGTTGTTACCGCCAGCGGCAGCTTTCTCACACCTATTGCGTCCAGAGATACTGACTGCACCGCCAACACCATCTTGAACAGCCAACTTCCAGACCTTGTGCGCATCCGCCCATTTCTCCATGTGCTCGAGAGCCTCAGCTTTTCGCATCAACGCCTTGCCGTAAAACTCCTTCATATCTTTGTCACCTTCAGCGCCGCCTGACGCTATCTTCTCGCCATCGCCTTTAGAGACACCAATGATGGCCAGCGCAGCATCGGCGTCTGCGATTGCTGCCTTTGGATCACCAACCTTGATGTTAGTCACCGCTCGGTTGCAGAGTACGATGATTGTGACTGGATGCGTATCAGGAAGAGGACCCAAAGCAGACGTGTAGGCGATGTGAGCAGCGGAATAGTCACCACGCTTGAAAGCCTCTGATCCCTTCTGACGATCTCTAGCAGAAGTGCTGAGTGCAGATGAAGAAGCAGGAGGTATCCTCCGAGGTGGTGCCTTCGGCCTAGGCGGAGATGGTGTGCGAGCGGGCGTTCGTGATTTTGGTGTTGAGGATGTCTGAAGGAAGGGATTGTTAGACTGAGTCGGCACTGGTTGGCGCGCTTTGGGTGCTGCTGGTGTTGGCTCAGGTGAGAACAGATCAACTTCCGGCTGAGGCTGTGGTGTTGCCTTCTTCCGGCGCGCAGGGCTGACATATGCTTGGGCGCTCTGCTCTTCTACATCTTGTCTAGTTAATCGCGCAGCGGGCTTCTTGTCGTAGCTTGGTGTAGGCTGTCGCTGAGCGGGAGATTGCGAAGACATCCTGTCGGGCAAGCCATTACGGGGCATTTCTTGCTCTCGCCTCTGCCGCACAGGCAGTTCGTCGGATCGCTGGCTTTGACGAGCCGGCTTGCTGGGACGTCCTCCGGCTTCTAGCATCATAGCTTCATCGGTTGCGCTAGCATCGTTGCGTTGCGGTCTGCTCGTCCTCGGGGCTGCCTCAGCCGCCTGTGCATCACGCATCCACTTCGGCATGTTTGGATCACCGCCATCCTGCTGAAAGTCGGCCACAGCCTTCTGCACTTGTTTCCGACCCTGCTTCCAAAGCGAGTTGGCCGATTTGAACAGACTGCTTCCGATCTCCGAGGCGACCTGCGCGACGTCCTTCTCTTGCTGCTGTCCGTCTTGTCGACGCTGTCCAGAGCGGCTGCGGGCATCGTCAGCTCGTGCCCAGGCCGGTACAGGCTCGTTGCCTCTTCCTTCCCTTGCGCTGGGTCTGCTATTGCCTCGTCTGGGACGCTCCTCAAACTCATCAGGCCTTCGCCGCGAGCTGTCCCGACTTGGCTCTTGTGACCTTTGCTTAGCTTTTGCGTGCGCTTGATTCAGAATCCATCCTACGGCCGCTTGCACATCGAGCCCAGAGTCGGTGGTTGCAAGTGCAATGGCAGACTGGTCCGCTGCGAAACCCATGTCTACGAGTTCAGCAACAGCTCTGTCGTGGGCATTCATAGGGCTCGTAGATCTCTCTTGTGGTGCCTCTGGCTGTGGCTCCTCCACTGCCGGCTTTGGCTCTTCCCTCTTGAACTCCTCCACAGGCTTCCCGAGCAGACCAAGTATATCATCATCGTCGTTACTGACAGGCGGCGGTGGAGCAGGCGAGGCCGACTTCTGTGCCATCTGCTTAAGACCAAACATGTCATCATCGTCGTCTGCGAAAGCGTTTACGTTGGAGGGTTGTGGAAGGGGGGTATGACCCCTCGAGGCGGTCGCACTGAAAGCTGGAGTGCTTCGGCCACTGCCATTTGACGGAGGAGGGAAGTGACTTGACTTGTCGACTGGGGCGGCCTTGTTGAAGGCCGCCAGAAGGTCGTCGTCGGGGGGAGGAGATTGAACAGGGCGCTTCGAGGTGGTGTCGAGGCCGGCGAATGGTCTATTGATGGTCTGCGACAGCGTCTGCTTGCTGAAGGGGTTGTTCGAGCCAGGTGGGGGGATGGCACCCACGGTCGAGGGCTCTGGGGTGCTCTTCCCGCTGCCTACATTGTTCCAGAAGTGCGAATCAGCGCCGCCAAAGCTTGCGTCATACTGCTTCCTCCGCTCAGCTTCCTGCCTCAGCTTCTCCTCCTGCAGCTGCTTCTGCCGTTCCTGCAACGAGAGGCCACTGCCCGCAGGCTTGGCGCTCTTGCTCGAGATCAAGCTCGCGAAGCTGTCGTTGGCGGGGGTCGCGGGCTTCGAGGGTGCCTTGAACGGCTTCGGCTGCTGTGATCCTCCAGACTGCTGTCCAGATAGCCCAGACAGTGGTGTGGAGCGGCCAGAGAGCTGCGGCGTGGGGCTCTGGCGGAAGGGAGGGAAGGCCGCGGGGGTCGCTGCGGGCTGTTTGGCGGGCTGTGACCAGTCCAGGCCATTGAGATCGTCCATGGCGGTATCTAGGTGTCGTAGTACGCAAAGAAGCCGCTGAGAATCATAACATCATTACAGGGGGTGTCGAGGAGGGCAAGCTGTTCGCTGCACGTTGCACGTTGCAGTCGGTCGCGAATGCCCGCGGCGTCGCACAGCCACTCAGCCACAACACACGACCCTGACTTGTGGCACCCCTTGACAGGCCGACTCCTGGCTCCGCCCACAACATCACAGCCTCTGCCCGACACCATCGTCGCAGCTGCTGCCACACGGCGAAGCGCTAGTGCCGGCCGGTGAAGTGGCCATGTCTGCGGTTGCCTGGAGAACGTGGCCCAATCGATTCGTATGAGAGTGCTTGACCAATGACGTTTGCTGCGGAGAACGTTGGTTCAGCCTTGTCCTGCACAGTAGCTTCCTCGACGCCCTTCAAGCTCGTCATTGGTTTAGGCAGTGCCGAGAACTCCCACCAACGAAGCTGGAACCCAGCTGGCCAGCGACCACCATCATCTGCGTTGGCCTATAGAAGAGGCCGCTTATGCACGACTTCGCTGTCACCGATGCTTACTGTGCACCATAAAACCAGCCTCACGTCCGTCTCGTCATGGCCAGGAGGTCACCAGGCCTGTTCGTTGCATAAAGTCTTTCCCCTTTCCTCTCGCAGTTTTATCTCTTTCTCTATCTGCCTAATACCCATCTCTAGACATGGATTTCTCACGACTTCATCAACTTGGGCCAGACTTCCTAGCACCAAACACCTCTACGACCAGCCTCCCCTCCACTTTTCTAGAGAGTTTTGTTCCTGGCTATGGCATTATCTCACAGATCATTCTGCGCTTGTTTGGTATTGACATAGGTCTTGTTGCATCTGGCTGTGTGATCCTCTTTGGTCTCTCGCATGCTGCTTCATTCTGCAACTCATACATTTACTCCTACTTTGATCGATATTTCACAGCCTCAATATCCATCGACGGCGATGACGAGCTTTACAAGGAAGTCATGCGATGGGCCACGCAACAACGCATGACGCGAATCAGTAGAGACCTCAGAGCGCAGACGAAGCCGCGAGGCAGCCACGTTGATTCCGATGATGACTCAGAGGACGATGACGACAAAGCAGGTGAATATGGCATCTTCAATTATGGCAGATGGGCGAGCAACGTCCCCCCACGCTATGAGCCAAACTACGGGACGGACAAGTTCGTGCACAAGGGCCGCACCTTTCATCTATCCAGGGAGAGAAAAGACAAGAAGAATCCCTGGTGGGGAGAACAATGGGACGAGTTCATGACTATTCGCTGCAACGGCCGAAGCACACATCCTATCAAGAACCTGCTTCTGTATGTCAGGCAATGGACCTTGAAAAATGAGGAGCAGACCACAAGTATATATCGGCCCTCGCCCAAGAATGAGAACAGTGGTGGCGCCACGTGGGAGAGGCAATCAAACCGAGTATCCCGGTCAATTCGCACTGTATCATTAGGCCGCGACCAGAAAAAAATCATCGTTAGCGATATCAACGAATACCTCCAGCCCGAGACAAAGCGCTGGTACGACGCACGAGGTATCCCGTATCGAAGGGGCTATTTGTTCCATGGCCCGCCAGGAACAGGCAAGACATCGCTGTCCTTTGCACTCGCCGGCATCTTCGGACTGCACATCTACTGCATCTCGCTGAGCGAAGTCGGCCTGACAGAAGCCGACCTAAATAAGCTTTTCATCGATCTTCCTCGAAGCTGCATCGTGCTTCTTGAAGACATAGATTCTGCGGGCCTACGTCGTGACGACGAGCCTCCACCCGAAACCTCCTCGTCCACTGTCGCCGAGTCGAAAGCGGCAGCAGCAAGCGAGACTCCAGGCCCACGCAAGAGCTTGATCAGTCTCGCCGGTCTGCTCAATGTCATCGACGGCGTGGCTTCCCACGAAGGTCGCGTGCTCATCATGACCACGAACCATCCCGAAAACCTCGACGAAGCGCTCACACGCCCAGGCCGGGTGGACATCCGCATCCCGTTCACGCTCGCGACACACACTCAGATCCGCGACATATACACCCGCATGTACGGCACTGATATGCGCAAGTCGCTCTCGCGCCGCCAGACCATCGACATCAATTCAAAACACCCCGAGAAACCAAAGCGCAGAGATACGAAGAGCTTACCCGAGGATGCCTCCGATGAAGACGATATCGCGGACTTGCTGTTCGAGAAGCCTGTTTCGCAGACCCTCGACAAGGCCGCGCTGAACCAAATGGCAGAAACCTTCGCCGCGAAGTTACCCGAGGGCAAGTTTTCGCCCGCTGCTATCCAGGGCTATCTCCTGACGCGCAAACGAGAACCCCAGCGCGCTTTGGATGAGGCGTGTCAGTGGCGCGACGGACAGCTTGGAGGGATGCAGGAGAAGACGAAGTGAGCCTCTCAGACGCAGATATTTGTAGAGCACTCAAATACCGTACTTTAGACTATATCATCATATTTTCGCCGGCGTGATGCTTGAGTGGTGTTTTGAGTGATGCCTGGTAGTATACCAGTAGTAGTGCCGAAAGTCAGATATGCCAGATGCGCTACAATACGTAAGGAAGACCTGTATCGCTACTCGAATCGTCCGGGTACTGCGTGTAGGTACTGTTGAAAGGTTACCTCTAACACTCGCACGTCCTGTCGTCCATCTCTTCGAAGTCAGGATACCGTAACCACGGAGGCATACCAGACGAGCAGATCTTCGCTACTGGTACAAAATCGAGCCCATGAGAATCTATGTCCTTTCCACACGCCTCGAAACACAGATTGAACTATTCATATGGCTGCCCCAGCTCGAGCTGCATGGCGAACCCGTATAAGCCTTGCGTATCGTGGCTTGCCTCCATTGGCTTCAGATGCTCGCTGTCGGTATGCGGCACCGTTTGTCCCATGGTCAGTTGTCGCCTTGAGATGAATTCTAGGATAAAAGCTTGTCAACTCCGTACGCTCTTCGGTTCTGCCTCATCTCACCAATCCTCCGAACCCAGAGAATCTCAAATCGAAATCAAACACACCATGTCGATGTCCATGTCCAAAAACCTTGACACCATCCGCACCGCCATCCATGCAATCGAGCACACCCTCACACCCCCTACCCACCCCACTTCCCCAATATCGACGCTGCCAAACACCACGTGCAGAGCTTCTGCGACGCAGAGTGGTTCGACTACGGTCTAACGGGTGCTTATAACCTCCGATCCACGGACCTGCACCGCCTCGTGCGCAGCGTTAGGGATCAGGTGTGGTTCCTTGTCGCCGTGAGGGCGCATGGAAGGGGGTGTTGGCGCTTGATGAGGGGATGCCGGACCGGCAGCTTCTACGGGAAGCTGTTGAGAGGGATGTTGAGCGTGTTGGAACACGAGTAAAGAGCTGGCTGTGTGAGTTCGCTGATGCAAGGGAAGCGGCGGCGTATGTTAAGGACGAAGCGGCGCGGGGTGGGTTCGAGTATGCGTGTATTGAGAGCATGGGGAAGGAGAGGTTTGTGGGGTATGTTACTTGCAATACTGCCAGGAGGGCGTGGGAGGACGGGGGATTTGAGATGGGGCGTGTGCTGAGGGCGTGGGAGCGCGAAGTTTTGAAGGAGAGCGTAGCCAAGTCAACTGACCACGCGCCTGTCGGCCATACCGCCCGCACCGACTACATCAAGAACGTTGACGACTTGAAACCTGGCCATGATACCAGCCGTGCCAGCGCTTCTCCATTGGCACCCACGTTCTTCCCTGAGACAACTCCCGCAGAAAGCACGCCCCTCACAGCAGCGATGACCGAGCTAGAGAAGAAAGACTCCGCTCTTGTCGATCCTTTCAAAGTAAGTACTCCTTTCTCCTCGTCATCCTGGCTTCTGCTAACTTTGTGCTTAGGACTTGGTCGCTGAGCTCCGCGCGGATACTTTCTCAAACTTGCTTTTGATTGATTCTTCGCTGCGAGACTGTCTGTGGTAGTACTCGCGGGATTGAACAATGATATGGTGATCCTACGAGAAACCTGAAAAGTTCTGATTGTGCGTACTGGCTGCGGTCATTGGTCTGATCATTGTTCTAGGTTAAAACGGAAGGCTGACTTGATGGCTTCAGTGACTACCGAAGTGGTTGGCGGTCTGTATGTTTAGCGACTCGATATGAATTAGTCCTGTTCGATTACTACTTGGGTGGTGTGCTAAGGACTTTCTGGGTATTCGGGTACGATAGTGAGACGAGGTTGCTTGATGAGCATGCATGCACCATCCCGCGAATGTATGGTAGTACTTACTCATGACGTCACACAGGGCTCCATCTGGGCTGTTCGGTCGCAACTCTCCCGAAATTATCGACACAGCTGCGAACTTCCTGTGATCGACAAGGACGCTACGGCTCTGCCGTTCATTATGCCTCCAATCAAGCCTCGCTTAGCAGATGCTTGTTCCCCCGCATTTCTTTGGGGTACTTGTGTCGGGCGAGAGCGCACAGCATAAGGCGGTGCTGCCCTGCGCAAGACATGTTGCCGTCCATCAGTCCTTTACCTTTTGCAATGAGCTAAGATGAGGTTCCTTGCAGAGACCGTCACAACACTTGCCTCATTCCTTGCTGTTGCATCTGCAAGCATCGAGCAGGTAACTCTACCCAACGGACGTCTGCAATGTACTGTACACGCCAATGGCAACCAAACGAATGACGTCCCAACCATTCTCGACGCCTTCACTATCTGCGGCAATGGCGGCGACATCGTCTTTCCTGAGAACGAAGACTATTATATCGCCACACGCCTTAACCCCACCGTAAACGACGTGCGCATTCACTGGCATGGTCAATGGAGCTTCTCACCTAACCTCACCTACTGGCGCCAAAACTCCTACCCAATCTTTTTCCAGAACCACGCTGCCGGCTTCATCCTCACTGGCGACGGAATCTGGATTAACGGCTACAGCACTGGCGGCATCTTCGGCCAGGGAAACACCTGGTATGTCGCCGAAGCGGCCTCGCCCGTAGGCGACACACAGCCCGGGCGGCCCATGCCATTTGTCTTCTGGAACGTGTCAGATGTATCCGTGTCGAATTTCTACGTCCGAGATCCCCAGCTGTGGGCCATCAACATCATGAACGGAACGAACATGGCGTTTGCCAATATCACGGTGAATGCAACGGCACCGTCTGCGCCAGGCAATGGGACGAATTGGATTCAGAATACGGATGGCTTCGATACCATGGATGCGAACAACGTCTTACTGGAGAACTTTGTGTATCAAGGTGGAGACGATTGTGTGGCCATCAAGCCCCGCAGCTATAACGTTAAGATAAGGAATGTGACGTGCTATGGTGGAAACGGTATTGCGATTGGCAGCCTGGGACAGTACCTTGAGGATTCGAGTGTGGAGAACGTGGTCATTGATGGCGCGAGGCTGATTCGCAATGAGTGGCTGCACGGCTCTGCGCTGATCAAGACTTGGGTTGGTGTGCTGGTCAACCAGTCGAGCCGCAGCTATGAGTCGGCATACGTGCCTCGCGGCGCAGGCTGGGGTAGTATCCGTAACGTTCTGTTCTCGAACTTCCATGTCGAAGGTGCTGAGGCTGGGCCGGAGATTAACCAGGACAGTGGGAATAATGGCACCAAGGCGTTCCAGGGGAGTAGTCTGATGGAGATCTCCAACGTTGTGTACGCGAACTGGACCGGGTACCTACACTTGGACCATGGTGCTAACGAGACTGCTGGAATTTCGTGCTCAAAGGTGCATCCTTGCTACAACATCGACTTCAGGAATGTGAGCCTGACGGTGGCTGAGAACTCCGCGAACACTGGCACGGCCGAGTGCAAGTTCGTGGAAGAGGGCGGCATCCATGGACTGAAAGGCGTGGGATGTTGAAGTCGGCATGGGTATTCGCAATTGAAATAGCCCATTACCAATCGTTATCCATATTCTTTGACAGTAGATGCACCATGCTGGCACAGGCTAGATAATCGAGCCACAGCTGAGCACGGACAGTGAAATGCTTAGCTGACGCCTACCATCAGAATGCAAGTATAGTATTGTACTTAGCTGGCGTAAACGATTGGAGATAGCAACGCACCGCGTGGCGGGATCTGACTTGCTGACCATAAAGTACCTGCCTTTTCATGTGCATCCGAGCCGGTGATGCTGCTGACTACTGTGAGGAGAAGGACATCGGCGCTGTCGTAAGCTTTCAGCTAGAGAACCCAGACCTGCTCATGTTGTAAGCCCTCACAACTAGGCCGATCGAGTCAAACTACAGAGCAAGGCGAATAAAGTAGCACGAGATTGCATGCGCAAGGTGGTGTTGGAGTTGCGGGGGTTCGAGAGACAAGAATAGCCCTCTGCTCCACAAGTCCGTGCACGGCGGGCGCTTCCATCATTTCCGTCCAATGGACCATACCTCGTAGACGCCCGACCATCGAGCGTGAAACGTTCATCAACGTCCATCCAATGACTTTTGAACATACATACAGGCATTCTTACACACGGGGAGGATGAGAGATATTCCGCACGCGGTCCTACCTCGAAGCGCCTATGCTTAGGCCGTTTTCCATCCCTCGTACCTGCGGTGCGCTCCGCAGAGGCGTCAGCAGGCGCTCCCTTCCTTGACTCCGGTCCTGGGTAGCGCCCAGAGATGGAGGCGTGTTCTATGAACAGCACTCTGGGAATAAGCCGGCCTTCCGGGCGATCTGTGAGTGGTTCGTGCTATGCAGGCTCATCTTAGTCTATCAAGGTGCAGGCGGATCAGACCTACAAAGACACCAGGCGCCTCGAGTGCATGCGAGATGTTTGAGCGTTCATCTTTGCCGTCTCTTGGCCTGTCCTCGGTGCGAATACCTCCAGAGCTCAAATCTGCATTGTGACATAGCTTGCTGGACTCAAGCGTCTTTATCCTTATCTATCATTATGTCGTCTCTTGCTGTCCTGGTCTCCGCAACTGTGCTGTTTGCTCAGTCTACAGTTGCCTTCAATTGCTCAACCAAGCCTATCTATGTCGATATTCACAAACGCGCTGTTCACGACTCGCCAATCTTTCAGTATGGGTCTTTCATCGGAATCGGCACAGGCGAAACCGCGTCAGCAACGTCAGCACAGAACCACAGTCTGTGGCCATCGTTATCACAGAATCATATGTCGTTTGGCGCACACAACTACTGTGACAAGAGTACACTCAGCAAGTGCCAAGAGTCGACAGGTGGTTTCTTCAGCAGCAATCAGTCTACAACGTAAGGTGCCTTTGTATTCGAGGCGATACTCAAGTTGCTGACTCCGTCGCCAGTTTCGTCGAGTACAAGGACTTCAAGACCTTGGATGCGGACCTCAACAACACCCTTGAAGGGTATTTTGGCCAGGATACCCTTCGACTATACACACACTTCTTCGAAACCGACGGAGCATCACAAACTCTCGTGTCAAACTCGACCGTGGAGGTAGCTACAGGAGGAGACATCGTCCCTGGAAGACTAGGGGTGGGTGCAGACTCAACACTCTTGAGAGATCTTGCCAGCCGCGAGATGATCGCAGGCAAGACTTACTCGCTCTACATCGGCCAAGGTTTCGATCGCGCCGGCGGCAAGGTCAACGGAAGCAATGTGTTCGGAGGCTACGACTCAGGCCGCTTTACAGGAACCCCGCATCAGTACCCCATGGACCTCAACAAGGTCAATCCAATGAGTGTACGCATCAAGGATATTGTCATTACACAGACTGGAAGCAACTCAAACCAGTCGTTGTTCAGCACGGACGCATTCCCTGACATGAAATCGACACCACAGACTTTCGAAGCGGAGATCACTACCGAGCAGTTCCCACTGTCCCTACCCTACCAAATTACTCAGAACTTTATCAAAGCAGCTGCTGCTTCGAAGGACAATTACTGGGGTGACAACTCCTTGAAGGCCGATGGGGCCTTCAATGCTACACTCTCGGTTGTGTTAGATGACGGCTTTACCATCACCTTCCCATCCGAGGTTCTGAGAAACGCCTCAAACATCACACCCATTCAGGACCGTGACGAGAGCGACAACTCCCCTTTTCTCCTTGGCTCTGCTTTCCTCGGTCAAGTCTACCTCATGGCTGACTTCGACAGCAGCAACTTCTTCCTTGCCGAAGCCGTCCAGAAGAACAACATGGTCATGCCCGCCACCTTCTGCCCCAAGTCAATACCTGAAGCTTATGAGCGACCTAAAGAGAACCAGTGGCAAAGCCAAGGTCTCATTGGTGCTGTTATTGGAGGTGTTGTTGGAGGTATCGGGTGCATTGCTGCCCTGTACTGCTTGTATGTCAGCTGGGTAAGGAAGTCAGATGAGAGGCGGTTAAAGAGAGATCTGGCAAGGAACAGCGCTGCAAAGCTCGAGCAGATGGACGTTGAGTCTGCTCCAAGCTTCGAGGGCCCACCGAAGACTAGTGTGAAGAATAAGGCCATGTTCTGGAAGAGGGGGTAGTTTTGTGCGTTGCTCCATTCGTTATACCCAGCTTTTGCAAGTTCAATCAATTTAGTATCATCCAACATTGTGCCTTTATAAAGATTCGCTAAAAACTTCCGGCCATAATGGCTTTAAGCCTGTTGCAACTGAACTTTCGATGCCCTCTAAAGTCATCCAAGATCACGACTGCTTATGTAATCAACAACGCGTCCTGGCTTCAACTGTTGTGGCCTTCTTCATCAATCTTCGACCGCGAAAACCTGGTCCAACAACACAGCCCTTCAACGCGTCGCGAAGGCAAAAGAAACGTCTCAAGCCACGTCTCAGCCACCTATCATGCGCCTTATACCAACAGTCTGGTTGAGGGTTCGTGGGGAAGCTGCACGTCATCACTTTGTCTCAACACCACGGCGATGCGCCAGTTGCGGTTTGCCATGTACCTGGTACACAGATGCATGAGCGCCGTTTTGGTGTATGTGCGGTAGTCGGTGCTCAAGACACTAATCGGTGGGGAAGTCCAGTCTCATCCTCCCTTGAACAGGTCTACCACGACCGCGACGACTTCGTAACAAGTTGTTGCACTGACGCAGCTCAACCTGTTCTTCTCACTGCTTTTACAAAGTAGAGAGCGTTGAGTAAGCTCTCGATTGCCGAGGGATTGATTCATGCTCCGGAAGCCTGTGCTCGAAGAGCCGTCGAGCATGTGCCGTTGCTTCACTACACCACGCGGCGCCTGACAGCTGCGGGAACGTGCAAGCAACTCCGGCAGGAGGTATGTATCATGTATGCATAACATACAGCAGGAAGGCTTCGTCGCGTGATGCGCGGCCAGACCCCGATCATGCATTCCATGCTCATCCCTCTCTCGGCGCTATCGATCGTTGTTTTGCCCCCCATATTTGCCTCGCATTCCATCAATTCTTCCCAGGCGACGAAGAAAGAACGCCAAAATATACCAGAACGTATGTTTACTTGCGTATGGCCCAGTGTCTGGCCTGGTCTGGGATCGCTTTTGTCGTGGGTTTTGTTGCGCCGGTTGCTGTTGGCCGTCTTCACCGGTCTGGATATAGCGATTGAAAGAGGAGGATACTAATTGACAGCAGAGGACTAACACAGCTATACATCAGTCCCGAAGGCACCCAGTCGCGATCCAAACGACACGCGCCTGGAGTCAGCTTCGACATTAAGCTTAGATTAAGATCTCGAAAGAGGATCGAGACAATGGCGAACGTACGCTCACGCGATGAGGCTAGCGGATCTTTGAGTACTACTGCAATCATCGCCATTGTCAGCGCCATCGGAGTTGTCATTTTAGGTCTTCTAGCCGGCCTTGTCCTGCTCCTCATTCGGGCAGTACGGAGGCACAAGCAGTTGCTCGCTGAATTTGACGAACGAGGCTTAACTATCAGTCAAGCACAGAAGGAAGTCAAGCTCAATGAGGTCGCAAGGCCACGGGCTGTGCTCAGACGGAACACTATCCTTCCGTTCAACGCAAAGTCAGGATGGGGAACATTGCCATCAGTGGAGACAATTGGCTCCGCAGCACCCTCTACCAATGGGCCATCTGGCGCAGCACCGGAACACTATGTGCCTCCCATGCCAATAGAGCCAAGCAAGAGAACGAGCAGTCTCTCATGGCCATTCCACAGTCGCAAGCTGTCGGGCCACACTATGAAGATGAAAACCTTGAGAGCCAACAGGCTCTCCGCCGTGCTAGAAGATCCAAAACCATCATCGTTGGTCCCGATCCTGGGTAGTGGTCAGCTGTCTAGCTCAAGGCCGTCATTAGCACTGCTAAAGGAATGCGGAAGTCAACCCTCCTCCTGTCAATCTCTACTGCAGTACCATCCGGCTTTTCGCAACCAGGATCAGGAAACGGATATGATTGAACCCGCACCACTGGAGGTTTCAAAACGCTTGCAACGAGCGAGATCGGTCATTGAAGTTCCACTCGAGACTGAACGTCCACCTATCCGGCAACGATCTACAAGCCTTCACGATCAGGTCTCCGGCAAGGCACCAGACGTAATCCTACCACCACTCCCGCTCGACATCGCTCTCATCAAAGACGAAGCCAGGCAAAAAAGCCAGCTGCGACACCAACCTTCAAGAACCTCAATTTCGAGTTTGGGTTCGACCGATAGCTCCATACTGAACCCTCGCCCTAGTCCAATCATCATGCAGTCTTCCAATGCGCGAGCCCCGAAGATCACCAAGCGAGAACGAAAGAACAATGCTATTGAGAAGATGAATCCTCTCATTGAAACCCGCGAAAGCATGTACAGTCTGCACGGTTCGATGAAGAGCAGCGCAGCAGAAATCGAGATAGCAACGCCTGAAGCACGGCGCGAGTTGGTAGGAGGCTCCACTGATCTTCCCAAGGAATCAAGCACGCACACCCTCGGCTCAGTCCACACGCTTGGCTCCGTTGGCTCAGTCAAGAGGGCTGAGTCGATCACAATGAGTAGAGTAGTTTCCGCAAGTGCAAGCCCTCGTTCAAGGACGCCAAAGCGCAGGTCTAAGACGCTCGTGACTTCGTCAGGATCCCCAGAGAAGTACTGTCAGATTACAACAAATCCAAGGTTGACCATGAGATCACCCAAACGCCAGACTTCGCGAGCATCGTCCAGGAGTAGCTGCGGAAACCCGTTTCAGTGGGATCCCGCGCCCCTCACATCCACCGGCAGACCTCCTTCTGCATTAAAGGGCAGCCCTGGCGCACGTCAAGGCCACCGACGAGGGCACAGCGTGCGCATCTCTCTTGTTCCCACCGTTCACTCTATTCGGAATCGAGTTCCGAGCCCAGCCTTGCTTACCGACGACGAGAAGCCTTCCACTGAGATGGCAGTCGCAAAGAGATCGCCCGGTCTTGGTGATTCCAACAATCGCTCCCTGCCTACACCACCCACTTCCGGGATGTTTGCGCCCGAGCTGAGCTTTACAGCGACTTCCCTCACAGCGTCTCTAACATCCACGTCTACGTCATTACCTTTAGTCAGCTATGACCAGACCTTCGTTGTCGCTCCAACGGAACAAAAGCTACCAGAGCTTTCGGACCGCGAGCAAAATCGCTTGAGTACTGGTTCTGTGTTCAGTCTATCCAGCTTCCCTCTCCCATGGTCTATTGTCGAACCTGATGATGACACCGTTATTCGTGTCCCAGATCACAGGTTGGCATTGCCAATGCCCGATACGCCCTACCTGCAACAATACCCTTTCAGAGATGGCATGTCGGAACGTCAATCATCTCTATCTCAAACAAGTCTTATAGATCTTGATGAGTACGATCCGGAGCAGCCTGGCTTAGGTTTTCAGACCCCTGCGAATGTTCCATCTCGCACATATCAATCAGCATGCACCACAATTCCCGAAGAGTCTTCGATTGGGTCAAAGGGTACTGTGGAGCACGAGCCGAATCGCTACGGAGACTCCCCCCCAGTCTCGCCCAAGACCAACTCGCCTCCCAGATTTACGTTAAACGGCCAATACAATCTTCCAATCCACGCTACAACAATCCCAGAAGAATCCCCCAGAACTATCGATCCATCCGTCCTGACCAAAGACACCTTCAGCCTCCTCAACAGTGGCTTCGACCATCCTTACGGCAGCGCTATACAATCCGCCAACAGCAGCCGGACCAGCATCGCAATCCCGACCACACCAGGCCTACTCGACCCGCTGCTCACCGTTCCCTTCCCGCTACCCAAAGCCCTAGGCTCGCCCACCATGAACTCGCACACAAGCTCCCTATACTCCTCACCCACACACTCTCCCCATCTATCTCTCACAAATGCCAACCTCCACGCGCCCTGCTCGCCCCGCCCCGCCCCCGCCTCCCTCCCTCCAACAAACATCAACTTCAACACCCTCCCCAAGCTAAACCCCGGCCCCAGAGCCCCACGCGTCTCCGCCCCAGGCCGCTGCGCAGCTCCATACAGCAACTGCGCCGCATGAACAGCGACGCGTCAGATGCGTATCTGCAGCTGGGCCGCGACTCGATGCAGCTCGCTGGGGACGAGAGCTGGCTAGACGAGCTCTCGTCGTACGAAACCGCGGGCCTAGAATTGGACGACGAGGTGCGGAGGCTCGTTGGGACGGTGTCGTACTCGTCGAGCTCGGACTCGGGCTCGGTGGAAGTGGACCATGAAGCCACGCCGCGCGCAGCGCACGCGTTGGGCGGCCAGCGTGGGGTGCGCGAAGACGACGCCATGGCGGGTGCGGAGAAGAGCGAGAGCAGTCTCTGGGACGAGAGCGATGCTTTCTGGAGCAGTTGTACACCGCCTCCGGAGATCAAGCCCCAGGAGCCGTGCGTGCCCGAGAAGAGCAGGAAGCGGCACTTCGTAGTCCGTAGAGACGAGTTGCACGAGAGTCCTGTGCTGGGCCATGCTCAGAGCGGCAAGAAGCACGACGATGCGCTTGAGGCCAAGGGCGACCGCGTGCTGGGGCTTGCGACGCCAAATGGAGGTGCGAGGATGAAGGGGACGAGAGCTGCGATGACGCCGGGAGCTTACTATGACGAGCAAGGTTTTTTGAGGGCGTGATATTGTAGGAGCTCTTGTGGCGTTATACTTGGTGTGGTGTTCTGATATACATTCTCGATAACGAGGGTAGGAACATTGATAGGAGTCCTGATGGAGAATACATGGAGTATGTGGTGATACCGTGATGAAGATATGATTAGATAGTATAATTCTTAGTCGATAGTGTATAATGCAGCATCTGCTACCTTCCTAAAAGCTGTTCTTGTCGATTCGTCTCTTGGAGGAGGAGCGCGTTGTTCATCGTATCCAAGCATGTTTCAAATAGCTAATACAAAGGTAGAGAGGAAATCATGAATTCATCATAAGAATTCAATATCGTTCAATGCTTTGGCTTCTTCCGCACCAAGCCGGCGCCCAGCACTTGGACGCCGTTCATGCCCTCGGCTGGCGCAACAGGTGTAGGTTCTACCTTTGCCTTCTTCCTCACCAGCCCCGCATCCAAGGTGTTCGCTCCACTATCAGTCGTCGTCGCTGCATCGCCATCTTTCCTCTTTTTGCGCACTCCCATAACAGTTACCGGCGTCGCACTAGCGACTGCATTTGTTGCAGGCGCAGCGACTTCTTTCTGGCCCACAACAGTCCAGCCCCACTGAGGGACGCCACCTAGGACTCCGACCTCCTTTTTGAATTGCTGTGTGCTTCGTGCGGTGGCGGCTCGTGTGGCAAAAGAGGAGTGGATCAAGACTTCGTGGGCGCGGTTGTAGTTCTTCTCGCTGAAGCAGATTGTGCCGCGGGAGGCCGCGGGCCATGTAAAATATTGACTGTTCTCTGGAAGCTTCGATACGGAGGTCGATGAGGTCGCGGATGAAGTTGAGAGGTTTGATGAGCCGGACTTGATGCGGGGAAGAATCAAGGGTATTGGACCGGTCTTCTTCTCGGGCTTTGTACGTCGCTTGTTGGTGGACTTCTTCTTGCGAGGTGTTGGGACACTGTCTTGGGAATCGAGTGCTGACTGTTGAGAAGCCTGAGAAAATTGGGATTGAGTGTCTTCGTTCTCCTCTGCGATCGAGTCCTTGGGAGGAGTCAGCACGACCCATATGAAGCCTACAATCCGGCCAGAGGAGCACTCTTGACGGAAGGCCATGAACTCCCAAAACTGGTCTAGTGTCTTCACGCTCTTCCACATGCCATTGCTACGTGATGGTGTACCTCCGTCTACTACGATGCCTTCGCCTCGATCGGGAAGTTCTTCGTCTAGCTCGTCGAGGAAGCGTGCTTTCGGGTCGTCTGGGAAGTGTGGTATGAGGCACCGTGGGGGTGCGGCTGGGTGAGGCGCAATCTGTAACAGTGGGTGCGCAGCAGCCCATCGTCGAGGTGTGTTCGGTACAGGTGAGGCGGGGACATATCGAAGCGTGTCGTATGATTCGTAGCCTGGAATGACGAGATAGCCTTTCGCAGTGGTCTCAGAAGCTGTCGTAGGTCCACTGCCGTTGCCCTCAGCCAGCCTCTCTTGGAAAGGCTTGCGATCTTCTTCAGCCTGATACTCCCGTACTATTGGGTCCAGCACTTTGCACCACCACTTCACAAGCCCGCGGTCATCGAGAACGTGCTTGTTCTTGTTGTCAATGCTTGCCGGGAAGAGGTACTGATCTTGTGCTCTTGCAAATAGTGATACAACCAGCTTCTTGCCCTCTCTGTGCCTCTCCCTAGCTAGCCATGATACGAATGTCCCGCATATTGTCTTCAGTGGCGATCCGCTTTGTGATCGTGGCAGTTGCAGCTCTGAGAGATAGCCTGTCGAGTCGGCTTTCGAGACGAAGATGGTCGTAAGACGCTTGGTGGTGTAGATCAAGACTTCGATGGCAAGAACGAGCAGCTCTTCGGGTAACTGAGAGATGGTTGCATCTTTTGGTACGATTGTCGCGGAGAGGAAGTGTGATTCGCAGTACGTTCGTTCTGATTTGGCGTGCGGCGGCGCGGAGAAGAGTGCCGGGGACTTGGAGGGAGGTGTCGAGTAGTGATAGAAGGTGAACGGCACGTCCTTGGGCAACTGGGCAGCCAACAACTCCCCCAGAGACTTGCGGCTGGAGCTATCCGCCATATCCAAAAGATAATGAAGCACAAATCCCAAGCCGACCAGCTGCGCGTCGCGCTGAAGACCTCCAGGCTGGGGAACGCGACTCGAGCTAGCTGCATGGGGGAAGGCGCGATTCGGCCGCAACTTTTCGAACTTCACCTGCGTCAACCATCAAGCATCGCAGTGGCCCGCCATTACCTGCGCATCTCACCGCTACCAATCACACGCAAGCCACAATGGCATCGAAACGCGCGACTCGAAGCCTGCTCTCCTCAGCCACAGCGCCGTCGCTGCGCTGTGCAAACGCCTCCAGGCCTACCGCTGTGCGGACCTCCGCATGCGCCTTCTCGACGACAACCTCCGCGCGTGCGCCCGAGTACGAGACCGAAGCAGCAGACAGGCCACGATGGCAACAAACGCCACCGCGCATGCAGGCGCCCTTCAGGATACGGCCGGCTGCGAAAGGAGGTGTGTTCAAGGTCAATGAGGACCCCAAGAGGCTCGACGATGCATACGTACGGATGCTGGGACCTGGCGGTGACAAAGTGCTGGATGACGAGGTCAAATGGTTGGCGGTGACACACAAGAGCTTCGACCACGGAAGGCGGGGTTTCAACGACAGACTTGCATACTTGGGTATGTAGGAGCAGATTCGGGATGGCAAGACAGGATTGACAATGTGCAGGACGAAGGATAGTCGAGCTCCAGACATCGCAAGCGCTCGTCAAGTCTCCGCAAGCCAAGTCGTGGCCGAGGGAGGCATCGGGCGAGCCCAAGGTCGACAACTACGGTCGCAGGCCCTTTCTCCACCCTGCGCTCAACGGCCTCGAAGGTCTCTCCAACGAGGCAGAACAGAGAGTCTTGGACAAGACACGACTAGCACAGCTCGCAGAGCGCTACGGTCTGGACAAGGTCACGAGGTGGACACCGAAGCGCGCAGACAACCTGCAGGGTTCTGGTCAGGAGTCCGTCCTCATGACATCGTTGTATGCCATTGTCGGCGCTGTCGCTATGGAGCGTGGCGGCGAGGAGGCCAACAAGGTCGTGCAGAACAAGATCCTGACACCGCTGGGCTTCACATTCGACATGGTGGCGTAGTGCGGGCTCTTAAGCTATACGTTGTATAATAACTGTACCTGGCATCATGGGCGAGGGTTTGCGCACTTGGTAGCGACTGCATTTGGGACTTGGAGCTGCATTTATCGACCGGACAAGGGCAATGAAGCACTTGACGATGACATGTCTGACTGCCTCCTCGCATGCTTGTGTCATGTTGATTGGACAATGGTGACCTGATTCATGGATGTTGCAAGTGGCAGCGCCGAAAGTTCGGAGATGAACGTGTTTGTTTCACGGGTTTGCAAACAAACTTTTGCCCAACAACAACGACACATGATCCTTTGACTACCTCCAGGCCTCATTCGGTTCTTGGTTATCGCTCACCTGGGACTTTGCCAACTACACACGTGATTGTGATCGTACCTGCCAAGCCGCAAGTTAATCTGTCAACGCGCCGCGCGAGACCCCCATTCCGTACCTTCCCCACATCCTTGCACAACTAAACGCGCATGCGCCCTGAGCCCCTCCAGAGCGCCGAGACCAGCAATGGCTCCAAGGCGCAGTTCTATGTGGCTCTCAGCAGCCTCATTTGGTGGGTGATTGTTTGGAGCGTGTGTGGAATTGGTTTCACACAATTGTAGGTTTACTGCCTCCATGCTACGTCATGCCTCTCAGAAAATCCTACTGACGCGCAGACAGATTTCGCTACTATTGGGGACGACCCCGACCGGCAGCATGTCTCACTATGAAGGAGGAAGACTTGCCTCACATAACCGTCATTCGTCCTGTCTCCGGCCTCGACCCCCGCCTGTACGAATGTTTGGCATCCAGTCTGCGCCAAACCTATTCCAAGATTGACAACGTCTTTTGTATCGCCAGTCGCTCAGATCCCGCACACCCCATCCTCGAACGCCTCGTCCACGATTTCCCAGACGCCAATGTCCGAATCACCGTCGAGGAAGAAGACCCACTGCTTAAGAAGGATAGGAAAGCGCTTGGACCAAACCCCAAGATCAGAAATATGAGTCGCGCCTACCGAGAGGCCAAGGGCGAACTCGTATGGATCCTTGATTGTAATGTCTGGGTGGGAAAGGGCATCGGTGCTCGCTTTGTCGACCTGTTATGCGGTCTTAGCAACGAAAAGGGCGGAAAGAGGAAGACCAAGTTTAAGTTCGTGCACCAGACACCACTGACAGTGGATTTGGATTCACAGAGTTTGACCCTAGAGGAGCGCAAGGAGCTGCTGAGTGGGCAACCAGAAGAACGAGAAGATAGCACAGCCGCCGCCGCTAGCTCTTCCTCGAAGGCTTCGGGCAGCGCCTGGCAGCGGCTCCTGCAACGTGGAGGCGGACGTCTCGACGAAGCCTTCATGTCTTCTGCACACGCAAAGTTCTACCAGGCCATTAATACTGTCAAGGTCGCGCCTTGCATTATGGGCAAGAGTACAATGTTTCGACGCTCACAGCTCAACTACGTTACCTCTTCACACCCCAAGTACGCACCTGGTATCGACTTCTTCTCCGACAACATCTGCGAAGACCACTTGATCGGTGACGCTCTATGGAAGCAACCACAAGCATTCGAGAAGCGCGACTACAAGCCTGCGTCAGGCGAGAAGGCAGAGAAGTGGGGAAAGCATGAGATGCTGTTTGGCGACTTCTGCTTCCAGCCTATAAGTCACACATCCGTGGCTGCGTACTTGGACCGTCGCATACGCTGGCTGCGAGTCAGAAAGTATACGGTGACCCTGGCCACTTTTGTGGAGCCTGGTACGGAAAGTATGTTCTGTGGTGTATACGGTGCGTATGCACTGACCACGCTGCCGTATTTCCGCACGTTCATCAGCCCGACTTGGACCTCATTCGCTCTTATCTGGCTGCTGCACATGACTGTCTGGTGTCTCGTCGACTACGTCCAGTACCTCTTGCTGCACTCTGCAAAGACTGTGGAGATCGACAAGGATACGCCAGACTTCGTGCTGCCGCAGCGATCGGGTGCTGCGTACCATCAAGATGGAGCGACGAAGCCTTTACTCGCCGACAAGAAGAACGCTCAGCCGAGCTTGATGGACGGCAAACGAAGAAACTTCCGGGAGTTCTTCTTTGCGTGGCTTGGCCGAGAGTTCTTCGCGCTTCCTATCTGGGTCACGGCTTTCTGGGGCGGTGCTACCGTCGAATGGAGGGGCAAGAAGTTTTATGTTGGGCTGGACACTAAGGTGCACGAGATTGCACCCACGTTGCAAAAGAAACCCTCTGCAAGTGAAGGTAAGGCTAAACAGTAAGGCAAGGCTCACAACTGGTTGGCCGATGACAACGATGGACTTTTAGACTTGCATAGCGTTTGCATACAATACCCCGAGATCCCACATATCCTGTGACCGTCATAAACGGGTCCACCTCATAATGCATCGCGTCCGTGATCGTTGCTCTGCGCAAGTGCTAGATGAGATGACTTTACTGAGTACATAGCTTGAATGATGCTGCACGGTATGCTGACAAGTGTCAGAAAGGCAACCATCACCGTCACCCAAACGCAGACCACTCGATGATTTCAAACAGAGCCATGATGTCGTTGGGTCTGGCATCTGGTGTCATTGAACTCTACATACATCGTCAGCAGATACTTGAAACCACTACAACGCACCGGCGCTCTTCAGGTGCTCGTCGTGTAGCTTCTTCTGCTTCTCCCACTCCTTCTTGACCTTCTTGCTTGCACCTTTCGACAACTCCTTGCCCTCCTTGTCCTTCAGCGGCAACCCATCGATGTCCCATGCAGTGTACTCGGCGGTCTTGAACATGTCCCTGGGGTTGATCTTCGCTTGTGCCGCTAGCTTGGCCTGTCTCTCCGCCTCCTCGCGCTGGCGCTGCAGCTTTGCCTCGGCCTTCTGGCGCGCGATAGTCTCCTTTTCTTCGCGCGCGAAACGCAGCTCGGCGTCAACAGGTCGCACCATCGATGGCATGTTCTCACGGTCCTCGAGGTAAATGCCGAGATCCCAGAGATGTGTGTCACGCAGCGCGTCGCAGAGGGCGAGGAAGTCCTTTGCTGGGGCCTTCTTCTCTGAGAGATCACGCAGGCTTTCCTGGAAAGTGGAGAGCACTTCAGCGTATGGGATGGCCTTGGCATCTTGCTGTTGTGTCGGCTTGTGCTGTGCAATGATTGACTCGAGGACCTCGCTAGACAGATCACCAGCAACGGCATGTTTGCGGACTTCGTCACGATCGCGAGCGGCAGCATACACGAATTCCTTCGCCTCTGTCGGGATGTCAATGCCTGCCCAGCCAATACCACCATCGTATGGATCGGCGTTTCCATCGAGACCAAAGATGCGGACAATGCGGGTGATGTAGCGAGCGACATCGAGTGCAACGCTATCAGACAAGTCGACTGGCTTGGCGGAGTTGCAAGCCGTGACCAGCGTTGAGATCGCACGTGTCGCTGCGGCTGTGTCGAATGAATCCGCAAGTGCGCTGTGGACCTTCTGCTTCGCCTCCTCAAAAGCCTTCATAATGCTGTCGTCCTCCTTGCCGGTCGAATCGATCATGGGATTCACTTCGCGGTCACGGACCTTGTAAAAGAAGTTGCTGATGCTGCTCTCCCATCCGCTTCCGGCCTTGCGCATCATGGGTGTGATCTCGATACCATCGTGCCAGCCTCCCATAAGGAAAATGATGCGCAAACTGCGAGCGGTCCAGTCGCCTCGCGCTAACGCTTCTCTGATTGTCGTAAAATTTTTCAGACTCTTCGACATTTTGCTACCAGATATCGACAAGTGGCCCATGTGCAAGAAGTAGTTCACCCATTGGTGACCGCCCTTGTCGCCTGACCAATGTGCTTCTGACTGTGCAAGCTCGCTGCTATAAGTCAGAAATCGAGGGGTCTGCAAGAAGACCGGGAAACTTACTTGTCGTGATGAGGGAAGCAAAGATCGATACCACCCGAATGAATATCCATCTGCTCACCAAGCACATCACTAGCCATAACTGAGCACTCAATGTGCCAGCCTGGTCGTCCAGGGCCCCATGGCGACTTCCACGCTGGCTCTCCAGGCTTACTGGATTTCCAAAGCGCAAAGTCGGCCTCGCTACGCTTCTCAGATGTCTTTTGCTGCGACAGGGCACCCTCACCATCCGCCTGCAAGCTCTTGTCCCCTCGGTTCCAAGGCTCGAGGCGAGCGTAGTGGTTGCCGGGGATCTTCTCAAAGCTGTCAATGTCGAAGTACACTGAGCCATCCGAGGTCTTGTACGCAAAGCCATTGTCGACGATCTTGTCTACGAAAGTGACAATCTGGTCGCCATACTCTGTGACTCGGGTAACAACGTCAGGGTCCAGAACGTTCAGATTCCGCATGTCTTCCATGAAGCGGGCCTCGTACTTTTGTGTGAGTTTCGTGAAGACAGTGTGGTCACTAGCGTCAATCTTGGAACCGTGAACTGAGTCCAGATACGGAAGCAGAACTTCCTCGGCGCCGGCGTAGAACAGCTCAATGTCCTCCGGTGTAGACTTCGAGGGTGCAAGCAGTGCTGTCGCAGCAGTACCAACTGTCTTCAGGTGCATCTTGATCTTGGCCTCCTTGTCGCCCGGCGCGCTGGTTCCATCTACAGATTTTCCAGCGATAACGTTGGCATACTTCTCAGCAGACTCCTTGTTGAAGTTCTCTGGTGTGAGCTCGGCGCTCAGAAGGGGCAGGTTCTTCTTCACATACGCGTCGAAAGCAGCAACAGTTGTAGCAGCTACCTCATCCGTTATTGTCGGGTTCTCGGCCTTGAACTGTGCGAGAAGATGCTGCTGACGTCCTCTCAGAATGATTTTGTCGTCAACATCTGTGATGTTCTGGACGAACTGCAAATTGTAGCCAAAGTAGCCAGCCAGGATCCTCCGTAGAACATCAATTGTGACATAATTCCGTGCGTGTCCAAGATGAGCATCGTCGTACACTGTGGGGCCGCAGCTGTACCATTTTACAACCTTGCCCTCAGGATCAATAGGAACAAAGTCGTTCTTGGATCTAGTCAAAGAATTCCAGACCTTGAGCTTTGCTGACTCTGTCGACTTGGGCTCCTTCCATGGCGGCTGGGTGCGCGCTGGTGTCGCCATAGTGGCTCTGAAAACCAGCTGCAAGGGTCTTTTGTTGAAGTTGTGGCTCGAATGTAGGAGCGGGGAGCTAGTGGGAGTGAGGATTCTGCGGGACAAAGAACGAAACGCAAAGACCATCAAGGAGTCGGTAACGTACAGCAAGAAAGGAACGACAGGACGAACGAAGAGGGAAATAGCAAAGTGGAGTCAGTATGCAAGAATGGCGAATTGGGTGACTCAAAGTGCTGCGTCGTCGTGGCCGCTTCGTGAGGTCGCGCTTGCTTGGCGTTCCCCGCCAATTGCAGGGCCAGAAGCTCCCCGCTAAAATTATTCTTCGAGCTTCGCATGAACAGCGAGGTCGTGTCTTTCACCCAGACTCTATATACGTCATGGCGCCCGTGATCTCTCCCTTCCTCGACCCCGGGACACATTCTGCGGCGCACAGCCTTGGGATAGTCCAATTGCGCCGCGACCACCTCATTCCCGCTGTGCTTGCACCGAACGGCGATTCAGACTATGCAGAGGGAAAGGTCGAGAACACGCGCTTTGGCTCCTTTCCTCACAGCACACTTGTCGACCAGCCATGGGGAACACAAGTCCTAGCATCAGTTGTCGACACCGGCTCAAGAGGGAGATCGAAGAAGCGCAAGAGAGACGGCAAGGATGAGGGCGCAGAAACACCTACGACAGACGCAACAGAGGCAAAGAGAGATATTGTAAAAGCTGCAACGGCGAGCAGCGGTTTCGCGCATTTGATACCCCCGACACCAGAGACATGGACGCTCTCCCTTCCCCACCGAACCCAAGTCGTCTACACCCCCGATTACAGCTACGTCTTGCAGCGCCTGCGCGTTCGACCCGGTGATCACCTCATTGAAGCCGGCGCAGGCAGCGGTTCCTTCACCCACGCCGCAGTGCGCTGCGTATACAATGGCGCCCCTGGCATGGAAGTCACATCCTACGCGGCAGCGGACATGGTCGAGGAGCTCGATGCCGTCGGCTACACACCGAAGAAGCCCAAACGCACCCGCCACGGCGGCGTCTATTCGTTCGAATACCACGAGCCGCGAGCGCAACAACTCGCGCACGAAATCACAGAGCACGGCCTTGACCCCGTCGTCACCGTGACCCACCGGGACGTCTACGGCAACGGCTTCAACCTCGACGACGGCACGAGCCCGGAGGCAGACGCCGTGTTCCTCGACCTCCCCGCGCCCTGGCAAGCGCTCAAACACCTCACGCGCGCACCGCCTTCGGCCGCAACCGTACAAGCCGTCTCCGACTCTTCCACACCGATCGTCGACCCTTCGAAACCCTTCATCTCGCCCCTCAACCCGAAAAAGGCAGTACGCATCTGCACCTTCTCGCCGTGCATTGAGCAAGTCACCAAAACCGTCGCCGCGCTGCGCACGCTGGGGTGGTTAGAAATCGACATGGTCGAGATCCAAGCCAAGCGGCTCGAAGTGCGACGGGAGCGCGTGGGGCTAGCAGAAGAAGGACTGCGGGGCGGCAACGCGAGTGCGGCGAGCGTAGCTGAGGCGGTGCAGAGGCTGCGCGATGTGGAGGGCCGGGCGGCGGTGTTCCACAGCCTGCAGAAGGAGAAGCAGGAGGAGGTTGTGCGGCGGGCGGAGGCGAGGAAGAGGGGGAAGAACGCTCGTGAGGGTGAGAACGGTGCGGCAGCTGAGCCAGCGACGAAGGAGCAAGCCGTGAAGAAGGAGAAAGTCAGCAAGGAGGGTCTGCCACCCAGCAAGCACGATCGTCTAGACAAGGCGAAGAAAGATGCCGAGACTAGGGCGCTGTATAAGGAGGGCAGGCTGATCCATCGTACGGAGCCAGAGCTCAAGACGCACACTTCGTACCTCGTCTTCGCTCTGCTGCCGCGGCAGTGGACAGTCAAAGATGAGGAGAAGGCACGGAAGAAGTATGGATCGGGTGGTCGATGAGAAGTGCAATGAAAGATACCCTGCTGTCTGACGACAAAACAAAATCGTTTATTGCTCTTGCTGCTATGGATCGAACAAGATCCAAACCGCTAGACCGTACACATTACCCTCCTTTGCGCCAAGTATCGGCATCATGCCTCGAAGCACGTCTATTAACCCCAGACAGCATCTCTTGCCCTATGACTCCCATCCTTACTGGGAGGCGTTGAGATGAGATGTGTCCATGCCTCCTGCCCATCGATAAACAACTTGTAGTTGAGGTGGCTCTGTTCGCCGTGTACAGGTGTTGTGATCTCCACGGCGCCAAACTTGCTGTTGCCATCAGGCAGATACTTGATCGTAACATCCTCGTCGTCAATCTCCTTGAATGTTCTAACCGGCAGGTAGAACATGCTCAGTGGACTTGTACTGAATTCATGTACTGTCGCGCTGACCGGCCACCGGCCACCAGCAGGTGGAGGAAAGGAGGTAGCAGCAAACTCATGGCGGTCACCTGAAAGTACGACAACACCGACGCCGTGAGTCGAAGAGTGCTCCCATGCGGCTTCGAGCACGCGGCGGCGCTCGACTAGGTGTCCGCCCCATGTGTCCTCAGAACCGAATTGCCAGTTCTTGGTGAAGGGAATGCCGGTCACGATGATCTTCCAGTGCACACCTCGTGGTGGCTCTTTGTGAATCCAAGCCAAGAGATCCTCAAGCTGGGTAGCGCCGAGCATGGTCTTGTTGGGGTCGTTGGGGTCTTTGTTCGCGGGGCTACGGTAGCGGCGTGTATCGAGAAGGAAGAACTCAGCTGGTCCTTGCGTGAAGGAGAAGTAAGTCACGCCCTTGCGGTGGGCAGGTGGATTTGCTGCAGCGTTGTAGTGCGTGAAGGCGTCGTAGGCAGGCACAGCTACTCCAGTCATGTTGCTGTTCCAATCGTTCTGAATCTCATGATCATCGATGACGTGAATCCAGGGCAAGTTATCGCTGACGGCGGGCCAGGAGGGACTCGAGTAGACTTGGCGATATTCACGCCTGTAGGTTTCCGCGTCCTTGCCTTGCCTATGTGGTACGTCGATATAGATGAAGTCGCCGAGAAAGAGCATGAAGTATGGCCTCAGTTCGTGAATCCAATTCGCAAGGTGCTTCATGCCCGGAAACTCGAGTGGGTGCTGGAGTGGCGTGTACGGTACGCGAGGCTTGATGCAGCTCGAGTGGACAAATGTGTACTTGTCACCCTGTGAATGATGAGTACGGCGGTGGTATAATCAAGGCTAATGGGGTCACTCACCTTGAATGCTGAGATGTGGCCTGGGCGCGGCGGTGTTGTGAATGTTCCGGTCTTGTTGCCGCTCGAGGTGTTGATGATATACTCATACGGTGTGTCGGCGCGCAGGTGATCGATTTCGATGACAGATGTAAAGTCAGTCTCGTTCGTTAGCCAATACCCAGGCTGGGAGGCCTGCAGCGTCTTCTCCATCCATGAGCGACTCAGCTCATCGATAGAACGATAGAACACCTTGACGTCGTGTGCGTAAGGTTCCCTGACCAAGACCTTCGCGCTATGGTCTGACACGTAGCCTATGCGCCCGAATGATGCGTTGTGACAGTCGTGAAGGAGTGTAGGGCGATAGACGACGTCTAGTGCCATAGCCAGCAGCAGCATGTTGATGCCGAAGGTGATCCAGCTCCACAGCGCTGAGGAGGGACTCGGGAGACCGGTGAGGAGAGTCCTCAGTATCTTAGGCTGCCTCTCCTCATACTGGATCGTTTCCTGCACATCGAGTTCCTCCAAGGGCCCATCTTCAGCGCCTTCGATGAGCTCAGCTTCGGCACTGGGGTCGCGTTCGATCGTATCTTTGACAATAATGTCGAGCTCATCCGATATGACTTTGTACTCGGCCGTGTCCTGGAAGCTCGTGAAGAAGGACGGAATGTAAACAGCAGTCAGCGCGGCAGCAAGTGGCGGCACGATCGTTGTGGGAATCTTATGGCAGTGAGGTCAGCAAATCGCGTCAGAGACGAAGCAAAAGCGCGAAACACTCACCCATCGCAAGAAGATCCATATGCTCACTCGCAGGAGCAGTGAGCTGGAGACGGTGAGAATGTCACTGGCAGATGCCATGGCTGCTAGCCAGATATCGTAGCTTGGCCGTGCCGGCGTTGGTGTTTGCGGAACGTGCCTCTGCTTGTGAGGGCAGCTCCGAGCTGCGACAGGAAGGCGCGATAACAATGACGTCGATCACGCTAGTGTGGGGCCGCCGCGAAGACGCGTCGAACTTCACCTTGACCACCTCCATCCACTTTATCTCTACATTTGTGCCAAGCTTCCAGTCGTACGGTGTGAACGTCTATTCTGAAACTGTAGTCGACTTGATTGCAAAGCTATCTACCCTGCCATGGTGGACAGTACAAGAGTACATTCCTGCGAAGCAGCCGGTCTTCAAGATCGATTATCGTACCAAGGAGAACTCTTCTCCCAGACGCTTCGTGAAGCAAAGGTAATTCCACAACAGCTGTCGTGCTCTTTTTGACGGATTGGTCTCGCCCGATTCCTCCGTTTCAGCCTGATCAATGGTATGCATGAAATTGTCTTGCTGCAATACCTGGTGCATCCAGATGCCTCAAGGAAATTCCTTCTGATGGAAGGACTCGCAAATTCCAGAGGGCTCCAGTGCTCAAACCCAAATGACAATATCTGTAGGATGCCTGGCATCGCCAAAGAGGCATCTCGAGCGTTGGTACCTATCGATCACAACCGCTCGCCGAAGGAATGTCATACGGATGAAAGACCAAACGCCTCGGCGCATGACGGCAGTCGAAAACTTCGATATTCGTTCCTTGGCGATGTCCACATCCGCGGCATTATGTACGGAGAAGCCTACAACCAAGCAAAATGGCAGCCAATTACTCTAGTTTGAACGCATATTCGTATATCAATGCTGCGAACGTTTGCAGGACCCGCGAACGAATACTACCATATCGCCATCGGTCGTCACATTTCTAACAGTAAGGGCCTTGAGGCCACGAGGATGCAGGATGGAGGCACGGGTGAGATCAGCCCCTGCAAGCGGCTTCCACAGCCACAAGAAACCTTCAACGTCAGTGCAGGATTTGTATTGACCACGACGAATCTCTCGCGCGAACCAGACTACCCTGCTGGTTTCGGAGATGATATATGCAGGCATTGGCGTTGGATGACAACACTTCGACCAACTCATCGTTGTCCGCGATGTCAGGTACAACGTGGATGCTTCGGCTTGGCCGAATGATCGGCATGGAAGGCCCCCAAGTGGACAACGTCCTTCAGCTTCAACACTCGGAGCTTCCGACCACCCCGTCATGACAAACAAGAGATTGCACAATGGTGTTTCAGGAACACACGAATGCAATTGAAGCATAGTGCAAGTGCTAGGTACCACCTCATATCTACCAATGAGATGATTACCCTCGAAAACGAGGCTGTCGGGTTGAAAGTCTTATCAATATTACTGTGCTCAAGGTAGCTGCTTGAGCGCCTATAGTAGCTTCTATCATTCCAATGTGTAGCTCCTCCAGATCAGCCAGAAGCTTGCGCCTTCGCTCTCCACACGATGGCTCATCGACAGCCCAACGATTTGTATACTCCCCTGGCTTACGACGAAAGACAGATTCGCCTTCTTCACTTCCACCACCCACAAACCAGTTTTCTCGATGAGGGCTACGACGAGGATGGCGACACCAACAACGCCTTTGAGATTCAATGCTCTTTCAGCATAGCCTCAATAGATGACGACCCTTACTACGACGCTTTGTCATACGTCTGGGGCGATGCGAGCGAGATTTGCTACATTATACTCGACGGCACGATGATTCCGGTCACCGTCAACCTTCATGGAGCGCTCCTTCAAGCACGCCATACCACAACAACCTTATGGGTCGATGCGCTGTGCATCAATCAAGCCGATTTGTCCGAGCGATCTAGCCAGGTCTCTTTGATGCATCGGATTTATTCAGGGGCTTCCACCGTGCTGATTTCACTGGGTGAAGCGTGGAGCGGCTCCGATACCGTCGTGGACTTCATCGAGCTCCATGGGTCGAATCAACAGCTACACTTCAATAATATCCCTGGTGTACATGATCTCAGTTTCGGATCGGAAGTCTTCCAGCTCTCACTCCTGAAGTTCTTCTATCTGCCTTGGTGGACGCGCATTTGGACTGTGCAAGAGTGGGGACTCGCAAAGCACGCTGTGTTTCTTTGCGGCCAAAGAAAGCTAGACGGACACCACCTGCAAAGCTTTGCACAAAACAGCTTCGCCCACGATGCATGCTGTGCTACGAACAACCTCTTCAGCAGAAGTACGGCTGATGGACGCAGCGTTCATGCAGGATTGCAGAAAGCAGCTCTTGTACGAGCGCAAGATGTCTTCCAGGATTGGGGATACCGCGGCTTCATTGACGTCTTAGCAACCTTTCAGTATCGGCAGTGCTTCAACCCCTGCGACAAAGTCTTTGGATTACTCGGACTGGCTCCAGAGTCCTTCCGATCGAAAGTCGTACTTGGTTACAACCGATCTCCAGAGGAAGTCTTCACTGATGTCGCTTTAGCCGCCATTGCTGAGACAGGTAATCTCAATGTCTTTAGTTACATATACGGCAGACGAAGTGGAGTCCTGGATCTACCTTCGTTTATACCCGATTTCACGGCGGCGGTCCAAGAGGAATGGGTACCAAATTATCTCTCGCGATGCTTTGTCACTCTGGACTATTACAATACCTGCAGCGGGAGCACAGCTGATCTCAAGATGATCAATGCAGGCGAAGCAACGACAAGTGTTGTCATTCTTGATGTTGTTCGAGAGACTGCACCTGGTCCGTTGAATACATCCTGGGCGCACAAGCTGGACGACTACCGCCAACTGGCCGGATTGAACGCGTCATGCACTTCCCAAGGCTGCCGTCACATGAACACATTTTGGAGAACACTATGCGGGGGTATTTACTACGACTACAAAGGAGCAAGCTGGTTTCGACCGGTAGCTGATAGTGACTACCGGACTTACGCCAAATGGCAAACGTGGATCGATGCTGGGATGCCGTCCGAGCTCGAAGATAAAAATGTCCTAGACTTCAACAGGGTGTTCAATACCGCTGTAGCAGGTCGAAAATTGATCGTGACAGTAGACGGACTCCTCGGACTTGCTCCGTGGCGTACCCGCGTAGGCGACATCGTAGCCATCTTGCCAGGTGGACGAGTGCCTTACATTCTGCGCCCACAAACCATGCGCAGAGACAGCGGCTTTGCTGAGGAAACAATCGTAAGAAACCAGCAATACCAGTTCATTGGAGACGCCTACGTACATGGAGTTATGCATGGCGAAGCATACGACGAGTCCGAGCTGGAGACGATCACCCTGGTATAAGCCAGCGACGAGTTGCGTGTTACCGTTTCCACTTGGGCCGCCGGTGGCATACTTTGTGAACAATACGCGCTGTTGGTCACACCACTGTGTTATCAACAAAATACCACAGAACGCATAACTAAATACATCAGCCGAACACCTAGTCTGCCACGTTATCATACTTCGCATATCTGAACAACAACTCCAATGCATGGTCAGGTTCCAATGTCGAATTGAGTGCTTGTGGAAGAATGATACGACCCCAACGCCAGGTGCGAAGAGCATTGCGTAAACGAAGGGTAACTCGAATTCGAAGTCACCAGACATGGGTCGACATTGTCATGCGCAGCACTTCAAAGCAGAGAATTTGGATTCAGCAATCGCAATCTTGCAAAATCTCGAATAGGCAGCATCTCACAAGCTCAGACCAAAATCCCACACCTGCACCTTTCTTGTTCCGAATGGCCCTCCCTGCCTCACAAACAGACTCAAGACGTTGAATCTCTTCAACCTCTCCTCATCCACCAGCGGTTCGCCAGCAATGTTGCCAATCTCGCCAATCTTCTTCCAATCTGTCCACTTCCCCCCTTCCGTCGCAGTCCAAAGCTGTACCGTACTTTTCGGCGCATCAGGCAAAACCGCAACCACGCTATCGCCCGTAGCCACAATCTTGCCGCGATACGCTAGGTACGGCGGTGTAGAGAGTCCCGGCGCTTTAATAGCAGTCTTGCTAAACTTGCCATCCGCCGTGCGCAGGTAATGATAGAACATCGCCGTGCCAGTCGTGTTATCGCGCATCAACGCATGGAATCTGCCCTTCTCATCCGCACATTGTGCTTCCTGGTTGATGATCTCGCTGTTCTGAGGGATGTTGTATACCTTGATACCCGGTGTCCCGGGCGTGATGGGCAATGTAACGGTCTTGCCGTTTGCCTGTTTCCAGCTCCGTCCCGCATCCTCGGAGAACGCGAAGTAGAAGTCGTGGTTTGTGCTGGGTGTGGGTGTTTCACGGACAGTACAGGAGACGTAGAGTTTGTTGAGGGCGGAGGTGATGCCGTTGATGTAGGCATTGTTGTCGCTGCCTTGGAGGTACTTGCCTACGTTGGACCAGAGCCCGGATGTGGTTGAATAACGATGGATCCATGAATCGCCGCTCCCTAGATATACAATTTTAGCATTAGTCCTTGAGAAGGGTTCAACAGAGGCACAACGGACCGGATTGGCCGATGCGGAATTCCATCAGCAGATCGCCGTTGTCGATGCGCTCGAATCGCGGGTACGTGAGCGGTGTCCAGGGCCCGGTACTACCGGGGAGAGAGTTCTGAACAACGCCGAAGGCTGATGCGGTCCATTCGGCGGAAATGGTTTTGGCAATGCCTGTGTTGCTCACACGGTAGTTAAGGGGTACGTCGTGGTGGTCAAATGAGAGGTGGATCTTGCCATCGCCGCTGATACCCATGGAGATAGTATTGTGCTCATCTAATGTCCGCTGAACGTAGTCCGTGAAGGCGAAGTACTGCCATCCCCCAACTGAGGGTGAGATCTGCCGACGACCAAGGTTGACGTAGTGCTTGCCATAGCCGGTGGCCGTCGCGTAGAATGCAACATACTGGTGATTATCAAACGTGGTGAGGGCGTTTTGTTGAAAAGACAGACTGTTCAAATGGACTAAGCCTTCTACATCGTTGCTGATGTTATAGCAGTTCGTCGATGTGACGGAAAGGGCCGAGACGAGGGAGGAGATTAGCGTTAGAGATGCCAGGAGGGAGGAGAGGAGCTTCATTGTCGCTGACATGGCCATAATATCGCTTCTGCTTGCCTATTCGTATGTATATATACTTTAGAATGTCGCTGTGTATTCACCCGAATGACATACTAAAGATGCGGTAGTCCGGGGGATTTACTTTGCGGAGAAAGTTAGCATCACTATAATCGTGACAAAACCTTATGACGCGCAGATCGTTGTCCAAATGTTCTGTGGTTCACAACTGGATCCATGCAGCTGTCTCGCATGGTCTCTTGGCGGACACGACTGTTTTGTGGCAGTTGCGGCTTGGTGTCTGGACCTGCGTCGGATTCTCGGTACAACAATGGTGCGGGGAAAACCTGGGGTACGGGAAACTTGTGTCTGCGACCTATGAATTACAAAGACCTTCAAGCTGCTTTCTAGGTTGGTCGGAGATTTGCATACGAATCCCTGAGCAGCTCAAAGCTTGAAGCCACGAGGGCGACAATGTCGTCACCATAACCCTGTTGCTTGGTGTTATCTTTCGCAACATCGCTAGTGCTGGGCAAGTGTCTACGAAATCTGAACGCGAAGGCTTTCCTGTAGTGTACGTGCTGCATATTCTGTGCCCCGCATATGAAAGTCGAGTTGAGCGTGTGTTGTCTCCTAGGTTGACGAATGGTTGTTGATGAGAGAAAGTATCGTGAGGTTGCTGGGGCGGAGAACAGCACCACCCGCCAACCGAGCGCCTTCCGCCTCCGAGGCAGGACACTTTGTTCCTCCAACAATCAGGACAGCGCCTCCGTATCTCTACTCCCCCACTTGTCACACAACAAGACGATACAGATCCTTGATAATGCCGTTTCTATCCTCGATGTTGCCGACAAGCCATATCCGAACGACATATCGCGACACCTGAACAGGAAGGTAGCGGTTGAGTCTCCTCACTTGGCACTTGGCACGCCATTCAACGGTCGTGAAGCAGTCTTGGAGTGACGTACCGACTTCGGAAGTCTGTCGTCAACTGAATCGCACGATAAATCTCTAGACGATGATAAAGAGTCGTGGTTGCGCAGAAGCAATGGCACACGTGCCAAGCAACAAGCTGTAGGACAGGATGGCGACTCTTTCGGTACTGCTTTTCGCAGCTACAGCATTGGCACAGGGCACCAAGTATGGCGAAAATCATGTTGTGACCCAGTTTGACTCGCAAATTGTGGAGCAGAGGGCATTTCCGGCGCCTAATGTGACGCTGTACAGTCCTGCTTTCCTGCCGAATGCGTCGTTTCCTGCTGGGTGGACTGAGGGCACTGAGGGCGCGACGAGCCAGGCAGATCTGGGTATGTTAGACAGCACGGCACCGTCAAAGCAGTCAGCTAACAGAAGACCAGATGCCTTCCTGCTGAACTTCGCGCAGAAGAACCCTGCCTGGGCGACATACAACAACGCCGATTTTCTGAGCGAAGAGGGCAAGATCTTCCCATACGTCCGTCTTGCGACCAACTCGAACTCTACGAGTAAGGTTCGAGTATGGATCCAAGGTTCTGTGCATGGCAACGAGCCTGCTGGCGATGAGGCAACTCTTGCGTTGCTGGGCGCAATGGACGCAGACCCTACATGGGCCGCCGGATTCCTCGAGAAGCTGGAGATCATTGTCTTGCCTCGCTACAACCCGGACGGTAATGCGTACTTCCAGCGAACCTTGGCGACTAACTTCGATCCTAACCGCGACCATACGAAGCTCGTCCGTCAGCAGACCCGCGACATCAAGCAATGGTTCAGTACCTTCTCTCCACACATCGCTATCGACATGCACGAGTATGGTGCACGCTCCAGGTACGCTGGAAATTACAGCAATGCCGCGGACGGCATGTACAGCGCTGCAAAGAACCTGAACATTCATCCCGCGATCCGTGAGCTTGCCGAGACCGTATTTGCACCTGGGGTTAGCGCCTCAATGGAGTCCAAGAGTCTGCGCGGTGAGCCCTACATGACCGCATCTCGGTCGGCGAATCCAGTCCGCCTCGATGAGGCCGGTACTGATGCAAAGATCGGCCGCAACGCCATGGGTCTGACTCAGTCGATCACTTTCCTGTTCGAGACACGAGGTATCGGAATTGCGAATCAGTCTTTCAAGCGCCGAACTCTTGCTGGACTGCAGATGATCCTTGGTGTGCTCGAGACAGCCCGTGATCAGGCTGACGAGGTGTACAACACGATTGAGAGAGCCATTGAGGAGGTAATTGCGAGCCAGGAGCCTATCGTGGTTACCGATTATACGACCTACTCCAACCGTACCTGGACGATGGTCGATACTCGCAATGGTGAGGTAGTTCAGCTCCCTGTCGAATTCGCTTCGACTACACCCGCGACAGCGAACAAGACAGTCGCAAGACCTGAAGGTTATATTATTCCCCGCGCATGGTCTGATCTTGCCGCGCGTCTGCGAGTTTCTGGTCTCGAGGTGGAGACGCTGCTGGAAGGCTTCGAGGGCGAAGTAGAAGTGTACAACATCACATCTTCGAGCCTTGCACGCTCTTACTACGAGGGCGCAATCCTCAACACCGTCACCACCGACACGTTGACTCAAGAGGTAACACTCCCATCAGGCAGCTTCTTCGTGAAGAGCGCACAGAAGAACGCCGGTCTGGCCTTCGTTGCGCTTGAGCCGGAGAACATCGACTCGTATGTGAGCTTTGGCATCATCCCCATGGAGGTTGGCGATCTATACCCAGTGTTTAGGAAGCTCTAAGTTCGGCCTGCGGGGCCTGAACAAAGTCCGGCCGTATGTGGCTGAAGTACATATCGTATAATCTGTAGATGTCAGCAAATGCACAGCTGTGGACAACTATTGTTCAGTAATCGCTGTGATGCCATGAGTATGCAGAGGACCTTTAGTATGCATTAACCGCACGCCTAAGTACCCACTCCGATTCTCATCGGTCTTTCCCTGTACCATCGTTATGCGCCTCTTGCAACAACGTGCTTTAACGAAGACGCCACAAGCGGTTTTCTAGAACACGAAGCCTACGCAAACAGCACTCGCGTCGCGTAAAGTTGACCGCTTTCGCGAAAACCATCTCTTTGGGGTTAGTTTGGCGAGCGGTCACGCGTGGCTGAGTCAGGCAAGAACACCTGCTGCGTCTTTATCATACGCCGTGTAAGATTGGGACCCAGTGTACGATGCGGCGAGAATGCAGTATCGCCTAACGGCCCGTATAAGTGGGCTTCCCTCGCAAAACATCCTGCTGGGCAGTGGGAAAACGTGATCAAAGGTCGAGTGGTGAGCTGTAAGGCCGCACCCGGAAAGGCGTGACGGACAATAAGACCGTTCAACTTCCCTGAGGTTCACCGATCATTATCTTCGTTGTCTTTCAGACGCTCCTTGCTTGTTGCGTTTCCTTTGTCGATCGTTGGTTCTTGACGTGTTCGATTAGGACTTGAAGTTTCCCGCATCTGATGCTTAGCAAACTGCCTCTGGAAGTCCTTCGACGTACACGCACGGAATCGCTGCTCGAGACTGGCTTTTAACCAACTCACAGCTGCCGGCAGACACACGAATCTTGAGGCGATTGGTCTCATGATAAAGGATTGTGAAGAGAAGCGCGCGCGTCCTTACCGAACTCCCTTTGAGCGAGGGTGTAAAGAGGAGCACGGTACAATGGCAGACGCTGGTATGACCCGGCGTGGAGTTGCAATCCAGAATATGGCTGTCATGAAAAAGTATATGCCACAGCTTATGGTGCTGGAGTGTAGGTATTGCACCCGTCATAGAATCGATGACATGCTAACAAGATTGAACAGATACCATGGCGGCACCTCTGGATCTCCATACGACGTACGACCAATGTCGTGCCTTGGTCAGCAGACAGGAGTATCCATCATCCTTGGTTCGGGCAGAGGCCGACAACAGCAAATGGTTCGAATTCATGACAGATCCGACAAGTCGGTTCGGTTCGAAAGAGTGGTTGTCCGCACAAACCGCCAGCCTGTGCTTTGCCATCGGCGCATTGTCTGACGTGAATCACGCTTCACAGTCGGAAGAGCCCTTCGCTCGTTTGGAAGACGTCCAATGGTTCAACTCAACTGCGACTCAACAAAACTGCGCCGATGCGCTCGTCATGCAGCATACGTTAGCCAATGCAGCAGTTGGGTCATTTTGTTTGGAGCTCAGGGCGGCCCTTCATGGCGAAAGGACGATTGGTGAAGACTTCGAGGGAACAGCAAGTCCGCCAGTAGCGTCCAGCATCCCATTGGCATCCCAGATGGTGATGAGTTTGCGATCCTCGCCTAACAACTTGGAAGACTCCTCGCCAAGCTGCTTAATGGCCACCGTTAGTTCCGATTTCTTCGTCGATCATGCATGGACTGGGTATTTGACCACAAGAGGGGACTGGCGAAGCGTTTACCACGGGATCGGGGGCCACAACCTTAGGGATCTGCCGTGGACGAACGAAGTCAGACATATGGGCAGCACCGATACCGCAATCGCTCTTGACCATAGGGTAAGATTCCGCGTCGTCGATACTTTGGCGAATGGCGACTTCGTCCTGCAATCCAACTACGTCCACACTCGAGACAACATATACACTTTGACAATGCTGGTGGAAAGACGAACTGGCCGGTTGTCAATATGTATGTCACGTCCAGGTGTCGCACCGCCTCGGGTATTGCAGACTTGTCCCAGGAACGCCCTTAACACACCGTTTGGAATCGTGTACGGTATCGAGCCTGGCAGCTGGTTGTGGCTTTGGAAAGCGGAGTGGTCTGCTACAAGTACGAACGGACGCTGAAGTGACAAGTCAGATCTTCGATGACGATCATCACCGGATTGGAGCGCAGATAAAAAGAGCTGGATCGTGAAGGTGCCGAAGAGGAGCAGAGCAGACTGGCGCGGCAGGCATCAGAGCATGGAAGAAAGCAAAGACTGGAATAGCTGTGGAGAAGAGTGAGCACGCTCATTAGAACAGGGGTCCTTTGATACGTAGGGGTGGGCTCTGCGATGCTGCATCTGTAGCCCTCGAGCATGAAAGGCTGGCGCAAGTCCACACGAAGAAGTTACACGCATCGACCGTGTTGCGAGTCGTGGCAGGAAGGCTGGCCGGGTTTGTCCAGGCATCTGGATCTCACTCGAAGCCAGGCTTGTCCAGGCATCTGGATCTCACTCGAAGCCAGGCTTGTGCTGTGGCAGCCTCGTAAATTAGCAGGAGCACACATACTCATCGTCTGTGGAACCGGTATAGGTATGGTCAATCGGGCATGTGGGTTCCAGATCCCTGGTCCACGGATCGTAGTCTTGCCAGTCTTGTGTAGTGCATCTGCTGTGTGCCGCTGCGGGACGAGAGCTTGGATTGGTAGGAGCAGTGCCGGATCTCGATTGTTGTGGTCGAGATGCATCGAAGTGAGGGAACAACGCTTAATCGCCATGGGCGAGAAATTAGAGGTTACAAAATCTAATTTCCGCGGAGCTCAGCACTTGCTTATTACCGTGTTTTGTAACTTCATCCAGTAAAGACTCGAGCGATGGATGTATCTCAGTCGCGCTGTGTTCGTGAGGTGCTTGTTGTTGATTTTGTTTTGTAAGCCCATGACGACAGGACTGGAATGTGCGACCGAGGCAACAGTGTGTGGCTTTTCACCCTGGCGGTGCTGCTTTCATCAGCCCAACAAGCGACCAGCATCATTAAACGACTGGACTGTTTAGCAGCCTCCATTTCAAGATCCTGCAGCTTGCACAACGATTGCGCTAGCTGATTGAACCCCGTGGGCCACCCCGCAGATAGCGCAGCCTGCAAGCAGGTGTTGCGGCTGCACGCCTCGCCGTGGGCAACGTTCACCGCACATTGGTCAATTCATCAAGAATGTTGAGACCAGACACACAATGTCATCGTGACCGCGGCGCGTGGTGGTGCTCTCCAGATGAACGTATCGTGACGCAAAGAGCGCCACAAGTAGTATCCAAGGAATGGGTTTGATCCTGACAGGTTACCTTGCTCAACTCGTACCTCCTGCCGATGCGCATGATATCGAACGATTGAGCTTCTCGCTAGTGGGAGTTCTGGCAATCCAACGGTGTTCACGATCACCACCAAGCTGGGCTTGAAACGGCAGTGGAGACCGAAAGGTAAAACGGACTCAACAAATAACAAACGAATGCCAAATCGCAGTGCGGCAGATGATGCATTCGAGCATGAGCGCTGGGAAACTGAAGTTACGGTGAGCGACCCGAGATTCGAGAATGCAGGGCTTTGCTCAACAGTTGTGCACTTGGCAAACCCGGTTTTCGATGGGATGACGTTCGTGAAGGGCGACAAGGGGGCGGGATGCCGTGTTTGGCTACTCCAGAAAGCTCAGAAAGTTTTTGCCGATGAAATCGAGTAAGGAAAATGCTTCGATGAACCCTTGGTTTAGGGCCTTCAAGCGTACCACTGGACGGCGCTGCAGTGATGTCGACTCGTGGTTGCTGCCAGCCGCTGAGAGCGAAGGCTGGACAAGCGAGTTTGCAACCTCAAACTGGCAGGGAGCACGGCACGTTTATCTCCTTTTCGTTGCACGACGGGACACTCTGCGCTAAACTGGGATAACTTGCATGTGGCACAGAGGAGGAGGCTCTCACGTGGTGGATTCAGTTCGTGGAGGTTCTTCGGCCCGCGAGACCTTAGCGTTGATAAGCCCATAGCTCCGCCTTTTTGTTTCTCAATTACCGCCAAACCTTGGTTGCCATTGTCTTTCCGTTTCTTATGCGCGGCGGCCTTTCTTCCTCCTCCAACAACACACAGTAGGCCCGTCATCATGCCTCTCGACCCCAAGGACGAGCCGTTTCCCACGAGGCAACTCATTATCATCGGTAGGTGCTGCTGCTCGACGCGGTGATGTCATCGTAAAATGAGAGTTTTCTGACCGCCGCTTAGGAATATGCCGATTTTCCGAGCCTCTCGCGTTCAACTCCATCCTCGCGTACTCGTACGTAATGGTACAGGAGTTGGGCATTCGTGAACGCGACGCCTCCTTCTACGCTGGACTGCTCGTCTCCGCCTACGCCATCGCCGAGGCCATCACCGCGCCGCTATGGGGATCCATCTCCGATGTTTACGGCAGGAAACCAGTCGCGCTGATTGGCCTGGCTGGTGTTGCTATGTCTAGTATTGTCTTTGGTATGGCAGGCACCTTCTGGGTTGCGCTGCTTGCGCGATTCATTGGTGGTGCCCTGAACGGAAACGTTGCTATCATGCAGACCATGGTCGCTGAAATGGTCAAGAACCCAGCCCACGAGCGTAAGACAGACTCTCACTTGCATTGCGTCAATCAATGCTAACACACATTTTAGCTCGCGCATATGCAACACAGCCCTTTGTCTGGACTCTTGGAGGCATCATTGGCTCTGCCATGGGTGGTTTCCTTGCCCAGCCCGCTGTCTTCTATCCTAACGCCTTCGCCAAGGATGGTCTTTTCGGAAAGTACCCATACCTCCTCCCAAACCTCGTCGCCGCTATCGGTATTGTCTTGGCCATCGTTCAGGGCATGTTCTTCTTGGAAGAGACATTGGTTCGTGAGGAGGAGCCTGATCAGAACGGCGGTATTACATACGGCGACAATGTCAACGAAAGGAGTCGTCTTCTGCCGCCGCAGGAGCCTCACCAGGTTCCAGGACGCGTTCGTGGGTCCATGGCCGGCTCGGTGCGCGGTCCTCGTGGTTCTATCGTCAGCTTGACAAGGGAGCGTCTTGGATCTATGTCTGTGGCCGGTAGCATTCGACACATTCGCAAGCGCGCCTCGTTCCTGGAAGAGGGTATGCCAGCACCGTTCGACCAGCGCTTCGACATTCGTCGCTCATCCTTCGGTACCATGCACTCAATCAGGGTCGCCCCTCACCCGGTTCTTCCCACCCGTGCAGCCCCGCCCAAGCCCCGCAAAACCTTTAACAGGACGGTTGTTATGATGATCATTGCCATGTCGATTTTCGCGTTCCATCAGATGGCCTTTATCAGCATCCTGCCTGTCTACATCCTGGACGAGCCGGTCACCCGTGGTGTGGACTTCCGTGGTGGTCTTGGTATGTCACTCCACGATGTGGGCGCGTACTTGGCCATCAACGGCTTCATCACCCTGTTCGTGCAAGGATTCATTTTCCCCATCTTTGTAGAGCATGTCGGCGTGTGGAAATCGTTCTTCTACATGGTACTGTTCTACCCCATTTGCTACGTCATCATTCCCTTCATCAGCGCCCTTCCTGATGAATTCATTTCACCTGGAGTGTACTTCACTCTACTTTTGCAGGCGTTCTTCGGTATCATCGTCTTCCCCTGTGCTCTTATCCTGATGAAGAACGCTGTTCCTTCACCTCTGGTTCTTGGCCGTGTCAACGGTCTAGCCATGTCAGCCTCCTGTCTTGCCAGGACTATTGCATGTCCTCTTGTTGGTGCTGTCTACTCCATCGGTGGCAGCGCCACTGCTTGGTTTGGTCTTACGCTCATGGCTGTATTTGGCATTATCCAGCTCATCTGGGTGCCTAAGGAGGACGTCGGCCCGGTCGAGATCGACAACGGTCTCAAGAAGGCTGTTCACCGCGACGACGAGCATGAGGACGCAATTGACGACATCTCGGTTATTGGGTCGGTACGGTAGTCCATTCCAAAAGCGGGCGAGTTTGCGCTGCTCCTTCAGATCGAGAATCGTAACGTCGACGAAGGTTTCATGGCCCGGTTTCTCGATTCATGCATTATTGTTTGGCGTTGGGGGCAATTTTCACGGCTTCACGAGGATCTGATCATAATCAGTGATTGAGTCATTCGGTCATGCGAGCATCTCTTGCATAGCGAATCGAAAAGCTGACAATTATATGTATTAATGTATCGCAATAGATTTGCAAGTGCACGAAATGGCAGCTTTTGCACACCACTAAACGCCTGACCGACATTGTACCGTCCTGAACTTCGCTTCGACCCGACGCTACAAGTGACGAGGCTGATGGTCGCCGGACTTGTTCGATTGGCTGCCTTACTGGCACGCCGTCGATACCGTACGACTGACTACGGGTATACGAAAGAGTGGTATGCGTTCCGACCTACAGAGCGGATTCCATTGTTCGCCAGGCACTCTGCATGCCAATGACGATCAACGTCTCCTTTCAATGATCTTGTCCACCAGTCATATAGTGCTTGTCGCCTGTATTATGTCAAAGACACTCAATTTGTTTGGACCGAAAGACCGTTCCGCGCTCCAGTGTTTTCGTGTGCAATTCTCAAGTGATATTCATCACAGATATCTAGTCATGACAAGGCTTTTGATCATGTCACGTGGATAGCCACCAAGTCGCTTCTTGAACCTTGACATGGTACACTTGAAGAATTCGGTGGTTCAGTGACTCGGTGGTTCGAATTCGTGTCAGTCTGAGCGTCTTAGACGGATTTGAAGACACCCTAATGCCGCTCCTGTCAGATTATGGGTGCTGCAGTAGTGCTGACATTAGTCATCCACTAACACTGCACATCTCACATGCCCTCTCATGGCTAGTCTTACTGTGGTATTACTATTGGACGGAATTACATGCTAACTCCATCCGTGAACGCATGGAGGCGGTCCGGTCGATATGCTACAATCGCCAAGCTGGTGAGATTGGAAGCCACTGACATGCACGAAGGATGAAGGTCATGTAACAAGAGTATATAATCATGACTGACCTTGACTAAGTGATTACAGACCCATCACAACACGAAAACGATTTCCCGACAGGCGTACTCAGCCTCTCATCATGGCAGGCATACCAGCAGAGACAGGCTACGCCTTCGTTGGCCTTGAGAACCTTCACAACGACATCTACCCCGCAATCTCACCCAAAGACAATCCTTCATTGCATCAACCGGGCAAAGTCATTCTGATCACCGGCGCGGGCCGTGGCATCGGCCGGGCCATCGCCCTGCAGTACGCTCACGCCGATGTTGCTTCCATAATCCTCTGCGCCCGCACTACCAGTCAACTAGACGAAGTCGAATCTGCCATCAAAGCCATCAGACAAGGGATCCGCATTCACAAGCACTCCGTCGACGTAGCCTCTGAGTCCGCCGTCGCCTCTCTTGCTGAACAGATCGCTAGGGAGGAAGACCGCCTTGATATTTTGATCAACAATGCCGGTTACTCAGCACGCTGGATACCTCTGCACTCGTCCGAACCCTCAGACTGGTGGCGCAGTTTTGAGGTGAACTTGAAAGGTCCTTACCTGCTGACGCAAGCTTTCTTGCCTTTGCTCTTGAAGACTGCGGAGAAGACGGGACATGTTGATGTTATCAACATGGCGAGTATCGGCGCGCATCAGGTCAATGCTCTAACGTCGAATTACGCCATCTCCAAATTGGCAGTCTGTCGACTGACAGAGAACATTAACGTTGGGTATGCAGACAAGGGTGTGAACGCGATTAATGTCCATCCTGGGGGTGTGGAGACAGAGCTGGCCAACCAGGAGATCGACATACTGAAGCCTTGTGAGTGACAATGTCACGATTACCTGGAAACAGGAACTAATTTGCATCGGCAGACCTGAATGATACTGCGGAGCTGGCTGGTGGGCTTGCCGTCTGGTTAACTGCGGAGCCCCGTAAATGGCTGGGTGGACGATATGTCGCTGCACCATGGGATGTCAACGCGCTAGAGAAGAAAAAGGACGAGATTGTGAAGGGAGATAAGCTGAAGGTGAAGCTTGTAGTGTGAGCTGAACTCAATTGTCGAAGGTAACTTCGAATTGAGGCCGCTCTTTCCTGATGGTTTGGTCTTTACGTGTTCATTGAGCGATCTTCTCACTGAGTGCTGCCAAGTGAACCTCATAAGAGTAAAGCCTGAGGCTGTGCTGACGCGCTTCTTGAGAACGTACAAATGGACGTTCTGCGTCTCTTTTTTTTTTAGCGTGCTATCGACTTGCCACTCACAGAACCACCCCGACTTTGCGCGCATTCTCTGCGACCTCCATCGCATCCGTTGGCCAAGTTCATGTCTCCGTAGTTTTCAGGATATATTCAAGAAACAGCCCAGCCACATACCCTGCACCTACCAGCCAAAATTGGCGTTTGAACCAAGCTCCACAACTCGCCGGACTACCCAAATCAACGCTCCAGATGAAGATTCCCATAGCTGCTGCCACCCCACCTACAGTACCAACATAGTACGCGGTACCAAAGTCCGCCCAAAGGCCAACGCCCACCAGGAGCCCAACCTGACCCACCGAGAGCAGCGCGGTAACCACTTTCGTGCTTTCGCGGAACCTCACAGCCATACTTTTCACGCCCGCACGCGCGTCATCAGCGACGTCTTGGTGGGCGTAGATGGTATCATAGCTGACAGTCCACAAATGAACAGACCCGAACAGCGCCATCGAAGGCGCGGCATATATTCTCTCGAATGGATCTATATCCAGACAAGCTACCGAGAAGAAGACGGCCCATGCGATCGGAAGACCGAGGAATGCTTGCGGGTAGTTCGTGATGCGCTTCATCGAGGGGTAGATGAATGATAGCAGCGTGATGAGGAGCATGTGCGGTACACATGCACGCGGAAAGAAGCGGGCAAGATATACACCTCCTACGACCATTTGAGAGACGACGAAAACGAATGCTGCGGGAGTGCTGACGGCGCCGCGGGCGATGGGACGGTGTCGGCAGCGTGAGACTTGTCGGTCGAGATCTTGATCTGCGATGTCATTCCATGTACATGCTATGCCGCGCAGCAGGATGATCAGTGGCAATTGCAGAACTGCCATGCTGGAGATAGTGTCCAAATCAGAGTGGATCGGTGAAATACAAGCAGCGTATATCAGGCCTATCAGGTAGGGGAAGTATATGGCGTACAAGCCTGCCGGTCGGTCGATGCGCATCAGCTGGGCGTATGGTCTCCAAGCCAAAGGGAGCCCCAAGAGATTCCCGGTTGTAGGCTCTGAATAGGATTGTAGAAGAAAGTGATCAGTAGGCTTGGTGCTGGAATCTGGAAGAACCATGCTTGGATTTTCGAAGGTTGAGATGCTCATATTGGCTGATTTGTTGGTGATGTTGCTGTTTCGGATCGGAGACTCTTCGTGCCCTTATACCACATAAAAAGACGAGGATGGTGTAGAGGCTCGTCGCACTGGCTAAAAGCCATAGGGATCAGTAAGCGTTGCATAACATGCACCAAACTTATCAGTGCAGGTCCCTGCAGTAGATCAATCAAAGCTGCAGCGCGACTGGCACTGTCGCGTCGGCATGGCCTTTCAAATCTATCCACCAATCCGTGGAACAAATGCAGGGCGAACTCAGAAAAAGGTTTCTGAGGTTGTTGGGCCACTCAGAGACCGAAGAAAGCCGATCTGTCTCTACAATATTCCATTTGCATGGCAGGCTTCAGTTTCGTAGAGGCAGGCGAAAGGCAGGCGATATAATCTGCTATTATCATTGGTCATCCTGCTAACATGTATGTCAGCACACCCTCACATATTCAAGGACGTAGACAACGATGAAAGACCAGCCGTTTGCGAGCTGTAAGTCTGACTGTATGCATTTCCACGAGTACCTGATCAGACTCATATGTGGGATTGCGATGCTAAGGCACTGCTTGCACGCTCAGCTCTCTATGTTACATCTGTACACTCACTGTACACATTCTAGATCATACACTCATCTAACAAGCCTCGTCTATGCCTGGCACTTCTTAATCTGCTCTTGGATGTACGCAGGGTACTGGCTCCTAATCTCCTCACCGCTCCTCGTCTGCAGCTTAGGAAGAGCCTGCACGCTCTCGTCCAGTACCTGCTTAGCCCTGCTCTCGTACTCAGCAGCCTCTGCCGCAAGCGGCATGTCCGCGCCAAGCACAGCTTTGGATGTCTTGAGCGCGTTCCAGATAACCATGGATTCGAACAGTCCCTGGCAGTACTGATTGAGACCGTTGGTCTGAGCTACTTTGCCCTTGAAGTCCGTTTCTGTCTGCCTGGCGAGATCAGATACACGATCGATGGAGTCTCGCGCTTGAACAGCTGATGGCTCAAGGACTTTCGTCTGGGGTTTGTTTGGTGCAGCGGTATTGTCCTGCTTGAGAGCGTTGACAAGGCGGTTGGCGAGACTCTTCACGAGTGCAATGTCGCCCTCGTGCTTCTGCGCGGCCATGGCGGCGAGCTCAGCTGGTACGGCGACAACGAAGGGTGTACTCCTCCAATCGGTTCGGCCCTGCTTGATGCCCTTGAGGGACGATACGGCGTGGTGCTCCTCTTCCTCCATAAGCTCAACAATCTGACGCGCGTAGCGCAGCGCCTTGACGGTCTCTTCCATGTCCCATTCAGAATCTACAGCCCGCTCTCGCGCACCCTTCAGGGCGCGGTGCGCGACCGGGTAGTTGCTCAACCGCAGCCCAGTCGCCTTCACCCTTTGCAACGCCTTGAGAACAATGCTGTGGTGCCCATTCTCGTTCAGTTTTCGCACGACAAGCTCCTGCCACTGTGGCTTGATTTCGATGCCGGCGCTGTGGAAGCCTTCAAGCACACGGACAAGGTTCTCCCAATCGGCTACCGTTTCGCTCTGGCTGACAATTCCCTGCAGGCTTTCCCATCGGCCTGGTCGCACATTGCGATCAATGTGTTCCAGAGGAAGAGTCACCTCGCCTACAGTAACCTCGACGGGTTCGGCCTCGAGCTTTGCGCGCCCATTTTCCTTGTATACGAGCTTTTGCTGCTCTCGGGTCAGATGTTCGGGAAGGAGGACCTTCGAATTGATCTCGGCGAGCGTAGACGAGAGTTCAGCGGAGGAAGACTCGAGGAACACAGGAAGGCCTATGGGATCGTCAGTATGGGTGAACATCGGAAGATGTATGGTATATGCGAACCCTTCGATCGCGCTACGCTTCGTGAGAAAGCGCGGCGCGAGCCATTGGCAAAGCTGGCGGCGCCGTTCGCGTTGCGTAATGCCGACTGGCAGCTCCGCCGTATTGAATGCATGGTGATGTGTGGTCGCACGCCTTCATGATCTGCAATCAGATGTCGAAGCTCGAAAATCTTGCTGACTAAGATCAACTAACACCACCAGCCACTGCGGGAAGCCACGGTGTAGCCACACCCCTCCACTTTTAGCACAGCCTCCACGATATCGTCGCCGAGATGGCTGCAAAACGATACAGCTGGTACCTGCCGTACCTGAAGTCTCCCAGCAACGAGAGTAGGACAAACACCAAAATGGATAACGAACAAGCCACCTTCTGGCTGTCGCAGTTTATTGGCAAGAACCTACGCATCCATGCTTCTGACGGGCGCGTCTTTGGCGGGCAGATGAAGTGCACCGATAAAGTGAGTCTGCTGTCATGTGAGAACGTGCATCCTACTGATGACTGCAGGATCGAAATATCATTCTTTCTCTTGCGTATGAGTACCGTGCACCTTCTGCTGAGGCTATTCGCAAGGCGGTAGAAGAGTCGGGAAACCCATCTTCAAAGGTCACATGGAATAGTCGCTACGTGGGTTTGATTGTTGTGCCAGGACAGCATGTCAAAAAGATCGAGTTCGAAGAGAGTACATTGCCCGGTCAAAAGAGCGGGGTCACTCTCTAGATCCATGGTAGGGTCGAAGGCACGCTTTTCAACACGGACGCACACAAGACGTGGCCCTCCCTATCTCCCATCGTGCAGTGTGCCTTCCCTTCCAGATTTTTGCGCCAGAGTTCGGTTCAGCAAAGCCACATTCGATCATTATAAAGCTCGCCGACTGAGCATCGTCAGCTCCAATCAGTGCAGCGCTCTACGAGGCCACCTCGAGCTACTGGGCAAAAAACCACAGACTTTCAAACCAACCTCTTCACCACTCAGCTCGAGTTTTCCGGCAAGACATCCTTCAATCTGAGAACGAACGCACGCCGACACTGGAACTAGCTCGAAGCTACACTCCCGTCATGGGAGGCAAACTCCTCGAACTGCCTGCAGAGCTCCGGGTCATGATTTGGCAATATGCCCTTACAAGCTCATTCGGGAGTATCCAGTATGACGGTGCCACGCGATGTTTCGACATATCAAACATCGGCGCAGGACTGTTGTTTTCATGTCGCTCTATATCCTCGGAAACGGTACACCTGCCGTTGCAGTTAAACACCATGGTCATCGATCTCGGCACAGTTGAATTCGTGGACTTTTCGGTACAATGGACGAGGCTTGAGGACTTGGCTGCGAAATACGGCCTCGTATTGTGTATAAAGTTGATAAGGGGGTGCGCAATATGTTGGACGGATCGGGATCTAGGGTCGCATTAAAGCTCGTGATCTCGATCAAGGCACCTGAGCCTTGACTATACGCACTCAAAATATGGATGAAGGAGCGGAAGATACCATCGACTAACGGCAGGTTGCCAAAGACGGCCAAAGAAAGCTACACAGGCGATGTCAAGCATAAGCAAACTTGCTCTCTACGCTCACGAAATTCCGATTCCCAGACTCAAAGCAACACCTCCGATCATTTTGTCTTGTGCATTCCACGATCACCAAACAAGGACGGTTCCGTACTCTTGATAGTATACATCTCGGCTATACAATGTACACCCCTCCTCCCCGCATCGCACCTTCCCCTAATCAACTTAGCTCCCGTTCCTACATCTACCAATCCCTTCTTCAACACTGTGCTCTGACTCAATTGCAACGTCTGCACCCGTGCTTCACAATGCCAACCAACGCATCCAAAAACCTGCACGGCAAAACTGTCCTAATAACCGGCGCATCCTCAGGCATCGGTCGCTCCTGCGCCTTTGAATTCGCCCGCACCTCTCCTGCATCCATCAAGCTCATCCTCACGGCGCGTCGCGTAGACAGACTGCACAACATTTCCGAACAAATCATCTCAGAGCTCGGCAATGGCGTGAAGATCTACGCAGTCAAGCTGGATGTCAGCAACCCTTCTGAAGTGTCACAATTGTTCCACGATTTGCCAAAGGAGTTTGGAGATGTCGATGTGCTCGTCAATAACGCGGGGTTCATGAGCGGATATGAGCGCGCACCGGATATTCCAAACCAGATCATTGACGATGTCTGGGCGACGAACGTCACAGGGTTGATTCAGATGACGCAGGAGTTTCTCGAGATTGCGAAGGCAAGACCGGAAGGTGGGAGAGGAGATGTGATCATGCTAGGGAGTATTGCGGGGAGGGAGGCGTACCCTGGGGGAAGTATCTACTGTGCGAGTAAGGCAGCGGTCAGGGCGTTCACAGAAGCATTGAGGAAGGAGCTGATTGATACTCGGATCAGAGTGATCACTGTGGATCCTGGGCAGGTGTTGACAGTAAGGGATCAAGATTCGGGTTAGTGGGCAAAGATGCTGATGAGTCTGACAGGAGTTCACTGTGATACGAAACAAAGGTGATGAAGCATTGGCGGACAAGGTATACGAGTACGTCGCATTTGGGCACTTTTTTGTACCTTTTACTAATCTGCAATAGGGGATGCGATCCACTGACCCCAGATGACGTAGCCGAAGTTATCGTCTTTGCGGCCAGTAGAAGAGAAAATGTGGTGGTGGCGGACTCTATGCTGTACCCAAATCATCAGGTGAGTCGCTTGTTGGAGATGCCTTGAAGAGATCAAAGCTGATACATAAAGGCCTCGTGGCAGGACATACATCGTAGACAGTAACCCTCAGCCTCGCGAAGAGCATGGTACGATGACAACCTGATCTGCGAACACTCTTGTTTTCAGAGATACTCTTGCTTGTTCGTTGATTCAGGAGTGAGCTTAGACGCGTGCTACGCATCCTTGCCAGCTTCGTACATGGCCTCGATACGGAATGTCTTCAATCCGTTGAGCGAAGATGGGGAGTCGAAGAGTTAGATTCGCAGCTAGCAGCAGGGCTACCATGGCTTCACCAAGGAGTGTGAGAACATGGTAAGCTGGCTGCTCTTACAACACTTGTACCTATGACTGTCGAAGTTTGCTGCACCAGCTGTACACCAGAGAATGGCTACGCGCCCGGAACCCGTAACAAAGTAGAGTTTCAATGACATAATCAAAGAGCGGTCGTGAACAAGTTTACTTTCGGAATAAATTGAGAGGGGTATGTCGCTTACCAACGCCTTAGATCGAGAAACCACCCAAGAAACTCGCGCGCATGAAAGTCTGAGGGCACCCTAGCCCGTAAAAATCTCGACAGGCGTCGGCTCAATTTGACCAGAACCAACCGCCCTTTTTCGGGCTCTTTTGGGTCGTCTCAGCTGTCTTTTGGGCATTCTGCGTTGCTCGCCAGAGGTCCTCACTGTGGGTATGTACCGTCTCGCAACTCTGCTCACTACCGTCTGCGAATCGCTTCTTCAAGACAATTCTGGTAGTGACAGTACCATCAGGTGCAGTTGTGCGCTCAGTGGTCGTCAACGTAGACAGTATGGCAGACTTGCTCTCAGGATTTGATGACAAAGATGCGGCTTGCGGTGTGAGAAGTCGCTCATAAGCATCGAGCTCAGTCTCCGTGTTCGAGTGCGATACTGATGGACTCCCTGAAAACGAGGTCTGCTGAGGCTTCGGTGTCGGTGGGTCATCGTGCTGATCCTCGTGGTCGTGAGCGTACTCGTAGCTGGGCTCATCACTTGTGGCATGCCGTACAGACTCCCGGACTTCCAGCAGTCGCCTTCTGTTGTCTTCTTTTAACTGCTCGAGCTCCTTCGCATGATCGCCCATCTGGTCGAAGCCAGAATTCTGCGCATCTGACAGTAGCGGGTGCTCCTGTGTGGTACGCATAAGATCGTCGAATGCGTTGCGCCACAGACTGCCCATGTGTTTCGTTCGTTCGTCAGCTTCCAGAGCTGAAGGAGAGTATGGATTCTCCGTTATGTTCGGGTCTCCGTGTCTCGGCGCGTCTGCTGGTGGTGGCAACTGCCATGACCATGATCGTGACCAGTCTCGAGTTCGTGCGTCTTCACGTTGGTTTGTGGCGTCGTAGCGGGCGGCCCAGTGCCGGCGCAGTTCTTCGACCTCCTCGCCGAACACTTTGCTTGCGTCTTCTTCTAGCTTTGTGAACATGCGTTCGAGCTCGCCACCAGCTCTCTTTGCACGAATTTCTAGCCATCTGGCGAGCTCATTGTCATCGACATCTTCCTCCTGAGATGGTTCTGGCCAGTCCCAACTGTCTGACCACTCTTGTCCTCTCTTATTGCCTACTTTCTCGACCAGCTGTTTTTGTTGGTGTGCATCACGCTTGGAGTTCTCAGCATCATCCAAGATAGCTCTCCTTATTTCACCCGCCTGCTGCTCTACGGCCATGAGCTGTTCGCCCTTCTTGAGGACTGCTTGCACATCACCAGCGCGGTACGACTCTGTTCCCTCGTGACGAAGCTTCTCGCTATGCGAGTCTAAGGCTTGCAACTCTTCACATTTCTTGGGGTCTGCTTTGCCGAACAAACACTGTTCCCTTGCGTGGTGGGCATTGTTATAGTTCGCGATTTGGGCGGGAAGCGTGAAGACGGTATTCAGTAGCGACGAGACCTGCGAGTCGGCGTAACGGCGGAAGGCGATGAATGGATTGTCTTCGGCACGGCCGGGATTTCGTTGAGGGTCGTTGTCGTTGTTGTTGTTGTTTGCCATGACGATACTATTAACGGCCGATGGTTTGCGGGGTTTGGAGTGATGGTTCAAGATGGTGATGCTTAAAGGCGCCTCGGTTACGCTAAGCTATCGATAAGGTACGTACCTGCCATTCACTCTTCGACGTGCTCATGACCTACCATCACTCCTCCAATCTCGAACGCGCGACGCCAAGGTATTCTCCACGAGTGTGCATCATGTCTGCCAAGATGTACTTTCAAACACTTTGTGGAAGAAGTCTCTGTCAAGGCGAAATGCGCAATACTTTTCACTGAGAGCTTCTGCAGACCACGAACAGAGCGCAAAGTGATTAAGAATTATGGTATGATCTTAGCAGGATCGGCTGGCCGAACGATTGTTGATATAGATATGAAACCCTTTGATCCTACAGCATACTCTAATCGTAAGAGAATACTACAAACTAAAGTTCGAGCAACACGCATGCTCCATAGCAACACCTGAACAAGATAACATCATGGTGTACCAAAGAACCATTTCCCGACGCATTCAGAGTATCACTAATCAGATTGTAAGAGCGGCGGCACGGGCAAAAGTGGCCTCATACACGAAGGCTCTCTATTCGCTGCAGCTCGAAGGGAGGATCTCTTTTTACGAACAAGCTCAAGACGGTCTCCCAATAAGAAGAATTTACAATGACGTCCCAGGCATGGGCCACTTCGAACCTACAATGCTCGTTGACAACGTTGTTGACTTAGAAGCATGAAAGGACACCAAGCCACCAAAAGGCTTTAGGGGTTGTTTCATCCCACCGTCAACGCGAAGCGATCTACTGGCGTGCAAGAGCTTAGTTGGGCTCTGCGCGGAATGCGACCACAACAGCAGATACAATGACATCAATGAAGACACCTACTATCTTGCATGGGTGCAATGCATGCTAATGCTTTGGCACGCGAACATTGATATTCGAGTGTCTAGTCACACAGGGTATGGATTATATTGCGAGAAGACCTTGCGAGCCAAGGATAGTGCTTGGGGAGTACAAAGGCGTACTTGTACCACGCGATAATGACCCACTAGGCGAGCAGTGCGTATATCAGTTTGACATCGATGTCGCCGTTCTCCAGGAGGACAAGGAACGACAGCCAACCTGTTGAATTGATGCTACCAAGAAGGGGTCCATCTTTCGTCTCGTGGAGTATTCCTGCAAGCCAAATGCTGGGGTAGAGCAAGCCCGAGACGGCACGCATCATCGAGTGCTGGTGGTCCGTACTATTCAGCCGGTCGGAATCAATGAACCTATCACCATAGGTTATGGGGAAGAGTGGTTTAATGGTGAGCAAAAGTGCTAATGCGATACGAAAGACGGTCATCACCCGCCCCTAGAAAGGAAGAGACCTGTCACCGAAGACAGCGGCGATGGTGATGAGGATTAAGTGGTTTTACATGATTCTCTGTCGTTGGATATAATGCTTTCATGACCCGATCATTTCAACGCCAACGTAAACACGCTTGCACAGTTACCAGTTCCTGGAACGCTGTATTTTGCGTCAGTCTGTTCTTGCCCACAGGCTTTGTCCGAACACACCTTTCAGATTTCCAGTCACTCGTTCAGCCTGAGCTGCATGTGCAGCCCTTCCTCAAGGCGGGCTCTGTAGAGGGCCACGGAACGCATATGCTCTGACAGTTGAGGCCGTTGACGCCGCAGTTGTCGTTAGAGCAGGGTCCTGTATAGCCTTGAGGTGTTGGGTCCGGCAGCGCCGCAGCAAGCCCAGCGATGATTGAAGCAATGATGATTGCAAAGCGCATTTTGATTATGTATAGTAGTAGTTGGTGAGAATAAGCTGATTGTTATTGTTGTGGGGGAAAAGAGGACACAATGCTTGATGGAGTAGATGGAGTATATAGAGTAGTTTGTGAGGATAAAACGAAGTTTGAGAGCAGTCTTGTTGATCAATATATACCAGTCTCGAGCTGCGTGTGACGTGTGGCGTCCCACTGTCCGCGAACCCACCATAGCAATGCTGTGACGCTTCCTCGACCAATTATCCAGCACCGCTTAGGGACGACCACGATAACACCAAGACCCCTTAGGAGATGTCGACCGGGTACGCTCACAAGCCGTCGGTGCTTCGCCTCGGAATGACGCACTAAGAGTGGCCGAGTGCTGGGCATGCATAGGACGAACACAAACTTGAGGCTAAATCGAAACCTGAGTAAGGCTTATCGTTGCACAGTGAGGCTGAGTTTGGCTCGGAGCCTCAAACTGTCAGAAACATGTCAGAAACGTCAGAACGTCGTATGTTTGTTGTGTTATCAGAGTCCACAAAGGGGGTGTCGTGTTTGGTGTTGTAATGTGCGGCGACTTGGCTGCTTGGCTTGCCCAGAGATGCACGCGGCCTTGCGTAGATCACTGGCGATCATATAATTTAATTAGGCGATCTTGGAATCTTCGATCCACTCCAGATTGCTGGCGGCGAGGGGTAAGGAATGGAGTTGGTCGGGTTGCTGCAGTCAGCGAACGATAGCTGATGATGGCCTGGCCAAGATATGCGTGGAACGCAGCCAGCAGAGCGGGGACCATGAGTAAAGGAAGACAAAGAAATTCAAAAACAATGACAGCCGTGATTCAGGGTTTGATCTGTAGGAGATCAAACAACGTGGAAGCAGGAGATTGAAATCTAGCACGAAGTATGCAAATCCTAGACCTACGAAGGAGTCTCGCAGACTAAAGAGTAAAGATGCAGGCGCAGTCAGACCTCAAACTTACGGAGGGCTGCAACAGGCAGCCCGAAGTCTGCAAGAAGAGAGAGAAGATTTGTTGAAAGAAAAACAGTGCATTGTAAAGACCAGAAGTACAGTGACAGATATTGAAGCTGTTCGCCATTATTTTTGTTTGGGTGACGTCACCGGCGCCAGCAAACGCGGTAATGTGACATGCTCCTCAGTCGCGACTACCTCAGTCGACCAATCACCCAAGCATCGACTTCGGCTGAGTTCTTGTCGGCATTGCCCTCTATTGAGTTTGAAACCCTCATCCAGAACACATTTCAGTTTGTACGGTCCCAGATGTCGTACAATGATTTCCTCCATGGTCTTTTCGCATACCAGCCGTCTTTCCATGATCACAAGTGCACATGGGTACATGGCGCACGACTAACACGATTACCGTATAGATGAATTAGACCAGGTCACTTGGAGCTGCGGTCACCTCTTCTAGTCGAACCATGTTAGTCAAGGCGTGAGGAATGCTTTGCTTTGCCAACGTAGCAATCCCGTCGAAGCTCGATTCCGGTTCTGCAAAGGGTTCTTGTGTCAGCTGCGACCCAGCTAATGACAAGTCTTGGTGTTTCATGGTCGTTGCCCTATTCCTGGTCGCTCCTTCTGCTCGTCAAAAGTTATGTTTCGTTTGCACTTGTCCACCAGTTGGCTCATGCCCACACCACATTAGATGCATCCTGAACGAGCATCCTTGTCTGATCTTACTTCATCTGGAGCATTTACGAGCATTCTATTGACCCTTTCGACTCCGTAGACCGAGCTCTCAGCCAATGATGTGCCGCCGTTTCGTGATGATGCGACCTAGCCATCGAGGTGCTCAATTGGACAAGCACACAACGAGGAGGTCGAAAATATAAATGACAGCAAGGTAGTACTGTTTGCAAGAACATCCCTCGCAACACCTCAGTCTTGCTTCCAGGGTTCGCAATGTCACCTTCAAAGCGAAGAAAGACTGGCGGCTCTGAGCCAAAACCTCAAGACGAAAGGGCAAAGGCCGGACCATTACCTGTCACAGTTCTTTCAGGATTCCTGGTAAGTGAACACTGTGCCAGTTTTGCTCAACCTCTGACACACTTTAGGGTAGTGGAAAGACAACACTCCTCCGTCACATCCTACAGTCACCGGACCATGGGTTGCGTATCGCTGTGATAGTGAATGACATGGCAGCCGTCAACATCGATGCCAATCTTATTACAAGGTCGACAGATTCAAGAGGCAAGAAGGACAACGGAGAGATCCGTGTCAAGGAAAAGGTCATCCAAATGCAGAACGGTTGCATCTGTTGCACGCTACGATCTGACTTGCTCACTGAGCTGGCAAGGCTGGCATGGAGTGACTCTGGCTTTGATCACGTTGTCATTGAGAGTTCTGGTATCAGTGAGCCTCAGCAAGTGGCGGAGACGTTCACTACAGAGCTTACCGAGGCTATGATTGACGCCGAGGGTATCGAGACAGAGGAGAAGGAGATCTTTGCTAAAGTGTGAGTCTGATTGAGGCGACCCATGAAGTGACATGCTTAAGATTTTCGCAGAGCGAAGCTTGGTGGACTGAAGTCCATTGCTAGTGTCGATACTATGGTCACAGTCGTCGACGCCTTCCGCTTCTTCTCTGAGTTCGACACAGCCGAGTTCCTTCAAGACCGCTTCGGTCGCGAAGAAGTACCAGACGAAGACCAGCGCACCATATCTGACCTCTTTGCCGACCAAATCGAATTTGCTAATGTCGTTATCGTCAACAAGATCGACGCCGTCGACAAGGCGACACTGGGCAGAGTCAGAGCTTACGTCAAGACACTGAACCCTACAGCAAAGGTCATCGAGTCCAAGTTCTCAAAAGTCGACGTCAAAGAGATGCTGAACACCGGCGTCTTCAACTTTGCCGAGGCAGTTGTCAGCCCTGGCTGGTTGAGGAGTCTGCACGAGATGACTGTCATGGATGTCCAAGGCAGGAAGCGGGTAGCCCCTAGGCCGGAGACACTCGAGTACGGTATCGGCAGCTTTGTCTACCGCGCTCGCCGTCCCTTCGACCCACTCAAGCTTTACCGCCTCATCGAGGGAAAGTTCATCTTGCTCCAAGAAGAGCCTGACGACGAGGAAGACAACGAAGAGGAAGAGGAAGAGGAAGAAGAAGATAACTCAAGCAACGCCGAATCGGAGTCAGATGAAAACACCGCCTCAGCAGGTTCCGACTCTGACAAGCTGACCGACGACGAGGAAGACAAGCCTCCCATGTCCGACAAAGAGATCCTTGCAAACAAGAAAGCCTCGCCCTACTTCACTGGTCTGCACCGCAGCAAGGGTATCTTCTGGCTAGCAACCCGCCCCTTCCAGATGGGTGCTTGGTCAACAGCCGGCGCCATGTTGACTCTCGGCTCCGAGATGGCGTGGTTCTGTTGCGTGCCTGAGGAAGATTGGGGTGCAGATGAAGAAACTGTTGCTGCTATCCAAAAAGATTTCGAAGGAGAATGGGGTGACAGAAGGCAAGAGCTGGTGTTCATTGGCGAAGGCCTGGACATCGAGGGCTTGACGAAGATGCTGGACTCATGTCTGCTGAGCAGAGCGGAGATGAGAAAGTGGGAGAAGGTCATGTTTGACGGGAAGACGGATGCGGATGTTAAACAAGAGAAGCTGCAGGAGATGTGGGATGATGGCTATTGGGCCGAATGGGCATCAGTAGAGGAGGATGATCATCGTCACGAGGGTCATCTCCACCACTGAGAGTTGGTGTAGTTTCATTGCTCCGTTCCGTCCAAAAAAGGTCTGTTGAGTCACCTGCCAGGATTCAGCCACTGCGCCTTGAGTAGCACTTCTCGCCCTTGCACTTGAGGTCGAAGTAGTTGAGTACCAAGTCATCCTGATTCGGGATGTTATGATCGACCCCTGCAGCACTGTACGCTTCAAATTTTCCGGTCTTGCCGTACTTGTACCTCGTCCAGCCTGGCAGCGGGTTGTTAGAGGTGACCTCTGTAGCCTTGTCGCTAATGCCGAACACACTCGTCCACTCCTTGATCTCTTCCTGCAGATTCTGGGGATACAGAACAGTGTCAACTGTTCCGTGCAAGACTTGCAGTTTCGGTCTGAACCCTTTGTATCCAGGATACGCACTCTCGACAATCTTCGCCCACTCGGCTCCGGTCTTGATAATCTTGCCGGTCGCACACGCGTCGTTCCACACCCCATAGCCGTCACCTGCGAAACAACCGAATGCAACGCCCGCCCATGCACTCCCTGCAGCAAACACGTCGGGGTAGCTTCCAAGCAGCACGTTCGTCATCATGGCACCGGAGCTTGTGCCCGTGACAAAGACTCGAGAAGCATCAGCGTCGTACTTCTTGATCACGTACTTGACCAGCGACACGATGCCGAGCGCATCACCGCCACCGTTGTGCGTGAGCGACTGCTTGCTCGACACATCCCAACACTGGTCCGCTGCATTCGGGGTATCCGGATAGATCGAGATGAAGCCGTACTGATCACCAGCGGATGCCCAAGAACGACCATTGAAGACGTCCTGAGCAGTGCCGTGGCACCAGTGAGGCGCAACGAGAACTGGTGCGTTCTTGGGCAGATTGGCCGGCACGTAAATGTAACCTGTAACATTCCGTGGATTGGGCCCAAAATCAAAGACTTGGATTAAGGCGGAACTGAGAGAGTGTACAGTATGCGCTGCTGCGAGCAGCAGTCCGAGGGATTTGAAGAGCATGGCAATGGTAGCCCTGTTGTGGTGCAAGATCACAAGCTTGACACTCGTATTATACTCGCCTGCAACCGGACGAGTGGCGAGTACTTACCTACAGCGAGGCTATGTTGGAGCCCCAAAATCTGTTATGCCTTGGTGAGAAGTAATTTGCAGTGGTAGCCCGTACCTGAGTGCCAGCGCATTGTTCCGTGGCCTGAAAAGGCAAGGGCCATTGCGGGGTGAAGCGTCAAGAATGCGTATCTGTCGTCCTGCTCCGCGTGGCACTGATTCGCTCTTGCCTTTTTGGGAACGGAGGAGGCTCTCCTGATGAACTTGGTTTCGCAATTCTTCCGGCCCCACAATGCTCCACGACTGTCTCCATCGCTCCCGTGTTCTATACAGACCCTTTCGTTGCGACCCAGGCTGTTAGGAGTCGATATGAGAAAGTTAACAGGGCTCATTGCTTGTTCTAACAAGCCCATTCGGTTGCTGGACTCATTCGTAAAGGCAGAGTCCACGATTGACGAGATACCTGTCGCGGTCAAAAGCGGAAAGACATGTATTGGATTGTTGTATACATGATCCAAAATCTGAATAGCTGTCCAGCAGCCGCAAAAGTATTAGAGATGCGAGAAGCGGAACTTGAACGCCGTTCCAACTTGGTACTCCTCCGCATTAGTCTTCGATGCATCTTAACCCACTGGCTCTTTTCCCCGCCACAGAGTGCTCCAAAATTCGTAGTCTCCTCTCACAGCCACCTTCTAATGCTGAGGCGCTTATCAGAAAGGATTCTCTTGCGCGCTGTCCCTCTTTACACCACCCCTTTCTTTCTCGACCAAACAGGCCGTCGCGCTCACGCTGACCACGACACATCCCATGACCTCAGTCTCCCGGATTTGTAGACCGACGACAGCGTTCGCACCCTTTTCGATAGCATCTTTCGTCATCCTCTCAATGGCTTGATCCCGCGCTTGGTATAGAACTTGTGTCAACGGCTTCGGCTCACCCCAGGAGCCTGTGATACTGCTTGAGAGCGACTTGATGAAGGACTTTGGCACCTTGTGGGTGAGAGATGCTGTTCCATGGATGGCACCGATCAAGCGTGTTGTAGTGTAGCCGGGTAAACTTGGTGTTGTGGATGTGAGAACCGCAGGCGTCAGGCTCTTTGGTGCGTTGTCGATGGAGTATGCAGGGATGGTGGAGCTTGTGGTTTTCGAGCCTGCATGCCAGCTGGGCATACGACTGTGCTTTATTGGCATTGTGGAGTGGCGGTTCGTCAACATATTGTATGAGTTGCGCCAATGGAATGCTAGGATAGGTGCTGTTTTTTTGATGCTTGCCGGGTATTGTTGGCGGTCAAGCGGTCTTGTTGGGCTAATGGATGTGAGGACGTAAAATTCGGTAGAGCATCTTCACAAACAGCGCGACAGGTATGTTATAATGCGCACCGCTCATGACGTTGGTAGTAATCTGAAACGTAGACAAGGCGACGCCGAGCCTTGAGCTATCAACCAAGACTTGCTTGAGCATCTAAGCCACCCAAAATGCAAACGCGCCGTCCAACTCCGTGCTTCATCGGTGCGTTCTCAATCAACCATCACGCTTTTGCTACTCTGGAGTACATGGCAGATGTGATAGTGCGGACGGTTTCGCCGTTCTCGTGGGGCTTGGAAGGTCGTCGCGGGCTAGGTATGTGGAAGCGAGGTTCTGTAACAGGAACGGTCACAGATGCCGCGACCGTGTCCGTCCGCTCTCCAAAATTCATTGGAGGAAGCCATTGATGACTTGCTACCATGTGCACATAAAAACACTCTGCTGCACGTGGGAGTCCCGACACAAAACACGTCTCAACCTTTACTGAAATTGATCTGGCACAGCTCTAGACTGATAATCTTTCAGAGTCAGCGCGTACATTGCTTGCAATTGTTTGAACCCGGTGGTGAAGCACAGAACCTTTCTGTTGTCGTTGGCAAGGATGTCCATGCAGCGCATAAGAGCGTCCAGCGATATCTGCCTGCATTCACTGAGCCCAGTGCTCCCTTCGGCCATCGAACACCTAGGTGATTCGTTGGGAGTCAACAACATCATACAAGTGGTAAAGGCAGCAGCCAGGAAGTCCAACATGTATGGCTGAGCTAACAAGTGCGTATGTGGCGATATAGAGGATAGCTGGTGATAGTGGTTCAAGAGCGCGATGTTTGTCTCGAACGTGGCGTTGTACGACACCGGGTAGAACACGGTGGCATTTGGCCGCAGTGCATATTGGCAGTGCACCGCCAGAAGAGCGCGTCGAAAGAAGACGTCAAGCGCCAGCCGAACAATGCCATTTTCGTAGAAAGCGGATGCTTCGTGCATGGATTGCATAATCTCGCGATCGTATGTAAGGACCTCGTCATAGGAGAAAATTTCGCCGTCATGTGCATTCATACGCGATAGAAAGTGACATATCGTAGGCAGTGAACGCGGTATGATCGTGTCCCAGCAATCACCAGAACTGGGGCTAGAAGCAATCGAGGTGGTAGCGCCTTGCGGAAGCAGACTCTGCTGTCCAGTACGAGCCGACATCTGTGTATCGAGATATACGATCATTGTCCAGAGGCGACGCCGTAAAGCTCTCTCCCGTGTGATAGTAGGATCGTCGTAGCCTGGCATCCATTCTTTGTGCAGAACCATCATCATGGACAGTCGAACGACAAACCCCATGACGTTCCAGCAGGTATCCAGGGTCCAGCATGTTGCCGTAGTTGCCTGTTTGGCAATGACCATGAGGCACAGTGTGCTGATGGCCGCGGTTGTCGGACGCGCCATGTATGTCGTCTTGGATAAGCAAGCCTCGCTTGCGTATAAAAACTCGGCAGCGGCGGAACTATGGCTGATAGCATCCGCCCCAAATTCGATGGTGTATGCGCCAAGGCCAAGTACGACTAGCAGATGAGCAAGCCACATCATGTCTGTTATCTCCAGCTGCTCCCAAAGATCTACCAACCTAGCGCGAAAAGACAGCTCACAGAAAACAGGTAGCGAGGGATGGAAGGCCTGAAAATAACCGTCGACTAGAACCTCGATATCTGCGCGAGCGTTCCTTAGCAGCTCGTGGACGGCCTCTAACGATGCGTATCGAGCTGATCCGGGGCTGCCGAAGGGATAGTTGCTTGGAAGTGCAAAGTCGCTAGAGCAATGCGATTCGATGTGCTGCTTCACAGCTATAGCGAAGGGTGTCGCATGAACACTGGACAAAGTTTCCATCTGATTGTGTTATTCTGAAGATATTCACGGCTTTGGACTGCAGGTCCGGTTGCGTGAGTGTAGCAGGAGGGTACTTACGCGATTAAGAATTGCCCTGTAATGAGTTGATCCTCGCTTTCGAAGAAACCAAGTCGCTACGACAAACTCAGGATCATCGTCTGTCAAGGCAAAAGGGACCTCCTGTCTGTGGGACTCTTCTGAGGCTGATCCCGAAGGCTGTGGCGGCTGCGCAGATCGTTCCTGTGGCGGCTTGGGCCTGTGCTTGTACGTGTACATGCATTGTACCCCGGAGCGCGAGCAACGGAAACAAGGTTCTTTCTGATCGCATTTGATCTTGAGACGATGACAACGAACACATGATAGGCATGCTCGGTTACGTTTTCGAACTCTCTGGATGGACGTTGGGGGTGTCATCACCGGAGTCGGATACTGAGGCTCAGATCCACCATCAATTCTTTGCGGTTGATCTCGCTTGGCTTGTTGATCTTCGTCATAGATGCACTGAATACCTACACGCTCGCAGCGCGTGCAGCTTGGCTTGACCTTATCGCATCTCCGCTTCGATTGGCGGCAACAAGAGCAGGTCGTTATCTCCCTAGCCGGTGTCATGTCGCTGTATGATTGTGCGAAGCGCAAGTGTATCGGCAATGATGGTTCCGAGTGTGCGAGGAAGCCATTCCAAGGTTTGTGAGATGGAGTGAGTTGAAGTGGTAAAGCCGATGTGACTGGATTGCGGGCGACTTAACGCCGACCGCGCTAATTTAGCTCGTTGGTCTATTACTGATAGGCACCCTTCCTAGGTCCCTCTCCATCCGCTACATTCTCGTTTCCAAAGAACCCTGCACCATCTTTCGTCGTGGCGTTCAGCCTCTCCAAGATATACTCGCCCGCCCTGATCGGCTTCCACTGACTTTGCTCCCCCTTAGCAAGACAAGTTGGTAGAGTCTCAACCAGGGTGTCATAGTTGACACTGAAGAAGAACGGTACACTGTACCTTGCCTGCGTTCCCCTGTTCACTACCCTATGCACAGTGCTCTTGTACAGCCCATTAGTCCAACGCATCATAAAGTCCGCAACGTTGACAATGAAGGAGTCAGGTGGTGGAGAAGCGATGTGCCAGTGTCCGGATGGCTTGAGGATCTCAAGACCAGGGACTGAGGAGGACAGCAGAAGGGTGAAGCACTCGTAGTCCGAGTGTGCGCCGAGGCCGATGGCTTCCTCGGATGATGGAGTTGCTGATAGAGGTGTCTTGGGTGGTGGGTAGTAGAGCAAGCGTGCTATGCCGCCTGGATGTGTGGTCATGGGGTCGAAGTAGGTTTCCTCCAGGCCTAAAGATAATGCAAAGAGGCGGAACAGGTGTCGCGCGAGTTCAAGAACCTGTCTTTGTGTGAGGCCACTGAGTGAGGAACAGATGGTGCTAAACTTACTCCGCCATAGTACTCTTTCACGGCGTCGTGGAAACCCGGCAAGTCTTCTTCCTTCGGCCAGAGGTTACTGTTTCCAGTCGTGCCGTCCAAGTTGGTGTACTTGCCATCGCCACCTGTCTTATCCAAGTCTGCTTCATAAGCAAAGTTCCACCCTTCTTTTGTCTCCAGATCGCCAGCAAGAGATGTGTACTCGCTCGGTTCCCATCCAAGTCCCAGTCTGCTGTGCTTTGTATGCAGTTTGTCTTTCTGCTCAGGACTTAATTCGTGCATGAAGCGCTTAGCCTGTTGCAATATGCCAGCACGAGCTGCATGAGAGACGCCATGATTGGTAATATAGAAAAAGCCAGACGTTGTGCAGGCTTTCTGGATTTGGTTTGCAACTTTCTGTCTTTCGAGAATTGAACCTGAGAAAGATTGGGAGATATCAATGACAGGAACTTCAAACTCCTCATCCGTCACTGGTGCTTTAGCTGCGAGTCGTGCTTGCAGATAAGCTTCCGCTCCTTCCCGTGCCTCTTTGAACGTTGTAGAGTCCCGAAGGGGAGCGGTGTCGGCAAGTGTCGCTGCCATGATTTACGTAGTAATGAGTTCCAGGTAAGTGACAAAGTTGACAACAGCGTTGACACGACTGACTCTTTAAAGCCTAGCACAATGCGGGTCACACGCGATAAGCGCTAGGCTACGTGATTGGATAGGTTGCCTTCACTGGGGTTATGCTGGGAGCTAAAGTGGGGTAGTCTCATGTTCTAAGGCTGCATGCTTCCATCGTAGTAGCATCGGACTTTGCGATCGCAGCACCCACAACAAATGGTATCTCAACTCCACGGAGTGAATCTCCGCAGTCAATATGTGAGCGCAGGGCGCGGGGCGTGGGATCCACGGCTACCAGCGCACACTATCGGTCGGCCGCACCTCGGATCTCCGATACCGGTCCCAGATTCGTCTCGATCTGATATGAGCTCCCCTCATCTCACAAGTCGATGTTTTGAACACCACAACAATGAGCGACCAGAGCAGAACCCAGATTTTTACCAACGGTCGCCTTTTCCAAAGTGGCGTTTCCGCTGCTGAGGCTCAGTGGCATTCGAGCATGGTCGTGCGAGATGGCAAAATTGCTTTCATTGGGCCGAACAATGCTCCAGAGATCAAATCATTTCAGCAGGATAGTGGTGTCGAAGTCAAAGATCTTCAAGGCCGACATGTGTTACCCAGTTTCATCGATGCACACATGCATCTTCTGATGCTGGGACAGTCGCTGCATAAGGTCAACCTGGATGGTTCCAAAGATCTGGAAGAGATTCGGGCACGGATTTTGAAATATGCGAAAGAGAACCCGCACAAGAAGAGGATTCTGTGTATGGGTTGGATGCATAGCATGACCAATGGTGAGGCAAAGGCGAGCCTGCTCGATGATCTGGATCCTCGGCCCATCTACATCGACTCGAAGGACATCCACTCCGTATGGTGCAACAGTGCCGCTTTGAAAGAGATGGGTGTACAGGATATGGAGACTCCAGCCGGAGGCATCATAGAGCGGGACGAGAACGGCAAGGTTTCTGGCCTCTTGGCTGAGGCGTGTGTACTGCTTATAGTATGGCCGTACCTTGCGGAGGTGTTACCCATGGAAGACAAGACAGCCGCGTTACAAGCAGCTATCAATGCATATAACGCCGTGGGGACGACCAGTTGTGTTGACATGGCAATGGATGAGAATGCCTGGGAGGCTGTTCTCGAGCTGAGAAAAAGCAAGGGTAATTCCTTACCCCTCCGTATTGCGACTCATTGGTGCATCCTCCCTGGTCATGGCGAAGATGATCGTCTGCAGCAGGTCGAGCGTGCAATTGAGCTAAACAGGCAATTCAACAACCACACAAGCCCTGATCTCCGTGTCGTGGGTATCAAGGTCATCTGCGATGGTGTGATCGATGCTTGCACTGCGGCTCTGGCCAAGCCGTATACGAACAATGGTCACTTCGAAGGACCTATTTGGACACCGGAAATGCTCGATCCTGTGGTGAAGAAGGCTGCCGACGCTGGTCTACAGTGTGCACTGCATGCCATTGGTGACCAGGCTGTGACTAATGCAGTCAATGTACTGGAAAAGCATGGCAAACCTGGACAGCGCCACCGTATCGAACATCTCGAGCTCACAGCCCCTGAGGATGCAAAGAGACTCGGTCAACTAGGCATCACAGCAAGCATCCAACCAGTGCATTCAGATCCTGCCATTCTTCGCGCGTGGCCCAAACTGCTTGGATCCGAGCGTGTAAAGCGTGCGTTTGCATACTCTGAATTTGCAGAGTACGGTGCTACATTAGCTATAGGCACTGACTCGCCTACCGCTCCGTACGCTCCTCTGCCGAATCTCTACGTTGCGACAACACGCAAATCAGCCAGACAACCTGATGCAGGGGATGCACCCGTGAATGGAAATTTCAGGCTAGAGCTGGCGCAGGCTGTCAGTGCAGCGACGATTGGAGCAGCCTGGTCGTGCTTTGCTGAAAAGAGGGTAGGAAGCCTGGAGGTCGGCAAGATGGCGGACTTCACTGTCATTGACGCAAAGTGGAAGGGCGACGAGCTGCTGAATGCAAAGATCAAAGAGACGTGGTTCCAGGGCAGAAGAGTGTATGAGAGCCGGACTGGCCCCGCACCTCCTCATGTCAAGGAAGGAGCGACTAGGCAAGCAGATGTGGCAATCGCAACAGATTAGACTCGGTTGAGTAAAAATGCTGAAGCTTCAAACATAGCACCTTGAACATGCAAACTATCTCTCCAACCACCTCGACATGCAGACGTCATCTTCAACAGTCTAACGGCCAGCCCCAAACGCCACAAGTGCAGCCTTAACTTGGCGTGCAGCAGGCTAAAGTGAGGGACTTACCCTGATCCTATGCAGATGACATTGTTGACCATCCCTTCGATCTCTAAAGTATCACCTTGTCTGATAGTGGCTCAGCCCGGACGCCTGAATCCCACACATACAATGTGGGTCTCACAGCTGCGTCACACAACCATGTCCTACAGCATCGAAGATCAAGAGCGCAATGTCGAGAAGCAAGATCGGAGGTTACCGGCTCAGTCACCCGAACATCAACAGCAAACTCGAATTTGGCACTTCTCAACGCCTCATTTGATCGCCAATATCCTTTCCAGGTAGTTGGAGACGTGTCTTCCCCACCTGGAAGAACTGTCGACCCGGCACTCTGGGACAGCAGCGCAGAAGTCACAGCCTAGCGCCAATCAGACAAGCTGGTCGTCACGGCTTGGCGGGCACCATGCCTCGACTGCAGCCGAACATCCCTCCATGCTGTTGCACACTTCTGCCTGCAGGAGCCGAGGTCACGGGCTGTGATCTCTTCATGTTCGGACTTGTGGGCGTGTGAAAAGATTGAGTGCTGCCCTCGTGCGTCCGGAGACATCATGTCACTAGCCCCGCCCGGAGCCGAACCGTCCAGCGCCGGAGCTGCTGCCGTGCTCCTCTCCAAGACGTGCCAGAACTGCTTCTCACTCAAGATACGATGCGACCGCACCCAGCGCCAGGATATCTGCGACCGATGCGCCCGCCTAGGCAAGAATTGCGTATTCCGGCCAGCCCGGCGACGTGACAACTCGGCTAAGCGCGACTCTCGAATTCAAGCTCTCGAGCAGCAGGTCAAAGATCTACTACGACTCCAGCAGAAAGGACCTATCGTGCAGCAACCTCTCCCCGAAGACTCTGCGACTGCTGCGCGTCAGAGTTCACCACCCATCGCGGGCGAGGGTGATATCGTCGACGACGATGTCGTGTCCATCGAGCGGGCTGAGACGCTCGTGGAGATGTACAAAACAGACATGATGCCGCACTTCCCGTTTGTCATAATCCCTCCACATACAAGTGCCGGCGATATTCGACATGCGAAGCCATTCTTGTTCCTCGCTATAATTTCGGTGGCCTGCTACCACGATCTCCAGACGCAGGACAAGCTGTATCATCGTTTCAAGTACATGGTCAGCGACAAAGTGCTATACGGCGGTGATGATTGTCTGGATCTGCAGTACCTTCAAGGTCTATTGATTGCATTGGCTTGGTACTGGACTCTGTGCAGACTCTTAGAGCTTTACTAATTCTGAACAGGAACCAATTTCACGGACGATCAAAAAACTATTCGCAGTACCTCCAGCTCGCTATCTCGATAGCTGTCGATCTACGCCTTGACCGCAAGCCCATACATCAGAAGCCGAACGAAGGTAGCAAACGAGATCCAATCGCGAGGGACGGATATAAGGGCGAAGGTAATTCAGAATCAGCCGCACAGCGAGCGGCGGCAGGCGTGTTCTACATAGCGTCCACGTGCGTTGTATCTCTGCAGAAAGCGTGGGCAGAAGCTGACTGTTTGCAGCATCGCCAAATTGCTGGACAAAATGAACACGTTCGCTTGCACACCATTCATTGAAGAAGGATGTCTAGCTCTGCAACAAAAGGCCGAGTACAGAACGGATAAGGACCTCTACCACGTTATACGCTTGCAGCAGATCCTTGAGAACATCGATCAGGTTGCCAAGGCAGCGCATCACTCAGACGCGGAAGCGCATTCATCGTACCTTCGTGTGCGGGCAGAACTCGAGGAATTCCGAGTCTACCTGTGCTCTGACGTCAGTGATAGTCGTACGTGCTTTCAATGTGGTCCTTTTGCTTTGACTGACATGTGCTCTAGATCTGCTGTTCATGCAATTCCATACTGCAAAGCTGTTCCTATATCAGGTCGCCTTCTTCGAACGCAACTTGCAGCAATCTCCGTACCTGCATCTGAATATCTTGTGCGAGGGGCTGGAAGGCGCCAAGTCGTTCCTCGATTTGTACCTGTGGCTGCCTCCAAAGTCAGAGATGGCTTTGACCAATATCGAGTGGATTCAATTATCTTTCGGTGTCACACTTGCTGCCAAATTTGCCATTGTCAGCAGGGACCCACACGTCGAAGCTCAGACCCGTGAGTTACGGCATCGACTCAACATCGACCATGTTTTCCGGCACTTGGCTTTGCGTATCGGAGCGTTGGTCGGGCGAGCCGGAGATGGTAACAAACAGAAGGACATCTTCTATTATTACGAGCAGCGCACTCGTAAGATACAGAGCTGGTACGAGAAGATGATACGCGCTACTGGCACAACCAGTCCTCCGCAAGCAGCCTATCAACGAAGGTCATCATCCCAAACACAACAACAACCGTCTCCGCCTCCGTCGACCACATCATCTGGGGTCCCAGTCTCGACCACCTTCTCGCACCAACAACCACAGGGCTATACCGCGCCCATCAACTACCCAGACTACTCGTTGCCTCAGAACCCGAGTCAGCTGTCAATGCAGCCACCTGTGCAACAACCGATGGCGGCAGTGGGTATGGCACCTCTAAGCTCTTACCAGCAATACAGTCCCACGCCTGCTATTGCGTTTCGGGACCTCATGATGGCAGGAGGCTGGGACAACCCTTTCGCGATACCCATGGAGCACGATGCCGTAATCGACACAAGCCAGGGCTATGGCTTAGGAATGGCGAGCCCACCCAGCGATGGGTCGTCATGGGCTGAGAGCCCAGCTAGTCAATAAATTAGATACTTGTGTAGCATTTTGGCGACATTGTTACGTCTATATACCAGTCTGAATGCTGTGCTGGAATAACAATACCAGCCTGCGTCTATCACCGTGGCGTACATTTCACGTTCACGTCTTGTCCTCTCATAACGGGCGCTATGCCTGGACTTGGCCTTGCTCCATCCATCTCAGGAAACTTGTCGGACACGACCTCCAAATCATACCGAGCCAACAGAACTGCTACAAGAGCGTTCACGCTGCGGCGAGCGAAGAATCTACCTGGACACATTGTGGGACCCCCACCCCACGGACGATATGATGTACTCTTGGCGAGCTTGGGATTTGACGTGAATCGATCTGGCTGCAAGACTGAAGGCGAAGGACCCCAAGTGGAGGTGCTGTGATGCAGGGCTGAGATTGGTAGCATGATCTTGCGGCCTGGAACAAGTGCTTTACCACCAATGGTACAGGGTGACATGATGACACGTGCGAGTGATGTTGCTACTGTCAAGCGAAGAATCTCTTGGGACAGCGAGTCTAACGCTGGGCAGCGTTCGAGCAGGTGCGTCTCGTCAACAGAGTCTGGCTTGACTGCTGGAAGTACTTCTTCTCGGATTTGGGTCAGGAGAACAGGGTTGTGGAGGAGATGTGCGAGGAGCCAAAAGGCGAGCTTGTAAGTGTTGCCGGCAAAGCTGGCATGTGTTAGCGGGCGTTATACTTGCTGAGATTCAGTGACTTACGCCCAGTAGTGCAGAAACGTAAACATTGCCATCTCCTTCTCTGTCAACCCAGCCTCCCGCAACATGTCCTCCAGCGAAGTGACGAAGTGACTCGCTGCAGGTCGTTGATTGCGAGGCAGTTTGTAATACGCCTCAAAAGTATCCACGATCGTGTTCTTACACTTCAACATGTCCTTGCTCAGGAAAGCGGGCAATTGCATGACGAATTTCCAGTTCGTATACTCCCAGTCCACGAAAGCTGGGATGATACCCGGCGCCATCTGACGTAGCCCCGGTCCGAAATACGCATCAGTGTCCTCAGCAATAATCGCATGGACGCAGAGATCGAACAACGATACCACCACCGAAGAACCAGAACCCGACATAACAGCAGGATGCCCCGGGTCTGAGAAATTCACAAAACGAACAAGACCCGGTACAATCTTCTCGCGCATCAAAGCATCCAGCCGCGGTCCCTTGTGCAGCTGCTGCTTGTGATAGTCCTGCACCCTCTCCTGCGGATTCACAGGCCGTCCCAGTCCGGCGTTGTACTGCGCTGATGCATCTGTTTCGAACAAGACTTCCCGGCTGCGTTTCGATATCCCGATTAAAGTAAACATTCCCATCCCAATGGCATCCAAAGACAGTGTTTTGGAGTTGTTCCACACCGCGTTGATGTCTTCTGCGGATACGGCGACGTAGATTTTTTCGCCTGCGAGGGTCATGGCAAAAGGCCCGTTGTTGTGTTGAAAGTATTGCACGCCTTGCGTGACGGTGGTGTTGAAACCGCGCAGGATGCTCAGGGCGTGGCCGATGAAGGGGAGCCAGTATGGGAGGTCTTGAGGCTCATTGGGGTACAGGTACGGCCGGATGGTGAATTTCCATGTTCGCCAGGAGAGCAGTGCTACTAATAGCGCGCAGGTGATTCTGGAGGTTGGCGAGTCGAGGAGGGAGTCCATGGTCGTCACTGTGAGCACCTAACGAGCGATAATGGTGTTTCTAGGCAGGTATCTTAATGCTTCACAAGAGTATAGGTAAGAATCTTGTCGGCACGGAGCAAAAGCAAATGCTGACAGTAAGCTGACAGGTAGTCCACTGTAGCGGAACGGGAAGCGGGGCATATCCTTGTAGATGTTGTAGACGGGTAAATGCAGGCCCCTAGTTAGGGGATACACGAACGTGTGTTTGGCCTGAGGCGGTACCACCGGTCCGATCACGACAGGCTCATTGCGACATGGCCAACGATAAGTTGTTTGGCTTGAAGTTCGAACACAGCATACTGTTCCTATGTCAGCTATGGCTAAGGTTATTACCATATGTCGAACGTCACAGGTGTAAGGTTGCTTGGATGTCTGCATACTTTCGATCTTTTCCATTGTGTCTTAATTTCCTTCGTGACTTGTTCGCTTTCTCTTGTCGATGAATGTAGAGCGCCTGTCATGCATACAAGCAATCTGCACATGGGCAGTAATCTACCCTCGCAACATCCTCTATCGCGGAGGAATTTCCACGGACCACCTCTTTCCAATGTCGCCTACAGCCTCATCGGTGATGTATAGAGATGCTCATTTGACCTTCTTGGCGACCTCCTCAAGGTCCTCATCGCCCTGACCACTCTGGAGATAAATCAACGTGAACAGTCCGGTCAACGTCAACCAAACATTGCCCCAGACTCCAATGCCCATGCTTGTGTTGTAGTGGCTATCGAGCTTGTAGTGCTGGTACGCTCCAATGCCAGTTGTGATGTGGTGGAACACAGTTGCAGCTACCACTGCCTTTGCGTAAGGCAGAGCACCGTTGTTTCTGTTTGACTTGAGGGCCTTCGGCGCGTCGGCGCTGTGGATCGCTTTCGGTGCTGGTGACAGGGGTACGGCGTTTGTGAAGGAGATGAGGATTAGAGCAAGGGTTACGAGACACCAGCCATCGTTGCGAACGTTGTAGAGCTCGAGGTCGTTTGCCTCGAGCAAGGATTGCGAAGGAGGTCGGAACCCTGAATTGTCAGTGTTCTTCAAAGCTCGTGTTCGTGTAATTGTACGTACAGCCAACAACCATCAATGGGTCGTAGACACGGCAGGCTCCTCGAAGACCATACCAGAAGGCTGTGCCATAGGCGTAAGCATGGAAAACCTCGTTCAAATCAGCATGTCGTCCTGAAGCATGGGGCCTTCATAGAGCTTGAAGGTAGAGTAATCGCTTACTGCTGAGTTTACTGAAGGCATCTTTGTTGAATTGATCAGATTCCTGAAGCTATGGAGCTCTTGAAGCTTGACTACAGTGCTCTTAAAGCTGTCGACGTCACATTATGTGATGTACGTAGCCCAGCATAAGCAAATACGCGCAACGTCATAGTTAGCGCGAGAAGAGCTGCTTTGGTGTTGCGGGGCTGCATGTCCCAAGAGGTTGGGGCTCATCGTGCGAACGCCATGTATCTTTAGAACGATTGGACCCAGTTCTCTTCTAAAGATGGGAAAGGTCGGATCGGAATCATGATTTCGTTGGCGATGAACCTGATGGCTGGGATCTTTGACGCGGGGGTGAGTTCCGAGGGTTGCGGAGACAGCGTCATGGCGCGTCTCGACCCCGAACACCAATTCGATTGCTCACCAAGGATACCCGTTACACTGCCGCGTCGGTCGCAGACGCTTGTGGAATCTCGATTCAGTGTTGAGTTATTGCAGTAGTATTGTGCAGCCAGTCGACCGCGATGAAGAAACAATGAGGCGTTCTCAGGCGCGCACCTCGTTCCCCCACAATCAGACGCGCCTTTTGGCGATCACCGAACCAAGCTTCAATCGTCTGGTCACCACAAGTGCCAGGAGTCCAGCTGCCATGATTGCCGCTCCACAGAACCAGACGCTGCTGAAGTTGTGAACAGTACCAGTGCTGTGGCCCTTTACTGCTCCTGAGAGAGGGTTGCCGAGCAGCCCCCCAAAGGCAGCGACAAGATACGCCAATCCTAATCGTACTCCCATCTCTGCGCTGTCCGGGGATAGGTCGGTGATGGTCGGCCCAGGAATAATGATGACACCACCTGAAAGAAAACCGTAGACGATACTGAGTGCGATGAGTCCAGACAAAGTCTTCGCTAGCGGCAGCATACACATCGTAATGATACAGGCAACGGTCAATGGCAATAGCGTGTTGACACCTCCGTACCGGTCGGCGATGTAGTTCGGCGCGAAGCGACCGACGACGTTCGCCGCGTTCATAATGCTGAGCAGGTTGAAAGCCATGTCCTTTGACACACCGAGTCCAATCGCATACTCCTGGATGAAGAAGAATGGCACAAATGAGGACGCTACAAAGAGCGCAAAGGCACAGACGAAGGCCGAGTAAGGCAGATCTTTGAAATGATGGAAGCTAAAATCAGATCCTTTTGAAACGTACTGGCGTTGAAGACGTATGACAGCGAACGCGATCAAGTTGGTCGAGAGGATGACCAGTGCAAACGCACGAATAGTCCATGCAAAGCCAATACGGATGAATAGCGAACGCATAGGAAGCGTGTAGACAATGCCAGCTAGAGGTTGTTAGATACAGCTGAGGCTTGACATGGGACCGGAGATTTGTCTACCAACACTCGCGCCCGTCGACGCAAGACCTGTCGCCAACATCTTTCTCTTCTCGAAGAACATGGCTAAGACGACTACGGGTACAATGGCCAGCAGCCCACTGCCAACGCCCATGCAGACTCCTTGAGCAAATAGGACAGCCCAGAAGCTCTTGAAGAACGAAGTCAGGATCAAACCCACGACTTCTAGCGCCGTACCCGCAGCGATTAAGCTTTTGAGGTATCCGTGGTCGAGCAAGATGCCCGCAGGAAGACAGCCGACTGTTGTGAAGAAGAGCTGGATAGATCCAATCCACGCAATGGAAGCTGCGTCTACGCCAGGCATGAGGGTATTGACGTAGTACGTTTGGAAGACGCCGAAAGCATTGGGAAGACCTTTCAGACAGTTAGCAGGCCATTCGGAAAGATCATGGCCGTACGCACCCCAGCTGTTCGCGAAAATGATGAAGCCGCCAAGTACCTGCATCCAGGCAACGTAGCCATGATCAATTGGGTAGTTCTCATTGTCTTTTGCACTGCGAGTGGCTTCGTGGATACGGATCTGCGAAGTGTGCGATTCTGATTCTCGGCTTTCAGCCAACAAAGGCTCCGTTTCGTTTGCCATAACGAAGGACACTGCGAAATTTGGGTTTGGGTTACAAGCACCTTATGAGTTTTCATTGTGGATCCGGGCCAAGACTTCACGATGCTTGAGATCGTCATTCCGCGGCGGAAGCAAGGTTCAGCGGTTCATGTGGGGAAGGCGCGGTGAAGGTTGCCCAAACAAAGAAGGTTCACCTTACTTCCTTGGTAGGGTTCAATGTACGTCACCCGGAGCATGACCTCGAACATTGTAAGGCTGAGAGCCTCTCAATGCTCCACGTCTCAGCTGCATAATTTTCCTCTATACCTATGGTAACTTGCCGCATCATCCGTTATCTCTCGATGCGACTCGTTGATGACAACCCAGCGTGCCTGTGAGGAAACGAAGTGTCTGACTAGTCCGTGATCTAGTGCGATCTGCTTGTTGGAACAAAACAGCAACATTGAGTGCATCACCCATGCATATGTGTTTGGTTGAAGAACTCGGCTGATCGATGTTGCAGGTGTGGACCTCGGCAGCGATCAACCGCTTGCGCATTTCCATTCTCCTCCTCCCGGTGCAGAACCGGGTACCAAATCACGCGTCAACTTCCGCCCATGTGATACTATAAAAGTCAAATACCGAACATTTGAGATTGGAGCTGAAGTTATTCGGACTTGGTTACAAAGTCAGGTATCGTCAGGGGCGATAATTCGAGCGACTCTTCTGGATCGAAGCTCTCGGCCAGGCCGTGAGCGCTTCCAGCAGGTCGGACTCGTAGCCCCACCGTCGACGCCTGTCTCTGCGGCCCGTTCCATACACTACACCTCTAACGATGATCACATTCAGCTACAGAGCCTTGTCACAGAGCGTCTAGTCGCCAATGCCGAAAACAAGGCTGGCTGAAGCCTAACCTGGCAAGTCCAGAATCAGCTCGGTCCGTCCGCATTCAAGGTCTGGGTTTTCTCCGTGTCCTCGATTGGGGCAACCGGCGTATACCATTGGTCTTCGAGCACGAGGTCTGCATACAACTGAGACCAGAAAGATGAGTATGCAAAATCGCTAGGTCCAGACTGGCAAGAGTTCACCTGCCTCGTCAATCGTCTGTCACGTGTGCCGTTGTACTTCAACAATGGGAGCAGCAACCACCTATTTTCGAAGGCCGCAGACCATGTTGTCCCCCCTAGTAAGGTTCTCTTCAAGATCATCCCGCTCAAAAATCATCACGGAAGGGCTCAGTCCAAGGTTCTGGGTATCAGTACATCTGGGAAGGCGGACGCGAAGGTTAAGACCTGATATCGCAACGATTCAAGCTATGACAACCCTTTCTTGAAAAGCAAAGATGGTGAGCTGTTGGCATTGGAGGGCAAGAACACTGACCAAAACTGTGGCAAGCCGGACGGACCTTTCTCAGTCGTGTCTGATGCGATCGATTTCGGTTCCTATCCGCTCAACATGACGGGGACCAGAGCCTTCGCGTTCGACTACGAGCACTCCGGCAAACTGGACCACGTCGTGATATACTCACCTGAATATGCAAGCTGTGCTATCATCAAGCCGCGGTCTACTATGAGGACTGTCTTTTGGAGTAAGGCAGGGTGGAGACAAGTTCCAGGAGAGAAGTGGCTTGTAGTGGGTGATGGCCTGGGCCCTTTCGACCTTCAGAAGAAAGAAGCGCGGATGTTTTCATTCGACTACGATCACAGCGGCAAGCAAGATCATCTCGCTTGTTATGAGCCCGGTCACGGGACCTTTATGATTCTCAAGCACGACGGTAGCAAACCAGAGTTCACCGAAGTCTACAGATCGAACGATGGCATCGGCGGTTATAACATGCGGCCACTGGGCACGCGCTGTTTTGCTTTCGATTACAATTCGAGCGGAAAGTGCGACCACATCGTTCTCTACGAGCCGGGCAGTGGTACCATCTGGATCGTGAAACACGGCAGTAACAACGAGTTCTCAGCAGTCTACCAGCAAGGCTGTCCAGGATCTGGCATTGCAGACTGTACCTTGCAGGCTCCTTCCGAGCGATTGTTCGCTTACGACTTCAAGCGCACCAGGAAGATGGATCACCTCGTTGTTACCAATGTGGACGTCAGCAGAGAGTTCGCGGTTCTACAGAACAACGGTGGAACATTCTCGACCATCTTGCGGATCTCTGGTGGGGTGGCTGGTTTCAACATGGGCTCTCCGTTGGACCGTATCGTTCCTGTCGATATGCGAGGTCCATCAGGCAACTCAGGCCAGCTCATATTGTATCGTCCAGGCGAGACGGCGTTCTGACTGGCGCGACAAGACGGTGACAACTTCACCCCGGTTTACACTGCGACTCAGGCGGAACACAAGGGCGCTGCTGGGTTTGACTTTACCTGGAAGTCTGACCGAGTTGTTGCTGTAGATTACAACTCTTCTGGCAAGTTGGACCATGTTCTTTGCCTTCGCACTGGTCAAACGCAAGACGGTGAGCTATGGGGCCATGATTACAAGAGAGGCAGCAGACGTGCGGTTATATTCAAACTTTCTTGATTCAGCTATAGCTTGACAGTGGCAGCACTCCAGAAGTACATTAGATCAGTTATGGGAACGATGAGCAAAAAGCGCCTATCTGTGTTGAGCTATCTTGTGTTGTGACACACCTGCTTGTAGGTCGTTTTAGAAGTCATGGCGAGTGTGCAGTCGTTGCTCTTAGGTTTGTGGTACCTCTTGCCGCTTTACCAAGTGGCGCCTTCCTCCTTCCCTAGCAACGACAACGACCCACTCTTACTGTCTTACAGCTGCAGCTACGTCGGCGCTCCCGTAGCTAGCCTCTACCGCTGTTCCTGAGCTCGCAGCGCTCGTAGCGATGAGTCAGTATTGGGCTGCGAACATGTGGACATGTGGATCCCTTTACACGTCGCTCTTTATGACGTGACAACAGCAGCCGCCCTGGCAGTGAAGTTGTGTTTCTTGATGTCGATCAGGGCAGATGTGCGCTATGCAAGGCAGTCATCTCGATCACATTGGGATTGTGTGTGGGTTGTGTGTGGGTTGTGCAAGGAGCAGCCTTGTGCGACGCGTGGGGTGAGAGGAAGTGTCGAACCTCGAGTTCTCGAACGCAGCGCAGAGGGGCAGAAGTCAGTCAAGCGCCGTGCAAATTTGCTCGCAAATTCTCGCAAAGACATGCAAGACGACCGGTGACGGATGCACGAGAGTCACAAAACTACAGCTGTCTTCGAATCAGTTCAGGTGGGCATTCCACTGAACTGGTCTTGTCTTCGTCCAGCGTGCGTTGTCCTCGAGAGCGGTGGAGCCCAGCACGGCCCAGCCTCGTGGTCGCGCCTGACAACGAGTCAAAACATGGCGCCGGCCCAACCAACCAAGCAACGTCACAGCAGCTGGAGGTACAGACCAAGATTAGCTCCCATCGATATCGCATATCATATCCCGCTATCGATACTCCGTAGACACTCTCCGCGCATCCCTCAGCGCCGAGACCGCCTTTCGCTGCTCTGCTTTTCCTCTGGAGGTCCGCAACGCGTGCCACATCGACTCCTCGACTCCTCGACGCTCGACTCCTTGACGCGCTCGCTAAGTAGACAGACGCATGTCGCCGTCGCTCGCCGGGTGAAGCGCGGTCCGTACCGCATCGGGGGCAACAGCTGGGGCACAGTGGGAGGAGAAAGCAAGCAATGGCCGGACAGTCGCTGCCGACGCGGTTTCCGTGTTGGTGCAAGGCCGTGTACTCGTGGGGTGGAGAGGTAAGTTGGGACGGAAGACGCTTTGTTTGCCTGCAGGATCCCTGACCGCCATTTCCGCCATACAGACAAAGCGTGACCTTGGATTCATAGAGGGCGACCTGATCGAGGTGCTCAACGCCGGCGATGGATCGTGGTGGATGGGGCGGCTGAAGCGCGACAGGCGCATGGTCGGGCTGTTCCCGAGCAACTTCGTCGAGCTGCTCAGCGAAGACTACCAGCCATGGAGCGGGAGCCGCAACGGGAGCTCCGAGGCCATCTCGCGGCAGAACAGCGCGCAGGCGCAGGCGCAGGCGCAGGCGAAGCCGGTGCCTCAGAAGCAAAAGAGCATGTTCAGGAAGCCCTTCACGGCCTACGCGGCTGCAGGCGCCCCGAACCCAGCTGCTGCAGCGCGCGAGAGGCTGCGGCAAGGCGCGACGCCCCAGGCCGCGAAGACGACGAAGCCCTTCTCGTCCATGAAGAGAGAGTCGATTGAGAGCCGTGAAAGCGCATCGCCAGCACCACCTTCGCGGGGCCCCTCCAACCTGCGCGCCGTGTCGCCTCGCCCGGCTACGAAACGACCAGCAACGTCCCCGGCGAATGCGAACGTCAATAGACACGGCTCGCATGCCCGCACCAACTCCCACCAGCCTGCCCCAGCGTACCAGACGCATGCCTCGAGGGCTGTGTCGCCCGCACCGCCGCCATCGAGACAGAGCTCCCACACACGCTCGTACCAGCAACAGCCCAGAGCCGTCTCTCCAGCACCACCCAGAGCCGTCTCGCCAGCTCCACCACGGCAGCAGCAGCACCAGCCTCGCGCCGTGTCGCCGGCACCTCCTCCACAGCAATACCGCGCATACGACAGAGGGCCGTCTCCATTACCATACTCTCGCTCCATCTCGCCTGCACCGCCATCCAGACATGGCTCCTACGCTCGAGGGCCTTCTCCTGCGCCACCAGCACAGGCGCAGTACCACTACCAGCAACGCGCTGTGTCACCTGCACCCCCGCCTCAGCAACAGTACCACAGGACCGTTTCCCCAGCGCCGCCACCGCAACAGCAATATCACCGAGCCGTGTCTCCCGCCCCACCGAGGCAGTACCAGCAAAGGGCAGTTTCCCCTGCACCGCCGTCCCAATACCGCGCGTACGATCGAGGCCCCTCTCCTTCTCCGTATCAGCGGGCCATTTCTCCGGCACCCTCGTTCCAAGATCGTCCGCAATCCCAAGGAATCTCGCCCGCGCCTTCGCCCCAGCAGTACTCGCGCGCTGCATCTCCAGCTCCTTCGTTCCAGTACCGCGCTTACGATCGTGGGCCGTCGCCTTCACCTTACCAGCAGCAGGTTGCAAGTCGAAGCCCGTCGCCTGCGCCGCCGCAGTTCCAGAACCAGTTCGAGCCTGAGGATGAAGACGATGGTCCACCTCCACCTCCTCCGCCGCACCGTGTCGCATACGATCCAAACCGAGCAGTGTCTCCTGCACCGCCTCCACAGAACCGCTTTACCACTCCAGAACCGCCTTCGCCAAACCCACAGAAGTTCACGCCTTCGCCGCTCACAAACGCTATGAACGACGTCATGTCCTCGTTGCAAGACATGGCTTCGCCAGAACAAGAGACACCCTCGAACCCTTGGTCTCCTGACGCGTTCGACCAAGTTCACCAGGCTTCGGCTAGGATGGCTGGGCTGCAGACTGGCAATGGCGGTGGCAGTCGAATGGGAGATGACGACGACGGCGACGAACCTGTCCAAGGCCCGCCAGATGTCGATGACTATGTTAAGCGCATGGAAAGCCGCCTGCGCCGTATGCATCAGATGGAGGCCAACAAAAAGAAGAAAGACGAGCTATTCATGGGCGGCAAGAACACTCCTCCTCCGGTGCCGTCTAAGAACCCGGGATACCAGAGGCCAGGACCCTCGCCGATCAAGGACAGCCCAGGCGTCGAACGCAAGCAGACATTGCGCCATCGCAAATCAGTGCACGATCTCGGAAAGAGTCTGGGTAGATCCTTCACCAGCAAGACCAACTCCACGACCACTACAGAGAGCACTAATCGTAGCTTGATGTCCGGGTACTCCGCGACAGCCATGAGCTCCACTAGCGCTGGCAGCTACTACCGCAAGAAGTTCGCTGGCGACAGGTCTCGAAGCGCAATTGGAAACCGTCCAACTGGGAACGGCTTTGGCTTCGATGATGGACGACCAGAGTCGCCCTTTACCGGTGTTACATACCACTCCAGCCATGCTTCGGGCTCTCAATCTCGACCCGGTTCAAGCGATGAGCAACAACAGTCGACACAGCCCAGCACACCCGGACCTGAGAACCCGGATCCTCTTGGCGGTTTGACACAGCCGAAGGCGAGACGAAGTGGTTTCTTCCGCAAGATGATCGACTCTGCAAAGACCCAGGCAGCCAATGCGCGAAGCACCATGGAGACCATCAGCAGGCCAGCATCCCGTGCAGCCAGTCGTGCGGCGAGTCGCGCAGCTAGCAGGGCAGGTAACCGCATTGACCGCATGGACACTAGCACGCCTTCCACAGGCTTCGCTGGTGGTTCTGCAGCCCATCAGCCCACACCTAGCAGAGATGGAGGCCTTGGTACAACAGACTGGGTACAAGTGCGCCGCGATGTCAACCGATCGAACTCTCTGAGCAGGAACGAGCGTATTGAACGAGCAGAGCGCTGCCAGATGATGGACTACCCTGCTTTCGACCCTATTGAGATCCTGAATGAGTCCGTCGAAGGTGACGAGGGTCTTGACGGGCTGCCGATTGCTGAGCCTGTCGATTTCGCTGCATGTAACCTAGCTCACGTCGACAAGGGTACCCGCTTTATTAACAGTATTCCCATGGGCACCACGTCGGCTGCTTTGGCCCAAGGTTACGTCTGCAGGCCGTTCAGGAGTGATGTCCAACGTCTGCGCGCCATCTTCACCTGGGTCAGCGAGCGCATCACCTGGGAAGAAGACTTTGAGGGCGAGATGGACACTCGACACGTCCTCCAGAGCAAGCGTGGATGTTCGCAGGAGATTGCTATGGTGGTCGCTGAGATGTGCGCTTCGGTCGGGTTGCACGCTGAGGTCGTGCGTGGCTATCTCAAGACTCCTGGAGAGCCTCTGGATCTCGAGAGTGTTGCGCGTCCGAACCACTCGTGGAACGCCGTCATTGTCGATGGTGAGTGGCGCATCATGGACTGTTCGCTTGCAGGCCCAACGAATCCCAAGCGTGCGCATTTCTCGATGGCTGGTTCTCAGGTCGCTGAGAGCTGGTACTTCCTCGCCCGCCCACTCGAAATCTGTTACTCCCACGTTCCGCTCCTGCCTGAGCAGCAGCATATTGTCCCACCTCAGCCCCATGACATTCTTATGGCTCTTCCATGCGCCACACCCACCTATTTCAAGCATAGTTTGCAGATTGTGGACTTCGACACAAGCATGCTGAACCTGGAGAATCTCGAGATGGCTCACATATACGTCAATGTCCCTGAGAATGTCGAGTGTGTCGCCGAGGTGGAAGCCAGGGCGGTGTCGCAGGATGCTGATGGTGACTTCTTCGAGAACGGCGATTTTGTGCGGAAACCGGCACTTGCGCAGGCAGAATGGGTTGGCGGCCAGAAGCGCTACACAGTCAAAGCGTTGCTGCCCGGAGACGAGGGCCAGGGTGTGCTCAAGATCTATGCCGGGCCTCGCGGGCTTATGGTAAGTTGCTTCCTGGACTGTAAAGGCCTGTCGTACTAACTTTCCTCAGCACTCCAATAAGCAAAATCCGCATACCCTAGCCATGGGTCTCCCAATAACGCACACTGGCAGCAATCCCCCGTACTCGTTCTTAACACTTCACCCTACGCCTCACGCCCAGCGCCACGACCTTTACGTCGCACAGCCTCAGTGCTCCAATCTCGTCCTCAACAACACCTTCGTTTTCTGTGTCCGCCAGCACCCCTCTTCGACAACCCGCACCGAACCGGAAACTCCCCTTACTGGTCGCGCGTCACCCAACCCCCTTACACGTCCTGCATCGGCTATGAGCATGCAGTCTATCTCCGCCACTGGAAGCAATTACACCAATCCGTCTCAAGCGTCTTCAGGATCGAACGGTAGCAGCTCGCTGAAACCCGCCAAACTCGCCATTCAGACACCCAGTGGCAAGATCATCCGGTTGACAAGAAAGAGCGAGCATGTCAGCGTATTGACTGACGCTGATGGTACCGCCTGGGAGACGGTCATCAAGATCGGCGAGAAGGGTACCTGGCGTGGATTGGTACTGGCAGATCGCAGTGCGAGGTGGTGCGTCTTCGCGCAGTGGGAGTGTGCCTAGGAGGCTAACACCCGGGATCGTTGGGGGTTTGAATAAGGTCAAAACATGTAGTGATGTTGAGATGTGTGTGGGTGGTTGTTCACTTCTTGGTCCAAAAGTTTTGGATACACTTATTAGTAATGTTTTGTCGTTCGTAGAACAGACTTTTGGCATAGCATTGCATAGCCGGTGTTAGTATTTCGGTCTGGTGTAGTGTATGATACAGATGAAGAAATGTCTGCGAAATTCTTTATTGGCTTGGTTGCGCCGTGATTGCATCTTTGTTGATGAGTCGTGTGCTCCATGAGTTGCACGTTCTCTATCGATAAGCTGCCCCGCCAAACACTCATCATCCCACCAAAACTTCTCCGCCAGTGCTCTGACTACCTCCACAACGCATCATGGACGCCCAAATCGCCGAGTGGCAGACCCGTGCCGAGGCACTCAAGCCTCTCAACCTCAAGCAGATTGAGCCCAGCCTGCAGGAGCTCGATGCTCACCTCACCCTCCGCTCGCACATCGTTGGCTACACCATCACCGATGCCGACACCACCGTCTGGAAGACCCTGCGCGAGAACCGCGTCGCACACGCATTTGTCAAGCAGAACTTGATGCCCAGCCTGTGCAGATGGTTCAGGTACATCGAGGAGGCGTACCCGCAGTCTGTTGTCCTTGCCGAGAGGCCGAAGGAAGCTACAAAGGGCGGCAGGAGCAAGAAGGAGGGCGCCAACGACGATGCCAACTTCGACATTGGTCTTCAGGACGTCGGTGATGGCACAGGAATTGTCACACGTTTCCCTCCCGAGCCTTCGTAAGTGCTGACATGTCGCTGGGAGACATGGATTGACTGACTCTGAACAGAGGTTACCTCCACATTGGACACGCAAAGGCCGCCCTCCTGAACGACTACTTCGCTCACACCAAGTACAAGGGCAAGCTCATCCTTCGATTCGACGACACCAACCCCAGCAAGGAGAAGGAGGAGTTCCAGGATTCCATCGTCGAGGACTGCGCTCTGCTTGGTGTCAAGCCGGACCAGGTCTCCTACACCAGCGACTACTTCGATGACCTCTATGAGAGGGCTGTTCAGATGATCAAGGATGGCCTCGCATACGCCGACGACACTGCGCAGGAGAAGATGCGCGCCGAGCGCATGGACGGCATTGCTAGTGAGCGCCGTGAGATGAGCCCCGAGGAGACCCTGGCCAGGTTCGAGGAAATGAAGAAGGGTACCGAGGAGGGCACAAGGTGGTGCATCCGCGCAAAGATGTCTGTCGACAACCCGAACAAGGCCATGCGCGACCCCGTCATCTACCGATGCAACCCCGAGGACCACCACCGTACCGGCTCCAAGTGGAAGATGTACCCTACCTACGACTTCTGCTGCCCCATTGTCGACTCGGTCGAGGGTGTCACACACGCTCTGCGTACCACCGAGTACAACGACCGCGATGCGCAATACCAGTGGTTCATCAAGGAGCTCAAGCTCCGCAAGGTTCATAACTGGGCTTTCGCGCGTCTGAACTTCGTCCGCACCGTCTTGTCCAAGCGTAAGCTGACCAAGATCGTCGACGCTAGCTATGTCTGGGGATGGGACGACCCGCGTATGCCCACCGTCCGTGGTGTCCGTCGCCGTGGTGCCGTCATTCCTGCTCTCCAGGAGTTCATCCTGAAGCAGGGTCCCTCCAAGAACATCGTCAACCTCGACTGGTACTCGTTCTGGGCCACCAACAAGAAGCACATCGAGCCCACCGCTGCGCGCTACATTGCTATCGACGAGGACGCCAAGGTCCCCGTCACTATCGTTGGCGCACGCGAGGGCGTCATCACCGAGGATAAGCCCAAGCACGCCAAGTACGACCTCGGCAACAAGAAGGTCGTCTTCAGCAAGGACATCATTATGGAGCAAGCTGACGCGCAGTCTTTCGCCCAAGATGAGGAGATCACCCTGATGAACTGGGGCAACGCGATCGTCCGCAAGATCTCGCACTCCATCAACCCGCTCTCCAAGGATGGCTTCAAGACCGTCACTGGCCTCGAGCTCGAACTGCACTTGCAGGGCGACGTCAAGAAGACCTCCAAGAAGGTTACATGGCTGTCTAAGGACCAGGAGCTCATCCCCATTGAGCTTGTTGACTTTGATTACCTCATCTCGAAGGATAAGCTGGAGCCCGAGGATACACTCGAGGATTTCTTGAACAAGAAGACGGAGACCAGGGTCAAGGCTGTTGCAGACTGCAACGCTGCGGAACTCAAGGTCGATGATATCATTCAGTTCGACCGCAAGGGCTTCTTCCGCATTGACAAGGCCTTCAGCCATGGTCAGGCTATCCAGGCTTTCCAGATCCCCACTGGAAAGGCGAAATAAGTGCACGTAGACAGGAAAAGCAAGTTGAAATGATGATAAGATGCCCTTAAAGCTCATCGATCGTCCACTTTATTCTTTCTACTCTTGGGGCTTGTGGCCCACTCCGTGCCATGATCGTGTTTCCGCCATGCTGTCCTTCCCACAAACTCATGCTCGCGTCCAGTCTTGCCCTTTCGTGTCCCACCAACGCAACAACCTCCCTCCCACCTTCTGGATGGGGAGAAGCATGACCACTCGTCCTGCAGAATAGTTTATATACCTGATATCTGACTTTGACACTAGCTAACACACCACACAGTCCTCAGTGATGTACGTGGCCGCGGACGCGGAGGGCGAGGGCACAGGCGGTGCAATACTAGTTTGTACTAGTGGTGCGCGCCTAGGGTGGTATGCAGGGCAAATCAAAGTCGTCATGAGAGCGGTAGAGGTCATTGTTGGGTAGGGAGAAGGTGCGCAGTTGCATGAGAATCGCGGCCAGACGTACTGGCTTTCTGCGATCGTCACGAGATATTGATGTGAGATGTATGTCGATGTTGCATTAATATTATCGTAAACGTTGTGGTATTCCTTGCATCGTGCCAGCGCTCTACAGAGGCTCGTTGCCGAAACGCTTAGCATACATGCCCAGCGCCTTGATGGGGAAGATGAATTTGTAGTTCGGGTATGAGATCATGCTGTTCTCTGTTAGTGTCCCTTCTCCAGAATGTGTGAATCGAGCTTACCAAGACTTGTTGAACACTCCCTCAATGGCCTCCTGCTTCCACTCTCCGTTCTTCTGCTGTCTACTCATGATCATCTTGAGCGCCCTCTTTAGGGGCTCCTTATCGGGGAATCCACCCTCAAGCATCGCAATCACCACCCACGCGGTCTGCACAACCTGGCTCTTCTCGTGCTGGCAATACTTGCCCGTCTCACAGGACCTGTACGTCTCGCCCCAGCCACCATCCTCCATCTGGCGGTCGAGGAAGAACTTGCAAGCCCTACGCACGCGCTCGGAGTTCTCATATGTCTCGCCGACGCTCTTGAGAGATTCCATGGCGAACATGGCCGCGTACGTAAAACAGATGCCCCACGCGCCGTACCATGAACCGTCTGATCGCTGTGCGGAACGGATGTAGTCGACGGCGCGGTTGCGAAACGCGATGATCTCGTCACGGCGGTAGGACGGGTAGTGTTTCTGGAACATCTGGAGAGCGGTGACAGTAGCGGTTGTGCACTCAACGTAGTCGTACTCGACCATGATGCTGCCAAAGACTTCTGCGGCGTTGAGGTGCTCAAGAAGTTCAGAGCCGCGGGTTGGTTCGTAAGATGCGCATCCACCGGAAGCATTCTGCATGGTAAGGAGCACATCGATTGCATCTTTGAGTCGGCGTTCTTCGATCAGAGTAGGGTAGTGGTGGTCGTTTTGCAAAATGAGGGTGGCTTTGAGGCCTTCAGATGTGCAATCGCTGACTGTGTAACCCTGTTTGCGCGTGCTGAATCCCCAGGCGCCCTTGCGCTGTTGGCGATAGCACAATGCTTGCTCGTCGACCTCTTCCAGCATCTGCTGGTCCTCGAGGAACTCGAGAGCCTTTGTGAACATTGGTTGGTACTTCTTCTGCTGAAGAAAGTCACAAGAGTCGGCCGCGAGAACAGTGAATGCAGTATCCCAAGTCTGGACACCGTTTGTGCCATTCATGAGCATGCCCTCGTCCTTCAACCAAATGAATTCGGGCAAGGTCTTGAGGTGCTCCTGGAACCCGTGACCGTCAGGTCCTTCTTTAATATAGCAAGCGAGGGTGTTCATGGGCCCGTTAACGGGTCCGAGATTTGCGAAGTCAGTGTTCTTGTCCTCTGCTTGGATCAGCCACCAAACATGCCTCTCAGCACGCTCAACCAACCATGCAGTCCGGAGGTAAGGGTTCCAGATGACTGCGAGGAACCAGAATATTATCTTCAGAATCCATGTCTTTGGGTGGTAGTTGTCCATGGGCGAGATATCGTTGCGGTGCGCGGCGAAGTTGATTGTCTCAAACGGCTCTGTCAAAAGCTCTGAGCGCAGCTGTCGTGTCAAATCGTTCAGTGGATACGACCACCTCCTGGAGTAGACGAACGACATGGGCAAGAAGACCTGTCTCATATGGATCCACCAGCGCCATGGCGCAATAGGCACCCAGTCCGGCAGCAACCATAGCTCTGGCGGCACAGGATTGACGATGTCCCAGTCCATGACACCAAGCACGCTCAGCCAAAACTTTGCCCAGTGCGGACCCTGCGTGGCTCCACCGAGCTTCCACAATGTACTACGCGCCTTCTGCATTCTGGGGTCTTCTGCGTCTACGCCGAGCAGTCGCAACACCGTGTAGTTCATAGATGTACCAAATACACTGCTCTCGCCTTCGATGTGTAGCCCCCAGCCGCCGTCTTCAGGGTGTGCTCGTGCGAAGAGGTAGTTCTTCATCTCGATTGCGCGTTCGACAGGAATCGGTGTGCCGGTGACATACCAGGTGATGACCAGTCCGGGAAGGAGAAACATAGGACCTCCATATTCGCAGGCCCAGTTTCCGGGCGGCAGTTGAAGTTCTGAGAAGAACGAGAGACCGTTTTCGGCGGCTTCGAGTGGTGTCTTTGCGGTCGGAAGTTCTGGGAGGCCCTATAGTATTCAAGTTAGCTTCAAACTGTATCAATTTAAATGGTGAGTTGATCTGCTGGCAGTGATGTAGCAAATGTACGTACTGTCTCCATGCCTAGGAAGTACCTGTCCGCGGCACTCTGTGGCCACTCCTTCACCTCCTTTTCAGTCTGCAGATAGTGCCATGTCTGACACCCTCTGTCGTCCCTTAGCCTCCAGCGTGTGTAGTCTGTCTTCTCGTCTCCATTCGCCTTGCTCTTGACACCAATTGGGACTTGTGCATGGCCGTTCGCACCCCTTTTCACGACGCCGTTCGTGGCGCCGTTTGCCGAACCATTGGTAGCGTGCGGCATGTCTGTCGGGTAATCGTGTATGTCGTTACTATCGTGGAATGCTCAAACACTCATCGTGACGTGTGTTGGTGGACGTTGAGTATTTGGGGAACTTTTGGTCGGCATCCTTGGCGCGGACGCGTGAGTGGAAGGCGCGGGCGCGCGTGAGCGGCGGCGAATCACGTCGAGTGCTCGGACATTATGATGAGCACTCATCATGAGAGAGAACATGCTATGTGCAACATTCGGGAAACTTGGTTCTGGATTCCACAGTGTACCGTTGTGTACAGGAGGCTTTCCTCGAGAAGAATCGACTGGATGAATCTTTGCTCAGGTATGAAAATTGACAGCAAGTCCGTCTCATTTGTTCGTTGAGCAAGGCACGCCGCGAGACCGAGAGCGAACAGTATCTGAATCATTTCAATCATCGAATGCACACATCCCCGAGTCAACACAAAATTCCTCTTGTGCAGGATCCATGGATTTGACTCGGCACTCTGGGCAGGCATGCACTCGGATGATCGACAAATAGCAACAAATCGGCCCACGACAGCCGGCCGCCCATGCTTCCAAGCCCACCCTTTTTGCTTACTCACCTCATCGCCTGTCGGACGTTCCGTGCATCTCCACTTTCGCCGCTCTCGATGTGGAGATGCAAAGGGGCGCGGATGTTGGTTTGCTCCGGGCGCCGAAGAAACCTGGAAGTGGCAGATTGATGGAAATCGACATCGCGATGTTGATAAGGGAGAATGGCATGTGCTTAATCAGGGCGTGCTCCGTGGTATGAGTCGTACCAGTCCTATAGGAGAACACTGAAGCGGGTTGCCGGCCGAATGTGTACCATCGATGTCCACGTGGGTGGGGTTAAGAACAGAAAGGAATTGAACAGACGGCGGACAGCAGGGGCAAAGATATGAAAATCAGGTGTAAAGGCAACGATTGGTATTATTCGACTTTTGCAGTCGTGCGATTCTTCTGGAACGCTCAGCACTATGTACAACCAGATCAACGAGCGACCTCCAGGGCGCGCTTGTGCGCAAATATCAATGCCAAAACGCGGATGCCAACGACTGTATGCAACAATCCCCAAATCAATGCTTTATGAACGCCGTGAAAACACCTCTCGTGCTGTGCTCGTCCACCATAAATCTTCAATCATCGTGTCGTCTGTATGTGTGGGTATCGAAGAATGAAAAGAGAAGGCCTAGTCGCTGTCCGCATCAGGGTTGGCGATGAAAAGACGCGTGTTGCTCATCGTAGTTGTCCGCTCGTCCACACTGCCCTTTCGCATCAAGTCAGAGTTCTTGGTGACCTCTAGCTTCGGCAGTGACTTCATTGGGGCAATCGCGCCGAAGTTTCGCTCTTCACTACTACCACTGCCCGTTGAGAGATTCGTCTTCGTCTTCTCAACGAAGTAATCGTTGCTCGCGTAGTCTTGGTTCGGCGTGGGCTCCTCAGCAAGGTCCCCAAGCTCATCTGGTGACGAATTCTGCGGGGGTGTGGAGTTGGACGAAACGCGACCAGCAGGGTTGGCGTAGGAGATGCGGCGGCCTGAGCCCAGAGAGCTGCGACCGGAGCCGGAGCGGTGGTGGTACTGCCCGCCAATGGAGCCATTGTCGTCGTCGTCGCCCTCGTCGACCTCTGAGGCACTCAAACGCATTGGCACACCAGTGCCGGTGTAGGTGGTGGGCGCGTAGAGGGTAGCCTTGGGGGCACCGTGATGGCGCACCTTGGAGCGCACACCAGCAGCCATGCTCGAGCTGCCTGAGGGACCGCGTGCAGGAGCGTTCTTGCCGCCAGCGACCTCCATGTTGGCCCGCATCCTCGCCTGGCGCTGCTGGGCCTGAATGCGCGGGTCCTCGTACTGGGCCCGGTCGCACCAGACCGTGGCCTTCTGCTTGCGCATGAGGGCGACATAGGAGGTGGGCGAGGTGCCGGAGCGGGTCGACGACGAGCGGCGGAGGGCACCGCTGTTGGAGCGGTTGGGGGTGCCGGTGGTGCTGCTGGTCGACGACGTGGGGGTGCGGCGCAGGCTGCTCTGGTACTGCGAGGGGTACTGGGGGTACTGCGAGTTCATGGTGGAGGTGGTGGGCGAGGGAGCAACGGGGAAGACGCCGGACGAAGTGGTTCGTGTGCGCGAGTGGCCCAGCTGCGCGTCGTTGTATTGATCCTGTTGCGGTCGCACAGCAATGCCGGGGTTTGCGATGGGCTTGCGGCGGACGGGCAGTGGCATTGCACCACCGTAGGACGGGACCTGTGAGGGTTGTGCCATCACAGCGGCCTGCATGTTTGCGCTCCTCGCTTGACGATCACAGACGCTGAAACAACGATCGGCACAGGCCTGACGTCAAGAGGCGCGCTGGACAGAAACGGCAGGAGGTGTGAACGGCACTGGCAGTTGCACTCAGCGCGGGAACTACCACGGCGTCCACGGAGCGGCTCTGTATGTTTAAGTACTGGTAATGGTGATAGGCCGTGTGCCGCTTGGCGCCCCGCTTGCGTGCGTGCGTTCGTTCGCTGCAGCCCTGCAGAATTCCGAATGCACTGGCTTCCACCCGCTTCCGGCGATGGTCTGATGAGCTGAGGGGGGATCGGTGATGCTGAGGGGTTGGACAGTCAGACGCCGTCTTCACGGAACTTTCGAGCAGCTCGCGGTTTTTAGCGACCTTGTGGGCGGCGGGAGATGGCTGCCGTAGATCACGGGTGGTAGCTGGCCTTATGTATCAGGACAGCAGGGAAGGTCTCTGGTTGTGCCACCTGCGCTAGGGAAAGCTTCTATCGAGAGCTAAAGAAAGAATTGTCAGTCTGCGAACACGAGCCACTTTTCAACTTCAGGAGCCCAGCTGACGCCTTCGTTGTTCGAGCGTAGTGCCGAAGGCGCCAGCACAACGTGGGCACAGCGTGCAGCGTGAAGAGGCATGGCGCGAGAGCTGACTTACTCTTCCGTCTTGCGTCTAATCCGATGTAGCAGCGGACGCACAACCTCATTCAGCGCCCTGGGGCTAAGGCAGCGAACGCGAGATGATATGGAAGGGAAAGTGTCGAGGCAGCCGACTGGGTCAGCGACAGTGGGAGATTGTATTTAGATGCTGTATGCAGTAGCAGTTGAGTTGTCAATGCGTGCTGCCCGCCTCAGACGCGGACGCGCGAAAGCTCTTGTATCCTTCTCCCGTGCTTGCCGTACCTCTCGATGGCGCTAGGGCACGAAGCACTTGAGCCATTCTTCGACCCACTCCACCATGACGAAATGCCATGAACTGCTCCGACGGCGTCCTCGACGATACGGTAGTCCAGCGCTTGCAACGTGCACCGACCCCTGCCATGTTCATAGCATCTTCAACTAACGCCCTCAAAACTTGGAATTTGCAGGACGTCGACTCCAAACAGCCGCACAGCGGAGTCGCGTCCGAATGCGGCTTACAGCTATGGCGCGGCAGAGGACCATGGTCAGGTCCCTTGTCGTCTGCTGCACTCGCGCGCTGCATTCACAGATCCCGCTCGCTCGGCGTCGAATCACTGCCAGTCGTGGCGCCCAGCGTACTAGAGCGAGCGGGCGCTGAGTCGCTCGTTGTGAATGATCGACTCTGTTGCATCCGATACCTCGAGAGTGCTACGTTTGACAGATCGCTTTGTGTGTTGCCGTGTGTTTCTGATCAATTGCTGCACTGCATGCGCCGCCCGCCCGGGCACGATATGATGACCTCAAGCGATTAGCCGAAATGCCTCACTAGGCATGTCAGATCGCGATGCTTCAGGTACAGTGTGAAATGTCCTGATTTCAGCGCAATCTCACGATAAGGCCTACCCCCTCAGTGTAGCGCTGGCCAAGTTTGATGCACGATCCAGCAAGTTCAGCAGCCGCTGCACCAAGCGACTTTTCTCGTTTCATAGCTGCAAGTTGTTGAACTCGATGTGCCGCTTGCTGTTGCTTGATGATGAGGCGCTACGAAGCCCCAGGGTGGGGTTACATGCAAGCTCATGCAGCTGCGCAGAGCATCCCACTTGATCTCTGGTTCCCCGCTTGTGGACGATGAGCCGAGCAAATCCACCGTCAACAAGGTGTTCAATTTAGTTCCGTTGGGACTCGTTTGTGCCAGCGGATCGCACAACAGAATCGTCGTTCATCGCCGACGTCAAAATATCGATCACAGCCACCTCCCTGCAGCAGTTTGTATCGAATGTCCTCATAAATGTGGAGTTGCCAGAAAGAATTAGAAAACTGGAGATGTGGCGTCGCATCCCAGAGCAACATCGTCCGCCACAGGGACCCTGAATAGCCGAGTCCGGCAAGCAGATGTTGATCCCTTCCTGTTGTGCTAAGGAGAGGCTGCTGCAACACACGTCCGTTAGTCTATTTTTGCAATAACACGGAGAAAGAGATCTGTAGCTTCATGAACTGAGGACATCCGTGCAACAGTCTCGAAATCGAATGCTGGTCAGTACACGCGTATTGCATCGACCGAGAGAAGTACCGGTCAGACGGATACAGTGTTCCTGAAGCCCACATCGGTGAGGCGCTCGACGTGGCGTCGACAAGCGGAAGAATTGGTTAATTGCTCTCGGTTGAAGCCGACTGTTAGAAGGCGAGCGGTGAAGTGTCTTCCCGCGCCGGCTGTGTGGAGACGAGGAGAGGGGAGGGCACGACATTAGCCCTGGTGTTGACGCTTGCCCACCTCAATTTAGTTCAACACTATCGATGTCGTGGTACGTGTGATCCGGCGCAAACACCAGCTCTAATGGAAATACACCTGCATCGTGCGACAACGACAGGCTACAACTCGAGCTTCTCTTATCGTGGACTGCCTTTTCTGGCTGCTAGTTCGAGCGGCATCCCCATGATCTGCTTTCGCTACGGTCCATGTGTGCTAGCGTACGATAGCACCGACTGGATTATCCCGCTGCCAGATGTCTCAGAGTCGCCGATCACTTGATCGGGCCTTCGCGATACCGTTGGTGGAGAGAGGGCGGACTTTCCGAGCAGCTATGCCATGCCGGGCCGCTTCTCATGGCTTGTGCATGCATTGACTATAATGCCGAAAGGTAGTGAGAAAGCAGTGCGTGATATGTGGGGAGCGAGACGTGAATCTTGCTGAGCGTGACAATAGATTTCTTTGTGCTGACGAGTCGTCGTCTGAGAACATCAGGCGTATCTATTCCCACCTAATTACTTTTCTGTCAAAGACCAATCCACTGGCCACGTCGTGCGGGGCCGTTTCAATACACGAACGGGATCAGACGATACGGAGTCTGCTCCTTGAACTTCGTCCAGGCCTCACCATACCTCTTCTCGCAGTACTCGTTAAGAATAGGAATTGCTCTTGTCGAGAAATCCCATGCAAAGAGTGCACCGACAAGCGCGCCTAGTGCCCAGCCACCTCCGGTTAATGCGTAGCCTGCCCTCCAAATCGTGTAGCCACCATAGTTAATATGCCGTGCCAATTGCCATAGACCTCCAGTGTAAGCTTTGCCCTTGTTGTTTGGGTCGGACTTGAAGCGTTTGCGTTGGATCTCTGCTACGAGCTCGGTGAGGATGCCAATTGTGTACAACGTGCTGCCCACAATAAGAGACGGCTGAGGAAAGTCTGCCTCTTTTGACGCTGATGTTGCGCTGATAAGGAATGCATAGCTGCTGACGCTGTTGAAGAAGGCGTTGAACAGACCAACCTGGACAGCGGGGATGACAGGCATTGGTTCTCCAGAAAGCAAAGAAACCCAGATATTTTGCTTCACGGCACTGCCAATCGACATGCCTAGTAGTACAAGTCTGTACGGGGACAGGCTCAAACTATCAATGGCGGCGATGCCTGTGTTCGCTGGAAGTCCTGGCGGGAGTGTGCGAAGTCCGAGACGATGCAGAATAGGCGTACCAAGTCCATGCGCAAGGATTCCATATTGGAGAACCGGCTCGACTGCACGAGCAAGAAAGAATGTAGCTTTACCAGCAGGTGTCGATGTGTAGTCACCTCGAGATATCAGGTCCTTCTTCTTCGCTTCCTCAGAGCGAGGGTCGTTGTGGCTCATGGTGCTACTCTGTATCAGTCAAACTAGATCAACTGTCTGTGCGCGCGCGAATTAGACTCACAAGTTATCACGCCTAAGCTGTTGACAGATTGAAAGATCAAAAGCGACTTCAGATGGTGCACATGTCTTATCTCAAACGTGTGAAACTAGGCCACCCAATGGGCTGAGGATCGTAAGCTCGGTGACGTCAAGAACGGCTAAACACAGAAGGCACACATTCGTATACAAACGACAACAGCATGTCTAGAGTGCAACTGCCTTATCACTGATTCTAGATCAACCTAACACGACCCAGCGGAAGCAAAGCTCATATTGATTTAGGAGTCTGAAGTTTCCAGCATTGAGCATGCCTCCGGTGTTTTCAGGACTAGTGTGGCGCGTAGTCCCGTGATGTCTTGCATTAGCGCGTTTTTCCTTCCATGCACCCCACCAGTTCCTCGTCTCCGTCACACAAAGAGTGCATTACACGCGCTTTGAGCCCCGAGTCCGAGAGTTCGTCCGCTCATCTCCTCTTGGACTCTGAAAGCCGGCGGTTTGGACACCATCAGTCGAATACTCCACTATACAGGCTGCACCATTCTCAGAATACTATGTTGGAGACGTTGGTGTGTTGGCGCAACGCAACACAATTGGAGATTCCCTCTCATACAACCGGATTTGCCGCAAAACAGGGGGGTTGCTTGAACATTGGGTCTTACAACCGTCGAGTCGAAGCAACCTCAGGTCCTTGACGGAAGGCACCCTGCAGGCAGCTCTTTCTCCACACATACCTTTGCCGCTCCTGCTTGTCCTCTTAGACTATGGCTCAACTTTCCGGCGATCAACGACTCTATATCGACTCACATCTCTAATGACTATTACTTTCAACGCGATTTGCAGTCTACTGCAGGGCATCGAGAATATCACTACTATTTGTCCGCGATTGCTACCAAAAGAGGAGACAGAAAGCATTCTGCAGGTCGTTTCGAACTGGTTCATCAATCACAGACGCGCCCTAGATGACACCAAGACCAATGGAGGTGCCGTTCTTTCCACGCTTTTTCCTCACCGTAGAAAAGATCGAGTGTACGGTCTACAGACGCCTCTCCTAGCGAAGAAGCTTAGCAAGCTACTCAACTTTAACCATGGCCAGAAAGCGTTGTTTGACGGGTGGAAGACTGGAAAGTGCGGAGACCTAGGCGTGTACACCGAACGCGCGATGAAACCTTGGGATGGCACCTTCTCATCCAAGCACCCAGTCTCCGTCGGAAGGGTTGATAGGCTCCTGACGCAACTTGCAGCCAGATACAGGTTCTCCGATGCAGCCATTCGATCCCAACGCGACTGGTATGTCATGACGGATGAAGAGCTCAAAGATATCCTTGTGCGCCTGGAATCATGGGAGGCCAAGTGGTTGATACGTCTTGTCTTGCGCGACTACTGTACCGTTGCGCTGGATGAGGATTGCGTGTTCGGCATGTACCACTTTCTTTTGCCGGATCTCTTGATGTTTCAGAATGACTTTGACGCTGTCTTTGGCATGCTTCGAGGCGAGTTGGGTTGTTACCCTGCGGTGCCTTGCAATCTTCAAGAGAGGTCAATGCGGCTGGAGGCAGCGCACAAGTTGAAACCAGTGGTAGGCGTCAAAGTTGGACGCCCGACTTTCAAGAAAGCCTGGTCGTTCAAGCACTGTTTTCAAATGGTCGGTAATCACGCTTGGGCTGCCGAAAACAAGTATGACGGAGAGTACTGTGAGATCCACGTAGATTTGACGAATGCACCGCAGGAACTAAAGATCTTTTCGAAAAACGGCAAGGATGCGACCGCAGACCGTCAACCATTGCATGCCACTATTCGCAAAGCTTTGCGCATTGGACGTCCAGACTGCACCTTCAAATACAAGTGCATCGTCTTAGGCGAGATGGTGCTCTACAGCGACAAGGAGAAGAAAATCATGCCATTTTCAAAGATCCGCAAGCACATATCGCGATCTGGATCCTTCATTGGGACATTGCAGGATTCCTTGCCTCACGAATGGGAACACCTCATGATTGTTTTTTTTGACGTTTTGGTGTTGGATAACAAGCCCGTCCTACGTCATTGTCTTCAGGAACGCCGCAACCTACTCAGGGATCTAATTCAAGTCAAACCGGGTCGTTCGATGCGCTCAGAGTGGAGCTTGCTCGACTTCAAGACAGGGGACGGCATCACGGACCTCAAGGAGATATTCGCCCGGAATCTCGCTAGTCGCCAAGAAGGGCTTGTATTGAAACCGCTTCATGCGCCTTACTTCCCGCTGTTATATGGACAGGGGTCTTATCGACCAGGGTTCTTCATCAAGCTCAAGAAGGATTACTTGGGCGATATGGGTGGAGAACGCGATCTGGGCGATTTTGCAGTCATCGGTGCCAGTTTCGATGCTCAAGTTGCGCCAAAGTCAGACCTGAAACCCTTACATTGGACGCACTTCCACCTTGGGTGTCTTACAAACAAGGCTGCAGTACAGCGGACCGGGGCGAAGCCCGTCTATAAAGCCGTTGCGACTATAGGTCTAGACCAGTGCATATCGAAGCACGATCTGAAGTACCTCAATATACATGGCTACGTGCGACAAGCAAACCTGCGTGAGGATGGCCAGACAGACAAGTTTGGCGTCGAACACTCCAGAGGGTACGACCGCCGCATGACTGCAGCATTCAGAGTGCCATTCGTCGCAGAGGTCTTGGGGGGTGGATTCGAAAAGCTGCAGAATGAGACCTTTGAGATGTTGCGTCATCCTCGAATCAAGAAATTGCACAACGATCGGACATGGGAGGATTGTGTGACTCTCGAAGACCTCGAGCAGATGGTTGAACAGAAGTGGGACGTGCCAGACGCAGACAAGCTGGATGGCCACGCCAAAGACGTCGCATTTCTGGCAGCGAAATATGTGAGCGAGTCACAAAGCACGTCCTCGACATACAGAACGACGCAAGACATAGCTCAGACGACTCCACGCAAGTCAGAAGCTTCCTCGAATCCTACTCCGTCAGATGCCGTAGTCCAAGAAACGCAGCAACCGACCCTGAACACGTACACTACTGCATCTTCCAGCAGTCAGTACTCGGGCAGCACACAAGGTGCTGGTACTCGAGCGTCGCGACAAGTTCGCATCCTCGTTCGTAAAGATACTATCGAGCGCCTCGCACTGGCAACACCACTCAAGGCGCCTCCAAAGCCGACTATCACATCACCAGGGCTGTTACCACCAGTTTCAACAGCTTCAATACTAACATTACATCACCGCTCTGCAGTCACACTACTATCGCCATCTTCCACCGACCCAGAACCCGCAAACACTAGAAAGCGCAAAGCCACTCGGCTAACTGCCTTCGTAAGTCCCCCAGCAGTCAGGAAGCGCGCCAAAGGCCGAGTCCCACTCCGAGACTTCGGCAACGGCGCCCGGACGCTGGGCGTCTTCAACTACGATTCCCAAGAGGCGACCATCCATATCTATGCGAAAAACGGCCTCAAGGTCTGTGTACATACAAACTCCGACAGGGAGGAGAGCAGCTCAGGGACGAAGCAGTGCGTCGGCTCTCAGGCAGTGGAAACTGGAGGCTAGGAGATAGCACATCTATGCAATCGATACGTGTTTTCAGTCCGTGTTATGTCTAGCTTGCGGATATAATGGCGCGAAAGCTACCAGGACTGTTGGCTCATTCTTTTTTACTTGTTTGCAGCGTGGGCGATTCAGAGATATTCACAGACAATGTCGCAACAAGGTCCGCCGCCACATGAATTCGATGCCGTGAGATATCCATCGCGAGTAGAGAGTGTAGAGATATCCCACAAGCACTGCACTCTCAATCGTGACACCAGTGTTGTCGACGTTGTATTTAGTGCACGCCATAATCACGTTTTGGCATTAAAACAGGCTGATGTGGAAATACGAACAACCAATAAGTGTGTTGAAGGTTCGGAGCTGTTTGCATCGCGCAGTAATGCGTCCTGAAGGTGATATTATCTATGATACATTATGAACATCCAGCTCGTTGTGATGTCATTCGTTTTGGGTCGCATATACTCCTTGCTATGCTCCTATACGCCTCGCTAAACGCTATAATATGATGACGTATGAAATGTGATACGTGCAACGAACGCGTCATTTCTACTCCTTTTACTCATCGACAAGTGCACCCAGAATCAGACTCTGAATGACAAACTCCGCGCTTGCGACACGCACCCTACGCCCGGCGATCTCGCCTTTGGCAAGAAGCTCTTCCACATCACCATCATCTCTCTTTCTCTTCTTGCCCTTCTTGAAGCTACCCTTTGTGCTTTTGGCCGGCGCACCAGTGCCGAAAAGCTCAGCGGCAGCATCGGCAACATTGCTCTGATCGTTATCGACGTAGACCCAGTCCCATTGTGCCTGCCCAAGTAGTTGAGTTGCGGCTGGAAGATCCGCACAGCGTCCTACATTTGATGCGCCCAGAGCGTGTGTGAGGAAGACGAAAGGCTGGCGCTTCTCGATCTCCTTTTTGCTCTTGCCAGTGACGAGAAGTACGGACTGACCTTGAAGAAGCAAGTCGCGGTCCTGGAACGTCTTCTCAAACGACACGTCATCGCTCGAAGGGTCATAGATACGCATCGCTCGTGAACGGACAATGCCATTGGGATCGAGGTACTTCGAGAGACCGGCAGGGAGCAGGTAGCGTGCAAAGCTTAACGCATGAGATGCTAAAAGCGAATCGTTGACCCAACGTAAATGCAGACAGGGTACGTTGAGGGCGAGAGCCTGTAGATACTTCGTACTGCGGGAGTGCGAATCAGTGATGAGCGCGACGAAGCCGAGTTTCTTCAACTCCTCTTTCAGTGTCAGAACACCTGCACCTTCGAAAGCAGATACTGAGGTCCGGCGGCTCTGAGATACTGACAATTCGATCGACTCAGTGTTGAACAGTTCGTGAAAGCCTTGCTCCAGGACACGGCCACCATTTGTCTTGATGGCTCGTGCAATGACGTCCTTATCCATACCCTCACCGGTAGATGTTAGGACGAAAGCCATATTCGAGAACGTACCACTGCCCGATCGACTTGACGAGGCAACCGAACCAGCGCGATTGGCGGCATCCTTCAGCAATGAAGGTGCTGCCGTGCCTCGGCGCGTGAACGAAGGGGTAGTAAGAGCTTCTGTGGGTACTGGGGAGCCCAGCTCAGAGGCAGCCCTTCGAGGGGACGATGGCGGCGATAGCTGGAACCTTCGACCGCGAAGTCTGCTCCATAGTTGCGTAGTAATGTACACACTCGCAATGTGCACAGTGACCTGCTTTGGCTGAGGCAAAGCCTTTCCTGCGGGAAGACTGTCGCGTTGCTTCTCTTCAAGGATGACGGATACATGTCCGTAGCAGTCAGTCATTGGGAACTCGTAGTTGTGCAGATCCTCGCACTTGTCTGTGAGACCGACGACAACGTACGTGTGCTTCTTCATACCAGGCTCATCAACCTTGACTTGGTCACCTGGCTTCAGGTCGAGCGAGCGAACCTGGAAGGCGTCGAGGGAGGTCGTGTTGCCATCATCGAAGCGGACTTGAAGCTGCTTCGAATCTGAGCGGCCAGTACAAGTGGCTGGGTAGTAGTGACTGCCTGGCCAGGATGCAAACACTCGATTAGGTACGGTCACCTCCCCTGTTTGTATCTCAGGCTTCCTTGGCGTCAAACGAACGGGAAGGCGCGCTGCAGAGGCCGGGGGCGAACTAGCAAGCTCGTCCGTACTGTTACCAGCATCGCGCATCTCAACATCCGCTGTGTGTTCGACAGGCTTGGTACCTCTATGAGTGGGTGTTGCAGGTGTGGACTTCTGTGCAACTGACAATGCCTTTGGTTTGGAAGGCGAATTAAGTGGTGAAGACATGGTGGCAATGACAGCCCTAGCAGACTTCAGGGAGCCTTTCTTGCTGTTCTGAGGTCTCCCGGGCCGCGAAGAGCTTCTTGACTTCAGAATCGCTGGTCGACCGTAGGCTACTGCCTGAACATCTTCCCTAGCTTGAGCTGCGGCTGCCGCACCCTGTTCCTCACGTTCCTGCGCTGACGCAGTCGGAGGCGTCTCCTCGTACACTTGCTGCTTTTGCTCGAGAGGAAATGGCGGTAGTTGCTCTGCCACAGTGTCTGCGGTCGCCGCTTCCTTGATGGGGCTCCGGAAAATGCTGCTCTTAGCGGCAAGTGCGGTCCTGCGTCGTTTGGCCGCTGGCGTGGAAGGTGCAGAACCCATATGCGTGTCTCCATCTGCATCATCGAAGCCGCTGAGACAGGGTAGCTCTATGTCTTCCTCTGCCGCCGAGACTTGAGTATTCGGCAGGTTTGCAATATCGTTGAGAGACCGAATACGGTTTACTTGGTGGACTGGATCGCTTCCCTCATCTCTCGAACTGGCTGGGGCAGGCATGTGAGACTGGGAGCCCGTCTGCTGCTCTTGCGCAGTCAAGTACGGCTCCACGCCATTCGTGTCCTCGGGAGCCTCTGTGTCAGGGAAAGGCCCCTCGACCGAAAGAGGAACTTCCTGCGGCGCACTAGTCTGCTCCGCAAACCAAGAAGGCTGCGTCTCCTCCAACGCATCCGTATCTGGGATTGTGTTCTGACGTTGTAGATTCGGCACAGTCTTTTCTGGCTCTTCATGTACCCCATCCCCCAAAATTTTTGGAGGAACAACCGATCCTTCTTGTGCGGTATGGAACTGCTTGTCCTCGAGGGTTTCGGGAATTTCTGTGTCTGTCCCACCGTCTACCTTCATAGGCTGGATCATCTCCGATTCTGCATCCACTCCCTCATCTTCTTCGCGAGACTGCACAATCCCCTCTTCATCATTGCCGACGAACTCCAGCCGTGCAACCGGTAGTTCCTCTTCTTCCATTTGTGCATCAGCGTTATCAGTTGCCGTTTCGTTGACCTCGTGCTCCACTTCGTTCTCAGTCAACTCATCATGAGCGTGCTCGTCATACACGATCTCATCTGTTTCTGCGGACAGCATCGGAGGACTGCTGGGCACTCGTTCCTCTTCTTCCGGTGCCTCTTCCTCCACCGAGCCTTCTCCCGCCTCCTGGGTCATCCTTGGAGGCATGTGTATCATAGACGAGGAAAGCATCTGGCTCGTGTATCCTGTCCTGGATGCGACCGTTGTCTGGTTGATGCTGTATTGATTGATTGAAGGTGAGGAAGGGAAACGTGTATCCGGTCGCGGCCAAATTTCGAAATTGGCAGTAATATCAGGTTGAGAATCCATGACAGCAACGGAGCCTCTACTACTATGCGGTGCTGATCGGAGTATGGACTGCGAGGCTGGTGCCTGTATCTGAGATTCGCGTTGCAACTGCGACAAAGGTGTGCCATGTTGTGACGCAATACCTGTTATGCGGTCTGGTTGGGTACGCTGTGGATGCGAGGAACTCTTCGGTACTTGCACAGCATTCTCTAGTCCGTTGTACCTCATCGGAGCCTGCGCAGTGACCGCGACGTCTTCAGAAAGCTCATCTTGTGACTGGTCTACCTCGTCCCCATCAAGAGTCAGATGCTGTGAAGGGTCGTTCATAGCGACATCCTCATCTTCCTGAGTGCCATCATGCCACTGGTGCCGTGATGCCCCGTGTCGAGCTCTCGCAGAATCTCCTCGAGACTTCCGTCTACGATGTGGCTCGGCAGCTGTTGGTGCTGAGATGCTCGACAATGATAACTCAGCTTCGCGGTGCTTTTGCTCCTTCTGTCTTTGACGCTGTAGGCGCTTTTGGGCAGCTGAAAGCTCCTCCCAGCTGTCCTCCTGTACGAGTGGCGCGTGCTGTGCTCCTTTCAAATGCTTCCGTCTCTCCTGCGACTCTTTCATTGTGACATATTCAGACCGCGGCTCGCTCGAGGATCGCATTATTGGATCGGACCGCTCGTTTCGCATGACCTTGATAGGGCTGGATAGGGCTGGAACTGGACTCGAATGGCGGACGTTGGTGAAATTCGGCGACGGCCGCTGGAAGATAGGATCTTCGGTGCCAGCTATTACAGGCGATGTGCGCGCTTGAGTTAGATCGAAAGCCTGCGTCAGTGACAGCGGTTGTCCTATCATCGACCTGCCAAACACACCACCAAATGCAGACGCTGAAGCAACCGTATCTGGTGTAGTCTCAATTTCTGCGGTGGGACTCAGCACCTGCCCCAAGCTATTGCGTTTCCTGCCGCCCACTGCTGGTGTCTCAAACTTCAACGGACTTGTGAACGCATCCTCAGTTTGCAGGACTGGACCACGATCGTCATCAAGGGCTGTTGGGCTCGTAGTTGCAACATCTTGCGCATTCTGAGAGGATACAACCACCTCAACGTCGTCGGTGAGTGGCTCTGCATCGTCGTCTTCATCGTCGTCCTCGTGTTCTGTAAAGAGTGATTTGGGTCCGGATCGAGGGCTAGGCATGCGAGTGGTGGTCTCTGCTGTGCCAAAAATGCCACTCGTCCACTCCCTATGCATTTGGCTGTCCGGCTGTGTGTCGCCGGGGGCATCCATGCCTGCAAAGCTGTGATGCATTTTGGGTGCAATGACCGCGTCCATTGGCGCCGAACTTATGGGCGCGCTGTTGTGTTTCGCAAGGCCAGGCTTGACATTATCGTGGGTCGTGGACGTGTGCGCGGCGACGCGTCGAGGTGAAAGAGTGTGTTTAGGCGCGGCGGGAAGCAGCTGCGGGACGGCGCCGAGGAGAGGATGTGGCGGGACACTGAAAGTAGAGGCAGGCGCAGAGACAAAGGAACCGTGAGACTCGGTGGAGGTGGTGAAGTGTATGGCTTCGTGCTTCTCTGCACGCTGCCTCAGCACCTGCGAGAGTTGCGATGGGTCCTGCGGCGTTGAAGGTCAGCAGCAGGAAGAGGGCCGACTCGTGCGCCGATCAATTGCAAGGGCCTCCGCGTCGAGGCAGGGTTTAATCCGCAAAGCATGCAAAAGGTGAGAACTCACATCGTACAAAACCTCGCTCAGCAGGGTGAACGCCTGTGAGTCGGTCATTGCGCGCAATTAGAGTTCCGGAAGCACTTCCATGATGGTGTTGCGGCCTGTCTGACACGGGAGAGAGAAGTGGCGTTGGCGCCATCGCGTCGCGTTTTCACGTGGCCGTCGAAATGGAAGGTGCTCCTGCCCGGACTCGATGATGTCAATGCGGTCTGAGACATATGTTCGCGCGGGTGGACCTGCATATGTCAGACTCGGTACATCGGCCTCGCCCACAGTAGTACTCGACTCTTCAGTCTGCGAGACTACAATATTTGAGTACAAGACAAATGAGCTTCTCCGAGCACTCGGACAACTCGTCAGGATCAAAAGACGGTGCATAGATTGATTGAACTCGTTTTGAGTTTGTTATTTTATCCGCGACGCTGGGTAGGCAAACTGTCTGGATAGGCTATCAAATCATCAATGCCTCTTCTTAGAGTTGACATTCTTGCCAGCGCCAACCTTGACCCTGCCTCCAGCGCGTCCGCGGTCTCCTGTCAGGATACCTGGGAGATAGTCTTGGTCCATGATATCGCTGTTCTTCGCCCTCTTATCTTTCTCCTGCTGTCTAGTGTACTCTTTCTGATCCTCAGCAAGGATGAGGTCCCGTCCCCATCCTCCCTTTCCTCCACCGAGACCGCTCCACTTGGTGTTAGCTGTGCCTGCGATAGGCTTAGGAATGCTGTACTTGTCACCTCGCTTGTTGTAGGTGTAGTTCTTAGCGAGATGAATGTGGAATTCGCCCTTCGCATTTGTGCTGCAGGAGACTCGTGCGAGGGTGGCGCCACCACAGCGCGGACAGAACTGCTTGCTCATGTCCTTGACAATCTGGAAGCAGGCATGGCAGCGCAAGACCTTTGACGAAAGCTTCTTGATGCGCTGCATGTTGGTGGTGATGAGCTTGAGGTTCATCTGAAGCAGGACGTTCTGCATGGCGAAATCGATGGTCATGGTGGCAACGTCCATCTGGGTGGGACCTTGGGTGCGGACATCAGCTTGGAGACCCGAGTCCTTGACCTGGTGTTTAGGGAGGTTGGTCTCTGTAATCCATTCACCATCATCATCTTCATCATCATCGGACGCAGGGGGCATAGGTTGTTGCTGCGGCTCTTGGGCGGAAGAGATGTCCAGAGATGACAGATCCTTGTCAAGTGACGCAGTAGCCGGCGTGGCATCAGATACAGACGGCACGGACTCCGAGGTGCTTTCAACCTCAGCAGGCTTCTCCTCTGTGGGCAAAGATGCTGGCTGCTCTTGGGTGGCATCTTGCGCGACAGGCTCCTCAGACTTTTGCTGGGGCTCGGCCTCAGTCGCTGGCTGCTCGAGAATCATCTCCTCGATCTGTGCTGGCTCTGGCTCCTGCTCTGGCTTGTAGTTCTTCTTGTTCTGACCCTTTGATTTCTTCGACGACTTCTTCGATTTAGTAACGGTCGACCACTCATCGTCCTCCGCAGCTTCGCCGTTCTCCAAGGCTGCCTGCTCTTGAGCTGCCTTAGCGGCGTCTCTTGCTTCCTTCTGCTTGCGCGCCTCCTCTTCCTCTTCAGGCCTGAGCTTGATCGGTCCCTTAGGCACAGATCTCAGACCCCAATCTCCCTTGTTTCGTTCGCAGTGAATCTCGTACGCCAACGCCAGGATACCCAAATCCTGTCTGCTGAGTACGGCATGATCGCCTGTCTTTTTACTGAAGGCGATAACTGCATCATAGCTTGCTGGGCTGGGGTTGCGGACTTTCAGAAATGGCATCAGAGTGGTCTGCACTCGCATTCTAGTTGCCTCATCTCGGATTTCGGAGATAATGGCCGGGGTGGTATACAGTTCTTCGGCGGAGTTGATGATCGTTGAGATCGAGACAACGTTCTTGATCAGTGGGCCAGTATCCAAGATAAGCGAATGGATAGGCTTCTGGGTTGGTTCGACAGCCATTTTGACGACGGAAAATGGCGACAGTTGGGTAGCTGGGTACCTTACGGTGAGTACTCAGATCACACGCTTCTGGCAGCAATGTTGTCGTTGTTAGAAAAGTCAATTTTGCTCTCACAAAATTTCGAGCAGTGGCGGGGTTGACGAATCAGGAAAGGCGGCATCGACAAGCGCACTAACGGCTCTCGGCTTGGCACTTACAGAGAGAGCAGCGACGCGCAGGTGATTCTTCCCTAATTCTAGGTCCCGCAAAGTCACTTCTAACATCCAAGAACCCTGCATGTCTATCTTCTACGCCCGGTACGCGAGACTGTGATGTCTCCCATATCTTTATGCTAGGTGACGGTATGATTCGCTGCGAGCGATCTTGTTGATCCTGTGAAGCAGCCACTAACGCCGTGCAGAGCACCTATGTACTTCAGCTGACTATTCTGAGCGACCTCCGCGGTACATACCTGTTGTACGAGTCAGGTGGCTGTATATCTTCGAGTGTACAAGGTATTCGCCGAGGCAACGCACGCGTTAACCATGCTCGGCAGACATGGGAAAGTTATCAACTTTCGGAGTGCCGGGCGTGCCAGACTCAACCGCAGCGTGGCTCTGTGTGGTCACTGAGCCATCACCTACGACGTTGACCAAACGCCTGCACTTCCTTTGGGCTGAAGGCTTTCGACGGTCGATACGGTGTAGACTTCTCCATTCGCTGGGCTGTTCAAACTATTACAGTTCGCGAAAGCCTATCCATGGGATCCAAACTGTCGGGTCTTAATCAAGCCTCCGCGTCACGGACCAACTTCGCCTCCTTCTGCTCTAACTCGACACGCTGCTCAGCACAAGCAGCGATGACGATAGTATCGCCTACAAACACAGTGAGGTATCGTGCGAATCAATCTTTCCGAGCCGACGTAGCCTTCAGCTCGTTGCATAGGAGCAGGGGTTGAACGTTGGATTGGCAACCGCCATTACGGCTGATTTGTGGAGTGGACGGCCGCTCTACGCCTCTACGCTCAACCACTTTTCGAGCAAACAATTGGAATGATTGACTCCAAGAACCGGTTTATAAGGGCTTTCGATCTTGTTCGAGTGGGTTCGTGATTCTGCTCGATTGGCTATGCGGCTCGTCACATCACCATGCCTGATAGTTCTCGCCTTCCAGTTCGAGCGATGTCTGGTCCTGCGTTCGGTTTGGCGTTCGGTGCTGCTGTTCAACGCTGATTGGGTTTGTCTTCTCAAAGCGCGCAGCATCGCCCTCCCTTGCGTAAGATAGCTCAACAGATCGTTGCAGCCACCCAGCCTGCCTTGTATGTACAGTATGTAGCCATATGGCCCACCGGTACGGAAGGTAAGTGAAGGCTCTAATTTGCCACGTCGTTCTGTCCGAGCGAATATATCGCAGAGATACGTGTACATAAGACGCGGGAGCTTCGTTCAATGTCTTCGAACACGGCCGCTGCAACCACCTACTGTCAGACAGACGATCAAATCGGCCCGGGGTGTGCTGTCGTCCAGTGATCAACAGGCGCGGGTTGGACGATAATTAGACCGACGGGTGTGGCTCATGGAGTGTACGCATGACCTATGGTGGTGATGCGATGCTTGGATTTGGTCGACCGGTGAGTATCGATTCGACTACGCCGCGGACGGTGATTTGGTCGATACAAGTGAGGTTGGATTCGAAGCCATGCTTCCGGTCAGCGATGGAAAGTGTCATGCAGACTTCTCCAGATCGATGCAGTAAAACGCTGCGTCGGGGCAGTGGGCTGCCAGCCGGTGCCCGAACTTTGCCATTAACGGAACCGATTGACTTCTGCCAGGTACACTCGCCAATGTGAGCGCAGAGTGGCATGACCACGGTGAGAAAGAGAGGATAAAACAAGGCAAAACAAGGCAACCATGCAAGAGGCTGAGTCCTTCACGGCGCCATGACTCTTCTAGTGCCGGCCTATGCGTTTCTCTACTTAACCCTCACGGTCCCACAACTACGAGAGTCGTCAGTCCAGTTCCGGAATCGAGTTACCAAACGACGGCACGCTCAGACTGTCCGGCTATTCGCTCCGTCTGTCTCGACATCCACCGACCTCGAAAGACTTGATCGTCATAATTAGCGCTTGGGTAGAAGATGGCTTCCGTCAAATTAACGCGATGGTCCGCTTATAACCCCTCATGCCACACAGCAGAGCCGCATCTCTCATTGTAGTCACAGACGCCCGCCCGCTAGTCCTTGACGGTGGCACTCGCAAGGACATGGCCCCAGGAATCACCTGAGCTGACAAGTAGAATCGACAAAACTTCGCCGACGCCTCCTTTATTCCTCCCAACGAAGCCACTGTTGGGCCTCTCCGCATGACGATGCAGCACACTAAGCAGATACCTCGCAGATCGGCCTGCCACACCCATCATATGAGAGTGCAACGACCATTTACTGGAAACGTCCTACGGCCAACAAGACTCCATGGCTAGGCCGTCCTGCGCGGAGCACTATGGCGGCCTATCCTAGAGCTCCTTCGCACAAAGGGCATGGGTAATGGCGCTCTACAAGAGCCGGTCTCCACCCTTCCCTGCTTTGGGCTGGTCCAGCCGGCTCCGGGGTTGGCCAAGTCTACGCAACACAACGACCCATGTTGCTGCGTCACATCCTGCAGGATTCTCGGTTACTCGATGCGATTGCTTACTCCGCTGATATCTGCGAAAGCTGTAGAGATCCGTAGGTCTCCCTAGTACTTCAAGTCGAGACAGGTTTGTCTCCCAACACAAGATCGATACGCCTGAAAGCACAACCGCCGCCTTCAAACCCAAAAGCCATCTCGATCGACCCGCAAGAGTCCTCCACACCGCCAGTCACATGCGGACTGCCAGCACGCGCGCTGCCATATACAGCTGCTAGCGGGGTAAAGCAAGCCGTCGCTGTCCAGTCGATTAAGACCTGCAGCCCATGCATCACCGCTCTGCTACCGTGGGCGTCACGGCTCGGATCCGGCTTATCGGAGCTTGCTCGTGCCCGCGCCATCAGAAAGCGAACATGGTGACTAAAGCCGCCGGGTGACAGTAGAGCCAAGATGCCTTCCTCTTTCGGCGCCCTCGAGCAGAGCCGCATCGCAGTTAGGGAAGATAAAGGAGGTGCAGAATTGGGGGTATGGTGACACATATCGGTGCGAGTTGTTTACATCCGCGGAAAATTCGCCATCCAATCGCCGTCCACGCAACCGAAGCACTTCGAGGTAGAATTACTACGCACGCCATGGTGAGCACTTGCACCGATCTGCCGAGCTCTAACTGACTCAACGGCCGTGAAGCCAGCCTTTGTCTTCCAGATCACCGAGGTACGAGAACATAAGAATGTACAGCCTGGCGTGGACCCCAACGGGCACTGGCTGCCGTCGCACATTCCTGGGTATAATGTCGTAGCTCACGAAGGTGCGACTGGTGTCTGGTTCGTCTGCAACGGCGACACGATATGGACTACGGCAGAGGCCGGCCTCCCTGAAATGAAGCTTTATCAGACGTTCTCCGTCTTCTTCTGTGGTGGATTTGGATTCCGTGTGCTGGAAGGGAATGCAACGGTGCCTGCACCTGGCAATACCTGGAGGCCGCTTGGTTTCGAATACGACCAGGACGACCGTCACTCATCCTTCCTGACTAACGTCCTACAAGACACGACCCTAAGATATCGACGTGAGGACCAAGGCTGGGTGAATGTGCTCCTGCCAAATACCTACCACGGCGCCATGACCACGAATCCAAACAAAGGTGCTCTGAAAGGAGAACTTCCAATCTTCCTCGCACTCCTGGCTCTGTCCATGCCGTTGCAATACCTGCAAACCTACATCCCCAGGATGATGGTGAACGGCGCATGGACCTGGCATAATCTGGGCAGCGGGTGTACGTTCTCTGCACCCAAACACGTCGTGATGTGCTGACAGTCGCTACAGGGACCGACAAGCGCGGCGTCATCGTGACCGTGTATTCCGTGCCGGGCTGGACAGGGGGAAGCGCTGATGACATCCAGGACTATGAAGACGGCCGCACTGGAAAGTACTACTACTGATACGTCAACGCCTCCGACGTTGTCAGCCCTACCGCCGCCCTACGCCCTACCGTACCTGCCAAGGCTCCGCTATCCGTCTTACCCTCGTTCCGCCTTCCGCTCGTTGATGAGCTGGTTGCCTGAAACCCTGAATACGTTTTTTTCCTTATCTCATCGACTTGTATACGTTACGCGGACACTCGCTTACCGTTTCCTTACGCGTCGCTACCTTCTTACGTTCGTCTCCTTTCACAAGCACATATTAGCACCGTCAGAGTGGTTCTCTTTCTCCATCTGCGTTGACACCAGACTGCTATTATTATCGGTCGCGCTCTACAGCCTCATCAATACGTTGCTTGTGTCTCCTACTACCAGATTGTGCCATGCCCAGATAGCTTCAGATAGTTCTACGATTATCCATATCACGTCCATGTCTTCGGGTACTTGTCTTGTGCGCTGGCTTTGAACGTATTGACAATTCATTAAATTGCGGTCTGGTATACAAGTGATCCAGTATGCTGCATTACATTGCCAGACATGTCTTCGTGGTGAGATCCAGAACTCCGCCCAATGCTATGCGTGCCACTCGTGGGTAGAGTCGCGTGTGGTGTACAGTATTATTACAACATTCCCTCCCTTCTATACATGGAGCTTTTCCAAGCGTCGTTCGTAGACATTCATGCGATCGGTTTGCTCCGCTCGTCCTCAGGCATCCTCTGTTATTCGTTAGCACACTCGTTCCAAACCCACAGCATCATCCCAAGACGGCCAAACTCACCATATAAGCATCAATCGCGGCTGAAAACACCGCGAATCCCGCACACCCCACCACTACCGCCTGCGGCCCTGCATTTCGCGCCAGCACACCGCCCGTGATACACCCGCCCGCGACACCGTTGTACAGGTCGTTCTTCGCCCGCAGCCCCTCGATTGCGCATTCGGTCCCGCTGAATATCGCGCCTACTTTGGCGAAGTTCTTTCCCGAGCTGACAGACGAGCGGTACATGTCCCGCAGGCCGTGCTTGAGCTGCTGCTTGAGCGGGAGATCGGAGATGCCTGGCTGGGCGAAGGGGGAGGTGGCGGCGGGCGCGGGCGCTGTTGCTGTTGCGGAGACGGCCTGTGTGGCGGCGGCGCTGGGGAGTGTGGACGAGGATGTAGCGGTGGAAGATGCGGCGCGGACGGCGTTGGTGATCGGTGTGCTTGTGCTCGTTGCAGCGCTCTTCGTCGCTGTGCTGGGCGCTGTGCTTGCCGCGCCGCCCGCGACGGGGGACGCATTTGCAGTCGGCAGAGGCTGCCCCATGGGCGTGTCGTAGCGCATCGAGGCCATGAAGAGGCCGAACATGGCGCCCAGACCGCCGCCCATGACGCCTGCCATGACGGTCTTGCCCACGCAGGACTCCATGGATGCTTGGATCTGCGCGTGTCAGTGTTTGTGTGGGTTTGATGGCCGAGCGAGAGGAGAGGCGACTGGGAGAGGCGATTGCGAGAGACGTGTGCGAGATGCGTACCATCTTTGTCATTTGGACTTCTTGCTCTGACATGCCGGCTGTGGGGTTCATGTTGGCCATCATGCCGTTGGGGTTGTTCGGGAACGCCATCGTGTGTTGTGTCGCGCGGGGGGAAGAGACCGCTGGGGAAGGAGGATGGGTCGCGAGGGCGCAGACGTTGGTGATGGCGATGCGACGCCGTGTTGGAGCGCGGCAACTCAACTTTTGCGGAGATTCGGGGGTCTCGACTTGGCACGTGCTGCCAGCCTTGCTCTCAGCACCATGTCCGTTCGAGGACATATGGCGAGCATAAGTGATCCCCAGTGCATGTTTCAGTGGATCGGTATACTTGTAAATCTAGTATGTAATATTTAAAAATCTTATATGCTTCTATAAACATCTGATATCTCCCAATGCTAGGTACATGCAGCAACCACAAACGCCTGCTTCGCCATGCTCCGCCAAATTTCATCTACAAGCCGCCATGCTAAGTTCTCCCTTTATGTGTGAAGTATATATGAATAGACATTCGTTTAGACATTTGGTCTAGATGCGTAGCGTCGTCAATATGTAATTCGTCTGTACAGATCGTTCGTCATTAGATAAGGCTGCCAGGCGATCCTGAGCGGCCGATGTAGTCACCCTGAGAGTGGCTTGTCAGCCTTGACTCGGGTGGTGGTGTGAGCTGCTTCTCCCATTCCTTCATCAGGTGCGAAGCCGTGCGCTTGAGGTTGGACGGCGACAGGTTGACCAGGTCAGGCCATGGAATCGAATTGCGCTTGGGGTCGCGTGATGCGCTGGTATCGGGCATGCTCGCAGAGCTGATCGTGGCCAGCGACGAGTTCTTCGAGTCGTGGCGGCGATTGTGCTGCTTGGTGCCGGTGTGGAAGTTGTTGATGGCAGATGACGGTGTGTCTGACTCGTCCGAGTCGTTGTGGCTGTCTGCCGTCTTCGCAACGTATGTGGGACCAGGACTGTCCCAGTTATCCCAGTCTTCTTCGAAGCTGTCGCTGTTCCTGGCCGTTTGCCTTTCGGGAGTTCTGGTGGCCTTGGGCGCATGAGTCTTCTTGTTTACGGAGTTGGTCTTGGGCTCACTCAGACCATGTTCTGACCAGAAGTCTTCTCCGATCGATTGTTTCTTCTGCACGGACTTCCTGGAGCTTGCTGACCGGTTCAGGGATGGCCGGCTGGCGGATGTGTTTCGGATCACTTTAGCGGACCCATCCCTGTTCTGCGAGGGCCCAGACGACTCTGTTGCCCCGTTGACGGCTTCGTCGCCCACGGTGGCCTGTCTGATATCTTCGATGAAGGTAAACAGCCCATTGCTGAAATCGCTGGCCAATTGCTTGCCAGTGCGCAGAATGTTGTCACGCTGCATGTTCGGCAGCCCAACAAGATCGCTGTGGCCATTGCCTGTGACGTCGATGAGCTGTCTCGATACGTCAGAGGATGTGGACGATCGAGTGGGGGGCGTTGGGCGCTTGGTGGTGGACTCGTCCATGCTTGTTTCGGAGGATTGTGGGAAGGATGGCGCGTAGGCTCTGTCAGGCGACAGCAACGAGAGTGTGCGCAGGTGGCGTGACCCGCTGAAGACCTTCCTCTGCGAAGACCTGGTGTTGCTCAGCAGCGCCTTCCTGCGCTCCATCTCGCGCTGCATCCAGAGATTGCCTCCGTCTTCGTCATCCTGCGCGGCGTCGATGTTCGCAAGGGTGGTGTTGAGAGGCTGCAGCTGGGCGACCTTGCGCACGTCGTTGCGCCGCTTGTTTGCTTCGTGGAGTGCATAGTGCTTCTTCAATGTCTTGAGATCTTCCTCGGCTTTGCCAAGCTCCTCCTTGAGCTCTAGTACATATCGCTCCTGCGCGGCAAGGACGGCGAGGATGTTGTTCTCCGGTGACGACGGCTGGGCTTCAGGCGAAGGGAGCGGTGACGGCGCGGCGATCCAGGACTGGGGCCGTGAGCGAGGCGAAAAGACGGGTGAGCTACTGCCAGCAGTAGAAGGCTGAATTGGGAATTGCAGCGACAGGCGCTTGCCTTGTCTGACGATATCGGCGTGCGACGTCGTCTTGGAACGAGCGTGGGAAGGCATGAAGGGTGGAGGGGAGGGGTGGGAGAGCGTGGTCGAGGAGGCGGTGGAGGAAGAGTCTCCAGAGTCCTGTCGAGAAAGCGAAAGACGTCGGCCGGCCCCTGATGCGTTTTCTTGCGAGGGTGGCTTTGACGCGGTGCGGTCTGGGCGGTCCAGGGCTTCTGCGCCGTGGATACTGGCACTCGGGTTCATATCATGCTCCTTGGTGAGCATGCAGAGGTAGGAGGAGAGCCTCAGGCGTCGCGACAGCCGGAGCAGAATTAGTGCGGCGGTGGTTGGATGGTTGTTGAGCTCTCCCAGGCTCAGGCCAATCAGCACCGAGACGGCGGCCAGGTAGCGGCAGCCGCGAAACAGCCAGGCAAACCAGGCCTTCAGCAGCGTCGGGCTGGCAGTGCAGGAACCCATACCAGACACTGTGGAGCGGGCATATCGCGAGGGCAGTTTCGAAGACGAGGCGTCGATTTGGGTTATGGACCGCTGCGGGCGCTGGTCGCACACATATGGAGACGGTTGCACTGGGCACCGACCATCAACAATCCACAGCAACCCGAGGTCTTCCCAAACTGGTCCATGGGTTGGCCTGCGGGGCTAGTGTAATTGAGGCGGGCGCAGGTACGCGTGGTGTGCTGACGGGTCATCTGGTGAGAGTCGACGTCTGCTGGGTGGAAGATATTTCATCTTGATTCACCGCTCCGTGCGCAGAAGGAGGCTTCGCGACCTGACGTTCACGTTCACGTTCACACCCACACTCACACCTGAAACACATACTCGGAGTCACGATGGGGCCATGGGGCGCGGTATCCATTCGCGGTCGTTATTTGACAGCAGGCGCCCAACGCGAGCTAGCAGACGGATATCTGGCAGCCGTATGATGAAATCTGGTGCTCTGCCCCAGGATCACCGCAGCGCGCGCCCGTTTCCAGCTCACCGTCGAGCATGGATCTCGCGTCGGGCACGTCGAGGCCGCCTCCGGTCACCACGGGCACGCCTCTAAGCTGAGTGTTGCTGTGGGAGACGCGGGCGCGTCACGCGTCATCGGTCTGTCTGCGCAGGCGCCATGACGGCCGTCGCGGCTGTCACCAGCCCGACCATTTCTCCGCAAAGCGATTTGATCCGGGCAGCTGACAGGCCCGCGTGCGCTGAAACGTATGCAGGGCAGCTGCCCAAGCATTCGACAGGAATGCACACTGACGCAGGTACAGCGCTTAAGGCCCGTTGCAGAACAGAGGCTGCTCACTATCGATACCGGCGGCAAGCAGCTTGAAAATCCTAGCAGTCGATTCTTTTCTCATTTTCATCGCTTTCATCATTTTCATCTCTGCTGCATGGGCATCCATACTGCCTCTGCCTTTGGGACCGTTCTGTGCTTTTGCGCGAGCTCCGACGGGGCGAGCTATACTGCAAGTGTTTGTTTTTATGGGGCCGCGTCGCCTAGCAACCGCCAGCATCAAGCGCTCGTACCACGCAGGGTCTCTTAACTCTACGACCGACTCGCGCGTCCAGCTCCAGCTCCAGGGCCGCATCACTGCCACCACCCTATTTCTATCCATCCGAACGCGCTCTACCAAGGACTCCCGCCGTCCACCCCTCAACCTGGATTCTACAACTGCTTGAACCCCCCGAGCGCCTGCATTGCTGTCGACAGCAAAAGCTCACACGTCGCATCGCCCACCATGGCGGAGAACTACCAGGTTATGGAGGAGTTGGGCAGTACGCGTTTCACAACCCCGCTACGCTGCGTCGAGGCTGACAGGCACAGGCGGGTCCTTCGGAAAAGTGTACAAGGCTATCGACCGTAGCACAGGCGAGACGGTGGCCATCAAGCACGTAGGTGCTCCTGCCTCGCCCTTCACCGCCCACCTGCTCATGTGACCAGATCGACCTCGAAGACAGCAACGAAGAGCTCGCCGACATCCAAGCCGAGATCGCGCTGCTCAGCACCTGCCACAGTCCACACATCACCGAGTACAAGACGAGCTTCGTCAAGGGCGTCAAGCTATGGATCGTTATGGAGTACCTCGGCGGTGGTTCTGCTGCCGACCTGCTTGCACCAGGGCCAATGAGTGAAGCCCATATTGCCATCATGTGCCGCGAGCTTCTCCTGGGCCTCGACTACCTCCACTCCACCGGCAAGATCCACAGAGACATCAAGGCTGCGAACGTGCTTCTGACCGACAAGGGCAAGGTGAAACTTGCCGACTTCGGTGTCGCTGCGCAGTTGACCAACATGAAGTCGCAGCGCATGACCTTCGTTGGAACACCCTTTTGGATGGCACCCGAGGTCATTCAGGAGGCTGGCTACGACTTTAGGGCTGACATCTGGTCGTTGGGCATCACTGCCATGGAATTGGCCGAAGGTGCGCCGCCGTATGCTGGCGCACATCCCATGAAGGTGCTCTTCACTATCCCGAAGAACCCGGCTCCACGTCTTGAGGGCGACAAGTTCAGCAAGGAATTCAAGGACTTTATCGCCCAGTGTCTGATCAAGGATCCTGATCGACGCGCTACCGCAAAGGAGTTGTTGGAGCACAAATTTGTTCGCCGAGCTGGCAAGGTCGAAGCTCTGCGCGAGTTGGTCGAGCGCAAGCAGATGTTTGACGCAAAGAAAGACAAGGACGATGTGTCGCACCCAAAGTACTACGAGGAGACTATGTAAGTTGATGGACTGTCGCTGCACCTGAGTCAAACCACTAACACACCCACAGGAAGGACCTCTCTCCTAGACTTGAGTCAGATGACTGGACCTTTGACACAGTCAAGGCGGGTACTGTTGCGCCGGCACAACGTACCACGGCCAGGAGGCGCAAGCTTGCTCGCATACCTTCTGGAGATGAGGAGACGCCTATCTCTCTAATGCAGCAAATGAACCTAGGCGACGCACCATTGGGTATCGTCTCAGACTCACCGTTGCCGGAGCGTACTCGTGCTTCTTCTCGCACGTCATCCACCGGAACCGCGTTCCGGGTATCCTCAGGCAACGCACCTACTGCTCGTCGTGTTAGTGGTGCGCCCAAGCAGCCATTGGGCGTGGATCTCACCTTTGGCAACTCGCCCTCGACCGTCCAACGTTTCAAGCGTATCTCTAGTGGAGAGCGCCGCGCAGCGCTCCGATCCAATCCACCTCCTGTCCAGAATAATTCCTACCATCCCAACCCGTCTGCTGCAACGTTCCGCCCATCTCCGCCGAACGCGGATCTCATGTTCGAGGTCAACGATATCAACAATGAGAACGAGCCGCCAGAGCCAGAGTACCCTCCTATGCCAGTCACAAAGGATGCGCTCTACGGACGCCGAGCGTACAGCAAGGTCTTGGATGGAGTCTTCCAGGAAGCATACGCAGATACCGGCTCGGCTCACCAACGCGAGGCAATGGGACGCGTCGCTTCCGCATGGGCGCAACTGGACGAGATCGATCCACAGGGTGAGTTTTTGCTGCTGAAGGCTATGGTCGACCGCTTGAAGGGCGACTCAAAGTTGGCTGCTGCCCTGGGCATCGAGGTGCCCTCGACGTCTTCGCCGCTCAAGCGCAACAACACACAGGGAAGCGACACAAGCTACGGAGGCACTACGATTCATGGTAACGGCACGACTCGCGTTCGCTCTAGCTCCAAGCTGTCCACCTCGTCCATCAGTAAGTCTTCTGCTTCCGAAGACTACGACTCGCCTTCAACACCAATCGACACACCCAACGGCACGCCCAATGACACTTCAGGTTCGAAGGGTCCCAAGCTCGTACTTGCGCAAAACAACCCTCACCTAAAGTCTCACCGTCGCCGCCAGAGCGCGTATGTCGTTGGCGAGAAGTCTTACGGCAACGACTCTCTGCCCATCGTCGACGAGAAGAAGCTGCCAGGCCACGTCGAGAAGGGCATGGAGCAGCAAGGTCTTCTCGCCGATATCCTCTATGGACAGTGGATGTCTGGGCTGCGCAGTCGATGGCCTGTCTCCAACTAAAAACCAAGGCATCTGACAACCTTCACCGCACGCCGTAGGCGCGTGTGCACTTGCTTTCTTGCACATATATTCATGTCTCTCTTTTTAGCACTCATCACGATCATGACTCACGACCCTGACGACACGCAAAGTACGTTGCGTTGCGTTGGAGCCCTGATTCTCGTGGTCCGGATAGCGTGCGATTGTCTTGCATAGCGGGCGTTATGGGTACTTGCTTTCGACCAGATAACCATATTGCTAAAGTCCAAACGGGGCATAACTGTGTAGTGTAGATAGACCAAGATGGACAGTGTATAATAGAATCAAACCTGCATCTTTATTCCTTTCAACCAAAACTACAATCTTCCGCTGCTGTGACACTGGGCACCTTTGATACTCGCATCGAGATTGATCTAGATAGACTTTACCATCGCAGCACAGTCCTCAGCATCCTTTTCAAGAGACATGTGCCACGCATCGACACTACATCCCGTCTGCATACTCCCACTCTTCCCAAACACACGCCCACCACCAACGCGCTCACACTGCTCTTCAAAACATCTATCATCCCTCTTGTTCGCTGCTGCGTCACCGCTGTGCGTTGGGTCTCTCGCTCAGCTCGCGGCTTAGACTGTACCAGTCCCCACATGGTTTGCTGGAGAATCGCAGACGTCGTCGTTGGGAACGATGCATACGTTGCTTGACCTGACCTCACTGCGGGTTTCTTCTCTTAACCACGTCAAAGCAGTATAATATAGTCCACAGTGTTATCCAGGCAAGCGTGGAGATGGTCTCCGTGTACAGTGGGCGCATTGGCACACAAGGGGTTGCGACACGACGTAACATGCTCAAGTACGGTAGGCGAGAACATCGATTGTACAGCACGAGCTACGATAGCAGGACGGATATATCACGAGTGAAAGAGTGACCGTATTCGATATTTGAGCTCATAATACTACCAAAGGAGTGTGAAGCGATGGCTTGCCATCAAGCAATAAAACGCGGAGCGTCATTAAGGAACGACCCGTGTCGATACAAAGAGACATTAAGCAGAGGAACCTGCACCCTATTTTTCGCCCATCCGCTGCACGGGCACAACGTCCAGCCCGGCACGAGCCTCAGCATCCTCTCTAGAGATGACCTTGTGCGCGCCAGACCAGATACCGAAGCGGCGCTTGATCATCTTCCACGTCTCAATGGCCGATATGTAGAGGACAACGCAGCCGAAGCTGACGCCCCACTCCCAGGTGATGGAGCCGTGCTTGAAGACCTTCTCGTTGATGATAGGGATGTACACGATTGGGAACATCGTAACGAGGCCGGCAACGACAGCAAAGAAGAGGAAGCGGTTGCGCCAGAGCGTGGGGAAGACAGATAGGCCGCGCGGCACGTTCTGGTCGGTATTGGGGTACATGTTGAACAGCGAGCGCGCAAAATGTTTTACTTCCCAGGCGGTGACGAGCAACAAAAGGGTGATGGTGGTGTATGTTGTTGCGCGAGCGCGGAACACAACGTCGCAAGTGTCGTTGAAGCCTTCGTTGCAGCCAGAGCCGAGGTTGCCACCACCGGGACCGACGTAGGCAACGATAGCGAAGGAGAAGAGACAGAGAGCACCCATGAAGAAGCCGTAGATGAACTTGTCGGTGATGAGCTCCTTGGAGAAGACACCAGCCTTATGGTCGTGGGGTGGGCGGAACATGCTGTCCTCCTGCTTCTCTTCGAGACCGAGACCAATGGCGAGGAAAGAGGAGGTGATGAGGTTGACCCAAAGAATCTCGATGGGCGACAAGGGGAAGACAGAGTGGTTGTCGTTGTCTTTGAAGGCGAGACCGATGAGGAGAAGGATGACCTGAGCGATATTGGAGATGAGGAGATGCATCAAGAACTTCTGGATGTTGTCGAAGAGACGGCGACCTTCCTCGACCGCCTTGACGATAGAAGCGAAGTTATCGTCAGTCAAGATCATCTCAGCGGCGTCCTTGGCGACGTCGCTACCAGTACCCATGGCCATACCAACGTTGGCTTGCTTGAGAGCAGGCGAGTCATTGACACCGTCACCAGTCATGACGCAGAAGCGTTGCCTACGATGAAGCGCCTGGACCATCTTGACCTTAGTCTTAGGGCTACATCTGGCGATGACAAGAGGCAGAGTCTCCATGGCGTCGATCTGGTCCTCGGTCATGTCGTCGAACTCGCGAGCGATCATAACAGCCGAGGCGGGAGTTGAGTCATTGATGATGTCGACATCGCGGGCGATAGCTCGAGCAGTACCGGGGTGATCACCAGTGAGCATGTGCACCGTGATACCAGCAACCTTGCATTCGCGGACGGCACCCTTTGTCTCAAGGCGAGGTGGGTCGTAGATGGCGACAAGACCGATGTAGGTGAGGTTGGCTTCGACTGCAGCACGCTCGTGAATGTCAGTACCGGGCAGGAGAGTCTTGTGAGCGATACACAGCACACGAAGACCTTCGTTGGCCATAGACTCGGCAGCCTGTAGGATACCTTCACGCTCCTGGTCGGTGACGTTCAGGACGGGAAGCATAAACTCAGTGGCTCCCTTGGTGTACACGTCGAGGTTGTGGGTGGAGTTGTCACGATAGACAACTGTCATCTTCTTGACCGTGGAGTCAAACGAGAACTCGGTAGCGAGAGAGATATTAAGTGAGTTCAAGAGGCTCTCCTTACCCATGCCGAAACGCGAGGCGAGAACGTGGAGGGCGATCTCAGTTGGCTCACCGTGCGCCTTCCATGGGCCGGTCATGGGATTGTTGAAGATCGTAGTGGGTGGGCGTGAGATCGACTCGATGGTGGAGACATCAGTCTCGCTCTTGTTGTCTTTGATGTAGCGGTCGAGGCCGTCTTTCTTCTCACTGCGTGCCTCGGAGTCCGCATCTTGGCCGGGTAGGACCTTGGAGTTGTTGCAGAGAGCGATGGTACGAAGGAAGCGAGCAAGAACAGTGTCGGGTCTGTAGGCTTCCAGAGGGAGCACCTGGCCGTCGAGGCTGACTTGGCCGCTTGCTGGGTTGTAAGGGTCGGTGATACCGTCCACGGAGAAGGTACCGACACCTGGGATGAGGGCCTTCTTCGAGACCATTCGACCTTGGGTGAGTGTACCGGTCTTGTCAGAACAAATGTTCGTGACACCTCCGACAGCTTCGATGGCAGACTGGACCCTGGTAATAACATTGGCCTTGGCCATAGCCTTACCACCCACGGCGATGGTAATGGTAAGCACGGCAATGAGGGATTCTGGGATGACTGCAACAGCCACACAGATACCGTAGATAAGTACCTCGCCTCCAATCACCCATTTGCTTGCAGAGAAGACAATGATGGCAAGGAGGATAGCGAGACCGAAGAGCAGGAGGGCGAACTTGCTGAGCGTGATCTGGAGTGGTGTGCCCACTAGGCCAAGAATAGTCTTCACGCCGTTCAAGAATCGCCATACAAGCTTAGCCAGGAAGCCTTGAGACTGCGCCTTATCGTCCTTCTTTTGACGAAGCATGGTAGCAATCTGGCCTACTTCAGTGTCCATAGCAGTTGCAATGACGATACCACGGCATCGACCAGATGTCATCTCACTTCCGGAGAAGGCGAGATTGGTACGATCAGCGGTGGCGATATCGGCATCGTCGAACTTCTTTTCAGGAGTCTTCTCAACAGGGAGAGATTCACCTGTGAGGAACGCTTCGTTGGTGAAGGCATTCACGCCATCGACGAGGCGAAGATCGGCAGGGACAATGCTTCCTACGTTGAGTTGCACGATGTCACCGGGCACAAGGTCTGTTGCCTTGACCTTCTGATCAGGTACGCCATTTCGAGTAACAGTAGCCTCTGGGGCAGTGAGCTTCTTAAGAGACTCAATCGTCTTTTCGGCACGATAGTCTTGCCAGAAACCGACGACAATGTTGAGTAAGATGACTGCAGTAATGACGCCGCCCTCGATGTAATCGTCAATGCCAAAACTGATGGCCATGACAATGATCAGGACGAACGTAAGACTGTTCGAGATCTGTCTCATGAGAATCTTCCACATGGAAAGCCCCTCAGCTCCCTTAACCTTGTTAGGTCCATAGAGGCCGAGGCGGCTTTCTGCTTCAACATTGCTGAGTCCATGGCTGTTGAGAAGTCAGCGATACTGCAAGACGTAGCGAGAGGGTCTCGCTGGTCTTACTTGATGTCCACGCGCAGAGCTTCTGCAACTTCTTCGAAGGAGAGCGTGTGCGGTGCGTGTAGCGGCGGCGGAGAGGCGCGGTCGCTCGTCGGCTGGTGTTGCCTTTGTTGATGAGAATATGTATTTAGCCCATTTAAACCACCTATAGGGGGTTCTGTTTCTTGGGGAGCGGTCTCCTCGACGATAGGCAGTACGGTTTCGCCCATTCAATAACTCGATGGCACAGTGGTGTGACTTTGGTGAGGAGTGAAGAGGGCGCTCGCGGGGAGGAACAGTTATACTCGTTTGTCGTACCAAGGTTCGCGGGGTCACGCACACTAGGGAAGAGCTACGTGGGTCCTTCCAAGCGTGGGGAAGTCTTGGTAGCGCTCATCATTTCACACCTCACTCACCTGCAGTCATCGCGAGACCAACGCATCGCAAAATACAGCCCCATGCATCTTATGCGCTGCGAAATTCTACCCGTGTCTCGTCGCACCTTGCACTCTTTGCGAAGGGTTTCGTTGCACGGGTTTTCGTTGCTTTGATTGCTGCTTCTCTGCTCTTGAAGAGAGGTCAAGAATCTTGGCTGACGGATCCAAGAGTTCTTCGCCGCTTCCCGGAATCGTGCGATGGATAGAGTCGTACACTGCCTCACTGCCGAGAGGCATCGGCTGTTGACAATATGCAGCTGTAATGCAGGCTTGTGGTACAGCTGAATTGGCTAGGTGTCGTTTGCAAGTAACCGCATACCACGGTATACCAGATCTGATGATTTTAGTCATGGTTCTCCAGCGAACAGACCACTCACGATGTTCTCTTGTGGCGTCTCGCTGCTCTTGGCTCCTTGGTAAGCGTTGAAATCAGACGTGATACGCTGATGCTCGCCAGGCGTTTTCAACTTTCGGCAGTAGATCTAATTGCCGCCAATGAGGCGCAACAAAGCGGCTGATAAGAATGCGGAGTAATGCACCTCGCGTCGAGTCGTCCTCGCGAAGGTTCACAAAATCAGGCAGGTCGTCAGATGTTGAGGTTTCACCGATGCTGGGCTTCTGCTTCCAAGGCTGCGGGGTAGGTCTGGGTGACGGCGTAAGGTGGGGACGCCATGATGAGAACAACAATCGAGGTTCCAGCGACTGTCTCGAGGAAAGAAGTGCAACGTGATGAGATGTCGTCGAAATTGCCTCGCACCTTATCGATTGGAAAGAGCCCCAAAGAGCCGCTATCCGAAACTCCACGCGGAAGGCAGGTACCATGGTGGGGGAGCCAATTTTGGCCCGGGCTGTTGTCGCAACCCCCCACAGCAGCACGACACAGCCTAACAGCCAGACCTTGCCTGTACCAACGAATGCCAACACCAACGTCGGTCGTCGCTCAAATCCTCAACAGGCGACCTCGCATTGAAGAGCCGCGTCGGTTGATCTTAGCCCACGGCAATCTGTGAGCCTCCGATCGTGTGAGGATGTAGCCATCATGTTCTTGGGCACATGACCTGTACGTATACGTCACGTCAGCTGAAGCACACTGCCTCATCATCAGAATATGCACAAGAGAGAACAGATGCTTTTGAATTGTATCGAACAGTCAGTTTGCGCCATGTTGCACCAGTCCAATGCTGATTATTACCCAACCATGTAGATCATAAAGTCGTGAAAAGTTGAAAAGTCGAATCTCTCGTCCCCATCATCTCCGACTAGAATTCGCTCTGGCGTAACGACTCGGCTTCCGACACACTCGATGAGCGACGCTGGGGAGCCAACAAGTTATCAGCCTCGGCCAGCGCGGCTTGTATAGACATGTTGAAGGTGCATGCGAGGTATTGCGCGTAGCGGTTACGGTATGCTTCCGCGGCGTCCTCTTTCGAAGTGTGAAGTGATTTCTTTGATGACGCGCCTGATGCTAGGTTAGATGGCAAGCTTTAGTTTGGTTGATCAAATATACCCGATGCGGGATGAAGAACTATCGAAGGCGCTGGCGACGAGCTTGGAGAAGAAGACGGCGAAGAAGAAGCGCTGAACGGAAGAGAAGGCATGATGAATGTCAAGAGTGGTTCTTGGCTTGTATGAAGATAGTTCTTTGGTGTCGATCCCGTCTTGGATTGAGTACTGAAAGTACCTGAATGGCTTGGACGATTGAAGCTTGGTGGTTGTTGCTGGTTCGAGAGGGCAGTCAGCGAACACTTTATACCGGATGTATGGCTGGGACCCTTGAAAGACCTCACGATCCTCGGCACACCGTAACATCAGAAACAGCACGAATAACGCTCTGACGGTAACCTCAAACACGACCGCTGATGCATGCATCTCGATCATCCCAATAATTGCGTAGCATTTCAAGTGAGTACGTGATCTGGCTGGGCTAGCGCTGAGCCATTTTTGACCCGTGGACATTCTCCACTACACCGCTACAACCGATCCGACCAAACAAAGTCTGGGGAAAGCTACGATAGCTCAGGGGTCACTACTCTTTCAGCCCCTTGCATTAATAGCCTGTAACGGCAGGCACTCACTAATAAGCACGTTATTGAATGCTTTACACAGTCAGATAGTGTTCGACATCTCACAACGGTCACTGCGTGTATCATCTTGTCTTCACAACTGCTGGGCGTTAAAGCAGCACAAGATTTGACCGCCCAAGCACTCGCGTGCTCACTTGACCACCATTTGCCACGTTCCAACGGATCCATTGAGTTGGCTGTCGTAAAAGACGCGATGACACAAGCCAATACCGCTATTCGTGCTTTGTATGACGAGGATTAGACTGGACCCCTGTCAGGTGTAGTGGGCACAGCCGCGCAACGCCATCCTCGCTGCAGCTGAACCACTGCTCAGGCCCTCGTTGACTTCCCATTTCAGACTCCTGCATTGTGTTGTGTGATAAGACTGTTCAGCTTGCGGAGCTTGATAACTTAGCAGGCTCTTCTTATCTCTTCATCACCACGTTGATTGATCGAGAGGCCTGCAGACCTCGAAAAAATGAGCATTCCTGCAGCTTGCATGAGACTATCTGTGGGGCCGGCAAGAAGAAACAGGACGTTTTCTAGATTCCTTGGGTTTGCATCTAACTTCTGACGGTTCAGCCGTGGGAAAGCGCAGCCAAGCCAATTCCCTCACAGCAACGCTCTCACAATTTGCTTCGCTCGAGCTTCTGCCGCACTTACAGTTTCCGCGAGCCCACTTCACAGACCCACATCGACTACCGTGCGTTCTGACGCTGACGTTTATGCTCACGATGCTACGAGGGCCTTGCGTGGCCGTGTTGCTTGAATGATGGCATTTCGCAGAGTGCCATGAGTCTAGAAGGGTTGGTGGTCTGCAATTACGGCATAGAAACCTGCTGGCACGTAAAGAACGTCACGATGTCAAAGACACAACGGTTCAGACGCCATTTTGCGAGACCCGCCATGTCATGAGGAGCACCGACGATCAAAGAAGCCAGCCCAATTTGCGGGGCCGCCGACTCGCTAAATTCGGAAGTGCGGATGCGTGTCTCCTCATCCGCTGATCGAAGAATCCAGGCACCACCGCGATCCCCACTCACCTTCCTGTTTGTTATGGCCGGCTGCCTTGGTAACATCGTGACCGCTGGCTTGCGTCGGCTTCATCGAAATTTGCACGATGCACGTTGACAGCGCATGTAGCGTGTGGAAATGAGATTCCGAGTTGAATTTTCTTCCTGCGTGTTTGGGCTGACCTGCGCAACGGTCCCCCAGCCACAAGTTGCCGCGCTGGCAATCCTTACACAGTCATCTGCATTCCCAAGTCGGATAGAGACTCCGATTAGCATCTTCCTTTCCGGCCACCCTCATCACTGCGTGCCCGCCATGGTTTCCGATTGCATTCGAGCCGAGTTCATGCGTCGCACATCGACACCTAAACAGACAAGCTTGAGGCATTTCCACTACAGCACATGTGAATATTCCCGCGGTGGAGCCTGTCGATCGGTATAACTCTAAGCCAACATCTACGGCGCGATAGGTATGAGATACATACTTTTTAGGGGCTGAAAGCATCAAAGTCTTTCACAACAGCATGTTCTGGTCTTCATTGTGACACGAAGTAATCCTCTCACCGCCACCTTGAACGTGTTGCTATCGTGTGGTCTGAATCGGTCCGCCCTGCGAGATACTGGATGTCGAATCATTCACCTGCGTCGATATTCGCTATACATGCAGCTTGACCGATAAGACGCACAATAACTGAATGTTGGAAATCGGTTGGATACCGTTGTCTGGCGTGAGCCATAGTGCAAGAGATATGGATACGCGTCACGTGCAAGGCACTGGTCCCACGACTTCCATAGTTGGCAAGAAGCTTATCCCAACCACAGTGAGACAACACAGTTCGAGACCGCTTTTTGATCCGCAGGGCTGATACCTGACGACTCCACACGCCACACTGTGGCACCCACGTGGCCAGGCTACATCGCCGAGTAAGCTCTCCCGCCTCGCATTGCTTTGAACCGAGTGAGTCTGCGATATGACATTTGTTTTGAACCTTACACGGCTATGAAAATGGCATAATATCGCACAGCTCTCATAGACTAAGCAGATCCCATCGCAGATCCGCTTCTTCTATGAGCGATTAATCTCAAGCAACACTGCCTCAGACATGCGCGATTTCGCAAACGCACTTGCCGTAACCAGCCATCTTGCAAAACAAGCGTTCACAATACGGCTCTTCGCACAGTGCTCGTTGTGGCATGGCGATGCTGGTAGGACGGCGAGAGCTGACTTCCGGTATGCACAGAGACCAAAGACCGTAGCCATCCGCGCACCATTCGACGAAAACCGCAGCGTTTCTTGTATCTCAATAGATCTGAGATCCTCGACATATCACATAGGCCAAGACAGTCAAGGGTAACTGGCCACTGGCTTGCACAACACCTCACCCCTCATCATCCTCATCAATTCTGGCGTCATCCCCGTCCTGAGGCCCCGTCTATCGACTTCAAAATCTGTGTTCGCTGTCTTCAGCGTGATCATATTGTCGATTTCAGTGTATACCCCGGAATCATCTCCGACAGTCCGCCTTGAAAAGACAATGTCAGTGAACAATGTGTCGCTCACACTCACGATGTAGCCTGCAGTAACACAGCTGCCTCTTTGCTTGCTCTGATCCGTCCTCCGGCCTTTGAGGTCTCGAGCCTAATGTCTTCCACGGCGTTATCGACAAAGAATCGCACACGGTTCACCTCATCGATTGCCAGCTCGTCGAAGACAATGGATACGTCTGTGCGTGTGCAAAGGAAGGGAAGTAGATTGCAAGGACAGTTCTAAATACGAAATCTATGCCTCTCGAGGTCTAGAGTACCAAAAGGATCACAGCTCATCATGCTCGTCAGTCTCTGACTTCTGCTCCCCACTCAGCTCCGGATTTGCCCCCGTGCCTTGCGTCTCGATACTGACTTCGAACAGCCCGCTCCCCACTAATCCGTCTCCCTCCGCATGCGCAACCTCCAGTTCAAACCACGCATCTGTCCTTGGCACATCATCAACGTCTAATTCAGCTCTGAACGTACTGTTGCCACCCCGCCCAATGAACTGCTTGTTGAGCACCACATTCTTCCTTACGTGGCGTAGAGCAACGTGTAGCGCGAGCCTAGGCGTCACAGGCGCGACAGCAACAATGACGTTGTCGGTGTAGCTTGCATCGAAGGAGAAGCGACGGGGCTCGGAGCTGGGGTCGACGTAGTCACTGATGGAGAGACCGGCGGGCAGAAGCGTGGCGGTGTCGCGCGCGTTGTCGTACTCTGTCAGGCCGCGCGAGATGACGTGGTCCACGAAACGCGGTATGGCTTCGCGGTTGTGCAGAACGCTATACGTACCGCCGGTGCGTAGAACGGCCGCGATCAGATCTGCCTCTCTGATCTTGCCGGTAAGCACGGTTTGCGATCGCGGTCGAGGCCCGAATACGGACTGGTCTTTCTTGGGTAGGATCCCGAAGTGCATCCGTATACCCTCATCACCGGCTCGCCACACGTGCGCGATCTGCTCTGCAAGGTCGGAGTTGCGTGCGCATGTCAAAGCCACGACTGCGGTCTTGTTGTTGGGTAGTGGCCTGGAATGGTTCACCAGCTCGGCCATTGCTGCACCAATGTCGGGACTGGTCTGGGTGTCACAGTCGATATCGAAGCTAGGATGCAGTCTGTACAAGTCATCGCTGGATCCTCTGCTCTTTGTGGAGTTTTGTTCCGTTAAGCCTTCTCCTGGCCCTTCGTCGTGCGGCTTGTTCGCGAGTTCTTCTAACAGCCACTTTTGTATAGGGATCTGCATCTCCGCAATTCGGTTCGCGGTCTTCACCACATCTCGTAGAATGGCAGCACGACGTCCGTAGCAATCCGTGGCTGGCTTGTCACGCACCAGAGCGCAGATCATGATATTGCCGCGCTCAGTACCATAGGTACGCCTGATAGCTTCCCTGAAGTGACGCCACTGCCTACGAGAATCTTTGACGGCTGCGGTAACAGCACGCTGGAAGTTGCCTGGGAAGTCGCTTCGTGGAGTGTTTGGACCGGGAGAGCTGACACTTCCAGTGACTTGATCAATCAGCCCGTTGTCTTTGTTGAGGGTGTGATGTGTAATGCGCCCAGTGCAATCCATGGAGCCCGGTTCGAGTGGGTGCCCTGCTTTCCCCACTGGTCCGTCGGTCAGTAGACCGCCAAAGCAACCTGTCGACAGGTTGTGCGGAACCTGTTCGGAAATGTCATTCTCGCCACGTAGATCTAGAAACACTGGCGAATCGACCCGCTTCAGGCCTGGCGGATTGTTGGGTCCAAATGGCGGCTCAGCATCATCTGCCCAGTTGCTATGCGCATAGAAATCTTGGATGCCATGCAACGCTCGTCCAAATCCTTCGATGGCAGAGCACTTAGCTCTCCCGAAGACATGCATCTGCAGAGCAGGAAACGAGAATCTGCAGTCTAGGGTGCTGATGTCCACTTCAGGTCTAATGATGCGCGCGCCATCGTCAACGATCCTGTCAGCTGCATCGATGCCCTCCTCGATCCTGCCTCTCATGTGACTGACGCATATCTGAAGCTGGTTCGTGGCTTCTTGGCGCGTGACTGGATACTCGACATTCAGGTTGAAAAGTTGAGCATCTAGGAAATCGGCATTGTCGCAATGAGCTTCGGGTCCTTCGGGTACTGGATCCAGCATATCTGGAGCGCCGACCGCTCCGTTTGAGCCTTGTCCAACGTAGATGTCTGATCTTCCAGACAGTTGATGTAGACTCAGCTCTTCGAAGCATCGGCCATCTGATATTCTGCTGTCACCCGGACAGGCGAATGCGGCTCTTGTGATTCGCTCATGTTCACAATGTTGGCCAATGATGGCGGGTTCGTTGATCGTTCCAAATGCGTGGACATAGCTGAAAGGAGCATACGACAGCAGCAAGGCTGTCGCGTACGCTTTTTGCATTCCTGCAAGGTGCGCAGATGAGGCTCAGCCTGGAAGTCCCGGAGAGCAGGTTTGTGGTCAGTGCGGCCTGTGGTGCCACCACGCGGAGGTCGTATTTGTTAACGAAACGGCTTGAAAAACGTCGATCTGGACTTCGCAAGGTTCTTTAATGACTCACGCGCTTCCATACCTACTTAGAAGTATGCTTGTTGAAAAACGAACATGTTGCGGCGCACGGCGGACATGTAGGTGCTGTAAAATTTCTCTGACGCAACTGGTCGAAAAGCGCGCCACGAACCAATCAGGTGGGGTGGCAGCTGCACCCACCGATATCGACGATGAAGTGATCGTTGGGCCTTGGAAGTGGGCACGAGCTAGAGTAGACGGACGCCTCTCAGAAATATCGGCGGGAATTAGTTGATGCTCAGGAAGTGCTGTCTGGACTCGTGGCTACGTGTGGCGTCGCACATGACCCTGACAGCTCCGTGGCTGTCTTGGGCCATATCCTCGACCTATCCTTGTTGGCGTATGAACCACAATCATACCAACAGGACTACCCCAGTCTGTGCATTCATATCCACTGATTCGCCGTCCATGATACCATAGACATAGGACTCTACAACTAATCCCTAGGTGCTTCATCATCAATTCGTCGGATGATGTAGGGCAATTTAGCTCCCGCAAATACAGCTATCGTATTGCCAGCCTCTATCTCAAGAGGGTATACTTCGACATAGCCTTGACTTGACAAGAGTGACCGAGTGTTGTACATTCTTGATACCAGAATTACATAGCACGCATACGAGCTGTTTGGCATATAGACAACGCCACCATGACATTCTGGGATGTTTGCGAGTGGTATACCTTCTTTCGACCGTCCATGCACCTCTTTTGCTTGTGCACATCCGTTTTCCATGTGCGAGCCTCGGAGCACCCGTTTCCAGGTTCTCGCGGCCGCGGTGTACACCATGTCAGCGACTGGGACGCGCCATTCTGCCTCGGGTTTGTCAGGGGCAGAGTACATAGAGCTATGCGCTACGTACGTCTGTATATCGCAGAAGCATTGCTTGAGGGAGTTAAGAACCCACTGCAAGGAGATTGGCGACTAGTATGTTGCGCCCACTTTGCTGATAGTATCAACGAGGAGCGGGTCCAGGCTGAGACCATGTGAGAATCCGTGCTGTATGTCTATCTGACCTGTCAGATGCCTACAAACCCTGTGGTTCAGTTCCGGCTAGAGTTTGCTAGCGGTCATGGCAGCTCGACCAGGGTAGACCAGTCTGGTGTAATCTGGTGCCCATGAGGGTAAGTCGTATTTGCTCTGAGCTCTTCGACACAAAGGGAGGATGTCTCAGTGTGCGTGTTTGAGAAAAACTTGGGAAGTCTTGACATATACGTCGCGGCAACAAATCTTGTGGTCGGGGGTGATGTCTCCATCAGCTTCATCTGTACGGCCGAACAGTCAAGTCAGGCGCCTTTTCTAGCAAGGTAGAGATCAGTGAGAACGCAAGATTACCATGTGAGATTGGAGTCCATGTGTCGTATCTCTAGGGTGCGCAGGAATGCTAAGTTCAAGCGCAGAAGAACGGTCTTGCTTGAGGCACAGCCCCTGGCCTGCAGCTTGCGGGCTAGTGCGCACGTCAGCTAGTTCGGCATAATATGATAGAGTTGCACTGTTACTGAGGTATCGTCTCAATTGGTTCTCTAGCTTCTATACACAATACGTCGTATCTCTTGCTGGAACATGCTATGCCAACATCAGTTTATACTTACGTCAAGTTCAGTGTTCATGGCCGTGGTGGTCGTGCGGTCCAGCGTTCGCGCCACCAAAGTCGATCTTCCAGCCGCGTCCGATGCCAACGCTTGGGTCCCGGATGACTGCGTAAGCCGCCTTCTTGCCGTCCGCAGCGTGGTATTCAAGGGGCGCAGGTAATCTCCTCTTGCTCTCCTTCGCGCCCTCCTGCATAACGACCACCTCATCCTTGTCCTTCCATGCGCTGGGAGCATTTACAATAATGACCTTCTCGACGCGAACCTTGTCCATCGTCTTGGCATACTTCTCGAACTTGACAGTGCGCACGGTGCTGGTGTCAAGGTTGGATGATGTAAGAATATTGCGCTTGCCATCAAAGGAGAAGCGGCGGTGGATGAAAGCGCCTCCCTGGTAGTCAAATGTCTCACCATCATCGATGTAGAGCGTACCAGCCGCGTTGCCATCTTTGTCGAGAACAACAACCAGAGTAAAAGGGTCGTACTTCATCAGACCCGAGGAACGGCGAGGACGATCACGACGGGGGATGATATGACCACCACGCATCAAGAGTGGGATCTTCTCAAGAGGCGCAGGGACAGTGTGTTGGCCTTTACCACTGTAAGTGGTGTAGTCGAAGTAGTCGAAGTATGGCTGGTCATCAGCAAGGTAGATAGAAACACTATCAGCTCCCTCCTTTGTGACCGGCTTAGCAAGTAGACCCGTGGAGCCAATGTAGAGCTGATCATCGATAGCGAAGCCAGCCTCATCGTCAGGGTGAACGTAGAAGTTGGGCCGAACGATTGGTGCACCGGAAACGTGTGCCTCATGGAAGGCTGTGTACCATGCGGGAAGCAGCTGGTAACGGAGCCGCAGAGCCTGGGTGATGATCTCCGTGTATGGTGATCCAGGGATGTAGGGCTCACGACGACGAGTGTCGATGTGAGCGTGGCCACGGAAGAAGGGGTAGTAGATACCAGCCTGGTACCAACGAGTGAGTAGCTCCTTGCTTGGGTTGCCAAAGAAACCACCGACGTCAGCACCTGCGAACGGGAAACCAGAGATACCTTGGTTGAGGACCATAGGCAGGGAAGCCTCAAGATGGGGCCAATCAGCCTGGTTGTCGCCAGTCCACATGGCTGCGCTGCGTTGACTACCAGAGTAGAAGGCACGGGTGAGCACGAAAGGACGGCGAGACTCGCCCTTCTTGCGCTCAACCAAAGCCTGGTAGGTAGCGTTGTGGAAAGTCATGCCGTTGACGTTATGAACATCACGATGTTCCCAGTTGCCATGGTGCAGGTTGTCCTTGGGCATGGTCGTCTCAGGGCCGTTGAAGACAGAGGGCTCGTTCATGTCGTTCCAAATGAAAGTGTTGTGTGCAGAGCCCTTGAATTTGTCGTACTTGAAGAGACCCTTCCACCAGTCGATAGCAGCGGGGTTGAAGCAGTCGACCCACATGGAAGAACCGGGCCAGCACCATCCTTCGTATTGGTTACCGTCCTTGTTTTTGACGGCGAGGTCCTTCTTCTTCAGCTCGTCAATGATGGGGTAGTCGTTGGTGTTCTTGATGTGAGGATCAATGATAGCTACGAGCTTCCTGTCGCGCTTGTCAAGTTGCTGCTGCATCGAGATTGGATCAACGAAAGTCAGAGGATCCCAAGTGAAGTACTCCTTCTCGTGGGTGTACTCGATGTCAAGCCAGATGACATCGTAAGGGATGTTGAACTTGTCGAAGCGACGATCAACATCCTTCACGTCCTCGTCAGTGACGTAGTTCCAGCGGCACTGGTGATAAGCAATGGCAAACGATTGAGGCATCGCAGTGTAGCCAGTAAGCTCGCCATACTGACGAGTAAGATCCTGAGGAGTGGGGCCAAGGAAGACGAAGACGTCTAGTAGACCGCTCTCCGACATCCAGTGGGTTTGAGTGTCAGTGTGACCCTCGACGCCCAGCGCAAGTGGGTTGGCAGTGTTCTTCTTCTTGGTAACATCGATCCAAGTCTCAGCAGCGTTGAGCCAGAAGACGCCGACAGTAGAGCCTTTGCGGTGAGCTTGCATGAAAGGGATGGCACCGTAGAGAGTCATGGGGCTGTCCATCTCGTACTCGAAGACGTCAGCGTTGTACAGGCGGTATGGCTCGGTGTAAGCATCATCGCCGCCCCTGCCATGTGTCAGTTTTATCCCTCGACCGGAAAATTGCTGTCAGACATACCTGGTAGTCTTCAACGAGAGTCGCGTGGCATGCTCTGGGATACCGAAGACGTGCGCGTAGCCAGGGAAAGAGATGTCGAGAGAGATAGCTTCAGGACCCTTGGGCTTTGTGTCGGTGTTTCCACCAAAGCTCTCATCCCACCAGGTGCTCTCATCCTCGCCCTTCTCCTCTTCGGTCTTGGCCTCCTCCTTGTTCTCCTCGCCTTCCTTGGGCTCTTCCTTGGGCTTTTCAACCTTGGCCCTCCAGTGTTCGAGGTTCAAGAAACCACGCTCATTGAACTTGACTTGCGTCTCGCCATCCCTCTGAAACTCGATCGAGAAGGGCGAATGGCGAATGATGGCTTGATGCTTGCTGCCTTTGCCGTAGACGACCTTGGTGTAGCCAGCATCAGCGGCCTCGGCCAGTGCTGCGCCGCTGGAGGGTTTCAAGCCACCAACGAGAGCCCACTTTCCAGCCTCGTTGTAACGTTCCTTCCTGGCCTTGCTGTCGTGCCTAAGCTCGATGTCGCCCTTCTGCCTCTTTGCTTCGTCGAGAGTAACACGCGCGACACCAGATTCAAGGAATGTGACCGTGAGCGGCAGTTGGACCTTCTCCTGATCATTGTTGATTGTTTTCAAGACGACAGCATCCAATTGACCATCTTTAAACTTGAGTGTTGTAGGGTCGAGGGCGTACGGGGAGACAAAGGAGCTCGATGCGGTGACGTCGTCCGCGAACGCGCGATTGCGCTTACAGAAGCCAGACTGATCGCAAGTCTTGAAGTTCTCATGTTTGACGGCGACTATGATCTCACATTAGCAATTGGATAGGAGGGACAAATACATCTCAGATCTCAGATCATAAAGATATACCTGCGCTTGGAGCTTCGAGTACTTACCAGCTGGCAGAAACAAGCTGCACAGCGCCGACCAGAGCAATAGCACGGCCGTCCACCGGGGAGCAGACCGCTGTTGTAATGTGATCATATCCAGCAGCTCTCAAAGCAGATACCGCTTGAGCCAAAAGGATTGCTGTCCACTTCCACCCCAGATATGTGATGAAACGTAGCAGCTCTTAGTAAGCGTTGCAAACAGGCCAAACACCTTCCATTCAGGGTCGAGGTCTCACCGCCCAGGATCTGAAAACCACTAAGAATGCGGGGCGCCGACAGCTGGCGTAGCACCCCCACCAACGAGTACCAAGAGAATTTTAGTGCAAGAATGCCCGAGACCAATTCTTCTTCGTTCCCCTCTGGCATCCCCGACCCTCTCATCTTCTCGACCATCTTCGAAAGAACATCAAATCCCTCCACACCACCAAAATGACTACCGAGCAGACGTACGTCCTGTCCCTCAGTTGCATCCTGACGAGGGGTAAACAATGGAAGGCGGTGTAGCTAACTGTTGGGAATAGCTTCATTGCTATCAAGCCTGATGGCGTCCAGGTATGCACAACACCACGGTTCATTGCAATAGAGCGTTTAGCTCAATTGCAATGAAACAACACAACGTGATGGCAAGATACTAACCATAGCCTCAGCGTGGCCTCATTGGTCCCATCATCTCTCGCTTCGAGAACCGTGGCTTCAAGCTCGCTGCCATCAAGCTCTGCCAGCCCGGCAAGGAGCACCTCGAGAAGCACTACGAGGACCTCAACGGCAAGCCCTTCTTCCCCGGACTGATCGCCTGTACGTACCCTCCTGTCTCCAGACTCCACCTGCCCCTCCAAGATCCCTCCAAGGACCCCTCACAGCACCCTGCACCTCCCCCCCTTCTCAACCACCCACGTGGCACTGCATACTGACAAGCGCCAGACATGTCCTCTGGTCCCATCTGCGCCATGGTCTGGGAGGGCCGTGACGCCGTCAAGACCGGCCGTGTCCTCCTCGGTGCCACCAACCCCCTCGCCTCCGCCCCTGGCACCATCCGTGGTGACTTCGCCATCGACGTCGGCCGCAACGTCTGCCACGGCTCCGACTCTGTCGAGAACGCCCAGAAGGAGATTGCTCTGTGGTTCAAGGACGGCGAGGTCCAGTCCTGGAAGCAGGCTGGCTTCGACTGGATCTACGAGAAGGCTTAAGCGCTTTCTTGATTGATTGGAAGGCTTGAGTGCTGTGAGTGTACGCTTAGTAGGGCTGCTGCTGGGTTGATTGGGTGTTCTAGTAATGCTGCAGTCTCGTACTGCGGTGTGAACGGACGCTCAGCTTGTCCAGCAATCGCCCGGAATGGTAGACGAAACAGCGTAAAAGCTATGACGATACGATCTAGACGGACAAAATAGAACCAAGAATGAGACACACGCATGATCTCACCACAATCTGCTTATCGACATTTTGTTTTCGTGATGTGTCACTCGCCATATACAACTAAGAGGTGATATACACAACAACACAAGCTGTAGTACCTACCCGTCGCCTTGGACCTCTTCTACTTCCACCTCAACCGCTTTACTGCTGCTCCTCAAATCCCGCCTGTTCTTGTCCCGTTCTTCTGCCTGTCTCTCAAGTTCCTGCTTGACAACGCCTGTATACCAATTCCTGAGCTTCTCCACCTCGGTCCACTCACCCGTCCCCCTCTCAACAACCGGCCCCTTCACCTCCTCCCTCGCCCTCAACTCGCCAAACCTACCTCCTTTCTTCCCCCAGACGGGCTGTCCGTACCGCCAAACGCACCAGGAGCTCTCGTCCGCGCTCCTGAGCAGGGGTTCGCGCCTGCGGCTCTCGACCTTGAACGCTCTCAACAGGACCACATCGCCTGGTTGCGCAACAGGCAGCGCGTTCTGATACGCTCTGAAACACTGCACTGCGCGCACCTCTGGCCAGATGCTCAGATCCGTGACGCTAAGCGATGTGGTCCAGTGACGCGGGCCTTTCTTTGCTTTGTCGGGCGTTGTCGACGCGGATGTGCAGAGAGCGAGCATGTCTGGGTTCGCCGAGGAGTGGAATTGCGAGGAGCGGTTGAGGAAGTAGAGTAAGTCGCGGAGAGGGGTGTAGTATGCGAGGGGTGTTGAGAGGCCAATGGAGGGCGGGTCTGGCTTGGTGACTAGGGTTGCGTCCTCATCTTCGGCGGAGATGGCATCGGAAGATTGTTGGATTGGCGGGGGTTGTTGGGTAGGTGATGAAGACTCAGGTGCAGCTACGACGGGTTCGCGGCGTGGAGATGTGCGTAGTACAGGCGATTGGGGCGCTGGTTGTGTTTCAACGCCTGGGAGAGGGATGTCGAAAGAGCGAAGCGTTGCGGTTGCTGAGCTCTGTTGCGTAAGCTCGGGTGTGATGAGCAGGCTCTGCTCGGGCTGACGGGCTTGGAAAGACAGAGGCGGCTCCATGGCTGTTTGTTGGGTGCCATCTGGTGTTAAGAGATTGCTTTCCTGGAGATGAGATTGCTGTGCAGAGACCGGTGCTCGTGGTGAACTGCGGAGGTCGCCTTCACCTTCTAACGGTAGTTCAGGATGGTTGACGGGCTGTTGCTTTGCCTTTGGTGTGTCTTCTCCACCTTGCTCTTCCTCAACGACCTCATGCGCTGGGTATGATACTTGAGCGGCCACTCTTGTTGTGAGCGCAACTCGAGGGCTTGGTGTTGGAGAGAACGTTGAACGAGTAAGTCTGGGTGATCGCCTCGGAGATTGAATTGGCTGGACTGGTGACACCACACTTTGTTGACTCATCGACTTTGATCTTGAGCGCGTCTGTCGAGACGATTGCAGAAAGTTTGGTGGTGGTTTGAGTCGAGGTGTAGCAGGCTGGACGTTTTCGGCGACTTCTACAGGATCGCTCAGGTCAGCACGCACTCTGTCCTCGTCAGAGTACTGGAAAGTGGAGATGGAGCCTTCAGAGTGTGAAGTGTCCTTCCCAGAGTCTTTCACGGAGCCCACATCAGAGTATCTGCCTTGAGAAAGCTGCGAATATCCGAACCCCAGTTCTTGCGATGGTTCGAATGTGCTACCAAACAGGTCGCGGTTGTCCACTTGAGACGGCACAGTGTCGGAGTCGGTGTCTCTACGAACAAGCTTGCGAGGACTTCGGCGAGTTGGAGCTTGCGAAACGGTCACACCCTGATTAGGGGAGAGTTGCTTGGATTGCGAGCGCAAGCTGTAGGGTGAGGTCTGCGTTACATCCGTCGTTCGTGTAGGTGTGGTCGACCTAAGGCCTCCTGGGGTCTGTGTGGGCGACGTAGTGTCACGATTGGCGGAATCGAACGAGGCCTTGGATCTTGTGCTTCGCATGCTTGTGCTCAATCTAGACACATATTCGTCCTCGTCGGTCGGAGAGGCTGCTGACTTTGCTTTCGATCTAGTGTTCCTCGCTGGAGCAGTGGCAAACGCAGACTTGGATTGCAGTTCCCCATGCTTGTAGCCATTTTCTGGAACAGCTAACCTGGGATCTGTTGCAGGGTCAGTGCCTGACTTCTGCGGCATGTCTTGACTTTGGCTGATCAGGTATGGAGACCCATCCTCGACAGACTCCATCTTGAGATCCGAATGGAAAGTTTCGTCCCGTATGGCTGGAGCCTCGATCTCAACATCCGTGGCTTCTATCTCGGCGTCTACAATGGCTTGAGTGTCGCCAGGCATATCGTGACCTTTGGTAAATGGCAGGGGCTCATCCATTCCCAGTTGCGGCTTCGAATCATCAGATGCCAAACTAAGTGGCTCTTCGTAGGTGTCTGGTGTTTCGATCGACGCTGGCTCACGGACGGGGCGATTAGGACTCGAGAAGGGAACGTCTTTGGACTGTTGCGTGACTTCTTGGCCAACCAATTCGAGGTTTTCTGGTACAGCAGGAGTTGTGGGTTCATGTGTCGACTCCACTATCTGGTCGAAGTTGTATTGGTCTTCAGCAGCCTCAGTACGGTCATTTAGTCTTGCGTCAGCCACATTGTCTACGGCTGGTTTGGCGCCGATAGAAGTATTGTCGTCCTCGCCAGCGTCGCTGACTTCGTCTCCCAAGGAGGAGCCGAGATCCATGACTTCCAAGACAGCGTCCGACGTTTGGGTACCGACAAGTGCGTCAGCTGTCTGAGACCGAAGCTGTTCGTTTTCTGCATCCGAATCAACCTCCAATGTTGTGTTGTCTGGCTCTGAACGCTCATGGTCGCCGGTAGGCAAAGCTTGCTGAGCATCAGCCTGTTCGCTCTCCGACTCCGATGCAGGCCCAGCTTGGGACTCGACCTCCTCTTCGTTTTCAGACTCGGAGTCTTCCTCTGTGCTGTGCTCTTCGTTGGGTTCAGCCATAACTTCGTCTTCGTCTGCAGATTCGCCATCTCCAGACTCTACGTCAGAGGATAGAACAATCACGTTCGAAGACTTCGGTGCTGGTTCAGCAGCCTCTACCTCCACATCTGCAGAGACCGATTCAGCTAGCGGCTGTAAGGCATCTGCCACGGGCTCCAGAGTCTCATTGCGAGCTTTGAGTGCACTTGTCACATCTCCGTCGAACGTTCCAGCTAGTGAAGAGTAGCTCACATCCTCGACGGGCTCAGGCTGCTCAGAAAGAAAAGACTGGGTATGCACCTCCGCTTCGGTCACCTCCTCCGCATCAAGATCAGCAGGCGCATCTTTCGAAACCTCGAGAGAAGCGTCTTCAGGGGATGGTGAAGACAGGTCCAAAGGACGGGACCAGCCAGCTCCATCCATGCCGAAAGTGAAGCGCACAGGCGTGAAGGCCGTCTCGTGGTCTTGATGAAGCCCTCCCGCCCTCGACGAGCTTATTGAACTAAAGAAAGAGTTCTCCATGATGTAGTCAGCATCATCGTCAGCCGCCAACTCTTCCTGCACAGCGGGTCCATCAAGAGGAGCTTGCTGCTGTCCAACTGAAACGTGCTCGAAGTAGGAAGTAACTTGCTCGCCAGGAAACGGTGAAGGTTGTGGCAGCGTAGCGGAGTCCACAGCCTTGAGATTTGGGCTCGATGGCTCCCTGCCGATAGGTGTCAACAGTTCCGTTGAAGTAGTCGCTGCGAAATCTGTGCGTAATGCCGGTAAGCTGGGCGGCGGCATGGCGACAGTGAGCGATTCCTCGACAACTATTGCAGGTTTGACAACCTCTGGGACTGTCTCATCAAGAGTTGTACCCTCTTCAGAGACCTCCTCAGGCCGGTGTGGTTCGATCTCAGCTTCGCTGTCTTCTTCTGTGACGCTTGCTTCGACGTCCCTAGCCTCCGATTCAAGCTCTGTGCCTGAAGCCTCTTCTTCCACATCTTCAAGTCCATCTCGAAGCTCAGTGGCTACTTCTGTCGTACTGAAGTCAACAGCGTCTTCCTCTTCGTCCTCCTCTTCGCCCTCGTCCTCTGTATTGAGCTCTGTGTCGCCTCCAAAATCGTACTGGGAATCCAGAGGAGGATCTCCATACTGGATTTGAGGCACAGCCTCCCGCTGCGGGCGCTCTGGACTCGCACTCAGAGGAGCGTAGACCTTCTGCAGCTCACCCTCATCGACCGTCGTGTCGCCCTCGGCGCTGTCTGCTATTGTAGTTTCCTCGACATAGTCCAGATCCTCTTGCGCTTCTGCTGCGACGGATGTAGTCTCAGTCCTAGATGGCGATACAGGCGTCTTGGGCAGCTGGGGCCGCCGGCTTGGGGAAGACATGGCCTCATCCAAATCGTCTTCCATATCAGCATCTTCCTTCTCTGGAGACGGCGTGCGCGTTGTGTAGGTCCAGGCGGTCCAGTCTCTGTACGACTTGCGCCGCCTCTTCTTGTCGTGTCCATCGTTGTGTGCGTCGGCCAGAGGATCGAAAGCGGGTTGTTCGAAAAACGGGCCATCTGAGAGTCGCGCACGCTTGAGGAAAGCTGGGGAAGACCATTGCGGGAAGGGACTGGGGGCCGCTGCTGCTCTCTTGACGGGCGACCGGGGCGCCGGCGTGGGTGCAGCATCGATGAGCTCGAGATTCGCAATCTCAGCTCCACCTCGGCGCACAGAAATGGCGACTGTCTGCGTGTATGCCAGCTCCCAGTCTATGCTCTTTCCCGGTGTGCTGACGGCGCCATCTTGCATGAATTGCGCGCCATGCAAGCTCAGTACCACCTCATCGCCAATGCCCACACCGGTCGCCGCAAGAGCTCGGGCGCTGGTAGACGAGAAGCGGGCGCGCACTTGACCGCCTTTCTTGCGTCGCAGTCGGAAGTCGGGCTCGGCGAGGAGCAGGGCGAACTGGCGCTGCGAGGACGAGTACGGCCATATGAGCGTGACCACGGCTTTGATCTGCTTCGATTCGAGCGCGTCGATATCCGGCCGCAGCGCTGCGATGTGGACGTGCTCCATGTTATGCTAGGTGCGTCGCATGCACCGTATGGTCCTCGCTATGTGTAGAACATGGCTGCTGAAGCGTGGCGGGCCAAGCAGCTCTTCAACATGTGCAGGTGAAGGGTAGCTGACAGTCCTTAGTGTGAAGCTCGGTACCGTCATCGACGCGCCCGCGCTAGGAAAGCTACAACCACCGCTGCCGCCATCCCACCCTTTCATCCTCCCTACACAACAAGGCAAAATTGAACAAGATGGACCAGCTGTGCCGGAAAAGACGGCTTCAACCTTGCCTGGGATCAGCATCCAAGTAATCTCTAATTTGCCAACATCTCTAACAAGCCCAATGGAACAATGCGCTGCAATGCGCTCGAGCAGCTGATGCATTCGCGCCGCACGAATGCCATACCATCTTGCTGTCTTGAACGGTCATGTGACACTGCCATGGGGCGGAAGTTTGGTCATACTGAGCTAAGCTGAGCTGTGACATTTGCCCAATATGAACATGGCCACTCGTCCATTCATCTACAGCCCATTCAGCGAGCCAAGTTCACCTGAGACCTATCTGGACTCTGTATGCAAGCACGTATGATTAGCAACCTTCCGTTGCAAGTCAGCAGAGGTCGACTCTGTCAAGTGAGCTGTTGAGGCAGAACAAAGCCTGGTCCCGACCTTCCTCGATAGCTTGTGTGTAGGAAGAGTAAACAGAAGTATTCATCATGTCCCGCCAAGGGGCCTGTGGTGGCACACATGTACTGGGACGTGCCTTTCGAGATGCAATAGACGATCGTGAACGAAGCGTGAGCACGAGCATCCTCCTCAAGCCCATCACCCCATCTACAGCACCCTCGACGCCAAATCCTCCAAGCCCCCAAACGGCCCAAGACTAGGCGGCACATCCTGTAGGTTTGTCCCCCACGCGCTCTCACTCGCACCCAGCGTCAATTCCAGCACGCCTCCGTTGAGGAAGAAGCTATGCGTAATCCAGTTCCTCGTATACGGCACACCATCAAGCGTCGCACTCTGGATGTAAATATCCTTGTATGTCGGATCGAAATTGACGTTCCGGATCGTCGCTGTGTTCCCCGTCTGCCCGTTCTTAATGGAAACCTCCTCGAAGAACGGCGGCGTGATGAAGTACACATCCTGCCCCGCATTCGGATACAAGCCCATCATAACGAGGGCTTCGAAGCTGCCCATGGCGCCGGAATCGTCGTTGCCGGGGATCCCGGAGACGGTGTCGTTGAACAGGCTGGGGATGTACTGGTGTGCTCTTTCTGCGCTCTTGGCTGGGCGGCCGGCGTAGTGGTAGAGATAGAGATTGAGGAACGCTTGTTCGTCGCCGACGTATAGGATGCCGCTTTCGTGCAGCCAGTCTAGGCGCTTGGTGAATGTCGATGGGCCGCCGAGCGTGGAGATTAGTGAGGACATGTCGCCGGGTACGTAGAACGTGTACAGCCATACGGGTCCCTCGTACGTCTCTCCGCCTGCGGGGTTCAGGTAACAAGATGTAGCGTTTAGCAGTGGGGAGCAGTAGATTGGGTCTTGGAAGCCGAATGTGCCGTTCATGTAGCGGGGTTGCAGGAAGCCCGTGAAGTTCGTGTCGATGCCGTTTACGATACTGCGCTGGGTGGGATTGAACATGTTGCGCCAATTGCCGCTGCGTTGGAGGTACTTTGCTGCGTCGGGGAGATGGCCAAGGGCGCGAGCCAAGGTGCTGATGGTGAAGTCGTTGTAGGCGTATTCGACGGTGCGAGATATCGAGCGTGTCTCGAGGCCTGTCCCATCCGTGTCTAGGTTCTCCGTTGGAATGTATCCAAGGGCTTTCCAGGAGGCCAGGCCCCCGCGCCCCTCAAGATTCCAGTCTGGAGGCTCAACTTCAGCGTCTTTGACGACGGCTTCGTATGCGAGGTTCCAATCAATACCAGCAGTGATGTTCTTGAGATATGCGTCCACGAGCACGATATCAGCATTACTACCACCCTGTGTATTTCCTTTGCATAAACTTCGTTTCATTAGTCTATGCTTCATGAGAAGAGGGTGCGGGACAAAATTACCTCATCCGACAATCGGGAAGGTAGCCGGTGTGCGTGTATATGCTCAACAAACTGCGCACCATGAGAGTCTGACTGTGAGGATCAAGAATAGTAATGAGCGGATGAATGCTCCGGAACGAGTCCCAGATACAGTAGTAGGAGTCGTAGTAGGGTTCGCCGTCGTTCCAGTAGGGGTTCTCATTCGTGTAGTCCTGCGGCGATATCATGGATCTGTAGATGCCACTCCAAAAGGCCGTTAATATGACCTCGTCAACTCCGCCATCTTTGAGTGTGATAACGGAGAACTTGTCATTCCAGGCGGCTGCAGCAGAGGCTGCGATATCATCGAAGTCGCTATTGGGAATTTCGCGCTCAGCGTTAGCGCAAGCTTGTGCTTCGCTGATGAAGCTCATGCCTACGCGGGCGAGGATCTGGTTGGCGGATCGTGGCTGTTCGAACTGAACCCAGCCCCCCGCGGGTGTATCACTCGGCGTTGATCGACTGTCTCCGGGCTTGATCTTCAGGCTTGTGGCTTGTTGCGAGGCGCGCGAGTTGGACCATACGCCCGCATCTTTGACCGCTGCGCCGTCAAAGTCGAGGCAAAAGTAGGATTGATACGTTCCGCTTCCAAAGGATGGTGAAAATCGTCCACCTCCTGTGATTCTACCATTGTCTGGGTAGATTGTGATGTTCGCCTCACTTCTTGTCTGCGGAAGATCGGTAAGATCGACTAGGATATGCGGGTTTAGGGTGGTGTTTGCCGTAGTTGGAGTATCGGGGAATGTAAACCTGTAAAGAGCTGTGTGGTTTGTTACTGTCATTTCCGTCCTGATATTGGTAGTCATAGAGACGTCGAAATAACCGGGTCGACCGTTTGCACTTCCTTGCCGGCGGGGTGTTGCTCGCTGCCACAGCATGTACTTGCATGCGTTGATGTCGTCGTTCGGACACCCGGATTGAGGGAAGATCGGGAAGTTTCCTAACGATGCTGAGCCACCAGTACCGCTGTCGTGCATATGGGAGAAGCCATAGATCGGGCTGTTATCTGACGAGAAGCCTCCTTGGTTCTCTCCGCCGTAAGTATCGGCTCCAGCTTTGGCCATGCCTGACTTGTGTCAGTTTTCGTTGGCAGAGAAAAGGATGTTATTTACCGAAAGGCAATGTGGCGCCGGGAAAGACATGTCCTGCAGGACGTCAGTATTGTTAACTGTTATCAAGATTCGTGTGCTCTCTGACCTCCGTTAGTTGTCCCAATGAGTGGATTTACATATTGATACGGCAATTTGCCTTGTGCGTCCGGCTGAGCCTGAGCATCAACGCATCCGATCAAGAATAAGCATGCAGCCACGATGGGCTCAACACCCGCCGGAGACCTCATTTTCGAGCACTTAGATCAAGAATATTGGCGTGACAAAGTTTGGACGCGTGGGTTCCGCGTGTATATATGGCTGTCCATTCCTGGCTTCTTGGCATGACACGATGTAACTTGCGCGCTATCATTTTCAGATCACGCACTTACACGTCGAACATCGTGCCCAGACAGGCAAGTCGTAGAGCGTTGTTGCTAGCATTACTGCTGGTGTTGAGGATGTGATGTAACCATACTGCGGAGTGGCGCGGGGTACATTGTTAGTGGCCGATCTGTAAGATGCGGGATACCTTTCATGACGATGTATACAGCTCTTGACTAGAACATAGGATTGCTGGAGAGGACTGGCAAGCTGCAAATGTCGTGTGCGTGGAGTTACCTTGCGTGAATTGAGAAGGTGCGGGCCTAATCTATGTGAATAAGCATTTAGTACGGCTCGTAGCGCTTCTTGTCTTTCTTGTCTTTCTTCTCCTTCCGCTTCTCTTTTCGGTCCTTCTTTTCCTTCTTCTTCGCGTCGGCTTCTTCGTCAATGTCCATGGTCTCGTCGGCAGATGCTTCGGTTTTCCAACTGCGGACCTGACCGTCTTCGCCGACTGTGTATGTCGTCTGTGTCTAGCGACCTATAAGTATGGACATATACGAGTGAGTGCTTAGGTGATGACTTACATGTGTATCTGTGAACAAATCTCGCACGATCTCATCGCCGTGTGCACCAGGTAACCTGACGCTCTTCGTGAGGTCATAGTCGTACTGCAGCACACCTGTACCCTTTTGTACGGGTACAAGATCGAGACTGCCCTCACTGTCTTTTATCAGCATACATGAGCGAAGGTCGATATCGAATGTGCTGACCTGTGCTTTCCTGTAGCAATGACCGGCTGCCCGCCAACCCAATGCATCTTCGCCAGGTACTCGCATCTCAGAGGTTCCCTCACATCGCCAAAGACCTTCGGCGCTGGCTCTTCCTCCTCCTCCTTCTGGCTCTGCAATGCGTAGAAACTCATTGTTTCGTCAGTACCGAGGGCGAAAATGTCTGTGCTAGGATACATGAAACCAGCGTGGGCAATCGCTGATCCATGGTTGACGACCTGGTACAAAGCGTCATCCTCATCAGCCTGTGATGTGTCGAAGATGTTCACAAGACCATCTGTACTAGACGAGAGGAGTAGAGTTGGAAGATTTGGGTGTAGTTGAAGAGAGGTAATTGTGTCTGTGTGAGATTCGAGGAATGAGCGGAGAGGCGTTGATGTGTTGCGTTGATCCCTACAGTGTGTCAGAGGCTGGATCAGCTTGTTCAAGTGCGGCCAGCATACCAAACGTAAACCGGTGACTCGTGGGGTCCATCATCAGGATTCTCGATACCAGCGGCCACGAAGTTGTTTTGTGCGTTGCAGACGAGTGAGGAGATGAGCTTGCTGGCTGGCCATATCGTCAGCTCTTACAAGTATATCCTGATCTCGTCAAACATACGGCTCTGAATCTCCAGGACCTTCTGTCTGCTTCGCTTGTCCCAGTATCTGATCAAGCCATCCCGTCCAGCAGTTGCCACGACATTGCTCGGTGCATCATTGGCCCTCTCAAGGCAGGTGATGCTACTGTTGGCACTCTTAATAACATCTATCGCCTTCAGGTCCGGGCTCACAAAGCGCAGAGAATCGTCAGAGGCGATAATGGCAAGCTGGTCTGTCTTTGAGTAGGTGAGCGGGTCTTGCCGCGTCGCGGTGGAAATGATCCTGTAGATGTACGAATTTGGCGGTAGCCCGACGTCAGAGCTGACGGTCTGCGTCGCCATTGTGATCTTGTTGAGGCAGTAGCGTTTGGTATGCAGAGGAACGCCCTGAAATGCAAGGTCACAGTTGTGGTTTCGAGACGAGCGAAGTTGCGAGTCAACGAAGGTGAACAGAAAAGTTTTCGCGGGTGAGCAGCACAACATTCGCTGCCAGCTCAGGTCTCAACGTCTTATAGCAAGACCGATGTCTTCGAAATGAGCTGAAGTCACAGTGATATCGGTGATTTTGCAGCGCGTATGCCAAGACGACAGGAGATCTGGCGTTATGGTGTTTACAATTGCACATTGAGGAGCAGGGCAGAGCATCAGCCGTCACGATAACTGGCTGGCACGCTCCCTTGTGGTAGATTCAGTCACGTCACGCAAAGAGGTCGATTTCGTTCGAAATGCAAGCCTCTCGTATACATAGTATGTTGCCTTGATATGAAGCTCGTTAAGATATTATTCAATCAGTACGAGTGATTAACGACGGGCGTCTCTCTCCGAACACTCCGATCCCAGCCCCCTACCATAACGGCAGAGAGCAAATGGGAAGTCACTCCAACGCCTTCAGCGCTTGCGCTCAGCGTTGGCGATAACGAGGTTCGTGAGGAAGAAAGGTCGCGCACGCGTGCGAAGATTTTACGGGAGGTGCGCACTTAGCGTCCGTGCTGAAGTTGAGTAAGCGGAGGGCGTTGATTGGGCACGGGTATGACCTCGGGATACGGAGCAAGGATGGACGACGACATCGATACGTGAAGCAGCACCTGGACATCCACGTTCGAACCTCCGACGACGACGAGGTCAATCGCAAAAATGGCTTCCCAGCGTGTCTTCCAGCTTGGCCTGCGCCGCGCAGCTGCCCCCGCCTTCAAGGTCCAGCCCGCCGGCCGCGCCGTCACGAAGAGGTACGTCAAAGCAATACACGCATCGCACACGAACACAACCAAAAACGATTGTTTCTGGGCCTTGAAACGTATGAGGGCGGTCCAATGGTTGCCATGGCTATATCCAGCGATACAGCGACACTTTGCAGCTTCCATGGTGCCAGCGATGCAGCAACACCTTCCAGCGGATAACATATCCACCTCGTCCAAACCTATACTGACGGCAATCGCAGGCTCGCAGCAACCCAGTCCGCCTCGCAAGAAACCGCCGCCGAGATCCTCGCAAAGCAGCGCCTCCAGCGCCCCGTCTCGCCCCATCTCTCCATCTACCGCCCTCAGATCACTTGGTACGCCTCGTCCCTGAACCGCATCACAGGCATCACTCTGTCCGGCTCTCTGTACCTGTTCGGCCTCGCCTACCTCGCTGCGCCGTACACGGGATGGCACCTTGAGACTGCCAGCATGGTTGCGACGGTTGCTGCGTGGCCCGCGGCAGCGAAGATCGCGCTGAAGAGCTTCTTCGCTTTCCCCATGTTCTTTCACAGCTTCAACGGTATCAGGCATCTGCTGTGGGATATGGGTGTTGGGTTCACCAACCAGCAGGTCATTCGTACTGGGTGGACTGCTATTGGTCTGACTGTTGTTACGTCGCTGTACTACGTCTTCTTCCAGTAGACGTAGACGGGTCAGACGGGAAGGGCGAATGGAGAAAGACAGAAAGAGGAGGCGGTTCGAAAGGCGAGATCGTGGCGACTTGGAAGAATCGGAGGAAAGGAGTCAGAAGAATGTATGAGAGTTGGAGGGTCTCATTAAGGTGGAAGCACGACTTGTACATTCTACGTGTTTTCCAATACGATTTGTTCGATTTACGGTTGCGCACTGCAACTACGTGCTCTTCACAAACTCAGTGAAGTCGACTCAGAGGAGGAGCGTGTCCCGCACGCAAACGGCTGCTCTGATTTCTAGCATGACACGCATGATAGCTCCCATCACGTCAGGATCGAGCTCACCCTGTTCTACTCCATTTGGTCTCCTCCCCGTTGACCCCGTTCGTTCCCTGGTCATCCCTCTGCCTGACCGTCCCCGCGCCAGGCCCAAGCTCCTCCCCGATGACCATTCCACTGAAGTTCCCCTCCTCATCAACATACTGATCCATATTCTCCGCCGTAATCCATCCGCTCGCGCCCGGCGCTGTATCATCTTCAAAGTCGACATCTCCCTCATCGTCAGCGTCCGGGTCAGGGTGCAGGTCCGCACATGTGTTCATGGCGCTGAAGATATCCTTGATACACGCGCTGTCTGGAGCAGATGTGTAGTTCGGCGGTAATACGGTAAGCTCGAGGGTCTGGATGTCTTCTTCGACGTTGACGGACTCGACGTCGTTGAGTGAGAGGTTCATGTAAAGTGCTTCGATCTGCGATTTCCACTTCATGGTTGCGTGGAGCGCGATGGTGGGGTAGGTGATGGCAACGCCGGTGGGTGTGGGGGCGGCTTGGAAGAGGATGAGGGATCTGCGACTTGGTAAGACCGTGTTTGTCGGCTTTCAGTGTGTGATAAGCTTACTCGGAGGTCACCCAGATGTTTACATCTTTGATCAGGGTGTCGTCGCCGTCTGTGGTGGTGTTGAATCTGGCAAATGCGGGATCCTCTTGTAATTGCGATTGTGGCGCCGAGAGCGTGACTCCTGAGTAGTTGGCGTATGTGACTGGCTTTGCGCCGAAGAAGGTTGTCGGTGTCTGTTCCTGGTGCTCTTGTAGTGGGGTGAATTCAGAGGCCTGGGGCGCGGTATCGAGGTGTCGAATTGACATTCTGGCGGCTTGGATGGATCAATTTGGGTTACGCGACTGCAATATCGGAGTTCCAGGGGTATTGGAGAACGGCTGATGTCGTGGTCGTGAGGGGGTCACGTTGGCGTAGCTGCCTTCGAAAAAGTGGCCGAGCGTCATAGCTCCTTTCCCCAAACAACTGGCGGGGCTCCTTCTCGCTCAACCCACGCGCACTTTGCTTGAGGGACGTGGATTTCACGCGTCTGAAGGCCCAACTCTCATATAACGATGCCTTGAAAGCTTCATATCCTGCGAGAGCTGCAATATGTCCGCATTTCCCACCAAGCCAATCGCCAAACTCACCGGCCATAATGGCATCGTGCATGCCGTCGCATACTCCTCCGGCTCGCAGTCTTATGTTCTGACTGGCTCCTCCGACCGAACTGTTCGTCTCTATAACCCACAGAAGGCTCCAACAACCTCTGTCGCGCCTACCGCATCAAACGTGTACCCGCCCGGCCTCGTGAACAAATACAGTGCGCACGGCTATGAGGTGCTCTCAATCGACGTCAACACAGACAACGACAAGTTTGTCTCGACCGGCGGGGATAAGACAGTCTTTGTGTGGGACGTGCAGACCGCGCAGACAGTGAGGCGCTTCACCGGCCACTCAGGGCGGGTCAATCGCGGTGTCTTTGGCGGCGATGGAGACAGCATCATTGCGAGTGGAAGCTTCGACGGGACGGTCAAGATCTGGGACTTGAAGTCGAACGCATACAAGCCCATCATGACGCTCGACGACGCCAAGGACAGCATCACAGATGTTGCTATCCACGATGCGGAAATCCTGGCTTCTAGTGTTGATGGCAGGGTCAGAAGCTATGATCTCAGGACTGGCATGTGCCAAGCAGATGTCATTGGGGCACCTTGTACGAGCCTGGGTGTCTCGAAGAAGGGCACGGAGATGCTGGTGAGCTCGCTTGACTCGACAGTCAGGCTTATGGATCGGGTGAACGGAGAGCTTTTGAAGGCGTACAAGGACGAAGCGTTTGTCAATAAGGATTTACGAGTCAGGAGTACATTGGGACTGAACGACAGCGTTGTACTGAGCGGCAGTGACGATGGCATGGTCTTTGCGTGGGACATCATGGGCGAAGAGTGCATGCATCGTTTCAAGCATTCTGAGATGCGCGAGGTGCAAGGCAAGAGGCCAGTGGCACAGTCGAACAAAAAGAAGGAGATTGTATCAGCTGTGGCGTTCTGCAAGACAAGAAGAGAATGGGTCAGTGGAGGTGGGGATGGCAATGTCATTGTTTGGGGAGTGTGAGCTACCATCCCTCTGACGACTTCACACAATACGCCTGAAAGACTTGTTTTGCCTTGGACCTCAACTGCTAGATCTTGTCTCAACGCCCGCGCTTTCGAGGCCTCCTCCGCATCTACGACTCGATGCCAATCCACGCAGCCTCCTTCGCCTCAAGCATTCAATGTTGCGGCTCTGAACACACACTCGGTTGCGCGTGGTTTTGATTCGCGCTTGAATCCCTTTGGTACACTGGCAACGGCTCATGGATGATGCCAGTCTCGAGTTCCAGGTCTTTCTCCCGGTAAAATCGTCCTTCAGCGTGTGGCAGTGTTGACAAAGATTTGGTCCGAAAACCTCTCCTAACACCATGTTTCCGCTTCCGATCCCAAACGAACAACGCTATGGCAAGAATTCCAAGAGCGCCGATGATCACGCCAACGGTGATCGCTGCGTATGTACTGCTGCTGGTTGGCTGGTGTCGAGGACGACCGGACGGAACGGGCTGTGTTGGCTGCATTGCGGGTATGCTTGCAAACTTTGATGAAGTGGTGCGTGCGAAAATCAAGTGTGGTGCATACCCCATGCTCCCTCAATATCCAAACTGAAGAGCTAGATCTGTGGTGATGAGGGATGTATGACGAGATTTGAGGGAGTACGAAGGGATCATCCGCAATGCAAGGAGTGCGGTCCGGCTTCGGTCGATGCACCCATACACACCAACACCACAAATGATCGCGACCCTAGGACAGCCGTTTTTATAGGCGCACGTTATGTGTCACCAGTCACACACTCAGAGCCGCAATCAGCAGGTGGCACGGGGATGCCGCCTATCAATGTATTACTACATCACCACATACATTCATATCTGCACGCCCTCCCTGTTCGGGTAGCAATCCAGTAGACATCGAACGCTGTAGGGCTGAAGGACGTATTCTGACAGCTTAGCAGTCTGACGAGCGTTGAACGGTAGGTCAGCGTCGCTTAGTCCGGGCCAGACAACAATTTGCACGTATATTCGGTACTTCCAAACTAATGTCAGCGCAAAGCTTTAGAACATACATCAATGTTTAGTCTTCCAGATTGTTTCTAAGTAAAACAACCACAAGTGTTTCGAGAGTGTGCAGCGCTTGCTCCTGCTCAACCTGCAAGCTGTGACGTCAATTCGCATGTAGAGAAGGAGAGAACTATCTGCGTCGAGGTTGACGCATTCCCGCAAGTCCTTACCGGTACGCCTCAATCTATGCATCCTCTTCGATCTTCACCGCAGCTCACAGCACTGCACCAATGGCAATCTCGTAGGCCCCACCCCTTATCTTAAGCTGCCCGACTTTGTTACTTACTTCAACTTCTTTTCCCTTCCCGCTCCAGCATCCATGATCCGTAGATCCATGGAATCGATGATGTAAACGCTGCCAGCACCATTGTAGCATGTCACATACATCGACCTGAGAGAGGGACAGACTTATGAAGCGACTGCGGGGCGTCATATTCGTCAATGCTACCTTTCCACGGCCACGAACAGATGAATTGACAGGCGGCCATTTCCGCTTCGCATAAATGTTGCAGCCGTACGGGCACCCGTGTCTGCCTGTGTAAGTAAGGAAAGCGATACCGCAAATGGTAGGGTTTCCGCAAGCTCGTAACACGTCGAGCAACTTACCAGTACACCAATGGTCCGACGTTGACAGCAAGATGGATTTTCCTCTACAATGGACTAGAGACCATACAGCGACTTTGGGAACAGTGCATCGTTGCTTGCGAGACCATGTGACTGTAGCTATGGATGAAGGTTGCAGTCTATCTTACATATACGGTCTTCATACTCCCAGCAGACGGCCGCTTCCTGGCGACTCTCGACTAACGACAAGGAAACGAGCATCGCTACTCTATACACGACTGCGAAACCACACACGCTGATACTGTGCACCAATCTTAGCGGGGCAAACAACAGTATGTACGGTGTCACGAGTGAGTCCTTCTCCAGAATCAGACAGTCTCCGCTGATTCGCAGATGTCACACAGATTGCATGCTCGACCCTTACGCTCGTTCTCGAACCTCGCCTCAACGCAAACGCACCCGACAAGCTCTACAAGGCCATCGTCATGTACGAGCAATCCGACAGGTCTTTCAAAGACCACCAGTCGAAGATGCTACCGTTGATCGCACCACCACCATACGCACCACCCGACCATTGGATGTCTGCTTCTGTACAGCGGCCAGAGCCACAAGACGACTACCGCTGCACAATCACAAAACAGAATCCTGACACAACTGTTGTCAACATCTCGATCCATCTGCATCAACATATCGACACCGACCGCATTCCCTGCTGGCGTGTGCGGCGCAAGCTCATTGCTCTCGAACAGCCGATCTGCGCGCACCGGTGTACATCAGATCCGGGATTCTTCAGGTCAGTGCGTCGGCGAATGAACACAATGTGCATTTCCTTCGGCTCGAGGGAATATCTGCCATTCTTTGGGAGGTGGACTGACAAGAGTCGAATTTGGAGCTGTCGAGGAGAAGGGTGCAACATGTCAGCGTGGATCACAGAAGATCGCGATACCGGGAATCTGAGGCTTCACGCCAAAACTCACTGGGTAGGAGAGCTAAGGGAAGATGACGCAAAGCTATTGGAGGCTGTGAAAGTGAGGGCTGAAGAAGGTGGAGGGTTGCAGTACGAGTGAGCTAATGAGTCTATATGTCCCGTCCACCTCATAGTCCGCTCTCGCTTGCATCACCAGTACCATCAAGCTTACCAAGAACCGACCAGGAAATGCGATTGTTGTGGGTGCTTGAACCAACAAATGCGCCATTACTGCCCAATATGAGCTAAGCACAATAAACCCAACTGGATGGATCAGGTACCACCCAACATACAACATATGCACATCACTGCTCCTATGAAGCATTCAAGTCCCTTGCCTTACAGCGCTCATGCCGATCATTCCGTCTCATGACACTTCACGATATGACAGCACCACCACCGTACGCCCCCAATGACAATGACTCTTATCAGGCAAAGAACAACGCTCAATACGCAACGCCAACAAGCACAACTTTCTAACTTCCAATATTTCAGCACCCTTGGATGGAGGAATTTATTGCTCGATCGTCCGTTCCAGGTTACCTCTCTCGCTTCGTGGATCAAAAGATTTAACGATCTGTACGCACAAATCGCCGTCTGACCGGGGCTTCTTCGCAGAAACTGTACGGCCGAAACGCTGTTTCGACATGCACTTGGTACGAAGACCCTATCTAGCAAGAAAAGCGATACCTCTAGGGTTGCCTTCTACGAAATCTTCAATAGCCTGGCTAACCCAGGGTACTTACAAGGGTATTATTACCTTGCAAGTTAAGCGACCTTGGAACGAAAGCATGCGGTTAGAACACGAGGATGTTGAGCAATAATTCATTGAAAGCACTGTATTGTGCAGACTCGAAGGGCGGAAGAACGAAACTATCCAGGCGCGGAGTCTATCGCGAAATCAGCAAGGTGAGGGTATGCGCCGAAGCTTGGCAAGAGTTGACCAAAAAGATCGGAGAAAAGATTTAGAGACTTGTGATGGTGTTTGATCTGAGCGTGGAAGGCATCGGTGGCAATCAGGGTCTATTCTATACTCGCATGTAGATATATACGTATGTGTGGATTCCTCCACAGGTCTTCTTCCATCGTCATAGTAATTACTTCTTAATCGCCTTTACACTTAGTAACTGTAAACAGGAGAAGTAGTGTTGGGGTACTGGCCAGATCCGAATGGGTTAGAAGGCGTAACCTTCTGGCCGTTGATATCAGAAACACCAAACCAAGCAATCTCCTTGCCATTGACAACAGTGACAACAGCAAATGCAGGAGCGGGCTGGGCAGTGTATCCCCAGGAGACAATGTAGGGTGACCCAGATGTGCACGGCTGGTTGCTCCACGACTCGGATGCGGCATCCTTGCCGGGCATACGAATTACCTGTTTAAAGTCAGCATGCTCTCTTGGATCATCAATGGAAAGTCTCTTTGCTTACTGTGCATCGCTCGGTGTTGCCGTTGGCTTCGATGACGAAGTTGTAATCGCAGCCAGTGTTCCCCTCACCGCAGTAGCGGCTCAGATTGTTGAAGGCCCATGTCTTATCGGTCTTCTCAGGGGTGGAGCCAGGAGCCGATGAAGGGACCACAACAGAAGGCTGAGCGGTAGGGGTAGGGCAAGATCCAGGATGTGCGGGGTTGCACCCACCCGGAATCGAAGTAGGCGTGGGAGTGACTACAGTGGTCTGGAAGTACGAGGAAGGGCATGAGCCGGGGTGTGCAGGATTGCATCCTCCTGGAATGCCAAAGATGCTGCTTGGAGACGGAGCGACAGCTGAAGAGTATGGCGTACAGCTCTCTGTCGTCGAAGGTGCTGGAGTAGACTTTGTAGAAGTCCTCACAATGGTTGCCGTAGCAGAGGCGCAGTATTCGCGCCCCCTTGCATTGTCTTCTCCGACGCAGGCTTGTAGGTCGCAGGCGCAAGCAACCTCAGGAACACCGGAAGCAACGCAAGAGCGGTATGTAACCTGGCAAGGCGAGTCGTCCTGGCGCCTGTCGAGAGGGCTGGCAGCAATCGCTGAGGTGAAAGCAAGTGCGAGTGCGAGGGCTTTGGTGTGCATCTTGATAGTCCTTGTGCGGGTGGTTGATTATGTATAAGATGAAAGTGATCGTAGGACTGAGCAACTGTTGATGGGAGTGGATATGAGATGTTGGGGAAGTCATCATTCACCCTTATATGTGGACTTGAAGTCTCGTATAGAGTCGAGCTCTTTGAGTCTGGTTGCCTTCACCACTGTACTCATGGCAGACATGTCGCCGTACATGACGTTGATTCTCGTGTTTTGATAGTACTGACCTAAAGCGTAAGGCTGGTAAAGGTCGAGCATCTCGCGCTAGTTCACTAGTACCCGTCTATCGTTTCTATATTTGACTTTTTACCACTCATCTCGCCACCCGGAGTCTTGTCCGCCACGCTACCTGCGGCTCCATCATGTAGGCGAGGGATTACCCAACGCACTTGCTGCGCTGTCACGGTATCTTCGTATATTGCCGTACATCCGGGGAGTACATCAAGTCACATGGGCGACAGAAGTACTACTTTGAGACATCATTGGGTTGAATCTACGGACTGCTAGCCGATCAAAGTCACATCCGACAGCGGGACCGCACTCATATCATGGCCAAAGCTTCAAGCGCTCTTCTATCCGACATCTTCTGTCCACGACCAGTCTGAAGTCATAGACGCAAAGAAGCTTGTCTGCACATCACAGATACTTCTAATATAGCTCAACCTGTTTGTAAACTCATCTTGAGAAGAAGCTTGCATTAGCCGAGAGAGATCTTCAACACCAGCGCGCAGACTTTTTGTGGATGTGTTCGTATTGCGAACCTGCCATAGATAGTACTTGCTCCGTTGTCTGGGTGTGGATGCTGGTGACCTGTACCCGGGACGGACGTGTTTTGACTCCTGTACCTTTCACTTGAGATAGTTACAGCTCGAGCGCAGACGTGGGGGTCGTGAGTAGGGCATAGCACCGCACCATGCTCATAATCAATTGGCAACACGAATTCCAGAAGCTCTCACAGTGCGGCTCCTTGCTGTACCAATCGTTTTCCGCCAGACACAGATTGCAACTCAGTTTGCGTTACTTATGAACTTCATAGAGATTGCCAAAAATTGATCTTTTTAGTAAATGCGTTGATGTTCACGTTGGCGACACCGGTGATCGCAGTGGCTGGGAAGATACGAGATGGATCCTGCACTATGAGATCAGGCCGATTGTTATTGAGTGCATCATGTGAGTTCAGTGAGGTCGCAATACAAACGTTTGACAAAGTGGATGAATGCCTGCGATATGCCTATGAATACCCAGAAGCTCTCGAGGCAGGTAAAGAGGGATGTAAACAGGAGAAGCTTACTCGCAGAAAGAGTAGCGCAAACGAGACAGAAGCCAAGCAGAAAATCAATCGCGATGCTGCGAAGGCGTCGTGCAAGCCAAATCTTTATGCTATCTGCGAAGTGATGGCGGAAGAAGATGAACCCAAGACCAAGTGGATTTTGAAGGCCCACAGGACACGAATGAAGAGGGAGCTGAAGCAGTATGCTCTACGTTACATTGTCGATTGCTTCAATACTGGGGCAGTCAAAACATGCATTCGCACGGAGGCGACATCACTACAGACGATAAGGAGCAGCAGCGTATGAATCTGGACAAAATGGCTGCTTTGCGCTTACCGCTCGTCGACGTCCGTGATGCACTGGCACTTCCTTCGTGGCTGAAACCTCCCTCGATCACTGCACAGCTAATTTATAGGTAAACACTGGCTTCTTGTATCGAGCTTCCAAGGATTTTTATGCAATGCGAGAGCTTGCAAAGTACGAGCATGAACAAGCAATACACCTGTCTCGAATGCGCGAGATGCCAAAACCACGATAGAGTTGTGACACGAGAAGCGCTTGCAATGCCCTATACAGATTTCTTTGCGAGGTGAATAGGCGCGGAAGGGTTGGCAGCGCGCGCAGCCGCACGCGTGAGAACAGGGGGACACAGATTTGGAAACTTAGGGGCCGCTTAGAAGTCGAAGGCATGGATGGAAATCCTTCTTATTAATCTGATCGCGATAAGAGCACGATCTTCGAGGCAAGAAGCGTGAATCTAAAGATGGGAATGAGCAGTTCTGAAGACGAAGGTGCCACACAGGCATGGCCCGTGCGTATGACGACATCTCGAAGTCACGACGTGCTCAGCGAAGAAGGAACCTCGAACGAGGTCGAGCAAGGATGTAAAAACCGCAAAGCTACACACAAAGCCAGCTCTCCAGGTTTGTGTCGACATGCCGACCACCGGACTTTCGATTCGCGACATCTCGCCCAATGTTACCACATTCAGTACACCATTCAATCGCTTTGCGCCATTGGGCTATCGCAGATTCGTTGCCGTTGGCAACCGGGCAACAGCGATTCGTCTTGAAGATGGACGCATTCTGCTCCTCAATCCGATCCAGCTGGAGCCCGCAGTGCAAGAGAAGCTGGATCAACTCGGTGGCGTTGATCTCATAGCCAGTGACCTTGGGCATCACTTGTATATCCACGAGTATTTAAAAGTCTGGCCTTCAGCAAAGTCCATTGGAGTGCCTGGTCTGGAGGGCAAGCGCAAAGACGTAAAGTGGGACTGGATCTACAAAGATTCCATGACGAAGCCGGAAAAAGAGTTCGACTTTGCCGATGAAATTGAGACGGTGTTGTTTGAGGGTTTCATCACATACTGCGTAGCATGGTACCATAAGCCCACGAAGACGTTGATACAGTCAGATCTTATGATGAACCTGCCGTGCACCGAGGTAGGTCGTTGCACATTAGATATCATTCAGACGTCTAACGAAAAGCCAGCAATACGAGACGTCTTCCGCAGATCAAGGGATAGGATCGCGAGAGTTCGGGAAACGAGCGAATCCTCAATCCGTATGGTTTAGACGATTGATCTACTACATCGCCACTGTAGACTTTGCACTCATGAGGCGAGATGCGAAACGCGTTGCAGAATGGGCGATTGAGACCATCGTCCCATGCCATGGGGATGTCATCGAAGAAGGTGGAAATGAAGCCTGGTCATCTACATATCAGTGGTATCTGCAAGGCAACTCGAGGTCTGGCTTAGTCCGGCAGCTCATCGATGTCACGATGTTCATGCGGCTCGTAAGGTGGTTCTTTCTAATGTGAGCGTGCTTGCGTTATCATACTGAGATATCCAGGAAGTCCTGCGTTGATACTGAACAGCACGTGAAAGAATTAGCTCAGTGATAGCAGGATTGAAATCAATTACTAGATTGTTCAGTGGACGAGAGTCGTTCGAGGTTCAAGACCACATCGGCACGTAACTTAAGCATCCTCAGAAAAGTTCCATAGACCGCTTCGAGGATGTGAAGTTGTTGCCACCGGTCGTGACGTTCCCAAAAACGGTGTCGTTTGAGTCTGCCTGATCGAGCCATGTAGCCTTCAGCGACCAGACTGCAACGCTAGCAATCACCGTCTCATTCAAGCCTGCCGTCTTGATGATCATGGTGTCCAGCGGGCTGGTTGGGAAGAAGATGCTAGTCGCAGCAGCTTCGCCTCCGTTGAAGAAAAGTTCGATGATCGATCTGTCAACTATACCAGAAAGTCGGAATGCACCGTCGCCGTTGGGATCATAGAGCGCTCCGTAAGAGAACTTATCCGTGAATAGGGGATTTTCGAAGCCGTTAGTCTTTCCTCTGTTCAGCCAAATCACTGAGTCGGCAGGCAGAATCATGCCACCAGAGATGGACTCGCCTGATACAGAAGAGAGCAGCGTAAAGTTACTATTATGTATGTCAGCGTGTAGCTAGGTCACTCGGCAGTCGACTTACAGAGTACCAGCAAGCGAATCACTAGTTAGGCCGGTAACGTTGGCCTCGAAGTACAAAGCGCCAGACTCCACTTGCGAGTAGTCGACAAGGACTGTACCGTTCCCAAGAGAACTGTTAGAGGCAAGCTCGGATTCAATGACCGCTTTGACATTGATTGGGTATTGCACCATCGTCAGGCCTTGCCTAGGAAGGTTCTTAAGAAAATGCCCGCGTGCGACAGACATTGCGCTTCGGAAACCATCGCCAATCTTCTCGCCAGCAGTTGGGACAACATTGGTATACTGCCAGTTGCTGGCCCAGGCCATGCTGATCTGGTCTTGATCCGAAGGGATACCGTAGAAGAATTGACCGGCATAGTTGTCCTTCGCGAAATCGGTGAGCCTGGTCAGCGCATCATCCGGCCTAAAGTGGGTGCCGTTGAAGTCGCCAAGCGTGTACTGAGAAATGGAGCCTCCCAAAGGCGATCCTGGGTTGATCGAGATTACCATGGCCCAATGAGATTCCGGCAGGTCGCTGGTGTTGCTCTCGACGCGGATCTCAACGAAGTTGGGACACTCATACTGCAATCCAGACAACCCGAACCTCCTGAAACCTCTGTGTTAGCGAGATCGCATCGATAGAGTGCGCCAACTTACGAGAAGTTGCTGGCAGGCGTCCAGTCGATCAAGTTATGACTCGTGAAAAACCCGACGACAAAGTCAACAGGATATGCAACGACCTGCCGAGCGTTAGCGATTAGGCAACATATCATAGAAACTGAGAGCTTTTCGTACCATAACCCAGCTCTTGGTTGGCTCATGCCAGGTGACCTTAGGGTCTCTGAACTGAGTGGGATGAGTGCCTCCCGGCACGAGAACAGGGTTGTTCTCGTACTTCTTGAAAGTGAAGCCGCCATCGTAACTGAACGCGATGTCCTGAGTCTGACGCTGAGGTGTGTTGATGGTGTAGATTGCAACAACTCTGATATGGTGTTAGTATTACGGATGACTCTCCAGAATTGTGAGGGACTTACCCATTTGTCTGGTTAGGGAACATTCCAGAGGTGTTGTTACTGTCGATGACAGCAGATCCTGAGAATACACCTTCGTCTTCTGAGCCAGGGAAGATGGCTATCTGCTGGTTCGTCCATGTGAACAAATCAGTGCTGGTAGCATGTCCCCAGTGTTGATTTCCAGCAACGTTAGCAGTTGGATTGTCTAGGCTCTGTCAGTATTCTGTGGTTCTCTATGTTTGACGAGCAGCATACACTGGTAGTATAGGTGGTAGACACCCTCAGCGTCCACGAACATGCCCTGTTGATCGGATCAGTCAATGCGCTTCGTTCTTTGAGGTTGGCACGCACATTCGGGTCGTTCATAAACCCCACGGGAGGGCTGAAATGAACCTGGGGTCGATATTGACCCCCGTAGTTGCCTGGGAGTGGTGTGCCGGTTGGAACATTGGACTGAGAATAGGTAGTCGACGGTGCAACACTGGCTGAAGCAGCTGTTGGGTAGGATGTCACACTTGAAGCCGTAGAGTCCATGCTCGAAGCATCTTGAGCGCACCCAAATACCGTGAGGCTCGCAAAAGCCGCAAGGACAGACAAACACGAAGGCATCTTGAAGCCTGCTTACAATCAAATCGATCGCAAGTGCAATTTCCGACGCATTGGACATTCTCGGAAGTTATATACTATCGCCGCTTCTTAACCCCCCCGCAGTACTGTGACGACATGCCCTGCAACATGCAGGCTCATAGCTTGAACTGCGTTCCCGAACAATGCTCGGCCGGTGGAGTCGGGATGCTCGATCAGATCGGGTCGTCGGGACAATACCCGGGAGGATGAGCGCATGCCGTTCGCTAGCGCACAGGTACCAGCGACGTAGCACCCCACAACTTTGTCTGGAACCCTGGAGATACTACAACGCGGGGGTTATCAATTTTGTCCTTGCTATTGGCAGCTTGCGTAGCCAACACACGTACCATCCTCGAAATGTGCAGGATTGAAGAAGGGCCAGCTCGAGGCTGACGGCAATGGTGTTGACAGCACGCACGGGCGCAATGCGGTACCTGACATCTGGAGGCCTGCATCTGGTTAGTGAGGGGAAAGTTCGCAATGTTCTAACGCTGTGAGGATTCTCCAGATCACGATCCCGGTCCCTGCGCGTGTTGCATCGCTGAACACGTGCAGGTCACCTCAATACAGCGCATGAAAACGATATTGTACGCATCTCTTATCCCGATTCTGCCCGAAGACTTTCTCGAGCAGTTCAAGCTTCGACCATGAGTTCAGGTCGTGGAGATGATGAGGCTCTGGGCCTTGGCCGTGACCTCGCCGACAGCGACCACGCATTCGCGCACGGCAAAAATCTTTGGCTGATCCGTGTTGATGGTGTTGCAAACTCAGGTGCCTGGCCTAGCGATGGTGTTGCTTACATGCAGGACCTCTTCAAGCCATTTGAGAGCTCGCTAGAGAAATCGGCTCCTCTTCGCAGCTTCGTCGTCAACTTTATGCTCAGTGTTAAGAAATAGAGTTCTAGGCTATATGGCGCCAACTTCGCAAGAATTCAAAAGATTAAGGCGGTCGTCGATCCTACAGGACTCTTCTCTGGATACGGCCTTGCCATCCCGGCTGCTCGTCGCTCTTAGAGCAGTCCTCGCTGTTTCAGGGTGGCATCGCCTCTACCCCCTTCTATCAGTATTACAGTTCTATCTTTTGTCCTATAGACAATGTTGTTCTTTACTTAGATCAGCAGTACCTAAAAGTCGTTCTCTACACTTCACTGCCTCTTACGTTGCGTAAGAAGTAGGCTACAAACTACAAGACAACGTAGCCTCTAGAGCTGTTACTTAGGGAAAGAAGACGCACATATGACTTCTGACCATATCCCATAGCTTTGAGAGCCCTGCTCTTACAGCCCACTTTCGGTGCAACATGAGGCTGACCTACAAGTACTAGTACCAGATAAGTCTAGCCCAGCCCCTCACTGCTGAGAGCTCAGCTTACTCGCATCAAGAGAATCACATTCACTAGATATCTTACCGAGCCCATAGTAATTGGCAATGCTCCAGTTTATGGGAACAAGACAGGCGCCGCGCAAGTATGTCATCCCGGAGGGTGACCGACACAACTCGGCATCATCGGCAGGCCCGTGCAACTATTGTCTTACACAAATTTGGAACTCAGAGCTGATCACGACACTGTCACATACACCGCTTGAACAAGAGTCATTTGCTATCAGCTACCGTATCTCGACGTCCGTCTTGCGTCAATCGGTCATTGCAGGCTGTGGTTTTTGTCGAACGCTAGCAGATGGCATCAACGGCAGTGTGTATCTACATGAGCATTATGACCTGTATCAAGCAACAATAGATCAAGAAACCAGCATGTCTTCGGATGACACTGAATCAGACGTTGCTGGAGAACCCGAGAGTGTAAGTGAGGATGATGGTTGGGACACTGCCGAGGACTTCAACGGCAATGAGGAAGCTTCTTACGACGAGTTTGCAGGAGCATGGGATCTCTGGAAAGAGCGCGATGTTCTTCAGGGTGATGTTGAACTTACGGTTGGTTTTCACTTCGAGAGAGGGGATGCCGTTACCTTCTCATTTCTCAATGTTATCATTGAGGTCTCTACTACGGACTCAGTTGCATCTACCGACTTGAGACGTATGCACGGCTCAAGAGCAGTCGAATTGCGGTATTACGTACACAACAACAGTAAGTATACACGAATCAGCAGATAGAGGTACTGACTGCACGCAGCCTTTCCACAGATGGACCGCTCATCCGTTTTCACTTTCACGACAGCGAATCGGCAGCTGGGAGATGAGATTAACATGCGTGCTGTCAATAGATGGGCCAATTTGCTTTCGCTAAGCTCACATGACACTGAGCTGCCCACATCCCAATTACCAGCAAGACTGATAGACTTGCATGGATCTGAACTCCTGCGTACCATCGAAACACGCCATCTCTCGAATCGTAGCGTGCGGTATGCTGCACTTAGCTATGTATGGGGAGCGAACCAGAAGTTCATCTTGACTAGCACTACTAAACTGAATCTGGAAGAGGGCTTCGACGTAAGCTGCGTTCCACAGACGATCCAGGACGCGATTACAGTGACGCGTCGAATCGGCTTACGATACATTTGGATCGACGCTCTGTACGTACCTGATAGCCTACTAGATCTTCAAATACTAACCGAGGGTAACAAGATGTATCTTGCAGGATTCCGACGAAGACAAGGCCCAAGAGCTTCCCAAGATGCGGACGATCTACAAGCACGCTGCAGTGACCATCGTAGCGGCGGTAGCTAGATCAGCGCAGGACGGCTTCTTGCATCACATCGACCCGGAGCCCGCCTACTTCATCGAGCCGGTTACGATGCCGTTACGACTCGACAACGAAGGTTTTGCAGACCTCGTAATCAGCTATCCAGCAGACTACAAGCGCTGGAGAGACCCCATCAATAGTCGTGCATGGACTTTCCAAGAGCTGATCCTCTCCATGCGAGCTATACAGTTCTCATATAGAGGAGTTGAGACAATCGACCGTACTAATATTCCGAGTGCAGCTGGCCTGACATCCGGGAAAGACCCGCAGCTACCCAACCTTGGGTGGAATGGCAAAATGCTCTCCTTGGAATCAGATCCGGAGAACACGAGACAGGTCTGGCTATCACTAAGGGCAGAGTACAGCCGCCGTAGTCTGTCATATCAGGGAGATAAGCTGCTTGCCATCGCTGCCATCGCCGAAGAAGTCGGGCGAACATACAATAGCCGCTATTTCGCAGGTCTGTGGGATCGCGATCTAGTCATGGATCTGCAGTGGGCTCGCTCTCGCGAATGGGACAGCTCTAGCTTGGCTACGCGCGATCCCAGAAACCAGACTTTTGTAGCACCCAGTTGGAGCTGGGCATCTATCGATACAGCTATCCAAGACTTCGATTATGTTGCAGAAGGGCAGGGCAACGCAGGTGGTCGAGGACTACGTGACCTTTGCGGGTTCGAAGTTCTCTCATGTAAGGTAGAGCTGACTGTTCCTGGCTTTGAGTATGGTGCTGTGAAGGCGGGGACCTTGGTGGTCAAAGGCGTAGTGTATGTCATGATCTGGCGCCCTTATACGGACAAGAAGTCGAAAATTTCCAACCAGTCAGATGGACGACTTTTGCGACAACGAGACGATACTGCATCTTTCGACGACTCGTACGGAGATACAGGTTTGCTAGATGCTATCGACCTGGAACTGCATGACGGATCGTCAGTCACTTGCCTTGCGACACGACGGGTAGAACACAGGCGAGGAAGGGAGGATGTCGAGGGACTGATGTTACTCCCGGTTGATAGCACCCGTTACCGCAGAGTTGGATTCTTCACCTTCACAAGACAACAGAGCTGGACCGAGATCGAAGCTAAAGTCATTACGATCGTTTGATGTTAGCATTTCGCTAAAAGCCTGCAGGTCGCAGGTCATCGACGCCTGTCAGACCATCGTAACGTACGACTGTATACCGTACGTCGTACTTGATTCCCCGTTGCACAATCAATCCTTTCTTTGCGCGTCACAATGTCTGTGCCAACTCTCCGATTTTCTTTGGGGCTGATCTGTACTCAAGATGAAGACTTGCCCACATTGTTTGCCTTCTTCTCCAGCGCCAACATCTTGGCAAGGTCCACCAGGTCTCAGAGCGGTATCTTGCCAGCGTGACCTTTGATCTTCGTCCACTGGCAAATCAATTTGGAGGTGCCAAGTACTTCGATCTCCCAGACTGAACGCCCTGGCTCCTTTACAGAGCTAGCCGTGGGCTTCTCCGTTCGGAAAGAGTCTGTGTTGGCAGAAGCAGATTTGGAAGGCAGCGGTGGCATCTGAGCGTCGTTTGAAGCAATCACCAAAGCTTGAGGCTCGCCGGGAGCAGGCGACCAAGTACGTGTAGGAGCCGTGTTCTGAACTACGGTAATATCGTCTGTGAACAATCAGCAATATTCAGCGTATCTAAGAGCACACACCGGCCTCTGTCGTCCATCTCGAGCGATAACTGTTCTTGCGACGCAAAATATTCGGCTAGTTTTGCCGAGATGCTCTTGTCGGTCGCAGGTAGCGGTGTCACTTTTGGTGAATGTGGGACCTTGACTGGAGTAGTGGGAACACATGCGTTGCATATCCATTGCACTGCCAGCATCTGCTCCTGACTCCACACAAGTCCGGGACAAAGTGTAGAAGGGATGCTAAAGCTCTTGCACGAGTACATGCTGCGACCGCTTGGCTCTGATGTTTATGCTCACACGCGTGAAGCGCGAACGATTGTGACGCTGTTAACAACCAGTATCTGATCCATCCAACTGTGTAATGAAGACCTCGTACTCCCACAGAGTTGCCAAATCGACTCCCAGACCTGCGCCCGACGCCTACAATACGCCAGAGAACCAACACCAAGGAGTCCAAAACCCAACCAGGGAACTAAGATCACTCGCATATCTTGCAAGAAGCCGGCTTATCTTTGATGGCTTCGTCATTGTTGTCGTCTGTAATTTGATCGCCTTCGGTGGCTTTGGAAGCTGTTTCGGTCCCGGCAGAAGATGCATCATTATACTCAGACGTTGTGTCGGTGTTGATTGGAGACGGCTCTTGAGAGACAGGAGCCTTTTTGCCAAGCTCCTCCACACTCCAGAACTTGCTCAAGAAGCGAGTGTCAATGCTGCGTATAGAGAAAGCTCCAGAATGAGGGCCGGAACCGGAACTCAGAGTCTCAGCGCACCAGGAGGTTTTAGGGATGTCTTTACGCCAAGAAGCCGACCTATGCAACGTGTTAATCGAGGCTGGTTAAGTGAGCATGGAAGAGAGATTCTACTCACATCATGGCAGGGCTGCGCGGATCTGGTAGTTGGCCAAGCGGGCGTTCGTTTCCCAAGGCTGCTCCCAAAATGGCCAAGGCTGCCAAAAGCGCCGACGGTAGGAATGCTGGCTGAGCCGCCAGTGGCGAACTTACCACCTCCTTCGTTGGCACTGCTCGACTCTGCCTCGCTTGCAGTCTCAGGTACACGGTGCAAAGCCCAGCGGGCCAAACGTACAGCTTCCTTTTCACCTTCTGACATGAGACGTCCCTCTGCCTTTGCGTCAGCTTCGGCCTTGTCAGGATCCGCAGACGCTGCAGCGATGCGGGCCTTCTCCTTTGTCGCCTTCTCCTTTTGTCTCTGCTTCCCCATTCGCCTCGCCTCACATTCAGCCGCTGCTTTCGCAGCTCCAGCCTTAGCTTTCTTCTGCGCAGCATCAGTCTCAACCAACTTCTGCACAGCATCGACATCCGCCGTGCTGCTTGCAAGACCTTCATCGGCACCCGTAGTGGCCTTCTTTCGGAGGAATAGAAGATATGCATCCCCGGTGACAAGGCCTGACACGTTCGTAACCTTGGTTTTGACTGCATCGTCGAGACGGTACCACCCATCGTCGCCACGAAGAAATGCACAGTAATGACCAACGGTGGTGTGCGCTCCCACATGGCAGACGACCGTTTGAACTTGGTACTTGGCGTCCCCGGGCATAGTGACTTCATCCACGGAGTATTCAACTACGTCTTCCTTCTTCCACACCATATCCCCGATGACATGCTCAGAGCGGTCCAACCTGACGACCAGGTACTCAGGGTATTGGTCTGTTGGTGGCGGTGCTGTTCGACGCTGCTACTGCACGGTCTGGATATCACACTTGCAAACTTCTCTCACATTGCTCTCCACGTCTATGTCAGACCAACCTCCGATTGGTATCAGGTTCTCGAGCTTCAGATCGTGGTTGTTCGGAGCATCGGGGATAGACGCAGTGATCATCTCGAGGTGATCGGGGCTCGCGGTCGTCTTTTCGGTGTGGCAGGACTTGCACCTATAAGTCATTTCCAGGGTGAGCATTAGAAAGACTTCGCGAATCTGAGGACAAAACGGCTCGATAAGCGCGTTGAACAGGTCTACAGCCTCTTGCTGTCGGTCGCTTGCAAATGACTGCCAGTTCGGGTTATCTGACGCAAGAGCGGCCACATCCTCCCAGGAATGCTTCAACCGCGCTTCGGAAACTTCCAGCTGTCCATTTTCAAGGGCGACGAGAAGCTCCGCGAAGTTCTTCTTCCTATATCTGCGTTAGTATAGCCCGCATATGTAAGGAAAGACCAACTTCTTATCTGCGATCGTGCTAACTTCCGTTCCCAACCTCGCGACCAAGACCTCGCAGTTGCGAAGTACTTGCAGATTGACATTTTGATAGCATGAGTTCTTCCGGTTGCGTAGACCGGTCTGTGTTGGAGCGCCAGGCGGTGTAGCTTTAGCTGCCTTGTGCATCGGCAGAGACTCGAAGGGCTTCGGCTTGGTGGGCTGGCCCTTCGCACCTTGACTCTGTCCAGAACCGCTGGTCTGCGGAGCTGAATCGTTGATGTCCATTTGGAAGGCCGGATCTGCAATGTGTGTGAGCGTGTGTCTAGCACCAACACAACCAGCAACTTACCCAACAACTGGACGACCGAAGCTAACGCCTTCATCACATTTGGTTGGTGCCGATCAGGGAAAGGCATCTGTGCTTCAAAGAAGCCATGGATGCGCTCTTCGATGTCAGACAGGTTCAGCCGCTTTGCCTCTCGCATCTTCGAAGCAGACAACCTTAAGTCAAGACCATTTTTCTTGCGGTACTCTTGAGTGAGTTCGTACAACTTGCGAATGTTAGCGCTCCACTCCTGAGGGGTAATTCCAGTCTGCAATGATCAACAACTATATAAATCGGACACAGCGCCTCGCAGTGGTCACATACATCGTAGTGAGGTCGTAGCTGCCAGATCATCATCACAGCCTGCTGCCACCGTCCTGGGTGGGATGTAATCAGTGTAGCAAAGCGCTGAAGCTTCTGCTGGCCCCAAGTACCAGCTTCAAGGCCTTCGATAGCTTCTGAAACTACGCAGAGAAGCTTGTTCAGTCCCTGCTTGTTGACTGGATAGTCTTCTTCCTGGAAAGTAGGCCCAGCCATTCTTGTGCAGCTCGCAGGCATATAGATGGCGACGCAAGGCAGGATGAGACAGCTGTCGGGGGAAGGGTGTAGAGCGTTGAAAGGTTTGCGGGCCTATGTGTGCAAGCTATCAAATTTGAGCCGGACTGGGGCAGAAATTGAGTGAAAGGCGTAGAACTGTAGCGGCGTTTGTCGTCTGCCGTTTATCGTTTGTCGTGTGCTTCGCTTGCGTTCAGCTGTTGTGGCGAGGTCGCTACGAGTGACGGCGATGGCGCTAAGCAAAAGGTTACGGTGGGCTTGACCGTCACTTTCACTTCACCAGCTAGATCGTTATGGCTTTGCATCCAAATCCGCCATGAAATCGCCAGGCTGCAAAGAAAAATTTATTAAGGGAGTATATCAGTCTAGCAAAAACTGACGACGAAGTAGGGTCTGAAGAATACAAGATGCTTCTCGCTATGCATGAACGACAATGGAATATTGGAAGAATTGATGACCGGCGTCATAGCCACCTAACAGAATGCGGAGGACCAAGAATGGAGACAGGTCAGGTCCTTCCGTATATTACTCAGCCTTCTTGCTAGCCTTGGTCCTCAGCTTCATGAGCAGGTAGACTAGAGCGTAGCTAGAAAAGGCGAAGAGAACACAGATCGCTGCATCCCTCCAGCCATAGTAGTAGTCGTTGAGGTTGACAGTGTACAAGTAATCACTGCCACGACGGTATTGGCAGACCCTGCAGTCAGCCGTCGCATCGCCGTTGATAAGGTTGTTGCGGGAACCAGGACCAGCAAGCCAGCCCTCAAGGTACTGAGCGCAAGTCTGGCCGGAAGGAGGATCGAAGATAGCGAACTCGGATTCCTTGCAGTTGACCGGCCAGTCAAAGTCCACAAAGACAAGGAGCGCGCCCATGAGGTAGTTGAAAGGGTTGAGGTAGTACATCCAGTAGCGCCAGAAGGGCTGGATCTGGGAGTATGGGACAAGGACACCGCAAAAGGAGACAAGGATACCTATGATGAGAGGATTGACGAGGGAAGCGAAAACGGCGTTGGGCGCGTAGGCAGCGACGAACTGGCCCAGACCGGTGTAGAAAAACTGGTAGACAAGCATGACGAAGAACACCGCACCTGCCTTGTCAGATGAGACAGGGAGGCCAGCGGTGTAGTAGAAGCAAAGGAAGTAGAGAGTGCCGCAGATGACGAGGTAAGGCATCTCAGAGACGATAAGCCCTGTGGTGAAAGGAGCCCAATGATACATTTTCGACTTCTTCTCTCTTGTCTCATAGATGTCTCGGCGATCGATGAAGAGAGGCTGAAGCTGTGCGATGACACCAGGAGCGACGAAGATATAGTTGAAAAGAGCGAATAGAATGAGTTGCTGCTCCTGGACGGAGTCACCGATTTGCCAGAACGAGAACCCGATGAAGAGAGCTACACCGATATGCAGCGCGAATTTGTTGTTGACGTAATCGGCGTTTCTGTACAAGCTGGTGTTCATACGTTGAGTAACCAACTTGGTCTGAGTCCACATGTTGGTGGCGAACTCGTGCCCGTCATCAGTGGTACCAGGTGGCTTGCCGGCAGCGTCGGTGATGATGTGATCCATGTCTTGTACCATCTGTGTATGTTCGGGTGAATGGAGCCAGACCTGGTGCCAGTCCTTCTCAGCCGAGTGAGCGCCAGTGACCACGTCTATCATAAACTCCGCAGGGTTGGCATCTCGAGGACAAGGAACGCCTTCGCGATTGAAGTAGTCCTTGACAGTCTGGCCATTGTCACCGATATCACCAAAGTACACAGTCTTACCACCCTTGGCGAGTAGCAGGAGAGTATCGAACTGGGCAAAGAGTTGCGCAGAAGGCTGGTGGATAGTGACCAAGACTGCTTGACCGACATCGGCAAGTTTCCTGAGGAAGCGGACAGTATTGAAGGCGGCTTGTCCGTCAAGACCAGATGTGGGTTCATCAAGGAAGATGAGGATGGACGGCTTGGAAACAAGTTCAACACCGATAGTGACGCGCTTGCGTTGTTCGACTGAGAGACCAGCACCCACACGCCCAATGAGCGTGTGCTCGAGATCGTGCAGTTCGAGGAGATTGATGATAGTATCAACGTAGGCGAGCTTTTCCTCACGAGGGGTCTCGCGACTTTGACGAAGAAGAGCGGAGAACTCGAGAGCTTCGCGAACCGTACAGAAGGGCTCATGAACATCCAGCTGCTCGCAGTAACCTGCAGAACGTTGGAAAGAGACAGGTAGGGGGCGGCCGTCGACAAGGACTTCACCGTGGATAGTTCCTTGATCAAGGTTAGTGACGATTAGGGCAAGATCAGGTTCGAAACTTACCATCAGTTTTGCGCTGAGCCAGGACATCAAGCAGTGTTGTCTTTCCGGCACCTGACGAGCCCATGAGAGCACCCAGCATACCAGGTTTGACATAGCCAGAGACCTTGTCTAGGAGAGTGCGAGGACCTGAGGGAGTCTGGACAACGTAGGAGAGGTCACGCCAGGTGAAGATTGAGGTATTGCGCATGAGGTTGCCACCAGCCTCGTCGCTTGAGCTATCGTTGCCATCGTTGACTCGGGTGCGAGGAGCCTTCTCGTCAGCTTGGGCCTCGACATCGGCAGGAGCAATGGACTTGGGGATTGTCTTTGCGTTCTCGCGGGGAATCAAGAGCGCACCAGTGGAGCCAGCAGCATCGTCCCAACGAGAAGTGAAGAATATGGTGAGCCCGACAAAAAGTGCCCACCAAGCAAAGAGAATACCGACATTGCGCCAGACGTGAGATGGGGAGTACGACAAGCTTCGGAGGTACTCCTCGCCAGTCAATGAAACTGCACCAGGAGCAGCACCTGCGATACCGGCGCAAGACTGGTGAGCAGGGTCCTCGTATTGCGGTAGATAGTTGGGGATCAGGTTAGAATAGACACATGGACTGCACTTATAGTCAGTTGAATGCCTCCAGGTCGAGCGCAAGGCGACTTACATGGTGGTACCCTTAAATTCATTGGCCATTAATGACTCAAAGCCATACGACAGAGGGTTGATCCAGTAAATCCACACAAACCAGGGGTGCATCTGAGGTTTGGGTATCTGGTATCCAATGTACAAGATGAGGGCAGTGACAGAGAAACCAGAAACCTTGGAAGCAGCGTCGAAGTTGGGGAAGCCAGCACCGATCATGCGGAAGAACGCCGTCATGACAAACGTTGTGAGGTATACAACAAACCAACAGGTAAAAAACGCAGCGGCCGTCGCCTTGAGTGCAGTCATCCAGTACAAGATGACGATGAAAGACGTGACCTGAAAGAAGAGGATGGGGACGTCAGCGGCAATCTGGGCAATACAGAAAGCCGCCGGGTTGAAGAAGGCAAAGTTCTTGTGCTTAGCAAGGATGGGACGGCCGGCATAAGAGTCGGTGACTTCGGACATGGCGACCAAGGCGTTAAAGAGGAGAGCCAAGAAGAGGGCACCGCCCTTGATGAATAGACCAGCTGAGTTGTCTGGAGCATTGTAGAAGAGGGAGCCAGAGATGAGGGCTTGTACGATGGTGGAGCCTTGCTTGATGATAAAGGTAGCTTTGTCACCCCAGATAATCTGGTACTGGCGAGTGACACACGCCTTGACCTGGGCTGTGAACGAAACGGTCATAGGAGACTTCTTGGGAAGGTGCTTAGACTTGTCTAGAGACACCGCGTGGAGAAAGGTCTCCGTATTAACCTTTGCTTCTTGTGTGTTAGGATAGTGCAGCTCTCGCTCCATGTTGCGCCAGACAGACGACTCGCGGTATGCCTTCTCAAGCTCGACATTGTTATGAGGGAACCGTGATCCGAACTCTGGCTTGATTTGTCGCTCGCTCGGCACAGTGACACCTGTCAGGAAGTCCGCAACGTTGGCGCCGTCATTGCATATAAAGCCGAGGTCCTCCATAAAAGGGCGAGCTTGTTCAAGAGGACCGTAATAGACCTGCTTGCCTTCGTCAAGCACGAGCACCTTATCGAATAAGCCGTAGATGCCATTACCAGCCTGATATAATGTGACAATAGTAGCAATGCTCATTGTATCCGTCATGGAGCGCAGAGCTCGGGTGTATTCGAGTGCTGTAGAGGCGTCCAGTCCTCTTGTCGAGTTGTCCCAGCACACGACGCTGCCCCTGGTGCATAAAGTCTCGATGATCGACACACGCTTGCGTTCACCTCCAGAAACACCTCGAACGAAAGCATCACCGACCTTTGTGTCTTCAGTATGTGAGATGCCCATGGAATCAAGGAGGAAGTTCTTGAATTTCACACGGTAGTCTTCGCGGTTCTCTGAATTGGCCGGGAGCGTGTCGGGGATGTTCAATCGAGTGGCAAAGTCTATAGGAAGGTGGGCGGTTAGCAATGAATTAGTATGATGAAAAGAAAAGCTTACCCATTGTTTTGCCTACTGTGAGAGAAGGGTAGAAGAGTTCTTCTTCAGTGTTGATCACGATGGATCCGCGGTACTGCTCGGCTTCTTTCGCAGTCATCGAACCAAAGCGGACGTCGCCGTCAACCTCAGCATAGCTGGTCGTTGCATTAGTGAATGCCGTCAGAGCCAGGTATCTGATTGCTTTACATACCCTTTCCTCTTGTTGGCAAGCATCTTCAGGAGAGTCGTACAGCCAGATCCGGGTCTACCTAAAACTAAAAGCATCTCCCCTGGCTTACAACAGCCGAATGATTGATCGAGGATCGTCTTCAAAGGAGCCTTGTTCCGTGCCTCCTTTGCTTGCTGGACCTTGTTGAACTGACTGAGGACGTTCTCTTGCAATGTAGCGTCCGATGGTACGACTTTGACTGTGAGATCCTTCCAAGTGACACCGAGGCTTCGACCCTCTGCTGGATCGTTCGCCTGGAAGTCCTTTACGTGTTGGTCAAGGCGCCAGTCGTCGACCTTGGTCTTGTCTGATGCATCGTCGATCTTGGGCTTCTCGCTCCTTGAAGTCCAGCGCTCAATCCCATGCTCCTCCGGGTCCTGGTCTTGTTGTCTCTGTGATTTGCCAGACAGCGTTCTTGAGAGTCTTCGGAAGAGGTCATCACCCGCGCCCTCAGCCAGGCCCACATTCATGACAGATATGCTTCGTCTTCTGCCGTCCATGTCGTATGTGTTGAGGATTAGTCTGCCTAGACTGGCACGTGGAGAAGAGGTAAGGACTAGGAATCGGGTCAAGAGTTATTAAGTCAAAAGAACAGATGACGAGTGATGTCAGAAAGCTCGCGCGATCGGTCCTTAACCGTTGCTCGGCTTTGGTCACACGCGAACGAGGATGAAGGTAAGTAATCTACGGATGTTGGAAGGCGATCTGAATACCATATCATAGGACCAGATTAGTGCGCGGATATCGTGGTACGAATGGTACGACGCTCCAGTATTTTCACATCTGAGATCAATCTCAACATTGCTATTGGTCGAGAATGCAGCTTTGATATGAGCCTAGTCGCCAGGGGTGAGTGCACTGAGACCGGGCGCTGCCGTGGAGCCCTTGATGTCCGGCGCCCGAGTGCGAATGGACACTCCAGGCCCTTTTGGATGGGCCTTTCTGCTGTTTAAAAATGGGAAAGTGGGTCCAGATTGGCTTTTCAACGTTAGCTCGCGGCTCAGAATAGTCCGCCTGTCTAGTACGAAGCACCGAACGCCGAGCTTCTGCGACACCACGCTCCGAAAAGGTCTCTGCCCTACACAGATGCGATGTCCACACGATGTAGCTCTCAGGAACAGATATACTCGTGAGCATAAAGGCACAAAGAACGTGGCGATTGCGCATCCTCTTCTTGACTACTCTCGTTCACGCCCAATCTCATTTCGTACAGTACGCGACCCCGTTTGTCCGCTTATGCATCGCTGGCTCTCAGTTGCACGATATGAAGACGATGCGAACGCGATGTGACCCGGAGATCTTCATCAACGTCGCTGCCGTGCTAAGTGTGATGGCTCGGATGCCACTTGGAACGGTCCGACTGCGCAAGGCAGAACTCAGCACAATAGAGTAGTCATTGTTCGTGATGTCCTTGGGCTCCGAGTGAAGAAGCGGGCAGCTCGTGTTGTTGTACGCGGACCAGATGGTAAGCACGTGGCTGGCCCGCTTTCGTCGCGGAGCGGCGACCAAGAGCTCCGACCGCCGATGCCTTTCCGCTGCGCGTTGAAAGGTGCCGGAGGCGTTCATTTCATCACCGCGTGTCAAGGAATACTTTCTCATGAAACGATTGCTGGCGCTCCAAATGCTGTTGTCGTCATCTGATCACCCTTCGTTCGAGAGGCCTGGAGATCTCGTTGATAATAACCACGATTGGCAGTGGAGATCCCGGGAACCGCAAGAAGGTGAGAGCGGGTCTTTGTGAGAGAACGCTTCTGCCCCACGGAGAAAGTCAACGACTGCTTTCCAGATTTCCTCCAGTTCACCAAATTACGAGCGACACTAATGCAGCAAGGCAGGAGTGCAAATGGGAGCTCAATAATCTGTCTTTGGTCTTGCTGGCGCAGTAGCGACCCTAGGATCGACGCGCGGGCGTCCCCACTCAAGATGTACACTCTCTCGCGCCGCAGAGAAAGTCGACTGTAAGGGCGGAAACTCGAAAAACTTTAAGAGGCAGGATTTCTACAACGCAAGAGCCGCTGTTCAACAGCCCAGGTTCGTGCACCCTACATTTCCTTCAGTCTTGTAGGTTTGCGGAAGCGCCAGACTTGGTCACAGCGCCTATCAACCCATATCGTCTTTTGTTTCGAAACAAAAAATCCGGCAACGGTTGAGATTTCCTGACGTTGGCGCGCGAATTCGCTTGAAGCTATCAACCCCAAAGTGACAGCGGCTCCGAGGCAGAATTTGATCCACGAATCGAAGGTCTAGAAGAGCGTCACTAGTCCCAGTGAAGCAGCGGTTCCTGCATTGCGGAGTCTGCACTAAGCGTTACGGATAAGCTTTGCGACGCCACTTTTTACCGTATCTCAAGGCTTGACCATGTTGCACACCCACACATTGCAGATCTTATTACCAGCACATTGGGTGCTGCGAAGATCTCAATGGGGTTCGGTCCACAATATCAGTCATGAGTTGGTCACCTACACAACGAGTGTTGTGTCAAACATTGCTCCCCCTCTCAAACCACTCGTCACCGCGCGCACCGACTCAGCCTCCGAATCTCTCGTGCCTCGGCTCCTACCGCCTCTTACCACGTGGTGGAGTCAACCGGTGTCGCCGCTCGGTGGAACTCGCTAGCTAATCAGGATATTTCTCCATGCCATCTCACCACATAATACGATCTTTCGCAGCGCGATGATGTGCGGTGGGAAAGCAGTATATGCAGATTACAACTCAGATGACGGATCGCCCTCAAAGGTTGCTGTTCGTAAGTCAAATTAGCATCTGTACATGCAATGTCTCTATCGCAACACCGGTAGCGGTGATGAGGCACTAGTCAGTTTACTGGGCTTGACCTGATCATTTACCGGCGTCTTACCCGCCTTTAGTCCTGTCACTCGCTAAAGCTTGCGACGGCGCCCCGTCAGTCTCTGGGGCGTTGGGTGAGCATGTTCCAGCTTCGGATTGTGTGCATGTTGTACAACAATCACCATCCCAACGCTGCAAGTTAGAACACTCGAAGCGAGGGGATGTCGGCCGTTGCGCGATCGAAGTTCCATTTCAATATGCTCAAGGGGTAATAATTCGATGGACAACCGACGCTGTCATTTCGAAGGCTCATTTGCCTCCGCGGTTAATGTAAGTTTCCAGGAATGTCACCCCTGCAATACTTTGGTCCAGCCACACCCCATCTCAGAAAAAGCCATCCTAGTCTAGCTGTTGAACCCCAGTTGAAGGATGTGCCGGCATATGGATTAAGGTGCGTCACACTGTCTAGACTTTCCCGTGTGCCAGATGATACATATATCCTTGCGTAGATCACCGCAATTCAGGCGTTCATCAATCTGCGCTTCCTCGCGTTTTCTTCGTTTTCCATCTTCTTCCTTTGAAGATCGTCGCTCGCTATGCGGTCTTTCATCTTTGCTGCCCTCGTTGGGCTTGTGGTCGCTCAGTCCCCGAACGCCACGACCAGCAGCACTTCATTGAGTGCAGTTGCATCACGCGCATCCTCAATACTATCTCTTTCAGCGACTACCAGCAGTGCCGTTCCAGCCATCACTGTCGCATTGGACGGTTCCGGTCAATACACTGCCATCAACGCTGCCATCAGCGCAGCACAGAATAGCGGCGTTCCCACCGTAACAGTTTTGCCTGGTAAGCGAGCTGGTTCTGTTGCTAAACTCGAAGCTGATTATCAACAGGCACCTACTCAGAGGCGGTCACTGTCGTTGGCACTGCCACCGTTACCCTAGTCGGTGCTACTGCGTCCGCTGCCGCGGACTGGTCCCAGAACCAAGTAGTCATTTCCAGCACTGCTGCAGCACTTACCATTGGCTCAAGCAGTGCGAAAGGCGTGACACTGAGAAACCTCGACTTTATCACCACGGCCTCGACAGCCAATGCTGTTGCACTTTCTCTCAGGGGTAGCAATATCGCTTTCTATGGCTGCTCTATAGTTTCCTCAGGAGCAACTGCTGTTACTTCATCGTACGGTCTGACAGTATTTGCCTACTCCAGAATCGAGGGAACGGACAAAATTTTTTACAATGTCCCCTCGATGTACATCTACAAATCCGCAATCGTACCCCTTTCGTCAGGTGCTAGTATCGTGTACTCGAAAGGTGCGACTGTGGGCACCAGCTTCTACAACTCAACTGTTGTCTTTGATTCGAGTTCAATCGAGCAGAAGGCAGGCTACAGCAACACTGGTGTATTCTTAGCGGCTCCCAATGGAGCTGGTGCCACCGTCATCTACCGCAATGTCGCAATGGGCAACCTCATCTCGATGCAGGCCTTTCACCCTACCGCTGCCACTGTCTCATCGCTCTACGGCGAGTTTGCCAACACAGGTGCTGGATCTTATGCTAGCAATGCAGCGACTCGCCCTTCGTATGACCACCTGCTCACAGCCGACCAAGTGTCACAGTACACGATCGACAAAGTCTTCGGGAACGCTTTCCCTCCCTACGGCAGCGCTTCCACTTCGTGGATCGACTCATCGGTGTTGTCTTCCATCGCTGACTCCGATGCTGCGCAGATCTCAGCGGCCGCTACTTCCTCTAGTGCCGCCTTGACTGCCTCAATCACGCCCTCCAGCACCTCGAACGCTACAGCCTCAGCAACTGCCTCGTCGATAGTATCATCTTGCACACCTTTGGCTACCCTAATCGTCTCAAAGCAACCGGGTCCTTGCGATTACGGCAACGTGACTGCCGCCATTGCCGCTCTGCCAAACGACTCCAAGGCATATACCATCCAGATTTCCGCGGGTATCTACAAGGAGCAGATTTCGATTACTCGCAACGGCAAAGTCACCTTAGTTGGTGTCACCAACAGCACCCGCGACTACACCCAGAATCAGGTAACCATCCAGACCTCGAACGGTGTCCTCACCAGCGCCGGTCAAAACGAGATCACACCTGTTATAAATGCAAAGAAGACCAATGACAACTCAGGTTTGGCGCTTTACAATATCAACTTCGCCAATGTTTACCCACAGACAAAGAACACAGCTGCGCTAGCTGCCGACTTTTATGGGGCGAATATTGCCGCATATGGATGCTCATTCACTGGATTCCAGGATACTCTGTTGGCCAACAAGGGCACCCAGGTCTTCTCCAACTGCTACATTGAGGGGTATGATTACAGACCCCTTGCGTTTCGCTCGATGTATACTAACCAATCCCAGATCTGTAGACTTCATTTGGGGGTTTTCGACCGCGTTCTTCCATCAATGCATGATCGTCACGAACACCGCTGGCTCCTGTATCGCGGCACAATCTCGACAAACAGCCACTGCCACAGGTGGATACGTCTTTGATCGATCCGTCATCACCTACAGCTCCACCTACGGCAGTTCCTTTGGCTTGAGCTACTTGGGCCGTCCTTACTCCGAAAATTCGATTGCAGTGTACACGAATTGTTTTATTGACAAGCACATCTCTGCAGCTGGGTGGTCAATCTGGTCCACGAGCTCGCCACAGACCTCGAACGTCATGTTTGGTGAATACGCCAACACCGGCCCTGGCTCATGGCAAGCAACTACACAGCGTGCTAGTTTCGCGACAAATTTGACCGCTACTCAAGCTTCGCAGTACGAGCTTGCTGCCTGGATCGGTGACACCAGCTGGCTCGACCAAAATGCCTACAACTACATGCCGTCCTACAGCTTGACCGGTGCTTCGACCTCGACTTCGCCCTCTACCAATACCACAACTTCCCCTGGTAGCACGACAACAGCAATCGTCAATGCTCATCCTGGTAGTGGTATAGCTGCACCAGCTGGCGCTGTTGTAGTTTCGATCGATGGTAGCCACAATGCCTCTTTCACCAATCTCACAGCAGCTCTTGCGTCTCTGCCGAAGGATAACACGAACCAGACCATTTTCGTCTACTCGGGCAATTACAACGAGCAAGTCCCTATCATCAACCGTCCCGGTGCTATCAGAATCATCGGGTACACTGCTGGTGCCCCGGGACAGTCCTACAAGGATAATACCGTCACGATCACATTTTCGCGTGGTCTCTCCGTCTCACCGCTACCCGCAGGACACTCGGATGCCGAGACCGCTACTATACAGACAGCCTCGAGCCGTATTAGCTTCTACAATATCGCTATGATCAACACCGATAATCTTGATGGGGCCGAGGCGTCTTACGTCACGCTGGCAGCCTCTATCTACGGTAATGACATCGCCTTCTATGGCTGCTCGTTCGATGGCTGGCAAGACACCCTGCTCACGGGCGCTACTACAGGCTACCAGTACTATGAGTCTTGCTACATCGGTGGTGCAATTGACTTCATCTGGGGCTACTCAAAGGCCTATTTCAAAGGCTGCACCATTGGCGCTAAGCGCAAGTCTTCCGCTATCACTGCCCACAGCAGGGCCTCGTCATCTGCTATTGGAGGCTACATCTTCGACAACTGCCTGTTCACAACTGCTCCTGGCGTTGCCGATGATCTCACGAACAAGGTCTACCTGGGCCGTCCCTACTCTGCGTATGCCCTTGTGGTGGTCAAGAATAGCTACATCGACTCGACAATTGCCCCCGCAGGATGGAAAATCTGGAGTACCACGGACCCAAGAACTAGCGCTATCACATTCGCTGAGTTCAACAACAGCGGTCCGTCGAATTGGGAGAACAACGTCGCCGCTCGTCAGGCGTTCGGCTTCGCCACGCTCCTGACTTCGGACAGCTACTCACTTTCTTCAGTGATGGACTCAACAGAATGGATTGACATGACCTACTGGAACTCCATCGTGACGCCAGCTCCTGCTACCGTCACGCCTGCTGGCCCCACGAACATCACTGTAGGCGGTAATTCCACCGTCGATGGCACGACCCCACCATACGGCTCCCTGATCGTGTCGAAGAGCCCTATCGCCGGAACCACAACCTATCAGACCATCCAAGATGCTCTGAACGCTGCGCCGACTAGCAGCAAGACGAACGCCACCATCTTCATATTTCCGGGAATTTATAACGAACAGCTGCTCGTGAATAAGTCCGGCACAACCATCTTCATGGGCTATAGCAATGCTACAGATGACTACTCGCAGAACCAGGTCTCAATCGAGTTCAACCATGGCATCGACACTCAGGGCACAGAGGGCAGCAACACGGACGGAGCCACGGTGTATGCCACCGGTAATTACTTCTATGCGTACAACATCAACTTCCGCAACACGGCCGGTAAAACTCAGGACATCGCCTCGCTCGGCTTTGCAGTGAAGAGCAGCAAGTATGCTGCTTTGTATGGGTGCCAGATCTATGGTAACCAGGACACGCTCGACATTTCGGGGTATCTGTTCACCTTCAAGACCTACATCGAAGGCAACGTGGACTTCATCTTCGGCAATGGGGCTGCCTACTTTCTCGCTAGCGACATTGCGCCTAACGAAGACGCCATCAGCATCACCGCAGACAAGCGGACCCTCAACACCACCGCCGGCGGCCTTGTCTTCGATCAGTGCACTCTGAAGCCTGCACCTGGCACGGGTCCTTTCAAAAACGTTGCACTTGGTAGGCCCTGGAACAGCAACGCGCGCGTGGCATTTGTCAATTGCCACCTCGATTCAATGATCAGTGCCGCTGGATGGAACCAGTGGTCGAAGTCGACGCCTAATACCAACGGGGTAACTTTTGGAGAGTACCACAACTACGGACCAGGATCGAGCGCCTGTGGTCGCGCGCCATTCTCGCAGCAGCTTTCGGACGCAGATGTCGTGCAATTTCAGCTTGGCAACTTCTTTGCCTCCACTAAGTTCATCGACTTCTCTCGCGTGGACACGCAACCATTCACGGTAGGAATCGGCTCTGCTCAGACTTGCGCCACCGCTTCGTCATCGACGGTCTCAGTTTCCAGTACTCCTTTGAGTTCCAGCCTATCTTTAAGCCTTGTGTCTACCTCCTCGCTGCCAGTCGTCACGGTTTACAGCACTACCACAGCTATCGTCAAGCTCACAGCGAGCACTACCATCATTGTGCCCGACGCCACGTCCACCACAGTAGTCAAGATTACATCGACTGCATCGCTTACCGGCGCCGACGTGGTCAAGACCGAGATTGATAAGGAAACCGCGACTGTCTCCTACACTTCTCCTGACGTTACCTCCACATCCACACTCGTCGTTACTGAGGATGATGGTCTCACAATCACTCTTGATGTTATCACCAAGACTAGCGTTGTCAAGGCGACTACTACAATCGGCGGAACTACCACTGCCAAGGCTCCAACCTCGACCATCAAGGGAATTACTACCGTTCTTTCTGTTCAAACTACAAGCCCTAAGCCTACTACAATCACGCAAAGCGAGGGGACCACTGCCACGTTCGTCAGCAGCATCGTACCTAAAGGCGCCTCCACAACTATCAAGACGACCATCTCGTTAGAGCCGAGCAGCACAAAGACCACGACTATCAAAGCCAAGAGCTCGGTCACCATCAGCAACGTGTCGCTCAAGACGGTCACAAAGAAGACAACTACCACCGAGTCCTGCATTCCTACCGAGCCAGCTCGTATGATCCGACGTGGTGCTGTCATTCCCCGCGCGGCAGCCAGCACTACCACGATCATGATCAGCACCGCAATTACCAGCTTCGTCAAGACCGCTACAGCTACCCAGGCTGGATCGACTGCTCTTGTTACGGAGACTTCGGTTGCCAAGATCAAGACATACACTCAGCCCGGCGCCACAAGCACTCTGAGCGTGACATCCTTTGTCAAGACCACCACTATCGCGCAGGTCGGCTCAACTTACTGGGCCACCGAGACATCAATCAAAAAAATTGGCAAGACTACCACATTGAAGGCCTCGACAACGACAATTTTGTCCACCAGCTATGTCACACAGCAGCAGTTGCAGACCGTGACGCCCGCGGCTGTAACAATCAGCAGCCTGCAAACTCGTACATCGACTCAGATTATCACTGCAGCTCAGCAAACTGTCGTTCTTACGAAATCTGCTGATGTGACTTCGACAATCCGTACCACGCTCCCTGTCAGCACCCATACCGTGTACCAGACAATCACTCAGGGCGGCGACGTTGCTACAAGCACAATCACTGCGCCGCCAGGCACCAAGACAGTAGTCGTGAAGAGCACAATCACTGTATGGTTGACCGCTACCAAGGTCGCCAATAACGCGCAGGCTTGCGAGTGAGCAAAGAGCGTACTTATCCTTCATCAATGTACATATTGTTTAATGTCTATGGATATATAGAGACGACTTCCAAAGATGCTCGATTTGACGAACAATGGATAACTCCGTCGTAATTGTTTTCGAGAACCGCTCAGCTCGGCTCAAAGCTTCAAACGCGCTAATCGACCACCTGATCCTGATGCCCAGCATACATCCTTGCTCACGCATTCTACCGCATCGAAGGTTCCGTTCCCAATTGTCTGCCAATTTTTGCCGTCATCGTACGTGATATCTGAGCCTGACGTACCTACCGCCACTGCTGTACGGCCTCGCTCAGGCACCCAGGACACTCCAGATCTGTAGCCTCCAGGGAAACTCTCCGCCTGGTGCCACGTCTTCCCGCCATCCTTCGACCAGGCAGCGTTATAGACGTTTCCTGCCGGCTTCTCGTAGTCCCCACCAACGGCAATCCCATTCTTCTTATCTCTAAATCTCACCGAGAAAACACCAGCTGCCGTGCCGCCGGCAATCTGGCTATTATTGCTCACCTCCCACTTCTTCCCATCATCGCTTCGGTAGATACGTCCGGGGTTCACGCCACCACTTGCGATGTACCATCGTCCCGCAGCAGCCTCAACGCATGTCCCGCTCGCTGCAAACCCAAACTCGCCAGTCAACGCAGCAGGAATCCCCTTAGGATCAACAATCTTCCACGTCGCACCGCCATCCCAAGTCTCGATCAATCTGAACTTCCCGCCTACAGGATCGCTCACAGCAAGCCCATGCTTCTTATTCTCGAACGCCATACAGTCGTAAAACGCGGTTGGCTCGGTGTTGATGAATGTCGGTTTCCAGGTCCGTCCGCTGTCGGTGGTTTTGTAGATCCGGCTCGCATTTCCTTCGCCGATGGATAGAACAACGGCAGATTTAGAAGAGAAAGCTTCGATGTCGCGGAACTCGAAGAGGGTGGAGTTTTCCGAGAGGGATGGGGAGGCGTTGATCCATGATGTGCCGCCATTGGTGGTGAGCAGGACAGTGCTGTTTGTTCCTGAGATCCATACTACGTCGCGTGATATGGGTGAGAGGCCGCGGAATTGCTGGGTACTGTTCGTGGATTTGGGGTCCCAGGCCAAAGGCGGTTTGGTGACGCGGTAGTCACTTGGGATTGCATATGCAAGAGCTGGTGAGATCAATGCGCTGAGCGCTGCAACAGCACTGATGTTCTTCATTGTACCTCTCGACTCAACTGCGTCGTCGGAAGCCTCCCGAGACGAAAGGTTGGACATGCAGAGATGTTATTACGGTACCGGAGTAAGATAGAAGGTACCCCACTTTGCGTGACGATCACTAGCCTGTAGAGGCAGGTAGACTCGGTACGTCCTCGATAGGAAGGTGTGCAACGACCATCACGACCCCGCGCACGACGGAGCTCTTTGCTTTGAATCGCGCCGAGGTGAGATTAGAACGAGAAGTTGAGGGTCTCAAGCGAGGCCAACTTCCACCGGCTTCACAACTCCACAAGGTGCATCTTGTCCCAAATAGATACCAGGAGATATGCGAATCGAGAGCCCGACAAATGGTTCCGTTTAAAGATCCGATAGACCAGAGAGTTATCCATGATATAAACAATGATGGAAAGATGATTTCCATCAAATCACGTGGAATCACCTTCACATCAAGCATTGGTGGTTTAGTGGTAAAATTAGCCGTTGCCATCCATAACAGGACTGTTTCGGCTAGCCCCGGGTTCGATTCGATTCCCGGCCGATGCATTTTGTTGTCTTAGAGGAAAAGAGATGAGGGAGCGGTAGTTGTTTTTGCTAGGTGAAGCTGCTGGGTGGTTCCGAGGCTCATTCACCACTGGGGGAGCGAGAGCACTGGGGTGTTCCTTGCCTAAGGATTCACATTCACCCTGCTTGATCCATACTACTCTCTTCGCTGGTAGCACGACAAAGAGGTGCATCGGGACGCTCGACCCATCGTTCACTTCCAACACAAGTCGGACAGTAAAACAGATCGAAAGGGTCGTACTTCCGCTTCGTCGCTGAGTGGGCTGCGTAGTTGGGGCCATAGAATGTTCTTTGCCAATCAGGATCGAGGCGGTCGCCCTCATTCATATAGCCTCCAGTGTTGGGTGCAAGTGCCTTCATTGCCGCACCCTTCACGTTGGTCACATCATTCCGGACGTAGGTTTTAATATCCTCGCTGGATCCTGGCAGCCAGCCACGTCCAACTATGCTCATGAAGGGAGATGTTCGCCATGCTGGATGGAGGCCAGAGTATGGGTCAGCGGCATCTTTGGCGACTTGGCCGCCAGAGACAAGCAGGATAGTGTTCTGGCCCATCTCTTCCGCAGGACCAATGATCTTTGGAAGAGTGTTGCGAACTTTCTGGTAATTGGAAACAGATGCTCTATCGAATAAGCGAGAGGACACGACTGCAGTGATGCCGACAGGATCATTCAAGCTTGACTCTGACTCATACATGGCCCAGTAGTTTGGATACTCCTTGTAGCTTTCTTCGATAGTCACGATGTGCTGGAGGCTGTCAAGTCTCTTTCGAATTGGAGCGAAAGCCGTCCTAGCTGTTGCAGTGTCGTTGCCGATGTTCCAGAAATTATGGTAGTAGCCAGCAGTGGTATTGCCAAAGAGGGGTTGATAGCCATTAATGGCCCAATAGCCGTAGCCAGCGAAGCCGGCATCGTTAATGTCGGGGAAGCTTTGGAACATGATGGCCATGGCGTCGAGTACAGCGGAGGTGTTGGACGTCTTCGGAGCAATTTCGAGACGTTGAACAGCAATGACATCCACGTTGGGATGAGTCTTAACCGTCAGGCTGAGGATGACTCCGTAGCTAGGACCTCCACCGCGGAGAGCTCTGTAGAGGTTCGAGTTCTGGCAGGCATTGGCCGTAACAATCAAACCACTGGCCAACAAAACCTCCGCTTCGAGGATCTGATCAGCACCGACCCCATAGTTACGCGTTGCCGGTCCGTGTCCTACAATAGATCAGAGCTAGTCGTACCTGAGGCTTCAGGCATCAGCTTACCTCCTCCTGTATGCCACCCACCCACTGCCCCGACGGATGGTGCACCTCCACCGACGACTACGGTGTTCTTCTTTTTGGCTACGGCATAGACGTCTGCAAACTGATAAGCCCCATTGATCTTCATAGCACCGCCCTTCCACGCCGACTTTGAGCATCTGTCGGTGGCGAGAAAGATTGGCTGAAAGTCAATGCCGTTACGAAAGTGATGCAGCCATAGCTCGATGCTACCGTATCCATCTGAGCGGCCAAGGAGGTCATGACCTGTGCTTTTGACAACCAGCCGGATGTTCCATAGAGCTGCAAACGCTAATGTTGCTCGGATATGATCAACACTCGTAACGTTCACCGCATACCTTGGATTTGGTCCGAGTGTGCAAGATACCGGCTGCTCTCCGACCGAGTAGTTCACAGGCGGACAGGTGATGTTCCAGGGATGAGCAAGACCAAGCGGCTGTGTTGTGTGAAACGGTTGAGTGGGCCAGTTGGCGTTGACGTAGTCGCACTGTGCGCGATTCTCATGGAGTCCAGGATAACAGGACTCAGCTAAAGGTGATGTCTTGATCAATCGATGACCCAAAAGCAGGTCGAACTTCTTCCACGCTGTCTCTGATGGCCAACACTTGTCTTCTGGACCCTGGAGTCATGTCAGCGGGCGGAACATAAATCAAGGATTTTGTGCTCACACATCGGCATACTGGAGTAGATGCCGAAGTAGCGTTAAAGGGCAAAAGAGCAAGAAACAATATTAGCTTCATGTCAAACGGGTGCAATGAAGTGCCAACGAGGCTGATGCCTCGAAGGGCGGTACCGGCTATTTATAATCTCCTATAACTTCTTTGGGAGGCAGACAGTCTGGAAGGATGAGTGGCAATACCTGCATAAACGGGCGTCCCACCAACCTCGTGGGATTGAGCGGGCCAGCCTTGCACCCGAAGCTCTATCATGTTGGATAATTAACTGGCTCGAACCAGAAGAGATACTGCATCGCCCGGAACGGGCAACCCTTCGACTTCGCTAACTCGGAAGCTTCTCGCGACCAACCGTGAGGCGCGAACGCGATGAGGAAATCAAGGACGATAGAGAAGAAAGAAGACCCCAGGCTTGACGTTCTACAAACGATGCAGGGCAGGTACGCTACCGAAGCAGCTAGCAGCTAGCGCTTACCGGTATCTTCTCGAGGCTGTCACGCCCGTGGCTCCCGCATGAGACCCCAGACATCACCCCCGCAAAACTTACTGTTGAGACAAATGAGGATGTATCGAAGCGGAGGACTGTACCTTTGCGTCTCATCGTTTCAGGCACTTCACCCACACCTGGACCGCGATCGTGGCAGATGAGGAGAGTCTGCAAGATGCCTGCGCAACAAGAGCACTGAGTGACACTGACATGTTTCTTTAGGGATGTGGTGTGGAAGACCGGTGGCAAAGAGCAAATGCGTAGCTCGGATCAATCAATGAGAAACCGATACTAATGGATAGAGAATTGTATAACTTCTAATCTCGAAACATAGCTAGTATAGAAGCAGCTGAGAAGAGACTCTTTCCTGAAGTACTTATGCACTCAGCATTCGAATGCGTAAGGGTTTTAATCTAAACAGAGAAGCGGACGTAGTAGAGACAGGAGTGCAGAAGGAACATCGATCAGAAGGATTGCAATCTTGAGGATCGATCGTGCGAGCTGTGGATATATTGGTATACATGATCAGTCACATACTGATCTCAGCCGCCGAGTCTCAAGAACATGCATCCGAGAGCGGAAGCAGTCAGACCAACACCTTGCAACACTAGCTCTTCTGGTGTTTGGTTTTGAAAGAACAGAGGAGACGCACCACATACACAGTGCCTCCATCAATTTGAAACCCTGCGACAGGTCTTGGTAAACATTGAGAGGAGAAACTCACGGGCTAGAATACATCAAATGCCACAGAGCGTGCTTCGTCGTGAAGGATGCAAGCTTGAAGAGGGCAGTGAAGAACCCCATCACAACATATCACCCTGAGAGTACTCAAATAACCAAAGTCAATACCATTGCGATGCACGCTTATAGATGAAGTCCTCGCAGCACTACCTCTTTCTCTGTAGAGTAACCCAATCTCAGAGGTACTCCACACATGAAACTCATCTCCTCCCACTTGCTCGCTAGCATACTCACGCTGCCAGACGTCCTGCTCCTTCTCCTCATACCTTTAAAATCCAGGGCCTACTTGAACTCCTTATCTACCTCCTCAAATCGCTCTAGGAAGCTTTGGAAGGCAAACACACCAAGACCTGGGTCTTGGCTGCCTGTAGTCGCACGAATGGAGTGCATGCTGAGCTGTGGAATGCCGCAGTCAATTGCCCTGATGCCGGTAGCGGCTGAGAGCATGGGCCCAACAGTTCCTCCGCTCCGGCTGTCGTTGCGGATCTGGAAGACTTGTAGCTTGGGATCTTGCTTACGCGTACCGATATCGGCATCAACACAACGCTGGAGGATAGCAGTGCTAACAGCGTCGGTGGTCATGTGCGCGTTGGAGTCCGCGGAAATGGCCGGGCCGATGTTGAGGCGTGGAGAGTGGTTCTCGAGATAGGCGTTGAGGAAGTTGGGGTTGACGGCGTGAATGACGTCGCTAGAGACCAGAAACGAGTTTGCATACGTACGGGCAAGAGTGTTCTTGACCCTGGATTCAGCAAATTGCTCCACGATGCGCTCGATAACAATGGGCAGGAAGTTGCCGCGCGCGCCTTGACGCAGCAGCGAACCAACTTCTTCATCGTCAAAGAGGGCGACGACGCGGATCTGCGAGGAACTACCCAAGGATGAATCAGAGTTGAGCAGTGCCTGGATGGCGGCCCAAGAGCACAGCTTGTCGTCGATGCGGCCAGCAAAGATGAATTCGCGATCGAGACCACCAGTAGTGGCAGGTTGGACGTCGAACAGCTCCAGCTCCCAGTTGACAATAGTGGAGTCTGAAGGCAGTCAGCAAATCTTCCAATTGTGTCAAAAAGATTGGGTACTTACAGTCTGTGATGCCCAGCTCCGAGGAGATGGCCTTGACCAGCCTCTCGGGCTGGGTAGCAGCGAATGCACTCTCACCGCCCAAAGGACTGGCTTTCCATTCAGCTTCAGACTGACCTGTGGAGGTAGCGCCAGTGAAATCGCTGTTGTCGAGGCCAATAATGGGGACCATCTGCGTTTCCTTGTTGAAGGGGCCGTTCGCAGCAGCACCGAAGTGAGGCGCGAGGGTAGGTATCTTCGCGATAGGCCAGTCCAGCTTTACCAGCTTGGTAACAATCTTGCCATGCTCTTTTACAAGAACGCGTCCACCGATACCGAGATCGCGATCCCACCAAGTATCACTAAGCGCGCCTGCGTAAGGCGCAACACCCAGCTGGACGTATCCAGCCTTGGTTCGGAGCTTTGGAATGGGCTTGAGCTTGGCTGTGAGGGCATCAATGTGGCCTGCGACGATAGCCGCACCGTTCCCTGCCTTGTAGTTGTCTCCAATAGCAAACGCAATGAGCGAGGTGCCGTTTCGGTCGACGTAGTACTTGCCACCAGCTTTCAGGTCCCACTCGTCACGCTCAGACAACTTCTTGTATCCATCTTTCTCGAGGTCCTTGGCTACAGCATCAACGGCGTGGAAGATGGTTGGATTGGCGGTCATGAAGTCGGTGAAAGGCTTTGTATATCTCCCGGGGTCCTCCTTAACCTTTTCGCGGACAGGCACGGGCGGTAGCTGCGAGGGAAGCCATGGGTGCGATGGCACTGGCTTGGACGCAAGCTTGGGTACAGGCAGGCGGTACTCGCCGTCTCTGAACTCGAGGATCGGTGCAGGCGCCGATGTCTCCTCGAGAATCTTGGGCGGAACTGGTGGCGGGCTCTGCTTCTGCCTGTTGGGCCTGAAGTCCTCGTCGTCCTCGATCAGATTTGGGTACGGAGCAGCGTAGCTGTGACGAGCGCGCCCCTTATCAGTCATTTGATGTCTCTTGTCCCAATCTGCGAGCGTTCGACGAGGCAACGGGCCGGTGGTTGTGTGCGACCGCGACAGGTTGGTCGAGTACGAGTGCCGCAGCTGCTGAGGCGGTGAAGGGTCCGCGTACAGATCCGCGTTCGAGGCCGCCTTGCGGAGGGAGGGGTGATTCTTCGTCATATTCTACTGCTGCCTATGGAAGATGGTGAAGAATGCAGAGTGTTGTGCGAGTGAGGCTGATGCGTTGCGGCGAAGCACGTCAGCTGCTGCAGGTCCGCACGGAGCTGTCTCGATCTGGGGAAGGACCCACTCCGCACTTGCATGTGAGACGTGACGGCGTGACTACCTCTCAGGTGTCAACAACACATTCCGCCCAAGCGGACGTTCTTCGACTGCAAACAAGACTGTGCTCCGACAGACGTAGAAGCAGTACCACTTTAGCAATTCGGATCATGACGCCTTGGGATCTTCCAGGGTCAGCAATGAATAAATGCACATCATGGGATGACGCCTTTGCAACATCGCACTCTATATCGAGTGTCAAAATCGTGTTCGGGGATGAGCATGACTTCTGGTAACGATGTAGCCAGCTTCTGGGGCACTGTGCTTGATGGTGGTTCCACGACGAATTATTCTGCACTGTAAGTATTGAATCTGAGTTTGAAGACCTTGCTTGGGCTGTTATCAGCCATATGAGCAAGCGAGACCCTCAGCGACGGAGCTCGGAACCAGAGGCACATTATGACATCTGTACGCGCGAAGCAATGAAGGTGGATTGAATTGCTTTTCAAGGCGTTATGTCACTTTCACACAGCGTACTTGGAGATTCGAGATACCTTTGCCACACGTTCAAAGGTCAGCAACCTTAAGATACCACAATCGTGTCAATAAAGCGGATGTGCGACGATTATATGATTCATCTAGCTAGCATGCAAAAACCACGATTGATTGTTCCAAAGTGCGGACTGTGCAATTTGGGAAGAAACATCGTATATGCGAAGACCTCCAGTAACTCCACCAGATGCCGCAAATTCATCCATAGCACTCATAACAGAAACGTTCATTCGTGATTTACGTCGTATATCATCTCATAGAAGGGGATTCGCTGCCGCTACGAGGGGCGCTGACCGTTGGGCATAGGAGGTGGCACCTCGTCGTCGTCTTCTTCCTCAGCGTGACTAAGTGTATGTTAGTAAAGCTCGAGGTCGCATGGCCGTCCAACATACCCAAGCAGATCCTTGACGTTCCCCATCTCGTAGTGCTTCTTCCGCAGCTCCTCAAACTTGCGGTGCTTCTCCTTCTCTTCTTGCGTGGCATTGGGAGGAAGCTCGCCGTGGTAGCCCTTATCTTCCTCAGGGTCGACCAGAACGCGCTTCTCGCTCTCGGGTGTCTGAGACTCGCGACGTGCTCGCAGCTCAGGCTCTCCCAGATCGAACTCGGGAATATCCTCTACCTTGTTCTTGCGTTTTGGCTTGGCGTCCAACTCATCAACGTTAAGTTCCCTAGCGTCAAGCATCTCAATCTCCTCCTCATCCTCAGCAGGGTCGTACTGCTTAGCGTAGGGCGTCTTAGGCTCGTCGATCTTCATCGTGCTGTCACGGTTCTGCTCGTTGATGTACAAGTTCGCCTCGTCCCACTTGAGCTGGGGGCTGTTCTCATCAAGGTGGGGGCTGGCGCCCGATTGGCGTCGCGAGGTCGAGCCGCGGGGATTCGAAGATGAGCGGCGGTGGCCTTGGCCAGCATTGTGGAGGGTGTTCTCGAGGACGATCTCCTTCTCCGACTTTTCGCGTCCAAGTGGTGGACGTTCGGCGATGGGGCTGATTGCAGCATCGGCGGGCGGGGAGCTCTGCGAGTTGGAACGGTACGAGCTGGAGTTCTTCAAGATGCCTGTCGCTGTCAGCCTGATTCTGTGGGGACTGAAGATCGTGAGCTTACCCTTGGGTCGTTCAGGGTGCGACGAGGGCGAGTGCAGCGGGGAGTGTGCGGTCATGATTGCGTGGGACGTATGGTGGCTGCGTGTTTTGACTGTTTGCCTGCACGTGAATGCGCCCAGTTTGGGTGAATGTAGTGGGTAACGCGTGAGAGATCCCCGTTCAGCGTGGAGCGTGATGTGCGATGTATATGGACAGTGCGAGGAGGTAGTCGGTGTGTTGTGAGTAGGAGGGACGAGGATCGGTACTCAATTGAAGGTGAGCTGGTGGGGCAGGCAGTGCTAGCGTTGCTCCATGACAACAGTGAGGGCAGGTGCGATGACGTCGCGGACGGCAGGTACAAAAATAATAGCCGCTTTAAGCTACGGGCATGCACGACACTGGGCTTGCAGCAGCTCTTATGGGCATCCCCCGCACTCAGCCATCTGTGTCCGCGCCGCCAGCCATCTGGTCATTCGTAGCTGCCTCGTAGGCGGCGACGAGTACCAACGGCGATGTCTTTTCACCGGGCCAATGACTGGAGCTGATGTGGCTGAGGCAGATGCAAGTACACACTTTGGGCTCTCCATGTCTCAGACTTCATGTGTCATTGTAATAGAGCGTGGCATGCATGCTCGATCCTCCAATGACGGCCGGTGAACAGCCCCCGATGGCCCTGGCTGTGCAAGTCTGGCAGTCAGAGTACCTGAACATGCGATTCAAGAAGTGGTCTATCACGTGCATTTTGCAGGCACATCAGTCCACGCCTCAAATCATGGATCTAGGCGGTCATGTCGAGCGGCTCCGGCCGTCTGTGAACATCCTCAAACCCAGCGCTTATGATAGTCCTAGAGAAGACACTTGCGTTCACGACATTCAAACGTTCGTGTATTGGCCCCTGCACCACCATTGACATAGTGGCATCGTACCGGTCTCTGACCCTGATATGGTCTTCAAGCATGGTCAGCATAGATCCCAACGTTTGCATGTGCGGACGATATTGAGGGACCCTCTTCAGCCAGTGCCTTGAAGCTTCAGGCTCAACCAAGAGAATGCGGTGCATTTGTAGCTCTGGCTGAGACTCAGACTACCAGAAGTGGTCCAAAGACCTTCATCACAAGAATCACGATGCTGCAAAGACCAGAAGACTACATACATCGACTGGAAAACTTGCTGCCTCAAAACGCGTGTGCGCGTGACAAAGGAATGTCCCTGCTTGTAGGTCATCACCGCATCATGGAAGCCACAAAGGCGGCCCTCGTGATGATGGTTTTAAAAGAGGAATGGCTCATTCTGGGCCAGCTTCGGAGGCGGCAGCTGAGTTGAAGAGTTCGAGCTGTCGCAGATTTGAGTAGAAGGCCGTGTAGAAGAGACGGTGCGGCCGGTGCACGCGAGAAATTTGTAGTCGCGGAAATGCACGGACGCGCCGGCGCAACGCTGGCAACCGCGGGCCACTCGAGTGCACCAGCCAACCTTCCTCACACGTTTTTGAAGACACCAGTATCATCGCATTGCTCTCCACCAGACCGCTCGCCACCGCCCGCTACATCCGCAGTCCGCACTCCCATAGACCAGGAGTATCCAGCATCACATACGCCATACATATTTGACTTCCCCAGCCACACCTATAAACACTGCACATCCCCGCACACCACCGACGCACATTGGCCGTTGAACCTCGACTAGCTCTGCTTTGCTGCTTGTTCGCTCATTCGTCCCACCAAGCTTCAGACAGAGTGCCCTCCCGTAATCGCCTTTCACCGTGACCTAGTACCAATGGATAGCAGGGAGAACCTCTGGACCCGCCGCTCCAAGTATGTTCCCTCGCTCTCGCATCCCCGCACGTCCTTCGTCACTCGTCTAACGGCACCTGCAGCACCAGCAAGCTCTCTCTGTCCACCTCGCAGTCTGACCACCAGAACGACCACCCTCCCACGCGCACATTCTCCGCCACCGCAAAAGGCTTCGGCGCCACGTCGTCGCACGGCGGACGCAATCCCTTCAACGCCATCTCGCCATTGACCCCCGGTGCGCTCGCGTCGCCGACCACTGGGGGTTCTTCCGCGTTCGGGCTAGGGTCAGGTGCCTTTGCGTCTTTTGGGTCTGCCAACAAGACCCCGAAGACGCCGGGCACTGCATTCGACTTCAAGACCGCCGCAACACCTGCAGCAGCACCGACAACGCCGGGGGGCAAGAGCAAGATCATAAACAGCGCGCGAAGAGAACCTGCATCTACATCTGTGCCGCAAGAGAGCGCAATGCCTTCAGAGCCACTCGACCCTAGCGCACCGTGGCTGCTGAAGTATTCGTGGGTTGTCTGGTTCCGCCCACCGACCCCCAAGAACAACGATTATGAGAAGTCGATGAAGCCTTTGTGTAGAATGAGCACTGCGCAGGACTTCTGGAAGGTCTTCGTGCACCTCAAGCGGCCCTCGTCGTTGCCCACCGTCTCTGATTATCACGTTTTCAAGGAAGGCATTCGGCCAGTGTGGGAAGACGAGGAGAACAAGCGTGGTGGCAAGTGGATCATGCGCCTGAAAAAGGGAGTTGCAGACCGCTACTGGGAGGAGCTGCTCATGGCGTGTATTGGTAACCAGTTCAACGAGGCCGGTGAGGAAGTCTGCGGCTTCGTCCTGAGCGTCCGCAGTGGTGAGGATGTCTTCAGCGTTTGGACGAAGAACGACGGCGGCCGCAACATCAAGATCAGGGAGACCGTGAAGCGTGTGTTGAATCTCCCTGAAGGCACCCAGATCATCTGGCGTAGTCACGACGACAGCATTGCGCAACGCACTGCCATTGACCAGGCCCGTCAGGAGAAGAACCAGCTCAACCACGAGAAGCGTCGAGTGACATCGTCAGACGAAACCCAGCGGGAGAAATCCACGGTCGGGTTGTAGTCTATGCTTCGAGTATTGTAGTCGTCTTCCCGTGGCTGCGACCGCCGTAGTGTCGATAGCTTGACTACTCCAGGGCAGCTCGCCACGAGACATGGCAACGCACCTTGCGCAAGGTGAATTTCAGGGGCGATGGTCCTGTTAGCGGCCAATCAAGTCGGCCAAGCCACTCGGCATTACCTGTCTATCAAGGATGATGAGGTCCGGGCATCTTGCCGGGGTCACTTCTCGCCAGTTCTAGAATTCCTGAAGCACTTTGTGAGGCAGAGCGCAGCCATGCGCAGCTTCGGCATATCTCATGGCTACTGCAGCAGTGGAGAGACGACTACAGAGCTCATGCCTTGAGCATTTAGAACCTTTTTGAATAACTCCTTGGATGGAGCGTCCAGATCTTTCAGGCGAACAGCACGGCGCAACGAGTACAGGGGAGCACTGGGCTCCACATAGCGGGTGGCATTGCTCTTATTCTTCTGATTTCTGCATATTGTATTCTACATAACTGTGATGCGCAGCATGGCCAGCAATGTTGCCGCGCGCAGATCAGGATCCTTACACCAGATTACGAAGGACTGGAAAGTCAACACGACAATGAACTGTTACGAGAATCACTAAGAGAATATGCGCCGTACCGATGATTGACGCGTGATAACGTGAAGGTGACACCAAAATAGTAGTTAGCGCATGCTCTTAAGCCCACTCGCTATCTCCGCAGTGACAATGCGATCGGCCTCTGACGTTCTTCGCTTGCGCCGAACATTCAATCGCATCTCACCTGCGCCATACAACGCGCAGCTCACGACGCGCACACCGCGCAGGCTCGCGCTTTGCGCTCTCGTTCACTGTGTTCCCGTTCAATCTGCTCAAGTCAAGCTATGACCACGCATATGCGCGCAGCAACCAGATACCAATGTCAAGCCTCCTCAATGCTCTTTGGCATGCCGTGACTGGAGACGGCACCTCAGAAGAGCATGCAAGCGAAGTACGCATGACCCCGCAGCAAACAAGCTTCCTGTGCATGTCTATCGCAAAGCTTTGCGCTCCATGATCCTGTCACCTACTGACTTTATGTCTTGCAAGTCAACCCACGCAGCCACGCCGTCGCGGCAATCGCTCCCGCCAAATCCCTTCGCCCCGCCAGAATCCTCGCCTCCACCAGCAGACGAACTCATAGACCTCACAGACCCGATCTTTGAGGGCCACCTGCTGTCTAGGAGGACAGCACCACCACTCCAAGACCGCCCGAAGCACGCTGAGCGACGGTCAGTCACGCACAACGCTCCTCGGCATAGCGCTACTATGGCCGCGGACTGGACAAGAGCTGGGACTGATGCGTGAACAGAAAGTCAGACGCCACGAAGGCACCAAATCCCGCAAATGGCTATCAAGGTCCGCCCGCAAACATGAAGAAGGTGCGCTGTGCATGTGCTCGCGTGAGCGTCCGGATGGAGAAGAGGGCTGACAAGTCGCAGCCAGGCGCAGGGATGGGTGTGCAGCCGATCAACACACTGAACAGAGGCACTGGCGCCTCCAGTACCAACGGCCGCAAGCAGACAACAACCTACAGCAAGCATGACCGAAAAGCCAGATCGATCGGCGTCCAGCGGCATAGCGGACAAGAAGCATGGCTGGAACGCAACTCCAACCATAGAGTAGCAATCTCACCTACGCGTGATGCGTCGCACGCCCGTCCGCCAAAGCGCAGGAAAACAGAGAACCCCAATGCGCCGCGTATGGACCCCGTCGAGATTGTAGACGATGAGGATGAGGCGGCAGCGCGCTCTCGCCAAACATTGACTCCGCGACCGCCTTCCCAGTTCTCTTCACATAGCCCTTACAGCACAAATAGTCGGCACTCTGACATATCATCTAAGCGTGCAACGCAGCCGGTAAGCGAGTTCATGAATACGAGCGGCTTGATGGCCCCAAAACGTTCGAAGCCTAGACGGAAAGGCGCCAATGGCCACGATGTTAGCTGTGGGGGCTCCCCCGCCGAAGCGTCCTTCCTCGGTGCCGGAAGTCAGCCGCATGAGCAGTCCATCGAAATCTACCAGGAGGATATGGATCCTCGCGATTCCCCAAGGACGTCAACTCTCCAGAGTTTGAAGCAGGGTGGAGATCGTGTCCCGGTCTCAAGGGACTTGGGGCAAGCAAACGGACGCGTGACTTCGAGTTATTTCAAATCGAAGAATCCTAAGATGGCGATTAACGAATCCATAAAAACAGAGACTGCCGCTAGAGACTACGACATGAGAGCTGAGAAACTTGCAAGGTCGTCCGGCCCAGGCAGGAACCTGCGAGACTTTCAACCTGCAGAGTATGCCTCAGAAGTCCAAGATGATCTTATCGAGGGTAGTGAGGATGAACTGTCGCGGCCCAGTGCACCAGAATCGAAAGATCAAAAGTCGCCAACAGAGCATGCTCAGGTCAGAAAGACCGCCCCGAAGCGACTACCGACATTCGGCAAGAGCTATGTACTTAGCTATGCTCGTTCGTACAATATTGGGCCAGATTGTGTAAACCTGACATTGGGACACACCGAAAATCCCAAGGAATTCCGAATCGGTGGTCAGGACAGCGGCGGGAAAGTAAATGTCTTTGAGATCCTAGACCTTGGTAGTGTCACCAAGGTCCAGTCCGACAACTTACGGAGTATGAGACTTACGGGTGGGATTATCAAAGGAAACAAGTACTGGTGCGATCTGACATTTGCTAAAACTCGGGATTTCAAAGAGTTCCGCAGTCAGTATGTCGATCCCGAAGTCTTATCACAAAGCGTTGCAACGCAGTAAGCTTCCGCTAACGTCTGTATCGCTGAAGCTGACAACAAGCAGAGACGGAATGGAGAAAGTGTTCAAGCTGCCCTTGAAGAGGAACGACAAGATCGGCACCACTCCCATGGTCAATGAAGAGTCATGCTCTAGTGGAGCACCCAACGGACAGGGCCGAACGTCAAGAAATCGTCCGATCACCGGAGTAGTGAACGATTACAAGAGATCTGACAGCTCCACGCCAAGGATGCCTGCTGCAACACGGTTCCTGACACGCTCGGTGCGGTCCACACGAGCCGCAGCGCCTGCTCACGGTCACCAAGTACACGAAGAGGAGGAGCCCGAGCGATACTCAGTAGTCCATGGTCTGGGGAAACCGTGGGCCAAGTAAGTCGACTCTGATGTAGACTCTGCGATTCTCTGACCGTATCAGGCCGCTCGATTACAGCGTTGATGGTGGTTTTCTCAAACGACGAAAGGCTACCATTGAGTGGAACGATCTTGAAAAGCTGGACGAGGGTCAAATGCTCAACGACAGCATCATGACCTTCTATATGCTGTGAGTCTGATGTATCAGATCTGCGTACAATTCCACTCACTCTGTTCCAGGTACTTGTACAACGAATTGAAGGTCTCGGTCGATCGCGTCTATTTCTTCAATACGCACTTCTTTCCCACGCTTACCAAAAAGATCAAAGGGCAGGATGGCATCAATTACGATGGCGTGAAGTCATGGACGAAGCGCGATGACGTTTTTAGCTACGACTACATCGTGGTTCCTATCAACGAGAAGTGAGATGCAACAGTCCCTCATGTTAACTATGCACTGACTCCGATAGTCTTCACTGGTATTTGGCAATCATTTGCAATGTTGACAAGATCAAGCGCATACAGGCCGACGAGGAAGTCCAAGAAGACTCACAGGATCTCGATCGAGGATCGACCAGTCTCCACACTTCTGACACTCCAGCAAATCCGAAAAATGTCGCCGATGTCGCCGGACCGAGCAGCATTGTAGCAGAAACACCCGCGCCTGATGATGCCGTTGTTACAAAGGACGATGAAGGTGATGACGTCAATCTTTTTGAAGAGTCGAAAGAGCTTAATCTCATCGATCGCAATGCAGAGGCCTTTGATGAACTCAAACAGCCAGTCGACGAGCGGGACGAGCCTGGTGAACAGACGCTTGATCACGAGTCGGGCATGGCAGCAGCCTCGTCTACAGCGGCTGAAAGAACTTCGTTAACGTTGGCTCCAGGCAAGGCAATGCCAGCCTCGAAGAAGAGAACCAATCACAAACCCCCATCGAGAGATCCAGACAAACCTATAATCATGATTCTCGACTCGCTAGGCCTCGCACACAGCCCCGCAACACGTGCATTGCGGCAGTGGCTGGAGGCGGAAGGACTTGACAAACGCAGCATGAGGGTCGAGATCGATAATAGAGGCCACTATCCGAAGTCCACGCAGATTCCGATGCAGGACAACTATTGTGACTGTGGTCTTTACGTACTGGGCTATCTCCGGAAGTTCTTTATCAATCCGGATGAACTCAGCAAAAAGCTCTTGCTATCCCAGATGTCCGCGGAGTCGGACTGGCCTGATATGAACCCTTCAAAAATGCGCGACGATATCCGCAATCTCATCTTCGAACTAAACGATGCACGAGATGGCGCGCGAAAAGAGGCTCACAAGGCCAAAAAGACTGGCAGTGGCAAGGAGTTCTCAGCTTTTCCTACTAAAAATGATTCCAAAGAAGTTAGTCCTACTCTGAGACTGCCAGATGCCACGAAGGCTCCACCTGCATCTGCAACACCGACACCGCCTGCAGCGATTAAATCGGCGTCGACCCCAACAGCTGGCCCTCCCGCAGATCCACCGCGCATGGGGTCTCCATTTAAGCCTGAGTCAAGACCTGGAAACGCTGTCTCGCTCACCACACAGGCCGCAGACAGAGATGATTCAGCTCATCGACTTTCGACTATACAAGACTTCCCGAGCGTATCCGCAGAGACACCAATACAGCCGAGACGATCGCTCGCCAAACGAGTTAAGAGTCCAGAGGTTCGTGTTCCTGTCAGCTCACCACACATTGATCGCCTTCATGAGCCGTACGATGGCGCAAGTGATCGATCGAAACAGCCGACACGACAACTAGCTGACTTGGAAAGTCCTCTGCAGAACCGTGACGTACGCAACAAGGGCAATGGAAATCTTCGCATGTCGCCGGCAAAGGAAGCACAAGCAAGCTCGCCATCCAGGCCGTCGCGGGAACTACTGGCCACCTCAAGTCCTTTGCAAGCGCGGAGACGATCTGGAAGCCACGATGATCCTATTCTGGTGGACGACTCTCAAGATCTGGATGTGGCTGTCAGGAAGCAAACGCAATCCAAGAGGAAGCCTCCACGACCAGCAAAAGAGGCCCCGCACGAGATCATCGAGCTCGATCAATCACAGGAGTCTGTTAAGGTACAGATCCGGCGCCTAGAGCCTCGAATGCAGAACCCTCCCATACACCAGCGACAAGCTCATCAGCAAGTTTTTAACCGTGATGACTCGATACTAGAAGTGGATGGCCTCGAATGGGCAGAAGGCCGCGATATATCACATGCACTCGAGCTGTCGCTGCAAGATCCTGACGAGCAAATTGGACGCCAAGCCAACAGTTGGCCTAAAGACTTGGGGAGCCCCATGGAAGATGTCTTCGACGCTCAAGCGGCTTACTTGCAGTCCCCATATACAGTGCAAGAGGTCCCAGAGACGCAAGAGACGGATCCTATGGAAGTCGACAACGATGATCGAGTGGTACCTGAGTCACCAGCGCAACGAAGGAGCAGCCCACACTCGGATGTCATGCTGGTGAACTAGTGGACCTGGCCGACATGCAGTTAATTGACGACAACTGAAAGTCGAGGATCGTTCGCATCTGGGCTGTCTGTTCATACGTCTGTACATAGCGTTGCATCGTAAGGCAAACTTTTGAAAGTCAATCCCGTGGTCTGATTCTCGGCAGCATAAGGCGTATGAAAATGGTGGCGGCCTTGGCGCTCTGATTGGGTGGTTACATATATCACAACATACGATACACGATATACTTCTCACACATATCTGTCACGGCTTCGTCTATGATCGTGTCGTGTCTAACGTTACTCCCTTTTGTACAAGGTCAGATCATGCACAGGGTTTCTGCCCTCATCATGCCAGCGCCTACACCACTAACCTCATAACCTCCTCGTCTAACAGCTTGGGGCTTTGTCAAAACAGCAGCTTCTGCGAGTCATTCAGCCGTTGCTGCGGAATTGCTCTCGAAATACACTCGAGCGTACTCACACTCTCGTAAGGCAGAACCAAGGAATCTGTGTTACGCAGCAGCAAGGCTAACGCAGCATTTAGAGAGAAGGAAGAACAATCGTGGATGGCGTCGGATATCGGATCAACGTATTGAGCCTTACACCGGAGGCGCATGTGCTGCTTGTCTTCGCTGCCTAAATCTGGATATGGGCTGTGCGAGCGAGCAAGTCGAAACAGCTTCTTTGGCCTGGGTGAAGACCTTAGACGATTGGGTACGACTTGCGATTTGTTGACATCACCGAATACGCGAAGATTTCTTGCCGCAATGCGAAGCCATGACCAGCTAGCAGGTAGCAACTCACCCTTTCAAACCGCGCTGTCAAGCACCTTCTCCTTCGCCTTCCCATCACTCTCGAGCTGCCTTGAGATGTCACCGTTTACCCCTCGTCCACCAGTAGGGTCATTTAGTGCAGCAACAGCATCATCCACATCTGTACTCGGTCAGCAGCCACCCCTCACGCCTATCACAGGCCTACCGTTAATGCTCGCCCTACCCTGAAATCCCTCATCTGCTGCCTCTCTCCCCACCCAGCGACTCATTTTCTCCTTGACAAAATGGTCGAAGTCCCACTCCCCTGACTCCAGCCTGTGCTCTCCGGCGATCCAAATGTACGTCTGTGCGCTGACTTCCTCGCCTTCTACGTCCTTGTGCTCAGCATCACCGGCACGCCCCTTGCTGTCCAAGATGCTGATTTTGACGTTCTGTCTCTCATACTCGTCACCCTCAAAGATGTCGAGGCGCCAGATGTCGCCGTCTGTTAGGCCTTCGACCAGCGTGCCGCGAACTTCGCTTTCCTGCGTGGACGGTATGACGGCGGGATAGTCTGCACCCTTGACGTGGCGGCGCTGATGTGCGTGTAGAATTGCTGGGCGAATTGAGAGTAGAGAAGCGTGTGCGGGTGTTGGAGGTGTTTGGCTCCCCCAAATTACGCGGTATAGGACGGGTGGGGCCATGAGGGTGCCATAGAAGAAGGCCGTGTGTGACATGGTGCTAGGCTTCGAGGTGTTGGCACGGTATGAGATATGTGAGGAGCGTTTACGGTGCTGGTGGGCGTAGAGCGATGTCAGGTCCATGTATTAGACGCAACAGTCGGGAGTAGTGACGATGTGGGGTCGTTGTATGCATGGAGATAAGGACTTAAGGTTAAGCTCAACGGCAGCTAACGCGCCGCACCCATGCTTAGATCGAATCTTAGATTGCGCCGTGACACCAACGAAGATTCTCCTTTTTGCGTGTTTGGCATCGTCGTTCTGTGTCTGTGTCGCGTGTCCAGTACCAGCAGACAACAGCAGTCGACAGACTCCAGTGTCCCTGTGCCGGTCGTGCTGCATGTGTTTGTCAACACCACCGCCTCTCCGATCCGCCCATTCCGGCACTCCCGCGGCGTTCGCGCATCAAAACACACGAGGGATCCCATAGACTTCACTGTCCCACCGCACGCAAGATGTTCGGCCTCAACGCGATAATCAAGAACATCGCGCCCGTGTTCATCGCGACCAGCCCCATCACCAGCTATGCAGACCAAATCTACTCGATCCACAAGACGCGCAGCAGCGCCGGCTTCTCCCTGGACATCCCACTCATCATGCTGGTCGCCAGTATCTTGAAGTAGACCTACCTTGTTCCTTCCTGAATCTTCTCGCTGACAGCTGTTCTCCAGGATCTTCTACTGGTTCGGCGCACACTTCAGCACGTCTCTCCTCATCCAAGCGCTCCTCACTATATTCGTCCAAATCCTTCTCCTCCACGTCGCACTTACGAACCGCGCACCGCCCGCACACACACATCAGCCCTTCCAGCACGCCCTTGCTCCCGCACCGCGCAAAAGACCGTATGACTTCTGGCAGTGGCGCAGCACGCGCCCTTATTGGACCTTCATCACCTACTTCACCGGTGTGTTGCTAGTTCTGCATCTGCTGTTGAGCTCCACCAGACTGTTCATTCCGTACACTGATCTTCTTGGTGCGGTCGCGCTAGCCATTGAAGCTACCCTGCCGCTGCCACAATTATTTGCGAACTGGCAGCGCCGAGGATGCAAGGGGTTCCGGCCTAGTGTGATTGCAAACTGGGTTGTCGGTGATACATTCAAGATGTGGTTCTTCTTTGCGAGCGCGAAGGGTGAGGTGCCGTGGGCGTTCAAGGCGTGTGGAATCTTCCAGGCTACATGTGATGCCGGCCTCGCCATCCAGTATCTCGTCTGGGGCGATGGGCCGGAGGGTGTCAGTGGGGTGGGTAAGGAGAAGGAATTAAGGAGTCCACCGCCGGAGAGGGATGGCTTCGGCATAGAAAAGATGGGTGAGGGCATGGGAGCGGGTGTAGGCATCGAGCTGGGCAGTGTGCCGGTGTACGAGAGGAGGTGATAGGGATGACGAGATAGTGAGTGTACACGCAAACAATGGAGACGACTTAGTATCGAAATTTGAGCGTGGTCTAATCGTCGCGAGTCCACTCGTAGAGCTATTGCTCTCTGACCTAGGCAAGTACCGATTCAAAATTTCCCGAGCCAGGCTGAGCGCTGCTGCGTTTGTGCGCTGAAACAAAGCAGGCACAAATAAATACGAAGTAAGCAAAATCAATCATGTCTCACAGGCTCGACCAACAATCGCTGCGCATTTACACGTTTAACACACGAACCGCAACTCGGCCTCAAGGTGGCAAGCCTACAATTTCGATATGCAATCTTCGCCATTCTTTACTACAAAAACTACACCTCCAAGTCTCTCCTCCTTTTCTCAATCCAAATACCACTCATCATCAACTTCATCATCATCAAACACAGACCGTGCCACACACAATGTTCGACGGTCCTTATGACCCTTTGTTGGGCCCCCGCCGCCCACGCATCCAAGGCCACTAACGCAGCAGCTACAAGGCCTACACCTCCAGCTACGAAGACAACCTCACACCCGACTCTTCCTACGAAGACATACGCACACTCGCCCTCGCCCCTCCCATCGGCCCGCGCATCACTGAGACCCGCCTTTCTTTCCCTCTGCCACTGACAGACCTCCCCAGCCGCGTCAATGCACTTGGTCGTTGGGGCGCCACGCTGAGCACTTATCTCGCCCGTCTTGCTGCTGTCTTGGAGCCGTAGTCGAGCAAGAAGGTCGAGGATGTCGGCGCGCCCGAGTTGAGGGATATTCTCAAAGAGAGAAGAGGCTTGGGTGAGGCCATCAGCGAGTCCGGGGAACAGTTTGAGGTCAGGGAGTTGACGAAGGAGTTTTTACTGGAGAAGAGGGAGGTCTTTGGGAGATTTGAGGGTGACGAGAGACTGTGGAAGGATGACTTCTGAGGAGCCCTGGATACCAGTGTGGACTGTCATTGACGAGGAGCCGACAACGGGTGCCAATAGTTTGAAGGTTCATATCGTAAAGTATAAGCACATTACTGCAAATCAGTGCGTTCCGTCGTCCACACCCAGTAGATTGACAAACAGTGCAGCCACGTATTCCGTAATAACTGAAAACGGCAAGAGCGATGATTGTCTCATTTGCGCAGTTCAATCCAGCCAATTTCGCACCAATAAAGCTATATAGAACTAGATTAATATAGAAGAAAAAACTATACGTTTATAAAAAATATAAAGAACTTAAGTATCTAGAATCACTAATTTAATATAGAATTAGGCAGAAAATAGGAGATTAGAAAATAATCTACATCTTATTAGTAGATCTAGACACACTCTTTCTATAGTAGAGTAACGCCTATATAGAGCAAGCAGCACACTTTTACTAAGACCTGTTACGGACCTTAGTTAGAGCACAGCAGAAGATAAAAAAGGCAGGATTAATAACACCTAGAGATAATCTAATAGTCCTTAAGAAGGTTAGTATTAGAGGAATTAATAATATAGTAGCTCTATATATCCTAAAGACCTAGTAGATACTAGAACCCGTACCGGGGATGCATAAGGTTAGTAAAGGTATTAGTTAATATAATAAGACAATATTAGGTAGTAGGCTACAGTTTTATTCAGTAGACTGTAGACTGTTTGCTAAGGAACAGTCTTAGGACAGGGTACTGCCTAAATGCTATCTTAGCGCTGCTAAGGAATGTTAGCCTAGAGACATGCCTCTATTGCTAACAGTGGAGCTCTATGTTAAAATATATTATATATATTTAAAGAATTCTATAATATTCTACACTATATAACATTAGAATAATACTAGGATAATAGAATAAGTATAGAATATATGTGAGGGCACGTAGGCAGGCAAGCCGTACACAGTAGTTAGGATAGGTTATATTATATTAAGAGATTAGACGAATCCTTAAGGTGTGAGCCTTAGGCTTTAGATAGAAGATATATACTTAGTGGCCTATGCGTTACCCTGCCTTGGCCTAGGGTGCGTCTAAGGCATAGCTAAGGCGCACTCGCAGTATATAGGGAAATGTCTGTAATAATAGCCCCTCCCCTTCTTTGCAGTTTGTCCTAAACTGCAGAAGGTCTGCAATTATAGCTCTGTAGCAATACAGCTAAGCTCTAGAAAACCTCCTATCCTATAGAGGAAAAACCTTGTTAGGAGAAGTTATATATGTTACTATTGCCTGTAAGTAGTCTATAAAGGACTGCTCTGCTAGTAGTCTAGGGCTTGCCTAGTGTTCTAGCAACAACTGTTGCTCTCTATTAGGAGGTTTACAGAGGGCGTAAAGGCAGCCTTTGCTTTATTAATATAACGCTGTACCTAACGCTTAAGGCTTAATTGCTATATAGCCTGTAGCTGCTGTGTAACCTTTACAGTTATAGGACTATAGATCTAAGATCTAAGTCTGCAACGTTAATTGCTTCCTTATAGTTAAACTCTAACCTGCCTGTGCTATTAGTAACTAGTAGGTTCCTATAGCAGGCCTAGCTTTATAGCAGCTTGCCCTAGGATGCACTTATTTATAGGAGTTACTTGCAATCTGCAGTGTGCAGAGATTAGATATGTTATAGTTATGCTCTAACCTACAGACACTGTAAGAGGTTGTTAGTAGGCTCCTATAATAGGTCTAGCTTCTGCGTAAGCAGCCCTAGGACTTACTTATGCGTAAGAGTAACTTTATATATAGTAGTAATATTACAGCAAACTAACTGCTTAAACTACTTATTCTGCCTAATCTAGCTGTTGCGCAGTGTAGCTTAGACTTCTAGCGTTTATATAGCTAATGCCTGCATACTTAAAGGCTTGCAAAGTAAGGTAATTAGTTAGTTATGCCTGCATAGCAGTAAGAGCGCGTTTATATGTAACAGAGCAGTATATAAAGCTAGCTTAGGAGCCTAGAGGTAAGAGAGCAGTCCTGCGCTAGTATAACGCTAGGTGTAGCTTGCTAGTGTATATAATACTTATCTAGCAACCTTTAACTCTATTACTATAACACTCTTGTCTAACATATTAACTTTAACACAACTTAACTTTAGAACGCCTCTTTAATATAACTCTGCCTCCTGCTTACGTGTCTAAGAAGGACCTCCCTAACTATGTCTATGCCTTGCCTAATAACATAGCGCCTTAGCCTTTGCTAACGTGTTACTAGTGCTGTGCTAGCATTACACGCCTTACTACTTAGTCCTAGGCTGCGCCTAACAGCACTACTTAGTCTTTTGCTAACGTCTTCTGCTGTCCTAAGGGCTACGCTACCTATAAGAATAACTTTAGCATCTGCAACAGTTGCTAGAGTGCTAAGGCAGGTAGATGTATTAAGGTAGATCCTTTAGTAATCTGTTGTTATTCTGTTGCTAACCTAGATAGATTAATCTATACTTCTGTCACGCCTACAACATCCTTAATTAGCTAGTTAATTACGCCCTTTGCAAGCATAATAAGGAGACTGCTTACTTTAGCAACAGCGCAACTAACAATAATATATATGCAGTAACCCTGTGCTACTTCTAGACAGCCTTTAATTACGCTAAGCTCTGTTATAAGGCTTTTGTTAAGTTTAATAAGGTGTTAGCTTAAAGAATTAAGGACTCTAGGATAACTAAGATAGAGTATTATAAGGCTTGCTAGGTGTCTTGTAAGCACAACTTAGAGAGGTACAGCACTGCGCTTAGTACTATTAGCTAGAAGGCTCCTACTAATATTGTTGTTAATAAGGACCTTAAGGCGCACTTTGCAAAGGCTAGTTGTGCTAACAACACTAAGAGGTATTAGTACTACTACAGCACTAACGTCCCTAACGCCACTAAAGCCCCTGCAGCTCTGTTTCAGCGTCTGTCCTTATTAGAGTCTCTTACTAAGCGCTTAACTCCTAGCTGCTGCAATTTAGATAATAAGGTTTAAGGTGTTAATTAAGTTCTTTGTAAGCGTGCTTTAAGGGCTGCTTAGTAATAGATATTCTGTAAGATTGCTATAAAGGCTGCTTACTTAAGTAGGATTAATAATATAGTTAGGTATTTAGAATAACATAACTTTAAAAAATTACTTTCTCTAAATTCTACAGTAACAGCATAGTTAAGGCTAGGCTGTCTTTAGTTACTTAGCAGGTTACTATAGGCCCTTATAGCTGTTTACTGTTTAGTAGAGGACTTCTATAGTTATCCTCTCTACTAAGAAGGTTTAAGGTCTACTAACGCCTTGCGCTAATAGTTGTTAGGTATTATATATGCAGTTTCCCTTGCCTGTGTGTAGTAGTCCTTAAGAATCTAATTATATTAATTAAGGTTCTTTAGCAGCTCTTAGGTTAAGTCTTTATTTAACTAACCTAGCTATTTTACCTAATACTCCTGCCTACAGGCAGCAGTATCTTAGTAATCTAAGATTCCTTTAACCTTATACCTGTTAACAGGGAGGATATCTGTTAGAACTTAGACAGGACCTAGCTAGAACCTACTAGACTCTAGGGGTTCCCTCTAACGTTTAAGTAGGGATATATTAAACACTAGGTGCACTCTGTCTATTAAGGGGGGTAGATCTAGCTAATATACTAGTTTGCCTATCTTTTTAGTAACTATAAATAGCCTTAGGTACCTTATGTTAAACTTCTTAGAGGGTTAGCTAGAGTATAGGTTCTTTAACTAAAGGAGAACCTAATCTCCTACAGCAAAGTGCTGTTCTAATTACTTAGTGTTGTACTATTGTGCGTTACTCTTCTGCGCGTACTCTAAGGCTTCTTTTGCAGTTCTCTACATGTTATGCTACTGCGTTAGCCAGCCTGCTACTTGCTAGCGTAGTTCTAGCGTCTTTGCGTCCTTATCCTAGACCTCTAGCAGATAGCATAGCTAGTAATTATCTAGCACCCTATTAAAGCCCTTAGGATTAAAGCTGTAGGCAACCTTAATAGGGGACTCTCTGTGTGCTAAGTAAGTCTTTAAGTTGTATATATACTCTGCATATAGCAGAAGCTCTACCTAGTTATCCTATTTATAGTTTATATATATGCAGAGGTACGTTTCTAACTCCTAGTTCTGCCTCTCTGTCTGTCTGTTAGTTTGTAGGTAGAAAGCTGTGCTAAGTAAGTAGTTAATCTTTAAGTAATAATATATGTCTAACTAAAACTAGCTAGTAAACACTAATCTACAATCTAATAATAACATGTCTAGCAGCCCTTACTGCAGGAAGCATTGCTTTAACAGAATCTTAGCAAGGCGCTGCGCTATAATTGTCTTAGTTACAGGTATATACTAGACATATTTGCTAAAGCAGTTAATAAGGACTAATATTAAGTTATACTTATTCCCTTAGGCGTTGCTTAATAACAGTAAATCTATTATAAAGTTAAGCAAGAAGTGTCTCTACGCTGTTATTAGGACTAGAAGTAATATAAGTAGTCCCTAGGGCTTGTGCCTACAGATATTGTGCAGTTAACAAGCTAGGTATCTGCAGATATACTCCTTTACATCTCTAGTTAATAATAGCTAGTAGTACTTCTATTAGAGCAGCTTTGTAGTCTTCTTAACGCTATAATAACCTCCTATAGGGTTATTATAGTTCTTTAAAAGAACAGTTTAGCAAAGAGTTATATTCTTAGGAATCTATACTTTCCTACTCTTGCGTAGGGTGCTATTAGAGTTAATTTCCTAGTAGTGCTGCCCCTTTGTTGCTCTGCCTGTTTCCTAATATATTAGCGCTTTATTTGTAGGATAGGCCTTATCCTGTTCTTAGACCTGTCTAATAAAATTAAGAAGGCGTTCTAGGGTAGCTAGGGTATATACAGATTTATCTTGCGCAGCTTTATTTATAAGGTAAGTAAGAGCGCTAACACAGCTGCTAAGGCTATAAAGGAGTGCCTCTGTAACGTTGAAGTTAGCCTCCCTAGCTTTAGTATTATTAGGTTAACTCTAATTGCAATAATCTATAGATAGATAGTTAAGAGCTAAGGGAGATAAATCTCTATAGCTAAACTTATATTAGTAGAATTCCTTAGGGACTCTTTTAGGGGATTAACAGGTTAACATTAAGACCCCCCTAGGGCAGCTGTTGCTCCTTACTGCCTACTTAGCATTTTAAGCTATAGGCTTTTAAATAGCCTATATCTAAAGCTTTTGTTGTAGGGTTAGTAGCATAGCATCCCTTAGGGCCTGCTGTTCTCTTACTATAAGGCCTTGTGCATAATCTAGACGCCTTAAAGGACTGTTAGCTGCATTTTCTAGGCCTAGCTTGTATTTAACTTTAAAGTTAAATCTTGCTAGCTCTTCTGCCTAGCAAGCCTGCTTAGGGGAGAGCTCCTTAGTTGTTATAAAGTACCTTAGATTGTTATAATTAGAGAGTACTTAGATTGTAGACGTAGCGTGTTTAAGGTAATGCCTCTACTGCCTAAACGCCTCTATAATTACTAACAGTTCCTTGTTATAGGTATGCTAACATACTTTTAGCCCCTAGAACTTCTTGCTCTAGAACGCTACTAGCTTCTAGTAACGCTTAGTCGTTAGCTTAGTTGTCTAGGGTTGCAGCAGTATTGCTGCTATAGCAAAGTCTAACGTATTAGTAAGGATAATAATTAGCTTGCCTAGGTTAAAGTGTTGTAGCACTAGAGCTTTAGTAAACTTTGCCCTAATTTTAAGGAACGCTGCATAAACGTCCTTAGGCTAATCCTATAGTTTATACTATTTAGTTAGGCCTTTACAGGTCTTCTTTAGTTTTGCTCCCCCCCTTCTGCAGACTAGGTCCCTCTTAGTCCTGTTCTAGGTTCTAGGCAGCTGTTATGTAGTTAACTAGTAGCTGTACTATGCCTAAATAGTTAAAGACAAATCTCTAATAGAAGTTAGCAAATCCTAGGAACACCTAGATATCTTTAAAGCTTAAAGGCTTAGGCTATTTAGTTATAGTACGGACCTGCTCTAGATCTATTACTACGCTGTTAGGCGTTGCAATAAAGCCTAGGAATTTAACTAACTTAGTTAAGAATGTGCACTTGCTGGCTTTAGTAAAAAGACCCTATTTAACTAGTTAGTTAAGCACTTCTTTAACGTGCTTATTGTACTCCTTCTTATCTTCTAAGTAGATAAGGATATTGTTAAGATATACTATATAAATCCTATCTAACAAGCCTCCTAGGGCGTTGTGGATGTATAACTAGAACGTTGCTAGAGCGTTTGCTAATCTAAAGGGCATAATAAGGTATTTAAAATGCCTGTATTGCGTCTTAAACGCGGTTTTCTACTTATTGCCTTCCTTAATCTAGAGCCTATAATAGGCATTGCGTAGATCTAGCTTAGTAAACACCTTTGCTTTTAATAAGTAATTAAGCATCTTGCTAATAAGCAGGATTAGGTAACAGTTCTTAATTGTTACCTTATTTAGTCTTCTGTAGTCTACGCACAAATATATAGTGCTATTAGACTTAGAGATAAACAGTATTAGGGCACTAGCTAGCGACTTGCTTAGCTAGATCTAGCCCCTTGCCTGCGCTGTATTAAGGTACTCTTAAAGGATATCTAGCTCCTTGCTAGATAGGTTATAAATTAGGAGGTTTAGTACATAGGCGCCCTCCTTAATTTTAATAGAGTAATTAAATTCTTAATATAGCAGCAGGACACTAGATTAGTGCTTGCTAAACGCAAACTACACTTATAGTGTAGCCTCTATAGGATAAAGCAGAGTTCCTCTTTGTCTAGCTTATCCTCTATTTAGGCAATTGCGTTGTGTGCTTTATCTAATATATACCTAGTAAGCGCTACTAATGCAGACTAGGGCGTCTTATCCCTATGTCTCAGCAACAGAGGCGCAGAGTGTTTCTGCTGTAGTTCTAGCGTTACCTTATTATTCCTAAGGGTATATAGGTGTAAGAGGTATAGTCTCTTGCCTAGGCTGAGGTTACTAAAGAGTTCTTCTACTAAGGCAATCTGTATCTGCTCTGCGTTGTCCTTAAACTATTTAAACATACTAGCAGAGAATTAGATACACAGATCTGCCTTAGCAAGCTATAGGTATCCTAAAATAAGGTTGTAACCCTAGAAGTCTGTAGACTAGAACACTTATAGGCTAACCTGCTTTACTGCGCTAGCACTGTTAGGGCAGTTTAGTATTAGCTAGTAGGCTCTGTAGATTTGCAGTCCCTTGTTGTCTAGGAAAATAGCCTGTAGCTTGCGCAAGTTAGTTATATATACTACCTCTATATATGTTAATACTTATTAGTTAACTAAGTTAATTTTAGCCTCTAAGTTGTATAACGCTTAGAGAGCCTGCAGCTCTTTGCTGGGGATGCATAGGTGCACTATAACTGCAATATAGGTTTGCTTCCCTTAGGTGTCTAGTCCTAGCTGCAGGTAGGATAGGTTTGCAACTAGGATCTTGCTTTTCCTAAGCCCTGCTGTTGCTGCTAGTTATTACTCTTAGGGTTTTAGTTCCTCTAGTGTAGCTTATAGTTGCTATTACTATTAGTTTAGTTGCTGCTGTTCTAGGGCTTCTACTAGGAACTGTTTTGTGTTACTCTAAAGGATTAGAAGCAGTTCTAGCTGTTAGCTAGGGGCTTCCTAGGCTTATTATAGGCTAGCGTTGTATTCCTGCTGTTCTAGCGCTTAAATCTAGATTGCAGAGGAGAGCTAGGTCTGCGCTTGCTCTTAGGGGCTTGTTCTTCTTTTTGCAAGTATTATATAACAGAACCTACTGCTGTTTCTGCGTTATAGAGAGTGCGTTTAAACTCTCCCTACTCCTTTAGGTGTTCTAGCACGCTATTGCGCTAGATCTCCTGCTAGAGTATAGGTAGAGTTCTACTCTACACAAACGCGATCCTAAACTTATAATCCTCTGTTCTATTATTAAACTTAGAGAAACTGCGCAGTAATAGAGACTCTACCTTATTTAGCTTTATAAGAAAACTGTTAACAGTGTTGTCTTATTTCTACTTAAATTTAAAGAACTTTTAATAGTTTTTATAACGCGTAAAAACAGGATCTTAAACTATCTGCTCCTCCTCTGCGCAGAGGTTAGCCTAGGTCTAGATAGACCCCTTGTTAATATGTTACTGTATTAACTCCTAGTGTGTGCTAAACTAGATAGTCCCTATAATCTAGTGTGTGCGTGTAATTAAATTAGTTAGCACCTAGGCATACTAGAACACTGTATTTACGTCCTTAACCTACTAGTTAACCTGTTAAGGAGTTAGAGGTTTGTGTTCTCTACCTAGCCTAGGCTTTAGCTAAACGTTGTTTAGCACCTGCATAATCTAACTAGCCTTATTAAAGGCTAGGCGGGCTTTGCCTAAGGTGTTTCTGCTGCAGGTCTGTTATAGTATCTCTACTGCGTAGTCTACCTAGCGCTGTTAGATCTTAATTTTAGATGTAGGTGCCCCTAAAAGCTTAGCTGCATTTAGGGCTTTAAGCAGCTTTGCAATTAATAATTATAGGTTAGTTACTATAGAGGATTAGGCCTCTAAGCAGCATAGCTATAACAGTAATGTTGTGCGTGGGGATCTTAAAGCTGCTGCAGTAGCACTGCTAGTTCCTAATATATTTGTTAGGGTGAACTTATTGCTGTTAAGGTCGTTGCAACGCCTCTCTAGACGTTCCCTAGCGTTGTTGCAGGGGGGAGTCCCCCTAGTAATATCTATCGCGCTTTAGAGGACGTATTGTCCGCTAGCTATTATATGTGTAGCTAGGCTTAGCTACTGTGTAGCAAATTAACTGTCTTTTCTAATAGGAAAGTAGGAAGGATTTAAATTGTAAGGGCATGTAGGCAGGCAAGCCGTACACAGTAGTTAGGATAGGTTATATTGTATTAAGAGATTAGACAAATCCTTAAGGCGTAAGCCTTAGGCTTTAGATAGAAGATATATACTTAGTGGCCTATGCGTCACCCTGCCTTGGCCCGGGGTGCGTCCAAGGCATAGCTAAGGCGCAGTCGCAGTATATAGGGAAATGTCCGTGACACTCTAGCAATGCTCCCTAACAAGGCAGTTTAGGTAGAGAATATAGCTAGCCTATAGATTAGCTCCCTTATAGTTATAAAGGCTGAGGTAGTTGTAGTAGTAGTAGCTCTAGCACTACTACTTAAGAGCCCCTAGTAACCTATTCAGTATAATTATTAATAGCAGACTAGCAGGATTGCGTTTATAATCTAGCCTGTTTAACTAACAGCAAGAATATGCTCTTGTTTAATCTGTAGGGCTGCTTAGTGTTTTCTTCTCCTATTTAGTAGGTTTCTTTACTTGCTTTTCTAAATATAGCCTATCTACTATCCTTTACTGCTCTTTATAGATAAAATCCTAAAACTCTAGCCTAAATGCTTTTTATAACTCTATAACATAGTGCCTAAAAACTACTTTTAAAATTCTAAAACTTCCTAGTGTTTTATGTGTGTTTAATATACATTTTCTAGTATTCTAAACTCTCCTCTAGGAGTTGCCTAATTGTCTATTAGGGTCCTTTACTTAATATTTCTGTGTTTGCAAATTATATTTAGTTAAGCTGCATATTATGTTTAGTTAATATAGTTAGTTACGCTAAGTCTCCTCCCCCTAACAATATATTGCCTGTCCCTTAGGCAATGTTATCTTCTTTAATACTGTTAAAGGCTTTATAGCTAGATAGATTAAAACATGCTAAAGGCATAATATAAACTTCTATACGCAGTGTTAGCACATCCTATTAGTATTATAGGCGTGTTAATTATTATTTAGGCAGTGTATTGCTGTCCCCTAAAGGTTTATAAGTGTTATCCTCTATCTTTTTAGCTTAGGTTATAACATTATTAAAGGACTGTTAATAGAATCTAGTAAGCTGTTGTCCTATATATATTATACGTAACAGTGTGCTGTCTAGTTCTTCTAATAGGTATATGCCTTTAGGTAACACTAATTAAATCTAAAACAGGCCTTTCTAACGCAGGCTTAACTTATAATTCCTCTCTATATTAATATCTTATAACATGTTACAGATTAGGACAAGGTCTCCTAGTCCTAATAGGTTGTTGCAGATATTTGCCTATATGTTAAACTAATCTTTGCCTTTATTACGCAACTGTATTATATAGTAGGTAGCTTCCTGTATTTAGTTATTATAGTGCTTAAACTGTCTTACGCGCATTGCTAGCAGTAATTCTATATTATATATGTTATCCTATAGCAGTATCTGCTATATTAGAATACAGAGTTTAATAGGTAACACCTATTCCTAGCTATATATAAGAAATATTAGGGTCTTGCCTATGCTATGCTTTATAGTTACGCAGTCTGCCTAGAGTGCCTTATGCAGGTTAGATAGCTATAGTCCTTATATCTTCTAGAGGGCTCTAACTAGCTCCTTGTAGCCTCTCTTAATAAGTTCTTAGGCCTGTAGGTTGTATACGCTTACAGTAACCCTATTAATACTAAGCAGCTTTAATAAGCCTTTAATAAAACCTTTGTTCTCTAGCCCTCTATTAACTGTAAGCTTTAGCAGCACTCCCTAATAAGGGAACACAACTTCTTCTAAGAACTTACAGATAGATGCTAAGTTATTGTAAACTAATGCACAAGCTTCTAGGTAACTAGAGAGGTAGTCCTATATAACTATAAGGAACTTCTTGCCTGCAACTAACTCTAGCATATACACTATATTTATAGTAACCTACTTCTATAGACTATTAGGGCCTTCTGTAGGGTGTAGCTCCTTATTAAATTATTAAGTGCAGTGTAATTCGCATTAGCTGCAGGTGCAGATAAACTAGTCTATATTATAGAATATTTAGGGCTAGTAGTACTGTATCTAGATCTTACGCTAGGTCCCTTTGCGCCCTTAGTAGCTGCTCTTATTATATAGGTTATGCAATATGCGCAATTACTTATTAGAGTTATCTACTACACGCTGCAACAGTCTGTCTAAGCTAGCAAACTAGTACAGATGTCTATTATTTACTTAGAACCTCTAGCTGTTATAACGCAGTTTATAAATCTTAGCCCTTAAAAGGCTGTTAGGTACTTACAGAGTAATAAGCTACTCTGCTATACACCTAAACTATATAGTCTTTAAGTTGTTAAGAATATTTAGGTTAACTGCCTCTGTATTGCATATATATACAAGATCCTAAGCTATTATTAGGGCGCTAGATATTACTATTGCACTAAGCTGCTTATTAATAAAGTCCTTAATATTATCCTCTAGAACTACAGGTGCAGTCTATTCTTTTAGCTCTAGCCTTTATAAAAGTGCGTTAGCTACTATATTCTTCTTGCCTTCTATATGTTGTACCTTAAACTCCTATATATTTAGAAGTGCAAGCTAACAGGTAATTAGGGCTCTAGGTAGGTCTATAGCACTCTTATTTAGTTAGTCTATAAGAGTGCAGGCGTTAGTCTCTACTATAAAGTAGATGCTATATATCTATAGGCAGAACTTCTTAAGGGCTAGCAGTATAGCCTTGCATTTATATTTGCTAGAGTCCTAGTTCTGTTTAGCTACTAACTACACGCCTAATTTAAACTACACTAGACGCTTCTAGCCTAACGCATCTAGTTATTACAAAACAGCGCCTTAACCCTTCCTAGAACTGTCTACTAAGATAATAACTGTCTGTAAGGGTTCTAAATAGTTAATAGAAACTAAGGCTAGTGCTGTAGTTAACTGTACCTTTAGCGTGTGCATTGCTGCTGCAGCCTTAATAGTCTATTAGAAGGTAGTATTCTTATGCAAGAGATTAAATAACAGTGCAGATATTTAGGCAAAGTTATAGACCTACACTTAGTAGTACACGCATAGCCTAATAAACATTTAGACATCCTTTAGAGACGTGCATAGCAGCTATTCCTTAATCTTCTAGACCTTCTTATCTGCTAGGTGCCTTCTGTGCTTATCTATAATATAACTAACTACTTCTATGCTGTTGTACCCCTAGTTACTCTTAAATCTAGAGGTAGTTACTCTAGCTAGTTCTAGATTGCGCAGCACCTTATTAATATTAATAATATATTCCCTAACAAAGCATTAGACACCTAGAATTAACAGTTCTCTGTTATAGTTAGTCTTTAGTCCTTTAACTATAATATTATCTATATACAGTATGCATATATACAGGACTAAATCCTAGAGAATCTTAGTAACTACTTAGACAAACTCTGCTACTAAGTTAGTTATTCCTATAGGAAGTGTGCATTATTGCACTAGTCTATAGCTTAGTGTAAAGAACGCTGTAAGGGCTTAGCTTTTAGGGTGCAGCTTAACCTAATTATACCTAGAGAAGAAGTTAATAAGTAAAATAATCTAGCAACTAGCAAACTCCTCTAAGAACTTATCTAGGTTAGGCAGTAGGTTAGTATCTTGCACTGTAACCCTGTTAATTTATTAGGCATTGTTAATTAGTTAGTAGCTCTTATCCTTCTTCTTAACTAGGAACTATAGATTGCTGTATAGGCTCTTGCTGTATTCTAGAACGCCTTATTAGAGTTACTCTTAAATTATCTTGCCTACCTTATCCTAGAGCCTCCTAGGGACTAGAAAGTTACCCTCCTTCTAGGCTTTATATAGAACTGTGTTAATGCAAACTAGTAGGTAGATATTATAATAAACACAGCCTAACTCTTTAAAGTTAAAGCTAAGGGCTGCCTTATAGCAGTAGAAGACCTTAATAAGCATCTTTTGCTTCTTAGGCTGCAGCTAGTTAGTAATCTTTATTTCTGCTAACTGCTCTAGCGTAACCTACTAGCCTTACAGAAACAGCATAGTGCAATCCCTAATATACTGTTAGAAGCGTTACTATAATTAGTCTGTGTTAGGCAGCTGTTATATTATTACACGTTCTTTCTAATCTATCTAACCTTCTACTGCATATAGGCGCGTGTCTAAAGTATATACTAGTTACACCTTCTTCTCCTTAGTCTTGTATATTATAGATACCTTAAATCTAACTAGCTATTAGGCTACTAATTGCTTAATCTAGTCTTAGACTACGCGTACAGGTTAGACAGTGTGCTTCTTAGCTTAGTGCAGGTATATAAGGTCCCTAAGCATGTTGTTAACTTCTTTATTAAGGCCCTAGTCTGCTGCTACTACAACAACTCCTTAGTTATCTTTAATAAGTAGGCCTCTATCTACTATCTTCCTAATAGCGCTTTAGTCTTTAAAACACACAAAATTTCCTACAGTTAGAACTAGGCAGAGGCCCTCCTTAATAATATAGTATAACTAATAGTATTTTGCAGGGAAGCCTAGTTAGGGGCAGGGTTACTACACTATTAAGATTGCTAACACTAATAAGCTATTAGGCACAACTTTATTAACACTATTAGCAGACCTACTAGCTAGCCTTAACTACTATCTATCTGTTTTGTCTAGGCTTTCTCTAACTATAGGAGCTATAAGCCTAGCGCTTAAGCTCTAACAGCTTTTAGGGTTATGCTAGATCTTGCAATTAAACTAAGAGTATTATCTGTAGCACTAACAAATATTATATAGCTTAAACAATCCTCTAAGTATAGGGTGCACTTTATCTATCTATCTGCGTTGTACTAAAACATATATTAGGTATCTGCAAGGAGTAGATTTCTAAGAATTACTAGGTTTAACAGCAATTTAAGAATAAAAAAGTTTATAGGGACTATAATAGTGCTAATTATAATAGGCACTCTCTACACTATGCCTGCAAAGAGCTTAAATAATCTATTAGCTGCTTGCATTTAGTAACTTGCTATTTCTTATAGCATAGACATAATTACTATACCTGCTGCTTGTGCTGTCTTTAACCTTATAGTGTTTAGTTCTGCACCTAAGCCTAATAATACTAACAGCTAGGCTCTATTAATATTAATAGGAGCCCTTAGGCAATCTCTTTGTACGTGCTTAAAGCTATAGTTATAGTTATACTCCTAGCGTTCTATTATTGTGTGCCCTTTATCTTCTTCTTCTATTATTATACTTAATACTTAGAATAACTAGCTGCAGGGAAGGGCAGGAACAGGGCTGATAGATCTATTAGGGCCGGCCTTCTTAGTACCTGCCCTTATAATAAACCCTTAATGCGCTTCTACTTCTACCTACTCTAGGCACATAAGGTCTTTTAACACTATTAGACTGTTGCATTATAACAATCTATTAGTCTTATAATCTAATCTCTAGTGCACATCTACCTCTACCTACTCTAGGCAGGTAAGTCCCTTTAACATCTTTAGGCTGTTGCACTATAATAATCTGTTAAGCTTATAGTCTAACTTCCTTAGCCTAAGAAGTTCCTCTATATCCTGCGTCCTATAGAACAGCTTCCTAAACTATCTCTGCAGCTTAGGTGCTACTGCTAATAGATCCTTTAATAATACTATAATAGGTGTTTAAAGGACCTGTATAACTATATGTGACAAGCTTGCTAGACTATACTCAGGTAATTAATTGTATTTAATTAGTACCTATCTATCTGTGTGCAAAATAGAGTCTATATACAAAGGAAATCTGTGTAGATTACGTAACTGCAGCTTAAGCAAGCTGCTAGCTGCGTATAGACAGCTCTAAGCTGCTAATCTGCATTAGGGCCGCTTAATCCTAACCTACTAAGGTATTAAGCACTACATCAGCGAGCTAGTGGCTTAGTTGTGCAACACACCCCCCTAGGTGTTTTCTTATGTAATAAGAAAGCAGCTGCGTATAGTCTAGGTTAATTAGTCTAGCAAGGTCTAACTTAGTAGCTAAAGAACAGTAGGTTTAGGGTAAACAATTGTGTAAAGTACTGTTAGGGAGCGCAATCTTATATCCTAGTAAACAAGCTATTAAGTTGTTCTCTAGGCGCTCTATTTATATTATAGTTCTGTAGCTAGCAGTATAGCTATTAGCGTAGCGTTAGCCTATTAGAGCAAAACTTTTAAAGTTAAATAAGCAGCTGGCTTGTAACAACTAGCTTGTTTTACTGTTATAAGAGTAATAGTAAGGAGTGTTACAGCAAGACAATTGTACCTCTGCTAAGGCTGCTAGGGTTTACGCAGAGACCCTAAGCGTAAAGTACCTTACTTTACTTTTACTAGCTCTAGTACTATATAAGCGGCTACCCCCCCGCAATTTTAACTATCTCTAGTTAACTCTCTTACAATAGCTATAAGTATACTAGTCCTTTGCAACTTTAAGCTTTGCCTTGCCTTACTAGCTGCTTTATTTCCTGTCTTTCTTAGTTGCTAATGTAACTAAGCTGCCCTTTTAGTAGCTACAGGCTTATTTAGTGGCTACGCTTATTAGACAGCGTCTAATTAAACTGCTGCCACACCTACTCCTTGCTCTTTCTAGAACTTTTGCTAACTATAGATAGAAGACTAAAGCCTAACTCTGCGCGCAGACCTCTGCTGCTACCTCCGCCTGCCTGCAGAAGCAGGCCGCTGCCTGCGCCCACGCTACCCGCCTTGCTGCTGCCCGCGCTAAGCTGCTTGCGCCTGCGCCTGCTGCTCACGCCCTTACCTGCGCCCGCACCTGCTCGCCCTCGCCTTTAGGCAACACAGCTTCAGCTGTTTAAGCTTCCTCTGCTGCCCCTAGGGGCTCTATTAGGGTCTCTAGGCTCCCCGTCCCTGCGCCTGCCCCTGCCCCTGCCGCTAAGGAGGAGGACAACGACAACAACAATAACGCCGCCGCGCTGCTAGCTGCTAACCTAGCTGCTTGCTAGGGTGACTGCAGGGTTATCCTGTGCGTAGGTTGTGTAGCTGCAGTGCTAAGTAACAGCAGAGCTGCGCTCTGCTACAACGTGGCTGGCGCTAGCCCTTAGGCTAAGCAGTGTCTTTGCTGCTTATTAGGGCATTTATGCTAGTTGCTGTAGGTCTTAGTTATTTAAGCTTATAATATATAGACTAACAGCTTAGTTAGCCCTAATAGTCTTAAGCAGATTAGCATAGCGCTAGTTAAGGAGCTTGCCTAGTCTAGCAGGGTAATAACTGCTGTAAGTTACACTACACCCCTTACTCTAATTAACTGTTACTAATAAGCTTATAGAGGTCTGCTAAGCTGCGCTGTGCCTTCTATATAGTAGAAGAACTCCTTAAGGATAGCTTAGAGTTCTAGCCTAGAGAGGTTTTAAAGCTGTGTAGTACACCTATAGGGAGGGGGTTGTCCTCCCTAGGATTTTAATAAAAACAATCTTCTGCTTCCCTGTTAACCTGCTCTTTCTGTGCCTCTGTGTGTAACTAGTAACCTATAGTAATATTGTGCAAGTTTAGGTAGACTAAAAAGAGCTTATAAGCCTGCCTAGGCAGCGCTTTTATAAGACTGTTAGCTGGCATATTGCTTATTTTTATATAGGTTATAGTAAAGGTCCCCTTAGCATGCTCCTGTTTTAACTATATGTTCTGTATATCTATATAGCGCAGCTAGGTAGTAAGCTGCTCGCTCTCTTCTACTATAAGCTGTATTGTTTGCTAATTATTGCAGAAGATCTCCTATGCTACCCCTAAGTTAAGCTGCAGCTTATTAAGAAATTGCTTTAGAGTAACTAACTCTTTAGCTACATGCTCTAAAGCTAGCAACTCTGCTTTAGTAGTAGATGTTGTTACTGTTGCTTGCCTTGCTGCCTTCTATATAATTAGCCTGCTAAAGAGCTGCACAATATATCCCTAGGATAATTATTAGGACTCTGTATTATCTGCAAATAACGCGTTGCTACAGATTAGCAACTAGCTGCTGTTATAAGCTCTGTAGCATATGCCTAGGTGCTTAGTTTAGTACAGGTATCTAAGAACCTAAGCTGCTAATCTAAAGTAAGTAGCTCCTAGATTTGTTAAGTAGTAGGATAGCTGCAACACTGCATAAGCTATATCTAGGCAGATTATAATTGCTGTATATAATATAGACCTAACACGCTCCTAGAAAGCCTTAATTTCCTGTTTTAAAGCTTCTCTGTTATGCTTAAGAAGCTTAGTTACAGAGAAAGGTGTGTGTAGCAGGGATCCTTAGTCTAAAACATTAAACTTAGCAGTAAGCTTCTTAATATATAAGTTATAAGCAAGCGTTATTATATAAGCAGCTTAATTGCAGATAATTTAAACACCTAGGAACTATTTAGCAGCTCTATAGTCTTTAATCTAATATTTGCTTATTAATAAGCTTATTAGCTGTTCTCTAGCAGCTTAATTATTGCAGTAATAGGCAAGGAAGATATTCTCTACATAGAACAGGAGAACAATCTTCTGCGCCTTATTATAGAACAGGCACAGCTCCTCCTTAGATGCTATTAAACTAAGCTCCTAGAGGGTACTAGAGAGCTCCTTATACTATAGGACTAGGGAGTCTCTTAGCCTATATAGAGCTTATAGCAGTAACACTACCTAATTAGCTTTCTTAAAGCTGTCTAGCAGCTTACAGAGCACCTAGGGTTAGTGTTAGCAGCTTGCGTTAAGGAACGCGCCAGCTATGTTATACTAAAACAGTTCTAGATTAAATTAGGCAGCAATAGCTACTATTATACAGAAAGACCTAGCAGCAAGCGTTGTAGCATAGGTTAACTTATTTAATTCTTTAACCTGCAGATTGCTGCGTATATAAATCCTAGCCTTGCACTTAACAAAGAATCTATCCTAGTTAAGCTTGTACGTAAACACCTATTTAAGCAGCAGGGGCCTAGACTAGGAGCTTGTTCTGTTAATTTCCTGCTAGGTGTTCTTCTGCACTAGTGTTGCAATTTCTTTAACACAGGCCTAGCAAAATAGAGCACTAAGTAGATAGAAGGGAAGCTCTTTCTACTTAGTTAGAAGAGGTAGGAGATTATCCTAATAGACGCGGGGTTAAGAAAGAGCTGTTAGCTTATCTATACGCTGCGCTGCGGCAGTAATTACTGCGTAGACTGTAACAAGCTCCTTTCTAAGGTTGCTATACTTCTTAGCATAGCTTAGTAATAGATAGAGCAGCTATAATTCCTCTAATTGTATAATTAAGCTGATTACGGAGTACAGGCCTGCTCTATCCTCTTCTCTAAGCTTATTGCGATTGCAGTCCTAGAGCCTACAGCTTGCCTATATAGGTCTCTGCTAAATTAAGCAACTGTTGCTTAGTTTACCTGCTCTTGTTGTTCTCTAATAAGGTATAAGAACAATTAGAGAGCTAGGTTGTTATAGTCTTAGTTGTAGATTATTAAGATCCTTAGTACCTGCTAGCAAGCTCCCTTTATTATTAGTAGAGTGCACTTCCTGTAAGCTTCTAGTTAGGTTCTCCTCTGCTTAAGGAGCTTCCCTGTCTGCTACTAGCTGCTTAGGTTCTAGTGTTAGGTTAGGGGTAAGTAGGCCTATAGCTCGTTGCCCTGCGCAGATCTCTAACAGTTTGCTAGCTAAGCTAACTAATTGTGCAGGTTCTACTTTAGGAGCTTATTTAACACTAGACTAGCCTTCTAGCAATTAAGCTTCCTCTAAAGGTTTACCCCTAAGCTGTCGCTTAAATAGCAATTTAAGTAATAGATCTTCTCCTTCTGCGCTAGGGAGCTTAATTAATTCTCCTACAGCTATAATCTTACTAGGTTTATAGAGGATCTCTATAATAAATTCTGCTTCTTTAACTAGGATAACAGTAGATTTATTACTAGCGTTAAAAAAGAGCTCCTTGTTAAAGGTTATGTTGCGCGTTATAATTACCTAGTTAAGGTAGGGAACCTATACCTAGTAAATGTTAGATGCTTAATACCTAACTAGATACCTAATATAGCACTGCAGAGTAACTTTAAAGCCTCTTCTGTTACGTCTAGCTGCTTATTCCCTGTTTAGGGGATACGCACAGCAGCTGTACGCGTATAGCCTGCTCTAATTAGGTCTTAGATTAGCTGTTAGGGTTCTCACGCGCTTAGGTTTGTACTATCTAAAGTACTAGGTAAACTACTAATTAAGCTGCTTATTAGGGCTGCGCAGCTTGTTTATATAAGAGGGACTTATGTTATATAACTACGCTGCAGCAGCTACAACCTCTAGCCAGAGCTTCTTAGGCAGGTTTAATCCGCTCCTTATCTTAATAGATTTAGTAATAATTTCCTACCTAGCCTGTTTAGCAGCTCTATTTAGTTTATAAGTGTACAGAGGCACCTGTTTAATATTAATGCCTTCTTTAAGCGCCTAGCGCTTATACATAGAGCTCTCTTACTATAGTAGTGTTGCTGTGTTATTATCTTAGCTAATCTTGCTAATACAGAGCTTATACTGTGTACGTACCTAGCTTAAAAAGTTAGTAAGTACGCGCAATATCTCTGTTTAAGTCTTTCCCTAGATTAGATACACAAAGAGCTTCCTACTATAGTACTCCTTAATTAAAAGTATCTATAATTTACCCCCTCTGCCTAGAGGCATATTAAATAGATCCTATCCTACTTGCTAGAACAGATAAGCAGGTTTCTCACGTAGTCTGCGTAAAATTACTTGCTTAGCGTAGGTTATAGCACACACTTTGTAGTCCTTATAGAGCGTCCTGTGTATATATACGCTGCGCGCGTTCTTAACAAGTGCCTACAGAGCTTCTAGGCCTAGATAACCTGCTTAGGCGTGCTACAGCTGCTTAGAAGAGCTGCGTGGATAGGAGCGATATAATTAATTTATTGTTACCGCGTTTAGAAGGCTTAGAAAGTAGTACAAAAGTAGCTTATATTTAAAGAAAGTAAGGTTATAAGCGCGCCGCAGGGTAGCACACACAATGCTTAAATTTAGATCCTCTAGATAACTAGCTTAGAGGGTGCTGTTAAGCCCTAAGTACTATAAGCCTATATCCTTTAAATAAGCTTCTAATATAATATTAACATAAAAACCCTCTACTATAATAATGTCTAGAAGGAGTAGGTTCTCTGTGTATAGGCTGCGCTTTCTATATAGGGCGTTCTTAAGCAAGTAAGCACCTTGTCTAGCTACTAGCAGCGCTTACGTGCCGGCCTCTACTGTATTAGAGGGATCTATAGGACAGAAGGATCTAGGCACTAGCATATCTAAGCTGTTAACTAGATGCGTAGCTGCTCTATTGTCTAGAATTGTGCTCTAAAAGAGTAGGTGTGCGTTAAAATCTATAACATTGTATACTCTAGGCGTCTCTAGCTCTAGTTTAGGCCCTACTAACGTAATTATACAAGGGTTAATTAGAGCTGCTTGTACATTACTAGGGAACTTAGCTTTAGGCCTAGTTAACTAAGCTGTAGTTAACCTAGTAATAGTTAACTAAGCAGCTAAGCTCTAGCCTAGTTGCTTAAGTTCTCTCCTTAGTTCCCTAAACCTCTTAGAAGCAAGCTTCTAGAGTATATTACAGCAGCGCTCTTCCTTAAGAGGGCGTAGAGGCGTTAATAAGCCCCTTACTGCAGTCTTAAGCGCTTAACACTTAGTTAGTTTCTATTAGTAGGTATAACCCTCAGTCTTGCAAGGGCACTTATAGCCTCTCTGCAGTTCTAAGCTGCTAGCGTTGCTAGCAGGAGCGCTTTGCTAAGCGTCTAATTGCATGCTAAACTGTTAAAGTCGTACCTAGACGAAGTCCAATATTGTACTAGTTCGATTAGGTCTTAGGGATGAGTGCTGGTTCTGGAACAGTAGGTTAAACTGCGTCTAGACGAAGTCTAATATAACAGCTTAGGTTGGTTCGATAACAGGCGACAGGATTAACTGGCTATAGTATCAAAGTTAAGATTCTAAGAAGTAACTTAATTAACAAAGTTGAACACAAACCTTAAGGGTTGTGTTCCTATATACTATATATAAAATAGGTCTATAAGGTGCTTAGTGCTGTTAATTGTACTAATTATACTAATTACTAATTACACTAATTATTAATTGCTCTAAGCACTAATTAGACTAATTACGCTAAGACTAATTACATTACGTAATCCCTGTTTTGTGTGATCTCCTACTAAACGCTAAGTGCTAACATCTTCTATTATGCTAACATATAATTCTCCTAGTTAGCGTAATTACTATGCCGCATTAGTTGTAATTGTTAATGTTAGAAACTAGTTATTTAGGATTATAACACTATCCCCCTTCTGTCTTAGCTTAGTCTCTTAAGCTAATTTATATAACGCAGGCCCCGCCTTGTTTAAATAGTAAGTTGTTAACAATGCCTAAACATCTACCTAAGTTAAGTACTGCTTGCTGTTATTATTTATACAAATTTGTTAAATCCTTTAGAGAGACTATAGTCTAAAAATATTCCACCTGCATAAAGCACAACTAAGTGTGCAAGGTTCACGTTTGTTCTAGAAAGTGCAGTAAGTGTCTAAAGCGCAGCTAACATTGCAACGTCTGTATAACTTAATTAGAGTTTACATAACTTATAACTAAGAAAGAGAAGCTAGAGGCTTAAATAAAAGAAAGTTAAGAAGCGCAGAACAAAGCGCTTAAGGCCTTAGAGAAGGCATTAGAGGAGTTACAGGTTGCACGCGCGCGCAAAGAGCAGTTACATTAATAATTAGATTTGCTAGATTGTTGTGCTAAAGAGGCTATATCTATAAAGGAGCAGAGTATTATAGAACAGGAGTTAGACAAGGGGACTGTTACATTTAATAGTCCTTTAGAGGGTATCACCTTGTTGCCTAGTACCTAGGGTGCTTTTAATAACTTGCTGCTTAAGTACTAGATAGACCTAAACGTGGCAGTGCCTAATTAGCCTGCTTAAATTCCCTTAACAGCTGCTAGCAGTTTGTAAGGTGTGTAGCTAGTTCCTATATGTTTTCTAAGTCTAGATATCCTAACTATTTAACTAGATATTCAATGCGTTGTCCTTTTCTATAATATTTAATTATTTTTTTAACTTCCTACTTGTCCTTGCTATTAGCTTAGTAGTAGAAGTCTTTCTAGATTAGAGTTCTAGGGTCAGCTAGTTCTAACAACAAGATGTAGAACACTAGATAGATCTTTGCATCCTTAGGCAGCGCAAGTTAATAGTTAACTAGGCTAATTTGCTTAGAAATAAAAAATAGTCTAACCTTAACCTTGTCTAGTTTTTTTATTAGTCGCTGTGTGCGTAGGTTCTTTATAAGGAGATACACTTTATCCCCCTCCTTTAGCAGAGGCGCTATTTTTCGTTTCTTGTTAACATAAGAGATGCTTCTTAACTAAGCTTTAGCAATGTTATTAAGCGATTCCTTGTGTACTTCCTTTAGTGCTTTAACTAAGGCTATTGCTAATTCTGTTTAGATATTGCTATTAAATAACCTTATAAAGAGATTTGGCTGTCTGCTGTAGTTCGCGAAGAACAGCATATAGCCTATTGCTTCTAAAAGTTTGTTATTATATGCAATTTGTGCTATTAGCAGTAGTAAAACCCAATTATCCTGCTGTTAATTGCAGTAGATTTGGAGGTATGTCTCTATTGTCTAGTTTACCCTCTCTGTCTGTCCGTCCGTCTGCAGATAATAGGCTGTAGAAAGCTTCTTCTTAGTACCTATCGCTGCAAGGAGCGTAGTCCAATAGTTTAATGTAAAGAGCTTATCTCTGTTGCTAATAATTAATTCTAGGATGCTATAATAGCAAATAATGCGATCCTTAAAGACATGCGCTAGCTGTTTAGCAGTGTAGCTATATCTAAAGGGTATCAGTTCAGCGTACTTAGTGAATCGGTCTACTACGACGAAGATTAAGTTGTAGGTGTATCCTGTGACAGGGTCTTTAGAGATAGGTAGTTAGGTAACAAAATCTATCGTAATGTTCGTCTATAGTGCTGTTAGTAGCTCTATTGCCTGTGCTTCTCTATACTTAGCGTGTGTGCTGTGTTTATTTTGCTAACAGCTTACGCAATTCTTAATAAACTTGCTAACTTTATTGCGCATGTTTAGAAACTCATAATATCTTTTAATAAGCTCTATTGTTTGTGTAATGCTAGGGTGTCTATACAGCAGGTTATTGTAATAGCTACTAATAACTTCTTCCTATAACTCCTCTAGTACTTCTAATAGTACATAATGTTCTCCCTAAACTACTATTATAAGGTTAAGTTCCTAAGATAGTCCTAAGGACCTATCTAAGTTTTTCCTAAGAATAGCAAACTTATTAATTGTCTTCTTGCCTGCAAGGTTGTGGCGTTAGCTAAGGGCGTCTGCTCTGCTGTTTTCCTTTCCTAGCATATATAGAATCTTAAACTTATACTAGCTAAGCATTTTTAACTAGCAAACTTGCTGTTAGTTTAGAACCTTAGTAGTAGTAAAATGTACTAAGTTCTTGTGATCTGTGTAAATAGTAAGCTCTAAGCAGCTTTCTGCGTAGACTCTCTAATGTTGCAGCGCATTAATAATAGCTATAAGTTCCTTGTTATACATATTGTAGCGCTCTTCTAGTGCTGTGAACTTTCTTAAGTAGTAGGCGATTAGATGCTATTGTCTATCTCGTTCCTGTGTTAAGCAAGCTCTTAATGCTAGATCTAAGGCATCTGTTTTAATGCGTGCAGGTTCGCTGCTTCTAAATACAATTAAAGTAGGCAGCTCTATGCATACTTGCTTAAGCAATTAGAAAGCGTTGTCCTGCGCTTTTTCCTACTTAAATAGTGTATCCTTCTGCGTAAGTTGTGTAAGCGGTAAGGCTTTAGCAGAGTAGTCCTTAATAAAGCGTTAGTTGAAGTTAATAAACCTAAGGAATTCCTAGATTCCTTTAACTAAAGTAGGTGTTGGCCAATCCCTTACAACCTAGATTTTCTTATTGCTTATCTTAACTCTGTGTCTTCCTACAACATAGCTAAGGAATTTAACTTTATCCTTATACTATTTGCACTTCTCTAGCTTTAGCCTAAGGTCTGCTTTTGCTAAGCATTCTAACACTTGCCTTATGTAGACCTTGTGTTCTTCTAGCGTTTAACTGTACACTAGGATATTATCAAGGTATGCTACTACAGTAATGTCTAGGTGCTCTTATAATACGTTGTTAATAAGTGCCTAACAAACAGCTAGTGCATTAGTTAGCCTAAATGGCATAACTATATACTTGTAATAACTGTAACAGGTTCTAAACGCTGTCTTCTATTCTTTGCCTTTCTTTATATGTATAAGGTTGTACGCTCTGCGTAAGTTAAGTGCAGTAAAGAACTTCGCTCCTAATAGCTAGTCTTGCAACTTAGAGATGTTAGGTAGCAGATAACAATTCTTAATTGTAATATTGTTCAGTTTCTAGTAGTCAACGCAAAGCCTAAGCTTACTGTCCTTCTTTAGTATAAATAGAATAGGGAATCCTGCTAGGGATTTAGATTTCCTAATAAATCCTTTTGTGAGGTTTTTAAGGATGTACTTGCGCAATATCTTAAGTTCTGCCCTAGATAATTAATATATAGGCCTAAAGGGTAGTTCTTTCCCTTCTTTAAGCGTGATCTTGCAATCCTAAGGTTAATGCTTAGGTAGCGCTTTTGTAGATAGCTCTTCTTTAAGCATCTAGGCGTACTGACAATACACATCTAGTATAGCAGGAGGTGCACTCTTAGTCTCCTTAATCGTTACAGAGAGGCTCTTCTAGTCTGTACAATTAACTGCTCTAGCGTAGCGCGTCTTGTGTGTTAAAGAGATGTTGTTAATCTCCTTCTTATCTACTAACTCTAGCGTAGGTCGCGTAGGGTAGCGTGTAGTAGTGCCGCATCTATACCTGTTAAATTAAAGCGTTCTCTTTGCCTAGTTGATGTGTAGGTTATGCTTCCTTAACTATAGTAGGCCTAATATAACATTGTAGGCAGCTGTCCCAAGGATATCTAGGTCTAATGTCTCTCTATAGTCTTGTAGTTGTAGAGGTGCACCTTAAACCTTAAGCGTGACATTTTCTTCCCCTAGCATCAGCTCTCTATTAGCTACTTGTAAGGGGTACAGGTTTGTCTTGTACTGTAGTATAAGTCTAGCTTGTTCTACTGCTGTGCAGGAGACGTAATTTCCCTAAGCACCTAAGTCTAACAATGCCTTTATCACAACTCTGCCTAGTTTAATTGTAAGTTTAATAAGGTAATTAGTCTAAATAGAATTAATAGATTAATCCCTAGCGCGCGTAGGCGCTGTTCTAAAAAAGGCTTGTTGTCTAGTCTATAACTGTTAATTTGCTTGTAGAATGCGTACATGTAGCAATTGTTATTTAAGCAGTGTTGCTAGTTTATGTTATAGCATTTACTGTTAACAATAAGGTACTTTATAAATGCCGTCTAGGCGTTTACTTCTCTAGGGAAGTGTTTGTTGTTGCGCTTGTCCTAGAGGTGCGCTTTACAAAACTTATTCTCGCATTTGTACTATTGTTGTTAGCATGTTTGTAGCATGCTAGGAAACTATCCTGCTGCAAGCTTGCTGTCTTAATAGATGTTGCATTAATTGTGTGCACACGCAGTCTATAAGAGTAATTTATAGTTCTTGTTATAGTAATCTAGGTTGTACCTAGGTCTAGCTGTTTAGAGCTAAACTAGTTATTAATTGTAGTTAGGTTCATTGCGACCCTTTTAGTTACTGTTAGCTGTCTTAATTTCTTCTAAGGTAGCGCGGTTGTCTTTAGCCCATTGCTAGATCTATTAGTGTCCCTAGTTATTCTTAGTTCTAAGGAGGTTGTTAATAGCCACAAGAGCGTTTTTGCAGTCTTTCTTAAATTAGGGTTGCAGGCTGACATTGTTAGTCTGCGTTCCTTAGTCCTAGTAATTCTTTAAAATTCTTTTAAGCTATGCCTTAGTTTCCTGCAGGTTTTCTGTAGGAATAGCTGTTAGAGCAGTAGCTTTATAGTAGACTCTGTATTAAGCGTTATACTGCACAGCATGTTATGCTTATTGTTCTTTAAACTCGCGTAGGCTGCGGTTGCACCAATTCTCCTCCTCCTGCTGCGCTGTGTCGCGGCAGGATAAGTAGTTATTATAGTAGACATTTAGCGTTATCTCACGCTCCTTTCTATAAGTAATCTAGACAGTACTGTTCCTGTAGCTAACTTGTGCTACTATCTGTTCCTCTTAATATAGTGTTAGTGCTTAATTATATGCTCTGCAGACTTCTTTGTTCTCCTTAGATTACTTAATATATTCCTTTTTAGATCTAGATTCTTTGTCTTCTATTAGACGTCCTAGGTTATTAGTAAGAACCTCCTATTTATTACTAGTCCCGTCGTCGCTAGTAGTTAGTACGTTTAGTTGTTAAACTACCTTATTCTTTATGCAACAGTTATAGGCAAAATGTCTAGTCTTCCTGCAGCTGTAGCAGGTAACTCTAGACTTGTCTTAGTTGCTTCCCTTGTTCTGCTTCTTGTTCTAACTGTTAGGTCCTTTGTTAATATTAGACAGGTCTATAGCTGCAGGTCTGTAATATCTACTTGCAGTGTTGTTATAGATACGTTGTCCTGTGTTAGATTAATAATTCCTGCACTGTCTGCAGTTAAGGTTGTTGCGCTATAGGTTATATAGTAGCAGGCATTTGTTAGTTAAGACTATGCGTGTTTAAGGATCTTCTCTAAGTTCTTGTTGCAACTTAAAGAGCTTAACGTTAATGTTAATTGCTGTGTTAATAAGATTGTTAAGGGTGTTAGTACTAGCGCTAGTGCGTATTAGTTCTTCCTTAACCCTAGGCTTTAGACCTTGTTAGAATATAGTTGTTAGGGCAGTATTATCCCAATTAGTGTTAGCGGCTAGCTGTTGGAAGTCTGCAGCATAGTTAGCAGCTAACTTAGTCTAACAAATGCGTTAGATCTCGCGTTAGGCAATTGTTAGTTTGTTTAAGACTCTAAAGACAGGCCTAATTTTTTCCTTAAACCTGTTAAAGTCCTAAACCTATTTGTCTACCTTATCTAGGGCTTCTCCTGTGTTAGATTACTAGATACAGGGCTTAATCTATGTAAAGGCTTTGCCACGCATGTAGCTAGATATAAGAGTAACGCGTTGCTCTTTAGGTACCTTCTCTCCTTAGAACATAAAGAAGAGGTCCTATTGCATAAGCTAATTGTCTAACTTAGCTTGTTCTCTATGATAGAGATTAGGCTTGTTAACGTTCATAACGTTAGGGGCTGTAGTGCTGGCGTTAGTTATATTTGTATTGTCTAAACAAGCAGAGCTAGGGGTAGCTTAGGTTCCTAAGGTAGTACTCATCTTAGGGGTGTTTAAAGTGTTAAAGTCGTACCTAGACGAAGTCTGATATTATACTAGTTTGATTAGGTCTTAGGGATGAGTGCTAGTTCTGGAACAGTAGGTTGAACTGCGTCTAGACAAAGTCTAATATAACAGCTCAGGTTGGTTCAATAACAGGCGACAGGATTAACTAGCTATAGTATTAAAGTTAAGATTCTAAGAAGTAACTTGATTAACAAAGTTAAATACGAACCTTAAGGGTTGTGTTCCTATATACTATATATGAAATAGGTCTGTAAGGTGCTTAGTACTGTTAATTGTACTAATTGCACTAATTACTAATTACACTAATTATTAATTGCTCTAAGCACTAATTAGACTAATTACGCTAAGACTAATTATATTACGTGATCCCTGTTTTGTGTAATCTCCTGCTAAACGCTAACTGCTAACATCTTCTGTTATGCTAACATGTAATTCTCCTAGTTAGTGTAATTACTGTGCCGCATTGGTTGTAATTGTTGACATCGGAAACCGGTTGTTTGGGATTGTAACATAAACATAGCAAACACGCCTAGGTTATCCTTGCCTAATCTAATAGTATGCTTATGCATTAGGCTACTAAAGACCCTACTAACCTAATCTAAAGTAAGCGTATTAAGCCCTAGAATAGTATCCTAGATAATCCTTTAGTGCATAGTGCAGGCCTACTCTAGGGCGATCCTATAGCTAAGTGCATTAAGGAAATCCTGTACAGCAAGCTTGCTATTAACCTCTGCAAGCTTATAAGCCTTAGCTCTTATATAGAGGTATAACTATTTCTAATACTAGTCCTGTAGAGCTACTTGTCCCTAACAAGCAGCTCTAAGATAAGCCTAATATTCAGCTCTAACTAGGTTCTTAGTAGACAGAGTTATAGGAGCAAGCTCTTAGCGTAGAGTCTGTATAAGCAATTGTAGTGTTATGCTGTTGTTAGTAATAAGCTGCACTATTACTAGTAAGATAATTAATAGGGACACCGTAGCGTTAACCTAGTTCTATAGCTTCTAGAGGCGCTCTGCCTTAGCAGTCTACTTACTTACCCTAACCTTGTACTTAGCAAGCTCCTAGTTGTATATCTTAGTGCTTAGTAGAGTGAAGGTATTAGTTAGTTAGGTTAATTAGCTTTAGGTAGACTGTGCCGTAGGTTAGACGTTAGTAGAGCTAGTAGAGGGTTGTTTAGCTGCTCCTTAGTAGCCTAACAAGCTTATTATTAGTAGTTAAGGAGCTCTATTGTGCATACTAGGGGCGTTAGGAGCATCTAGATTAACTAGATCCTACACATCGCAGAGCTTGGCGTGCTAGGTAAGCTAGATATACTAGTTTAGCTAGTTATTCTGTGACTTTAGCTAATAGGTAGCTAGAATGCCTAAAGGAGCTTGTGGGTTATAGCTAACAAGCTTACTTATATTGTTGTTCTGTAGTGCAGGGGAACTTAATAGTAATTAGAGCGGTTAAGTTATGTCTAACAAGCTTAATTAGCTAAGTGCGCAGGGAGACCTACTGTTCTTAGGAAGCTAGGCTTATAACTGTGACAAGCTTGCTAGACTATACTTAGGTAATTAATTGTATTTAATTAGTACCTATCTATCTGTGTGCAAAATAGAGTCTATATACAAAGGAAATCTGTG